>CM076571.1:231051615-231759318 GCA_034641835.2 Pinus albicaulis | reverse complement strand
TTGTAAATTATAAAATGAAAAGAAAAATTATTATTATTATTTTGGAGCATGGGTTTCATGCTCAAGCTCTTTTATTTTATAGGTAAAGCACCCATTAAGTGCTTCTAGGGTTTGTCCTAGGTCAAGATGTCAAAAGAGTAATTGTCATGAGTTGAAGACCCCACTGTGAACATTGTAACTTGTAAAGAAAGTTACTTTTGTCTTTAAAAGTGTCAGAATACCCTCCAAGACCAATTTGTCTTGGCAGCTGGCAAGTCAAGCTAAATTAAGAGCCACGCCCACCCTTGAAGAAGCCTATATATAGAGGAGCAGTCATCCTCCATTTGACACTCGCACTCATCGCTCATTCTAGTGAATAAGAGGAAGAATAAGGAAACGAATAAGAGGAAGGGCGAAGGAGATTTGTTTTTGGGCTAATTATCTCTCTCACGTGCTAAAGAGGACTAGGGTTTCTGCGCTGACATAGGGTCCATCTACAAGTTCAATCTTGGAGAAAAGGAGGAAAAGAGGTTAAGAAAAGGTCACCAAGGGTCTCTCTCAAGCTCCGAGAGTTAAGGAAAGGTAAGCGAAGGCTAGAGGATGGATCTAGAAGAAGATCAAAGTTTCCACATGTGGCAGCAACAGTTGCAGGAGGACCGAAATTTCAGATCTCCAGTAGGAGGCTGAGAGTATTGCAGCTGGAGGTAAAGGAAGTGCTATTGGAAGAGATTTGGATGGGTTTGGCTAGATATAAGTTGACACATCATCTCAAGAGGTTGTTCTTGGCCTTGGAGGGTATTGGTCTCAATCATAAGGTCATGGAATTCATCAACTGAAGAATCTATAAGGAAGAGAATATATTTAAGGGTTTTCCTCCCAAGAGGAGAGTTTTGGCCCTGGCTTGCAACCTATATACTATGTCATTGTTCTTATTGTTCTGGTATTTTTTTAATGCTTCACACATATAATAATAAGGAACAAAGCTAATAAGTAAAAAGGAAACACAAGAAGTTATCAAGTTAAAGAGAATTAATCATAATCATTTCCCTATTGAATTCTCAACATGGTTTCAGATCTAAGGTTGGCTAAGGGAATCATGAAGATTTCCTCTACGTTAAAGAATTTCATCAAGAAGTGTTAAAAGGTAGTAAGATATTTAAAGAAATGCATCAAGGAAGTATGGAGTCTCATATTCTCTTCAAAGAAGGAAATAATCAAGGAAAAATATGAAGGTCTCTTCTTGGAACTCATTGGCACATTCCAAGATGAAAACATTTGGGTAATAGATAGTGGTGCATATAGGCACATGAAATATCATCACAAACAATTCAAGACCTTATCAAAAGGAAAATATTATTATTCAGTGGAACTTGGAGATAACAATATCCATCCCGTGAGAGGCATTGGATCACCTTCTATAGAGATGGAGAGCAGAAGCAACATCCACCTCAAAAAAATGCTATTTGTTCCAGGTTTGCATAAGAACTTACTTTCCATTTCAAGTCTAGAATATAAGGGTGATAGATTAGCCTTTATTGATGGAAAGATTTTTGTATGGAGTAAAGGTTCAAAGTCATAATTGGTATTCAAGAAGGAAGACTTTACAGGTTGATATCTCTTTTAGCTCAAGCCCTGGTTCACATTGACATTAGCCCATGTGAACTATGGCATATAATATTTGGTAATCTACATTTCAATATCCTCCAATCTATAAACACCATATTATATGGAATACCTAAGCTGAAAGAAGATCATGAAGGAGTATGTAAGGGATGTGCATTGGGTAAGAATACTGAGATACCATTTGGAAGCAGTGCTTCACGATCAAAAGAAATCTTGGATCTCATTCACTCCGATGTATCTGTCCCTATGACTCAAAAATAACTTGGAGGTCATATATATTATGTAACATTCATATATGGAAATTCAATAAAGACTTGGTTTTACTTAATGAAAACCAAGGATGAAGTATTTATAAAATTTCAAGAATTCAAAGTTGAAGTGGAGAACCTTAGAGAAAGAAGAATCAAGATATTAAGATACAATAATGGAGGAGAATATACATCTAAGGATGTTATATCATTTTTTAAGGAACATGGGATCAAGAGGGAGTTGATATTCCCATATAATCCTGAGCAAAATGGAGTTTGGATGAAAAAACCAAGCCATTGAAGAAATTGTAAAGGCAATGTTACATGATAAAGATCTACCAAAATTATTATGGGGATAAGCTACAAAGACAACATTATATATTCAAATAGAAGTCCCCACACGTTTCTATACAAAAAGACTCACAAATAAGTATTCACTAGGAAGGAACCAAATGTAGACAATATTCGTATCTTTGGGTGTCCTGTATCTATCCATATACCAAAGGAAAAAAGGAAGAATCTAGATCCATCAGGCATGAGAAGAACACTTATTGGTTACAACAATTCCTCTAAGGCCTATATAATCTACATAAAGGAAGGAAACCATATAGAAGTAAGTCGATATGTCATATTTGACGAGATTATTGCATTCAAGAAATATAAGAAACTTCCCATGGACTTTGATGACGAAGAACTTCCTGTATTTGAAGAGGAAGTTAACGGGGAAGAAGAAGAATCTCATCATGAAGATGAGGGTCCCAATGAACCTATTCAACATGTGGTCCTCCCTGAATCAAGAAAGAGAGAAAAATGGTTTAAATCTACACTAATTGATGCAAAAGGTCATGGGGTAGTGCAAGGTTCATTTAGAGAAAGAAATAAACCGATAGATATTCTCCGTATGCTACATACATGATAAAAATAATAGAAACTCAACCATCTACTTTTGAAGAGGTTTTCAATTATCAAGAGTGGGAGGATGCCATGAATGAATAATATCAATCTATAATGAATAATGGAGTTTGGGAGATCATACTAGGGCTTCAATACAAATCTGTGGTAACTTCCAAATGGATCTCCAGGATCAAACATGCGGAAAATGGAAGTATCAATAAATATAAGGAAAGATTATGGCTAGGGTTTTCTCTCAACAAGAAGGCATTGAATATGAAGATACATATGCTCCGACATCAAGGTATACAACGATTCATTCATTGGTCTCTCTGCCAGCATCGATGGTGTTGTAACTCATCTCACTTTTCCTCCATGGTCAAAGGAATGAGAAAGTCTCAGGGTTAAAATTTCGTTTTTTTTTAATTGTGATTAAATTATGACTTTGCTTTAAGACGCCCTAATCACGTTTTAGTATAATCATGAAATCTTCAAAGGTGGGTCCCTCTATTAAATTTGATAATGGTGAATTCATGGTCATTTTAAATATTGTCTATGTTTTGGGGCATGATGTTAAAAGGGAGCGGGGCACAACAAATAGAGCAAACCCGACGGCAGAAAGTGCCCAACGGTTAGCCCTTCTGGTGCCTCTGCATGGAATTTTTATGATCAATTTTTACCATAGATCGACGGAATATTATGGTTGTGGGGGTTATCTGTTGGGTTTCTCCCGTACAGGAGTCTTCCTCCATACGATGCCAACAAGCGAGTGCAGGTTGCATAAATGTTCTGCTTTTTCCATTACCAGTTGTCATATCTCTGCCACCCCATCACCCACGTCATCCGCCAGCTTATCAGCCATCTTGTCATCATGATATTTTCGAATTTCCCATGAGTTAAATTTAATTTATGTTTCCCACCCGTTTTTCTATTATGCCTTATAAAAACCTTCTATTCTTTCATTTTAATCATTGTCGTCCTCTGCTCTCGCTTCCATGGATCCAATTGTGCACAATTCCAGCTCCAAGTCAGCATTGCCACTGTCGACGAGGTATTTATGCGACACTTTATCCTTAGCAATCATCAGAATGTCTAAGAAAACTATTTTAGCAGGTTCTTCCTCCCACATTCCATTAATGGATACCAAAAGAGATGTTCATGATCTAATTTGCTCCATGAATTATATAGAAACCTACTATCACATTCTCAACAACCAAGCTGAGACTCCTTTGTATGCAGTTTCTATCAGGTCAGGTGTATTAGCTTTTATGATTCCTCAAATCCATGTGTTTCTGACTCTCTTTTCTACTAATTCAACAAGAATTATGTTTTCCTTATGAAATTTCTTACCTCTCTTTCTCCAAAGAAACCTATTTTTCTACTTTTCAAGACTTGTCAGCAACTGATAATGCTCAATTGTCCTTCTTTTTATTGTTTTACAGGAATCACTTACCTATGGAACCATCTCATTTCCATTTAGATATTGTTGCCAAGGATGTTAGACCTTTGCTTCAAATTCTAGCCAAAATGTTAGGGAGGGAAGAGACTGATACTATTGATAAAGCTATTTTAGGGATGTTCAACTTGATCGTGAATCCTGAAACAATTTTTTATATACCCACATTCTAGGAAAAGATGGTTAAATCTGAATTTACTAATCTTTCCCTCACTGGGTATTTTAGATTCCCATCCATAATTACTTATCTCTTTTTATATACCCATGTAGAAATATTTATGCACTCGGGCTTGAAAATTATCGATCCACATAAGAACAATATGTCAGTAGTGTTTTGGACTGATATAGTAAGAAGTGATCCGAAGGCTGAAGGTTTGACGCATTTCATAACTCAGGCCTTTTTATCAATTGCATAGTATATTATTAATTTATCACCTACATCTTGTATATTTCCAAAGGCCCAATATTTCCTTTACCTCAACAAGGATGTCAAAGTAGGGGACTGGTTTTATTTGAATATTATATAGATATTAGACTATGTGGAGTAGAAGTTTCCCCTTTCAGGTTGCCTACATTTGTGGCTATTTTCATTGGAGTTCATTAGGCAGAGTTTAAATTTGGACCAAATACATTTTGTTACAACTAGGAAAGGACATATGTAAAGTTTTCAGGGACAGTAGGACCCTTTGTTGTGAACAACAGGAAAGTTATTGGAGAGGTGCAGAAATATTTGGAAGATACGAATTTACAGCTGGGGGGGAAATGGGCATATGCCCCTTATCATGTTATCTCAGATAAAAGAGTAGAGAACTCTTATGCTCCCTATGTTCATGAAAATCGACTGCAGATTGAAAAGCTATCCAATGGAGGACGAACTAGAGGGATGGAGGTTGAAACCCCTCTACAAACTGAAAAGAGTTTGAAAAGACATAGTGTGGATGTTATCATTTGGAAATTGAAACTGATAGAAGATCCAAAAGAACCATATTATTTGAGGAAGGAAGCACCACATCTGCTACAGGTTTTCAATTACAAATAGGAGAAGTTGTTTGTACACCATATTCTCCTATTCCATAAGAAGCTTCCTAGAGCTATGTCTCAATGATTAAACATATATTTTCTCCATTTGAAGAGAAGAACATGAAACTTAAGGAAATCATAGAGTCTCAATTGGAGGCACAATATGTTTCAGATTACCAAACTAGGTTGCAGTCAGATATGGATTTGGAAAGGAATCGGGTCAAAATAGCTCTCTCTCATCCTTTTTCTTTAGCAGTAACTAACTCATCTAGATTCAAGACTGTCAATTTGACAGTAGATGCTAGAAAAATCCCACTTCCTGATAAAATCAATTTACATAGTCAGGCTGGTGAACTAATCTATAGTGATTTGAAAAATAATTCTTTGGCTGCTAGCAAAGCTGAATCTTTGTTAGAAAATGTGGTTAACCAGTTAAAATTAGAAAAGGAAAACTCTATGGCCTTAGCCACAGAGAATGAGGAACTAAAGAACATGATAATTAAAATTGGAGTAAATCCATAAGATAGAAGTGTTGTGAAAAAGTTGTTGTAGGGAGTTGATATAGAAGTTCACGTATTGAGGAATAAATTAAAGATGCCCTCCATAGAACATCCTATGGCTACTGAAGTGGCATAAGTGGAAAAAGAGAAGGAAATATTACTTGGTTAGCTTATACAAAGAAACAATGAGATTATTGTTGAGTTGAAAGAAATGAATTTTTCTCTACAACATAAAATTAATTCTCATGTGTGTACTTTTATTAGTAATGGATGTCACTAGGACTTTTATTAGTACTTATAATTTTGCTCAACATAAATTTTTTATTTCTATTAATAAAAATTAATTAATTAATAATTATTATTATTATCTAAAATTTTCAATAAAATTATATTTAATAATAATCACATTTAATATTATATTAATTAGGATTGATTTAAAAAAAAATTCCTAATAAAGATATGAATAATAATAATTAATTGAATAAATAATGATTATTAGAATTAATATATAATAATTATAAATAATAATTAATTTTTATTAACATTTATTTACTTGTTTGAATAAATGAATATTAATATTAATTAAAGTAAACTACTATTTATTTCTATTAATTAATTATTATTAATTTTGTAAATAATTCTTACTAGTATTATTACCATCTAGGGTTTTCTCATATTCTAGGGTTTTTATAGTTTAAAGTTCTTCACTAGAATAAAGATTAAGAATTAACCCTTATATTATCAAATTAATTAAATGATTTTTAAGTTAGTAATAATTATAATTTCATTATTATTATTATTATTATTATTTTTAATTTAGTAACATTTAGGTTTTATCATTTAAAATTAAGAAATTAATGTAATTAAAAAAAAATACTATTTAATTTTATTAAAATTTAAAATAAATTAATAATAATAATAATAATAATAATTAAATTAATGAATGGATGATATTATATACTATTAAAATTTATTAAAAATTAATTTATTAAAATTAGAATTAATTAATTATTTATTTATTAAAATAAAATTCATTAATTAAATTAATAAAATATTAATTAGTCAATTTTTGTCAGCTATTTTTCTTCTCCTTTTTCACTATATAAACCTTGTCTTTTTCGTCCTTCTTTCATTCTTCATTCAACATCTTGTGCTGAAGATGGATCCCCATTGGGATTTGAAATGTCCACCATTGTTTTATAACACTGTGGATAATCCATAGATTTCTTCAATAAGCAATAACCACAAAAGCTTGAAAAGAATACAAAATTTGTCAAGAGTCCAAGTCCTGATGCAACCATTTGGAAGAAGTGCAAGGAATGGATGTCACAAGCAGCAGTGAATGTAAAAGTTGGGCCTTCGAATGCACCTGAGTCTCAAGTCACCCAATGAAACAACACCACTTGCATGTAGCAATTATT
This sequence comes from Pinus albicaulis, assembly GCA_034641835.2. NCBI lineage: Eukaryota > Viridiplantae > Streptophyta > Pinopsida > Pinales > Pinaceae > Pinus > Pinus albicaulis. The sequence goes on along the minus strand of CM076571.1, from coordinate 231,752,180 downwards.
TAAATTTTGAAGTGATGTAATTATATTTCCAGTTTTGACGATGTAAAGTTTGAAAGAACTATTAATTTCAAAGTAGCTTCAGATGTTAGGAAGTTAGTAGTTATAGTTTGTTGACAATTTTATAACTATCCTTTTTGGAATTTTGTATAAAAAGACAATTAAGAGGAGAAGGGGTTCCAATATTTTGGCCTCAGAAGCATAACTTTTTGTATTTTGGTTCTTCATGTGCATATGAATAAAACTTTCAAGTGATTCTAGAATCTGTTGAGTATTATTTATCTTTCCAATTACATCTTATTTTTGTGTTATTCTTCTTTAGAACTGAGTAATGAAGTTGCTGGTCTTTAATTTTATAGTTTTTTAAATTAAAATTAAAGCCCTTATTTGTGTGCTCCAATTTTCTATATTTCACTTTCTAATACTTACAATTTTCTGCTAAAGTCATAAACAAGATATTCTACGTAAGCAACCTATTGTTAACGAATTTCCACCATCACTTCTTTCTGTCTCATCTTTTCCATTTGTATTAATCATTAGAAGGTGAGTCTGAAATGTTGTTCTCACACTAAATTCTGATAAGGATTAAATATTTTGGGTTTAAGAACATTGGGACGGTAAAATAATCTCATCATGGTTTTAAATAAATGTCTTGGGCACTAAACTCTTTTCAGTAGGGGGTTGTCTCTCAAGGTACAACAGATGGGATGGAACATCCATCAAATGGATGTCAAGACTGCGTTTTTGAATGGAACAATTGATGAGGAAGTATATATAGAGAAACCCTTGGGATTTGAAGTTAAATATAGAAAGGCATATGTTTGTAGGTTGAAGAAAGAATTATATGGCCTCAAGCAAGCACCAAGGGTGTGGTATGCTAGAATGGATGCATACCTACAAAGAATAGGCTTCACAAAAAGTTATGTAGATATGAACCTATATATATATATAATCATTATTTTGTATATAGATGATCTTCCCTTAACATGTGTAGAAGGTTGAAATGAAGAATGTAATAAGCAACTAGGAGCATGATTTGACATCAAGAATACATGGCTGATGCATTACTATTTAGAACTAGAAGCCTAGCAAGGACCTCATGAAATTTATCAAGGTCAAGGGAAGTATGTGATAAAGATGTTAAAGAGGTTTGACATGATGGATTGCAAACCTATGACCACTTTTATGATCACAAAATTGAAGAAACTAAGAATTTTTGAATCGAGCCCTATGGATCCTTCCAAATATAGAAAATTTATTGTCTCATGGATTTACTTGGTGAATACTCGATTAGACATATGTTTTTCACTAAACGTTCTCATTCAATTCCAAGTGGAGCCAAAGCATGATCATTTGATAGAATCAAAACATATACTAAGATATATGTGAGGAACTATCCACTAATACCTAAAATATGATAGGAGGAATGATGTATACATGATTGGATATACAAATTACGACTGGGGAGGCAACGAGCAGGATGGAAGAAGCACTACAGGAGGATGTTTTAGTTTGGGATCCTCCATGATCTCATGGATGAGCAAAACCAAGTCACAATTGTTTGAGTAGTGATGAGGTTGAATATGTTTCGACCTGTGAAGTAAGAAGAGAAGCTATCTGGTTAAGGAAGTTGTTATCTGACTGAATTGAAGGACCGTTGGACCCTACAGTGATACATTGTGACAACACCAGTTGTATACGTTTTTCTGAAGACCCAATATTTCATGGAAATAAAAAGCATATAAAAAACAAGTACCACTACATTTGGGATCTAGTACAAAATGGTATGTTGCAGCTCCAATATATATCCACTGATGAACATGTAGCTTACATATTGATTAAACAAGAATCTTGTGTACTTGAGAGACAAGATTTTTTTGATTGATATACCCGCCCTAGTTGAGAGGGATAGATAGGAAAATCATTATTATATTCACTTGGGAATATAGAATGGTGGATTGGGTATCCACCTGGAATTTGATAATCTTTGAGGATGTGGTAGGGAATCCAAGACAAGGGTAGTCGTGGACCAATATTCTTTGAGGACTATCTTTCCAAGATAAGAATAGTCCAAATAAGGTCATACTCGGTGAACAATCAATTGGAGTATGTTCCTTTAGAGACAATGATGATGGTATCTATAAATCATTGGTCTCTCCAACATTGTGCTCTGATCTTGTGGAGAGATAGATTTCTTATTCAAGGCCTTTCTATGTGACAATGTCAGTTGATATGATGCTATACAGTTGGGTTACCAATCTGACTATTCTTATGATATATCTTCAGATTGAGAATGTCCATGTGGCTCTTATGAATACCTCCCTAGTTAAGAGGGAGTGTTGAAAAATGTGTCACTAAGTTCAGTATTCATTTAATTATGAAATGTATTTTTGATTCTTGTAAATTATAAAATCAAAAGAAAAATTATTATTATTATTTTGGAGCATGGATTTCATGCTCAAGTTATTTTATTTTATAGGTCAAGCACCCATTGAGTGCTTCTAGGGTTTTTCCTACATCAAGAAGTCAAAAGAGTCATTGTCATAAGTTGAAGGCCCCACTAGGCATATTGTAAATTGTAAAGAAAATTAATTTTTTCTTTAAAAGTTTCAGAATACCCCCCCAAGACCAAGTCATCCTGGCAGCTAATAATTTGGCCTAAATGAAGAGCCATATCCACCCTTGAAAAATTCTATATACAAAGGAGAACTTGTCCTTCGTTTGAAACTCACACTCATCATTCATTCTAGTGAAGAAGAGGAAGAAGATTGCAGCGAAGAAGAGGAAGGACAAAGGAGATTTTTTTTGGGGCTAATTCTTCCTCTCACATGCTAAAGAGGAATATGGTTTATGCACTGAATTAGGGCATCCATCTACAAGTTCTATCTTGGAGAAAAGAAGGAAAATAGGTCAAGCGAAGGTCACCAAGGGTCTCTCTCAAGCTCCAGGAGTGAGGGAAAGGAAAGCGAAGGCTAGAGGAGGTATCTAGAAGAAGATCAAAGTTCCCACGTGTGGTAGCAACTATTGCAGGAGGACCAAAATTTCATATTTGTAGTAGGAGGCCAAGAATCTTGCTGCAGGAGGTCGAGGAAGTGTTATTCGAATATATTTGACTGGGCTTGGCTAGATCGAAGTTGGCACATCATCTCAAGAGGTTGTTATTGATATTGGAGGGTATTGGTCTCAGTCGTAAGGTCATGGAATTCGTCAATTGAACAATCTATAAGGAAGAGAAGAGATTTAAGGGTTTTCCTCTCAAGAGGAGAGGTTTAGGCCCTCCCTTGCAGCGTATATATTGTATCATTGTTCTTATTGTTTTATTAGTTTTTCTATGCTTCACACATGTAATATAAGGAACAAAGCTAAAGAGTAAAAAGGAAAAACAAGTAGTTATCAAGTTAAAGAGAATTAATCATAATCATTTCCCTATTGAATTCTCAAGATTTAGGACCCCCAAATTAGGCTGAGGTGGAAGATGCCACGAAGGTCGAGTAAGGTTACGTGGACGCCACACGAGGATTCCAAAGTACATGGATCAGATGGCGTGGTAAGATGGCTGACTTGGCATGTTGTTAGTGTGACACATGGCAGGAAGGAATAACCTTTTTGGGTAGCCAATGGGTTGGTTTTTTTATGAAATGTGGCACCTCCAGAGGATGCCACATGGTAAGGTGATTTCACACTAATGTCAGTGTGACATCAGTAAGGTGTATAGGAGGTCAGGTGACGTGTAGTTATATGATTTGTACTCTATGCGATTACGTGGATGTCATGTGGTGCATTGGGTTACACCATGTAATATCTAATATACACTTATTAGAGAGTTTTTAAGGCTTTCCTTTGAATCTTGGTGTGGTTGATAGAAAGTGTGATGTCAAAGTTGGCATCCAAAGACAGTGAAGTTCATGTTCGTGCTTTCCATCTAGCATCGGGTTTTGGTTGACCCTTCTCCAAACATGGGCATAAATGACAAAAGGCGTGGCATCAATATTTGCATTGAAATATGGTAAAGTTCCCATTCGTGCTTTTCATCTAACATCCAGTTCAGTTAACCCTTCACTGATTATGGGCTTGATTGATAGAAGACGAAGAATTGTCCATTAACTAACGTACAAGGAAAAAAATAACGAACATCCCCCACCTTCATTAACTATTGGAAAGGAAGGGGGGTCCATATTGAATATAGGTCATTGTTCTAATTTGAATACCCATGCCATTTCTTTAAGATACAAGTTGTTTAACCATTGTCCAAGTGGCTCTATCTAATTGGTTGATCTTTAAAAGGGCATAACTTCCAATCTAGGAATCAGATTGAAGTAAGGTTTATATTGTCGAAAGTCTCTTGACAAGTTGGATGCAATGGAATTACCCAAAATTAATTCTAGAAAATTTTGGGAAGAATAAATAACCCCATATCCATAATGAGACCATGGAGGTTGGGCTAGTTAAAAGTAACACCTTCCATAGCTCGGATTCCTCCAAGGGGGTGGGAGGGAGCGTTACGTGAGGAATAAAACATCTTTTTCATATGGAATATGACAAATTTCTTGATATATCATCTATGGTGAAGTTTGGAGAAAAACATGAGATTTTATCTTTATAAATCCTTTGTAACCCCACTACCATTAAATTAAATTGTGTAGTATCCTTACTCTTCATTATGGACAATGTTAATCAAGTCTTGCAAAGTTGATAATTAAATGAATATTTATCCTTTATGTAGTACAATTCATCATGTTTTTCTTCAAGTCAACAATCATTTAGCCATATGGTGTTTGATTATAATATATTAACTAGGACATGCATTAAAGCATTGATTGGAAAAGTGATGAAGTTGACCAATGCTCTTGCCACTTGCATGTCCAATTCCTTGAACATAGGTACTAGACATACTCTAAGATAGATAAGAATGATACAAAATTCTATGTTGGCTAGATAAGGGACACATGCCCATAATATTTATAGACTTATCCACTGAATTCATTCAATGTAAATTCATTCATCATCTCATGGTTATCATTCATCACTATCCAAATCTTAATTTTTCACATATTCCTATCTTAAATAGAAATATAAATATCTATGCCTATGGTTCCACCCCTATAGATGGATTCCACTATGTTTGCAACCCATTTATAAATATTGTAAGACTCACCATAAAAATTTCTCATATTTGATGGCTCAACCAATAATTGTTTTTTATCGCCACTAAAGAAGAATAAGGAGATGTCAGGTAACCAATATGCTGCTATATACCTCCAACAAAAGGGGAGAATTTTAATTTCCAAAGTATCATGGAAATGATTTGACCATGGATATTTACTTATATTTTATCCATTCTCACAATAGGAATGCTCCAAATAAGATATTATCTACCATTTAATTAATGAATTTAAAATTATAAATGTTCAACCTCTCTCTCATTTATAATTTTAAATTCATTAATTAAATGGTAGATAATATCTTATTTGGAGCATTCCTATATATATATATATATATAAGTTGCAAACTTCTTGATTCTTTTTCTTGCATATTGTTATATGCATTTTTATTTATAGCATTCAAAAATTCCTCTAGTTTTAATTCTATTACTACAATTTTATAAATTTTTCATGAGAATAAAGGCCAAAAACATTTTTTTTGATTTGGTGAGTTATAAAAGCGTCATGTAACACCATCCCCCCACATCTACCAAGTAATCATATAACCAGGGTAAACATGTGACGAAGAGTTACTATGATATGATTCAACTCCCTATGTAACAGTTAAGGAAGTGGAACCGACAAAACACAACCAACCTGACCTTCTACACTATGCAATAAAACCCCTAGGAGCCATCCAACCCTTCCAGGTGAAAAGCCCCTGAGACAACCTAACATTTTAATGCATTAAAGCCTCAATATTTCCCATGAAATGGGAATGCATCCAACTAGGACCCTCCAGTCGCAACCATAGCAAAGGCATGTTTGTGACTGGTGACTTTTCCAGGTAGTTTTGTGTCAGTGACTTCAGATTTTGTGCCACTTTTTCAAGGCCAAGACTTAGGTCACTTCCCAGAACTCCATGAAATTTCCATATATTAAAAGTAACAACGAAACAATGATAAAATTTCAAATACATGAACAATTACTTGACTGGACCCCTACTATCCATGATAGATATTCCGTCAAACATATCAGAAATATGCATTCTACAGGTTAAAACAACAGATCTGAGCATAGGGGTATCACACTTATCTGAGAATCACTAAGAATCATGGATTCTTCATCACAATAACTTCATTATCATCTGTTGAGCTATATATTTATTGTACAATCATTGATTAATCAAAACATGATGAGATCAATACATCATCACTATCATAAAACTCACTCATACCCAACATATAACCAACATAAATATCAGGGATATAATATTTTTATAAACCACATATAAACAAGTATAAATACCCATAAAATACCAAAGATAAAGAGCACTTATTGATGATTGAATAGGTTGACCAAGTGTGGGACTTCCACGAACCACCCGACCATATACAAGGATAAAACAGATCTTTTTTTCATCCAGTCACCCCTGTGCCATATTCCAAGCATGAATTTGGGATCTCATAAAATAAGTCAATCAAAACAAAACCAGGGATTCCATAAGCCAAACCACCTCAAACCTCAACCAGTGATTCCACTTCACGGTCGGACGTCACTAATCATCACCAGATTGATCTCTACCAAAGGTGTCCAGGGTTCCAGAGTGTTTGTTCCAACCAGGGCTTCCAATATTAGTAAATCAACCCACAAATGTCATCGATCGTATAGAGCATTTTTCCAACCAAGGCTTGTAGGACTAGTAACTCAACCCACCAAGGGCTTCCAGAGCGTTTTTCCAACCAAGGCTTCTAGGACTAGTAACTCAACTCAAGTTATTATAGGGCTTCTAGAGCGTTTTTCCAACCAAGGCTTCTAGGAGCTAATAACTCAACCCATGGCTAAAGGCACATGAAAACCAACCCAAAAAACAGTAAAACCCACAACACCATGGCTATCCACAAAATGGAAAATCTAGGAAAAATCACTATCAATCCTGGAAATTCTCCATGTCAATGAAAGATCATAACTAAATAACCACATGCATATGCCATGCATGCGAAAAATAGTAAGAGAATCATACATGCAACTCGGTACCTGCAAGCCAAACATGTTGTAGCTGTTGATCCCGATGTCCTCTTACGCTTTCCTACTTTTCCTTTTCCTTCTTTCTATGAATAAAAAGTATGCCACACTCCTCCAAGAGTGCTCGAAGAAGAAATATATGTCCAAGAATATGAAAGAGAGAGAGAGAAAATGAGAGCTCCAAATCTGAACTTATCAAAAGTTATGAACTGATATTCAAAAGCCTTTTTATTAAGGATGCCTCTATTTTTTTCAATTTTCCGTTATTTTCCTTCATTTTCCTCCTCACATGCAACCTGTGACCTTTCATCTTCCTTTTTTCCTATTTTCCATTATTTTCATAAATAAATGCCAATAAATGCCACTTTTCCTTCCCAAAACCTTTGCCATTTCCTTTGTCATTTTCGTTGCCAATTTCCATAGAAATTAATAAACCAAAATGACACCCACTAGGATGTTTTCCCCAACATTCAACTTGGAATACATGTCCCATGACCAAGGTATTATTTTACATTTATTAATTTTTACATGGATTTTTGACCAGGGCTCTTACAGAACCCTCCTCCTTGGGTGAACACTGTCCTCAGTGTTTAATGACACCTACAACCAGCAAGACTGCTGAAAGTAAAACATATTGCCCATGGAGATTTACAACTTACCTCATTGCAATATTTACAATGAACACCTGCTGAAAAGAAAACTAGCATAAAAACATACCATCTGACAATCATAACAACATAACACCCATACCACTTATTACAGATTTATAACACAGGTCATGGTGGTATTTACATCCATATACATATGTACATATACCAAAAAATTCACTCAATAAGTGAATAGAGAAGGATACATATCCCACATCTGATCTGCCATCTCCCATGTACTTTGATCAGGCCCAAAGTGCTTCCACTGCACTTTAACCTACTCGATGCTCGGCTCCAGAGCATGAGCATCTTTCTCTACAAAATGGACTGAGGTTCCAGCTAGAATTCTACTTCTAGCTCTGAATACAATATAGACCATTCAATCACATGACAAACATATTTAACATACTTATTAAGCAATGACACATGGAAAACATCATGGAGTTTCATTGTCGGAGGCAGTGCAAGTCGATAGTTTATTCGTCCAATCCTTCAAGAATCCTGAAAGGTCCACAATACCAAGGTGTCAGCTTGGCACATGATCCAATCCTGAAGGAGATATTCCTAGCTTGATGCGCAAGTACACCTATTCCCCAACCTGAAATTCCTTAAACAACCTGTTCTTATTTTCATAAAGTTTTTGTCTATCCTGTGTTGCCTCTAGATTATTATTGATTACCTTCATTTCATGTTCCATATCTGCCAACATATATGGTCCTATCAATACCCTGTTAGCTGGATCACTTAAAATAATAGGAGTATTACAACTTCGCCCATAGAGTACCTCAAACATACTCATCCTAAGTGACTCATGATACCCATTGTTGAAAGCGAACTCAACCAACGAAAGGTACTCTTCCCACTTTCGTTTTTGATGAATCACATACATCCTCAACACGTCCTCCAATATCCTATTGACCATCTATGTTTTTCTATCTGTCTGCAGATGATAATTTGTGATGAAGGTAAACTCTGTACCAAAAACCACAAACAACTCTTTCCAGAATCTCGAAGTGAAATTAGCATCCATGTTTGACACAATCTTCTCTGTAACACCATGCAACCTCACTAAATCTTTGATGAATACCTGCACTACATCATTAGCTGAATATGTAGACTTCACTGGAATAAAGTGTGCTACCTTCATCAATCTATCAATCAAAACTATAATTGAATCATGTTGTCTAGATGTACTCGAAAAACCTGTGATTAATTACATGGAAATGACCTCCCATTTCCACTATGGAATCAAAATTAGTTGTAGTAACCCAACTGGATGCTTACATTCTGCCTTTACCTATTGACAATCCAAGCATTTCTCCACAAACTATGCCACTTATGTATTCAAGTTTGACCAATAGTAGAACTTATTTACCACTTTCAATATCTTTCGATACCTCGGGTGACTTGAATACAATTTTACATGAAAATCCCTCAAGATAGTATTCTTGAGCTCACTATTTTCTGGCACATATATCCTATTCCTAAATCTGACCAGGCCATATTTTATGAGACAATTAATTGTAGAAATTATATGCACTAAGCATGCATATGTCCAAGATCCACTAATCTACTGATTTATTTATGCAGGCATCTTCAATCCTATTATGTTAATCTTGGAGAAAATTCAGTGCACATTAAAACCATAAACAAAAATTCATCAATTCTATGCATATAAGTTTAACAAGGAAATCCTGAAAGCTAAACCCCAACTAAACTGTGTAACATAAGATCATGAAAATGTATCACAAACATAGAAAGCTTATCTGATTCTCGATGCAATTACATTTGTCATACACTAATCAGGCCCAATCTTGCAAATCCATGCACCGATATTTGCCACCTGCTAGCCTGCCTCCACTGCGCAATCTCTGATGAAGAATAGCTCTGAATTAATTCGAATTACTCTTGGATTGACTGTGCAATCCTCATTGGCATCTCTACTGTGTGTTGGATGCAAGAAATGCATCACTAATAGTCACAACACATAGTCTATATTTCCCTTTCACCTATCTCTCCACTGGTCTCCACTGAAACTGCCATGCACTATAGCTAACTGTTGTATTGTATAGTTGATTAATGAGTTATTATTTGTGAATTAATTAACTAATTAATTCACTCCACTCTCACTGGTATATCAATCAGCTAGACTAGATACAACTAGCTCAATTGAGTCTAACTGTGTTAAACTGAATACAACTCCATAACTGCTTCTTCCAACTGTGTCATAACTCTGCCACTTGAGTGCTAACTGAGTCCTCCATGCATTAGCTCCAATAAACCCTTAGGAATAGCGTAATTCCTTATGTCAGCTATTGTGCCACATCTGTGCACTGAACTGAAGTGCTCCAAGAGAATAAGTTGCTGTTTAGAGTCTGATTATTATTAAGAGCTAATAATAATCGACATGCATCTATTTTTAGATTGATAATCTATAAATAGACTTCGCCCAATATTCTAAAAATAGAATTTCATCTATTTTTCCAACTTGATCAACCATCCAAAAATAGCATCTTGCAACTTCTGAAATATGATCGACATGTCTAAAAATAGACTTGCGTCAAAAAATAGCTTGCGGGCTCACTTAGTGAAGGTGACTCTTTTCACTAAGCTCATCATCTTATTGAATCTCAACACTCCCTCTCAACAAGATAGGGATTATCCTTCACCCCGATCATGTCTCTATGGTATTCAAATTTGCTCCTGGTGAGCACTTTTGTCAGAATATCTGCATCCTGATCCTCCATAGGAATGTACTGAAGCAACATGATATTTTGCTGCACACAATCTCTGATATGATGATACTAGATGTCAATATGTTTAGATCTATCATGAAACACATGATTAACCGAGAGTTTAATGCAACTATGATTATCACAAGGAATCACCGTGGGATCTAAATGTGAACCGAACAAACCAACCAGAATCTTCCTCATCTAGATATCCTCACATGCAGCTAAACTTGCTGCCATGTATTTTGCTTCTGCTGAATTGAGTGCCACAGTTCTTTGTTTCCTGCTATACCAAGAAACTACCGTAGATCCGATACTGAAAATCCCTCCTGATGTGCTCTTTCTATCTGTTGGGCTTCCTGCCCAATCTACATCTGTGAAGCCATGCAACTTCACCTGATCCATCTATCTGTACCATAAACCATACTCAGATGTGCCCTTGAGATATCTCAGGACATGCTTTCCCACCTTCCAAAAGAGCTTGGTAGGCTTAACCATCGCTTTTGAAAGCTGGTTCGCCACATAGCATATGTCCGGTCTTGTATTGACTAAATACATGAGCGAACCCACCAACTGTCGATAAACAGTGGCATCCACTACCTCTGTCGATGTAGCATCCTCTTTCTTCCAATTTCCTGGAAGAGGAGTGTCGATAGGCTTGCAACCTTGCATGTGAAACTTCTCTAGTATCTCCCGGGCATACTTGCCTTGAGACACAAACAATTCACCTTATCGCTGCCATATTTCCCATCCAAGGAAATAATGAAGGAGGCCTAAATCCTTCATCTCAAACTCCTTTGCAAGATTTGCCTTGCATGAGTGTATCAACTGCTCATCACCTGTTAGTATCAAATCATCAACATAAAGTACAATGATTAAAAGCTTACCCTCCACCACAATCTGGTACAGGTTTGCATCCGCCTCACTCTTGGTGAAGCCAAGTCCAGTGAAATAGCTGTCGATCCGAGTGTACCAAGCATGGGGTGCTTGTTTTAGCGCATACAACGCTCTTTTGAGCCTGCATACATGCGACTCATTGCTGAAGATCTCAAATCCTTCAGGCTGCTCAATGTACACCTCTTCCTCAATGATCCCATTAAGGAATTTAGTCTTCACGTCCATCTGATGAATGTGCCAATCCATCTGCGCTGAGAGAGCAAGGATGGTCTGTATGGAAGAATACCGTGCGACAGGTGCAAAGGTTTCTTCATAGTCAATCCCCTCAATCTGTGAGAAGCCCCGGGCAACAAATCTTGCCTTATACTTCTCAACACTCCCATCAACAGCTTGCTTTACCTTGTAGATCCATCTTGATCCTACAACTAATTTTCCTACCGGTCTTGGAACAATCTCCTAAGCATTGTTTCTGACAATGGAGTCATACTCCTCCACCATGGCATCTACCCATGTGGGCTCCTGCGCTGCTTCTTCAAAATAAGATGGCTCTGTCACAATACACTTGCTCATAAGAGACATGTATCCAGTATTTCGGTCAGGTGACTGTCTCTGTCTGCACTATGATGTAGGAACTCCTACATTCTGTGCCGCATCCACCTTCAGTCTCTCCGCTTCTGTGGTACGCTTCCTTCCTTGTCTGATGTTTGGTTCTGCATGAGTGGACTCCTCCACTCCATGAATCTCCTCCTGTGGCTGATCCACATCCAGAGGCTCATCTTTGGGAACAAGAAGTTCCTCTTCCGCATGCAAGTGTAGCTCCCTCTCAAGCGACAACTTCATGGATTTCACCTCATTGAATTTTATATCCCGTCACATAACATTCATCCGAATTTTTGGAAAATACACACGATAGTTATGGGGTGTTTCTGTGTACCCCACAAATATCCCAACTTTTGTAGTCGGCTCCAGCTTCTTCCTGGCATCCTTCGTCACATGAATGCAAATAGGTGAGCCAAAAATCTTGAAATGAGAAATATCAGGCTTCTTACTAGTAAAATCTTCCTTGGGTGTACTCATGCCAAGTACTCTATGAGGGAAATGGTTTTTCACATAAACCATAGTGTTGCATGCTTCTGCCCACAAGTGCATCGGTAGGCCCTGGTCATGCAGCATCACTCGTGCATCACCCACGATCGATCTATTATTTCTCTCCATGAACCCATTCTGCTATGGGTTATTAGGTGCTATGAGTTCTCTTCGAATTCCTTCTTTGCTACAGAAGTATTTGAATTCGCCTGAGATGTATTCACCACCATTATTACTCCTTAGAGCTTTCACCTGCTTCCCCGAATCCTTCTCCACCAATGCCTTGAACTCACAGAACTTTGAGAATATTTCACTCTTCTTCTGCATGAAGAAGATCCAACATCTACGAGAAAAGTCATCAAAAAATATCACATAATACCTGTGTTTTACTGTGGAAGCAACCGAGAATGGTTTACACATGTCTGTGTGAATTCTCTCCAGGATTACCGAAGCACGGTTCTCCTTCTCATGAAAGGTGGTCTTCACAAACTTACCCATTGTACATCCTTTGCACTGATTTGACTACGAAAGAGTACCCTTGGGAAGTCTAGTAGAAATTTGCATCTTCAAAGCGCTATGGTGAAGATGGCCCAATCTCCTGTGCCATAATTCGCCCTCATCCCGGCTCACCACTTATTTTGCTTTGCCCGTCATTGCAGTGCAAAAATCTACCTCCAGCTTGTAGATATTCTTAATTCGAACCCTATCTTCTTGGTTTGACCGGTTGTTTTATGTCGAAGGAAGGCTTTTGCCTCACTGAAAACAACATCATAACCTTTGTCTTCCAGCATTGTGACTGAGACCAAGTTCTTCTTCAGACCTTGAACATGCATGACATTCTTCAACAAGAATGGATTACTGAACTCCCTCTCAAAGGTAATGGTCCCAATGCCAGTCGCACTATACCGACCATCGTCACCCATCTCTATATGCATCTGGAGGTCCTTCTCCTCCAAGTCACTAAACAACTCTTTGTCTCCCGTCATATGGAAAGACGCACCACTGTCAAGATACCACACCGATCCGATGCAGCTTGAAACCAAGCATGTGATCAAAGAAAAATTTAGCTCAAATTGCGAGGCTAAGGCCTCTCCAGCTGTAGATCCAATAGCCTTCTTATTCTTCTGCTTATGCAGACAGTTAGTGGCAAAATGTCCATGTTCATGACAGTGAAAACACTTCACTTTGGACAAGTCCTGCTTCTTGCCTTTCGCACCAGATTTAGAAGAAGATTTCTTCCCCTTCCCTTTCCTTGCTTTGGCAGCCAAAGCACAATTCTCTTCATCTTCATTCTTCGATGAAGATCCATCCCTGGTACCTTGCCTTATCTCCTCCTGCACAAGATCCGACCAAAGTCGCTCCCATCCCGGTAGTTTCTCCCGTCCATTGACAAAGTCTTCATAGCTATGCCAACTCTTCGAAAGCCCAAGGAGAGCCAAGCTCACCAAGTCTTCTTCATCAACATTAACCCCCACACTTCCCAGTTCATCCTTGCAGTGGAGAAACTTCGTGAGGTATTTTAGAATACTGTCGCCTTTCTCCATTTTTATTTTTCTGAGCTTGTCTTTGAGCACCAACTTCCTCTGGTCACTTCTGCTTTGGAACAAGTCTGTCAAAGCCTTCCACATTAAGAATGGAGTGGCTTTCCCGTGAAGTTTGGACGCAATATGGTCCTTCACACCTTCCAATAGAATCCTACTCGTCTTTGCAGTCTTCTTTTTCCATGCATCAAGTAATGCAGCATCGCTAGATCCCGGCTTCGGAACATCGTTATTGATGAACTCCTTCAGCCCATTATCCTCCAGCACCACCTCCATCCTGTCCTTCCAAGCTATGTAATTTGAGCTCCCATCAAGGGCATTTTCCAATCTCAACCCGTTGAAAGACATTTAAATGTATACTCCATTTCTGCACCAAGAATCTTCTATAGAAAATTTGAATTGTCCACTAGCACAAACTCACTTCACAATTGCAATATTCAATCAACAATGCTCTGATACCATGTAGAAATTATATGCACTAAGCATGCATATGTCCAAGATCCACCTGATCTCACACTATTTAACTTTATGCAAGATACTGAATCTATTCCACTTGTTGATCTTTTTGTGGAAAATTTAATTGCTTACACATGTGAAGCATAAAAAAAAATTATCAATCGCACATAACATAGTTTTAACCGGGAAAGCCTGAAGCTAACAACCCCAAATATATATTATGTAACATGGAGATCATATGAAAATATCATACAAACATAAAAAGCTTATCACAAGCTCTCAGTACAATACAACCGTCATACACTAATCGGGCCTAATCTTGCAAATCCATGCACCAATATTTGCCACTTGCTAGCCTACCTCCACTGCGCAATCCCTGCTAAAGAATAGCTCTGAATGAATTCGAATTAATCTTGGATTGAATGTGCAATCCTCATTGGAATCTCCACTATGTGTTTTATGCAATCATTGCATCACTAATAGTCACAACAGATAGTCTATCTTGCCCTTTCACCTATCTCTCCACTGGTCTCCACTAAAACTGCCATGCACTATAGTTAACTGATGTTTTGTTCAGTTTCTTAATGAGTTATTATTTATGAATTAATTAACTAATTAATTCACTCCACTCTCACTAGTGTATCAATCAGTTAGACTAGATACAACTAGCTCAACTGATTCTAACTGTGTTAAACTGAATACAACTCCATAACTACTTCTTCCAACTGTGTCATAACTTTGCCACTTGAGTTCTAATTGAGTCCTCCATGCATTAGCTCCAGTAAACCCTTAGGAATAGCATAATTCCTTCTGTTAGCTATTGTGCCACATCTGTGCACTGAACTGAAGTGCTCCAAGAGAATAAGTTGTTGTTTAGAGTCTGATTATTATTAAGAGCTAATAATAATCAACATGCATATGTTTTTAGATTCACGATCTATAAATAGACTTCGCCCAATATTATAAAAATAGAATTTCATCTATTTTTCCAACTTGATTAACCATCCACAAATAGCATCTTGCAACTTCTGAAATATGATTGACATGTCTAAAAATAGACTTGCGCCAAAAAATAGTCTGTGGGCCCACTTAGTGAAGGCGACTCTTTTCACTAAGCTCATCATCTTGATGAATCTCAATAATAATCCACATCCTATGCACCTGTACCTGTAATCTGTTTTAACCTGTGCTTGAGATCCATGTACCTATTATCCTACTGACCTGCCTGTAATATTTGGTACTATAAGTCTGTCCCATAAGAACTCATAGCTACTATATGATTCACTTGTATATGCTTGCTAAGAGAATATGCAACCATGTTCTCTTTACCTTTAATGTAGTTGATCTCAAAGTCAATCTCACTGATCGTGGCCAACCATCTAGCTTTCCTAGAGTTCGAATTTCAAATAGATACCTCAATCCACTGTGATCACTCATCAATACAAACCTCCTGCCAAGAATATAGTGCTTCCACATCTTCAATGCATGAAGCATGATTTCCAACTCAAGTTCATGTTTCAGATAATTATGTTTGTGTCCATTCAGTTTCTATGACTCATAGCATACTACTTGTCATTCCTGCATAAGAACTCCACCAAGTCCCCTCTTGTAAGGATATGTGCATACCATAAACTCTTTTTCTGGATCTACAATATTTAGCACTAGATAATTTGTCAACAACTATTTCAACTGCTCAAAACTTGTTGCACATTATTTTGTCCATTCAAAATTCTTACCTTTTTTCAACAATGACGTGATAGAGTATGGAATGTGAGAGAAGTTCCCGATGAACATCCAATAGTAACTTTCTCAACCCATAAATGGTCTTACCTCATCCACATTCCTAGGAGATTCCCACTCCATGATTGATTTTATCTTTTTAGGATCTACTGCCTTGCCTTGCTTGGAAACAACATGTCCCAAGTAATGTACCTTTGTTTGAAAGAAATACCATTTGCTAAGATTTTCATACAACTTATTTTATCTTAGAAATCACAATATTGTTGCTAAATGTTTGACATGTTCTTCCCCATTCTTAGAAAATACCAGTATATCATCAGTGAATACAATAACAAAATTGTACAGATAAGGACGCAACACACTATTCATCAAGCACATAAAAGTAGCTGGAGCATTAGTCAAACCGAAAGGAACTACAACAAACTCATAATGCTCGTATCTGGATCTTAAATAAATCTTTGAGAACACTACTGCTCCCTTCAGCTGATTGAAGAATTCATCAATCCTTGGAAATGTATACCTATTCTTGATGGCCACCTTTTTCAACTACATGTAATCAATGCACAACTTGAAATTACCATCCTTCTTCCTCACAAACAATACTAGTGCACCCCATGGCTATACACTTGGCCTAATGTATCTCGTGTCAAGCATTTCCTTCAACTACAATTTCAAATCTACCAACTCTGGAGTGTTCATCCTGTATGGTTCCTTTGATGTTGGTGCTACCCCTGCTACCAACTCAATATAAAAGTATACTTATCTGTGAGGAGAAAAATCTAAAATCTCTGCTGGAAACACATCGCGAAACAATTGTAAAATTGTGTATCAACTCAAGACATCTGCATCCTCAACTTCATTACCTTTGTGACTAGAAATATGTATTGCAAATAACACACACCCTTTCCCGTGACTACACTTCACCTGCATAGTTGTCACCATTCTAACTGATGTTTCCTTCTTCTCACCTTGTGTTGCAGTGGCTATAACGACCCTCCAAAAATTTTCCTTTTCTTAGATTTTGGAGCCTAACCTTCTTTTCACAGGAGCTTATCTTGCACATTTATCAACTATTCATGCTTTGATTGAAACTTGTCTTTTCATTTATGATTTTGTTCAATCACTTTTTCATTCACTGATCTTTTTAAGTCACAAGCTAACATCTGAACTCATTCTTGTAGGAGTTATGGGCTTGCCTCAAGAAACTTCACAATCCATGGAGAAAGCTTGACTTTGATCACTAGAATTGCACGGACTTGACTGTGGCTATGCCTTGAGCCCAGAAACTACATAGTCATGGATCGAAGCCAGACATTGAGCCCATAAAATGCACAATCCATCATTGAGATTAGAATTTGTGCAGTGCACTAAGCCGAAAAGCTACCCAGTTCCCTAGAATTGCACAATATTTCCTGGGAGTGTGCATGGAAGTTTTCCAGAAAAATTAAAAAAAAAAAACTGAAAAGTTGAAAAAGTAAAAAATCATCCCTAAAAATAGCAATCTATTTTTAGTAACTCGAAGGAGACACACCTTCTATGTTTGGAAACTTTTGCCAAGTGCCGTTTTTTCCTTGATTTTAGGCATGTGGGTCATAAAACCTAATTCTCTCAAACCTATTTAATTGATGCCACTAGAGCTCATTTCCACACTCAATATTAGAGCTCTAGCATTCCTGAGTAGATCAAGGAACCTTCGGTGCGATCATCGTCACTTTTCCAAGTGATTTTTTCTTTTATCGCTTTTTGTCACTTTTTCTGTCACTTTTTTCCGTTTGGCTTGTGCGAGTGTTGTTTTTCTCTTTTCTTTGCATGCATGTTGGAATTTCAACCTGCTTTATCTTGTATAATTTTTTTTCAATTTATCATTTTCCTTTCACAAGTGTCACATCAGTTTCTTCATTTTACACCAATGATCGTCGTTGTGGCAACTCTACTCACCTATTTCGTTTTCTTTCCATTTATTCAGTTTCTGCACTCTATCTATATTTTTCAATCACACTTAGTCATATATGCACTCAAGACATCATTATCTCTTATATATGCTCATTTTTCACACTTCCCTTGGGCAGATCTGCGTTTCCCTTGGTCAGTTTTCACTTTGCCTAGTCGGGCATTCTGTAATCCTAAGGGTCAACCCAAGAGCTTGGCCTTTGGAACTATGAAGTGCACAGTACAGGCTGGCCCAAGTGCATATTATGCAGTTCCAGGGCTCAATATGCATCCCTAGCTATTGAGACTACATAATGTGCAATCTCTTCTAGATCATTACCTAGGATGAACTGCACATTGCACAGTTTCAGACCTCAAGCTTCGACCTTGACTATTGGGACTGCACAATGAATAGTTCCCACAAGTATTCAATCCCTATTTCCAATGAAAATTGCATAATTTCCTCCATCAGATGTTCAGTTTTCTGCCTGAATATGCCTTAAAATTGGATTTTCTTAAAACTGATGTTTGCTTTCCATGAGTGTCTTTTCTCTCCCTCAGGTACGACAATTTTTGAGCACCTCTCGAGAAATCACTATTACAATGGCACCAAAGAGATTTTCCTCAAAATAAATAACTGAAAGCAATACTGGGGAAGTGATTGAGAAAGTGCTAGTTAACTTGTCAGTATACACAGATACATAGTTGTGTATAGAAAATAAATCATCACTGACATGGAAGCAGGTTAAAGATTCTTTTGCAAAGGACTTCCAGGTAGACTTAGAGGACCAACAGTTGTATCTTAGCATTCATCATTCAGGCCTATACAAGTTTGCATGTAGGTATGTATCCTTCCCATGTGCAGACGTTACCAGTTGGGTTGTCTCACACATTGATGAGAAAACTATGAGACTGAGAAACACCATTAGAAAAAATATTGTTACATTTATGGCAACAGATTTTCAGCGTATGTATCATCTTCCCAAGCTAGTAAATATCATGGAATCATTATTTTATTCCACCCACAGCTACACAAACACAAGAAACATTGTCAAAAGGTGGGTGAAGGAGCCATCCAAGTTTCTACAGACACCCACCCACACATACAAGACAAGGTCGCTTAGGAAGGCCTACCAGCTCTTGGTAATCTTGGCATGCATAATATATGGCCAACCGAGCATGGAGACCTTTCCTGAGGGGTGGGATATCTTATTTAACTATGTGATTAATTAGGGGAAGTTTTTCAACTGGTCAGATATATTGTATCATAATCTAAGAGCCCATGTAGCACAAGCCCGAGATCCTGCCACGAGCGAGAAAACATGGTTTATATGTTTGCATACTTGCTATATGAAATATGTGCACAAAATCATTTTCTTGGTATGAACTGGACATGGACACCGAGAGAAACTGTCGTGCATATCTGTTGCAAGCTGCTTTCAGATTGGAACCATCCAGGAGTTATGGAGAAAATAAATGATCACTTCATCATACTGCTATACAAGCTTACCTTTCAGGAGGACTCGTCGTGCATGCCACGAGGAGAAATGGGGGTGATATTAGAGATTTCATATTGGTTCTCCTTACCGGATGGCACACTTATTAGAGTGTTCGGTGGGTAGAATTTTCCACATTGTTAAACAAGGTATTCCACCGACAAACTTGTCATGCAAGAGGTATCATATCATCTCTCCACAGGGTTGTCTACAACACTACATAGGAAGAAGAAATCACCATGGACCACTCTTCCTTTGCAGATTAGATTATACAAGATTAAGAATCTCAAATTTGTAGGTACCAAAGAAAAATCATTAGTCAATTTGGAATTCGGTATAAAAGACTTCAATCTATATGATCCAAGGGAAATTGCAAAGACCACTATGCGAGAATATACTACAACTGGGTCAGCAGGTAATTTTAATGACCGGAAGAGGAACCATGGAAGAATTTCTATAATTCCTCCAGATTGCACAAACTAATAAATATAGTTGGGACTTCACATGCTACTCCATAGATGACAACAGTTCCAGAAGAAACAGTAGTAGAAGGCCTAGGGTACAGGATAAAGGAAAGAGGAAGGTTATTGATAGTGTAGAGGAGGAACAGATATGGAAGATGAAAGTGGATCCCATCCTTACAAAAGAAACTTTGGAAATAGGAGGAAAGAGTAAGCAGAGGATACAAAGAGAAGAGTGGAGGAAGATAGAAAATTAGAGCTTGGAGGAAGCAGAATTGAGAGCACAAAAAGCAGAAAAAGTACTAAGGGAAGAATGGGAGAAAAGAAGGAGAGAAAAATAAGAGAAGTAGAAGCAGGAAGAAAAAGGAAGGAAAGGCACAACTGGAGATGAGGAAGCTCCAATTCAAGTTGAAGAGAAAGAATAAAATCAACCAACAATAGAGTGAGAGAGTGAACAAATGTAGGATAGGGATATTTCTCAGCAGATTGTAGATTTGATTGAGGTTGCGAACATGGAGTTGGGATTGGAGCCACAAGATGAAGATGTTGATCTAATGCCTAGTGCACCATAGGTCATTGTTCAGTTTCCACAACCTCCAGCTATAGAGCTAGCCCTGAGAAATGAAGGGGATATAGTTCCTCTTGATGATGATACAATGATGGATGTGTACAATATATCATATGATGAACTGCATAAAAGGATTGTATCAACACAGAGAAATCACTTCTCATATGATCATGTATTGCTTGCATTTATGAGAGAAAGGTTGATAGTGGGAGACACTAACAAGAATCCAAATACTATTGTTGAAGCAAACTTGGCCTTTGCAGGTGTAGCTAGATCAATCACTCAATATCTGACAGTTGAGAATGAATATTTGGTATGGAGTCTACAGGCTCCCCGGAAGGAGATAGAACAACTCTGCAAAACAACGCAAAATGAAGCTTCCACGCATGTCTACTTAGGAGAAATTAGGGCAATGATACTTGCTAAATTATCCACACTTGGAGAGACCATGCAGGACATATATGAGGAGCTCATGACCGTGCATAATGCAGTTTTCTTCTTACACAACTTACAACAACAGAGCAGATAATTTTTCAAAACTCTTAAGAATGTGCAAGTTTCCATCACTTTCATGCAATATTGGAAAATGCGATACAAGGGGGAATCACTCACATTGGTAAAGAAAATGAAGCTATAGGGAGATGTAGAGAAAGCAAAATTTTAGATATTGATCCAGAACAACAAGAAACTCACTTTGTTCATTGGAAAAATTCAAGCCTCATATGCATGGTTGTAAAAAAGTTTGGATTTCATGGTGAGAACCCACAAGATCCCATCAGTTGGCTCACTCACCGAAGCTAAGCACAAGCATTAGGTTCGATAGGAGATTGAAGAATATTTGGAGCAGCTGAAGCCAATTTCCACCAAGTAGGACTTGAAGCTGAATAGATATAATATGCAGAACTACATCGGTGGCCATGTTCATATCAGAACAATTTTTCTCCTAATTGAAAAAGAGGTTTAGACCAGCTCCAAGACATTGTACCTGGATAGTATGGAGGCAAGAGTTCGCTTCCATCCTGACACCATCATGCAGTTTTGGGAGACCATCACACAGTACCAAGCTTAGCATCAATATGTGACTGCGAGGCTTCAAGTCGATGTTGCCCAGCTTGAGTTCACCCAAAATTGAGCATCATAGTATTTTGTATTGTTAGGTTATCAAGTTGTCTCTACCCTATTTTATTTCATATGGGTAAAAATGGAAAATGTAATATTTTTTGTAATTATTGTAAAAGTGAAATTCCAAGTGTCCATGTTGGAATGTGAAGAGTCATTTGTGTTGAGAATGTGGAGGGCTAGTGATTAATTCAAATTCTCTTCTTGATAATTAATTTTGAGGTTACTTGAGTTACTTATGTCTTTCCTCCATTAGATTCTTTAATATTTCATCAAGTCAATTATCAGAATACAGGAGACATAAGAATTAGGCTCCTAGAGCCAGGGAAAAAGGTCTCCCATTTGGAGAGGAAAACCCACGAGAAATTATTCTTTTATATTTTCAGATGATAAGTACCATGACCAAGAATTAGAACCTTGACCTATATATGCGTCCAAGACCTTGACCTTACTTTTTTGATGTCCTTCAATGTTGATCCTTCTTTTCTTCACCAAGTTTCATTGTTCTACACCAACACTTCCTTTAGTTACTTGAGATGTATACAATTTGTAGTTAAGAAAGTAAATCACATATTTACTTTCCTACTATTTTTTGATTTCTCATTGCTTCTTCTCTTTGAAATATGTGCACTATTTTGCCAGACCATTGTTCCAAATTTTTCTTGATCTGGAAATGGATACCAATGTTACCTTTGATCAACTCTTTCACCTCTGGACAATCTACAAACCTTTCTCAATTTGATCCGCACTTTAACATAGGAAGATTGCCCTTGAATGTTGCATGTATCCAAACCCTGTATGTTGTAACCATTGATGGATTATACATACAAGATTTAATGAACAGTCAGAGACAATCGACACTTCCGTTCTAGAGGACCACAACACTTTATTACACTAAGATACCACAAGGATGAATGTATCTTAAAATGTCTTGAAACTCATCAAAAATATGCACTGAACCACATCCAAAATCCTTACTTTTGTTTCATAGATGACTGAAAATATTGTTTCAAATGAACCATAGAATAGGGGTATATATAGAGATAGTTACATTGTCTTTAGGCCGACCTGCCATTTATCTTGTAGGCCGACTTATCTAACTGTAGGAAGGCCGACTTTAACACATCATTTTAGCTTCTCTTTCAACGTTCTTGGAGGGCTAAATTAAGTCATTCATTCACATTTATTTGGCAAGGTCTTGAAGAATTTCTTTAGACTAGATCCTTCATATATAAGAAACTTAATTATATTTATACCTAGAAGAAAAAACCCTAATAGAAATCAAGAAGAAGTCTATTAACCTAAAATAAAATCATGCTCATGAAATCGATGAAGCAAGTACAACAAATATGAATTTTCATTATCTTTGTATTCTTATTTACATAAATACATAATTACATAGTCAATATGAAGAATGACCCTAGCTACACTTTTCAACACTGCCTCTTAACTAGGGAGGTATTCATACAGGTATATGGTCACTTTCAAACTGAAGAATCTCATAAGAAGAATCATATTGGTAATCACATTTGTATAGCATCATATCAACCAACATTTTCCTAGTGCAAGGCCTTTACTAACAGCCCCATCTCTCAACGAGACAATGGGCTACAATGCTGGCGAGACACATGACTTATAGACACCATAGTCATTAATTGTCTCTCCAAGGTACATAATCCACCCAGGTTTTCCCATAGTATGAACTTATTAGACTATTCTTCTCTTGAGTAGCCAACCCTCAAAGAATATCGGTCCTCAAATAATATTATCTTGAATTCCCTATATCATTCTCAAAGAGTATTGAATTCCATATGATTACCCAATCCTCCATCTTGTCTTCCAGGTGAAGACCAGAATGATGTGTCTATCCATTCTCTCCACATGGTCTTCACTAAGAGTTACCGCTATTAGTCCTGGTCTAGTGCATGAAGCATGCATCAGAGAATCACATATGTCACTCCCTCTTAACTCAGGAAGGACATACTTCAAGTTTCTTCCAAGTAATAAACTTACCACCAGGCTCCCTCTCAACCAGGGTCCTGTAGCAGAAATAGTGAGACACCAAACTGCTCATGAAGACATTAGGGGAATTTTGAGGTCTAAAATGGGCCTCCTAAGGAAATTATAAAATAATAGTGGAAAAAATCAAATAAGATTTGATGACATCATCAAATTTTAGAGGGAAAAATGAAAAAACTACTTTTTCAACTCATATTTTCAACTCATCTCCCAAATTTTTTACTCAAATTTTGAGCTGGAGTACTCGTTGGATGTGAAATTTAATTCCTCACCCAAGGAGTACCCATGTTGCATACTTTCGATGGGGCCTACTACAAGAAAAATGAGAAATACATAAAAAAAATGTGATTACAATCACATTTTTTATGTATTTCTCATTTTTCATGTAGTAGAGTTCATCGAAAGTATGCAACATGGGTACTCCTTGGATGAGGAATTAAATTTTGCATCCAACGAGTACTCCCACTCTAAATTTGAGTAAAAATTTTGGGAGATAAGTTGAAAATACGAGTTGAAAAAGTAGTTTTATTATTTTATTATTTTTTAATATTTTTACCCTTTTATTTTAAAAATGGTAAATCATCCCCCATGGTTGACATCATCATCTTGAATCCTATTGGTTGTTATAAAGTTTATTTTTGTTGTACATTTTTCTTAGGAGGCCCATTTTAGACCTCAAAATTCCCCTAACGATTCCTCCCCTCGATGTCATGGATTTCGATATTGAGGAATCTTCAACCTTTGGATTCATAGGGCACAAATACTCCATCACTTTCAGTCATGAGTCATGTCAACCATCAGAAATTTATTCATCAATCTTTCTCATCTGGTCCACCTTTATGCCATGCTATTTTCCTTCGAATCATCTCCAAGTATCTTACATCCTTCCGCATGATTGTCAGCCCTCCATAATCTTGTACATATGAATTTATAAATCAAAAGTTACCTCAATGATTAGCTTTCACCATGGCATATTTTTTTAGGCATCGATATCCTCTATTCAGTTGACACAT
Source organism: Pinus albicaulis (assembly GCA_034641835.2). Taxonomy (NCBI): domain Eukaryota; kingdom Viridiplantae; phylum Streptophyta; class Pinopsida; order Pinales; family Pinaceae; genus Pinus; species Pinus albicaulis. Next base: position 231,727,313 of record CM076571.1, on the reverse strand, counting down.
CTCCTAAGGATATGTCTTGTCAAGGATCTTCTTCTTTACCAGACTTCTATCAGAGTTTACATATCCTCCCAGGATATCTCCTAGTTACATCTTCTTGGCTTATGGATGAGAACTACCTTCTAACATGGTTGCATTTCATGATATCTTCCTTTTTGCACATTCTTCATTCCTAAGAACTTACAAATTTTCTAGTTCCTCGTTCATATGCAACCGCCTCATATTCCATGAGGATATTTTATGTTGATTTTATCTGTTAGTGCAGCAAGAGATCGTCATTCATATATCATACTTCTAAATATAGAAGTCTGTTACCTGCAACCATATGACATGACTTCATAGCATCCAATTTCAACATATTATATACATACCTCATACCTTTTTCATTTAAGTCATCTTGTAGCAGTTTTAGTAGAATGAAGAGCTTCATTCCCTTGGCCTGCTCCATCAATATGTCATCACATCCCAAAATTTTGTAGCATGGAATTCTTGATGAAACGGTTTTTCTTTCATTCTAATCAATGAATTTATAGAGAGCTCCATTATAAAACGTCAGCACCAGTTTTCATGATGACCCTTGATCTTGACAACTTCCTTCCATCAGTATGATATCAGTGAGATTTTCCGAGAGTTTTTTTATCGAGAGCTTCTGCCATGCTTCGATCATGATGCTATAATAAACACTGCTTACTATCATACTATTTTACAACCAACAGAAATAAGCTTAAAGGAGAAGATGATCTCAATCATATTGGAGATACCTCGCTTCTTCTTTCTTAGATTTATTTGCATTGGGATCTTCTCTTATATGGGGTTCTTCCTTTTTCCTTTTGTCCTTTCTAAATTTAGGAAAATCTTGTTTATAATGCCCAAGATCATTACATCCAAAGAATCGTGATTTGTCCACATTTATTTTCTTATTCTGAGGACCAAATTTACCAAATCTTCCTTTCTTACTAGACATGGTGGAAAAGGCTTGATTCCCTACACTTGATCCTAATTTCAATCTTGATTCTTCTACCTTACCTAGACTTTGGAATGGCATGGCTTCTTCTCTCCCATCTATGCTTGAATTGAAACCTGTCCATTGTTTCGGTAAAACATTTTGTACCATAGTGAGTATTTCTCTATCATACATTACTACTCCCAACTTCAGTATTTGATATCATTTTGCAAAAATCTCCATCAGATATGGAATTATTCCTTCCTTTGACATTCTCAATTTTTATAGTTTTTGTCTCAGGGATATTACTTCCTTTGTAGAACATTTCAAGAATAGTTCCACCAATTCATCATATATTTCTTTTGAGGATTCTAGCTTTGATACATAGGAAATGAGAGAGTCTTTTATGGATTCTATAAGAATGCTTCGGGCTCTTATGTCTCCCTTCATGTATTTTATATATGCTAGATTATATTCTTTTGGAGGTTGAATTGTATTTCCTTCTATGAAGCCCATAACTTCATTTTCAATTAGATTCATATCTGTCCTTTTCTTCCATGCATTAAAGTTGGATAAACCAACCATTTTTTTTGCTCTCTATACAATGAGTCATTTTGACAGATTTAGATAAAGCCATAGATACTTACTTGGGTAAGTGACTTTCTCCTTCAACAGCTTCCTTGATGATGACGAAGAAGTTAGGAGCTTCTTCTAAGATAGAAATCTTCAATCCAGGTGATATTGGATCCTTGATGGTAAAGGATGTCTTCAAAAGATGATGCCCTCTTCTAACAATTTCTTGAATATAAATCTTTGATGGCAAATGTTATTTTCTTGAAAATTTGATCCTTTGAATGAGATGAAGATCTTTCTCGAAAATAGCTTGAGAGTCTTCCTTGCAAACTTGATTTGAATTTTCACCCAAACTTTGATTTTTGCTTCTTGGAGTGTCTCTTTGTCAAGTAGCCCTTGAGTTCAACACCTTAGCTCTAATACTATGTTGAGAATTTGGAGGGCTAGTAATTAATTCAAATTCTCTTCTTAATAATTACTTGTAAGGTTACTTGAGTTACTTATGTCTTTCCTTTGTTAGCTTATTTAATATTTCATCAAGTCAATTATCAGAATACACGAGACATAAGAACTAGGCTCCTAGAGCCAAGGAAAAACCTCTCCCTCTTAGAGAGGAAAACCCACGAGAAATTATTCTTATAGATTTTCAGATGACAAGTACCATGACCAAGAATTATACCCTTGACCTATATATGCATCCAAAACCTTGACCTTACTTTTTTGATGTCCTTCAATGCTGATCCTTCTTTTCTTCACCTAGTTTCACTGTTCTACACCAACGCTTCCTTCAATTACTTGAGATGTATATAAGTTGTAGTTACGAAAGTTAGTCAAATATTTACTTTCCTACTTTCTATCACTTTCTCAATGCTCCTTCTCTTTGAAATATCTACAAGATTTTCCCAGACCACTGTTCCAACTTTTTCTTGAATTTAAAATGGATACTAATGTTACCTTTGATCAACTCTTTCACTTTTGGATAGTCTACAAACATTTCTCAATTTGATCTGCACTTTAACATAGGAACACTTCCCTTGAACGTTGCATGTATCTAGACCCTATACGATGTTACCACTTCTGGATTATACACACAAGCTTTGATGAACAGTCAGAGACGGTCCGCACTTCTGTTATAGAGGACCGCAACACTTTATTACACTAAGATACCACAAGGATGTATGTATCTTAAACAGTCCCGAAACGCGTTAGAAATCCGCACTGAACCTCGTCCAAAATACGCACTTCTGTTTCATAGATAACCGAAAATATTGTCTTCAAATGAACTGCAGAACATGGGTATATATAGAGATAGTTACATTGTCTTTAGGCTGACCTGCCATTTATCTTGTAGGTCGACTTATCTAACTGTAGGAAGGACGAATTTAACACATCATTTTAGCTTCTCTTTCAGTGTTGTTGGAGGGTTTAATTAAGCCATTCATTCACGTTTCTTTGGCAAGGTCTTGGAGCATTAATTTAGAATAGATCCTTCATATATAAGACACTTAATTACATTTATACCTAGAAGAAAAAACCCTAATAGATATCAAGAAGAATTCTATTAACCTAAAATAAAATCTTTCTCATGAAACCCATGAAGCAAGTACAACAAATATATATTTTTATTATATTTATCTTCTTCTCTACATAAATACATAATTACATAGTCAATATGAAGACCGATCCTAGTTACACTTTTCAAAAAATTGTAATGTAATGGTCATATTTGATAGAAGTTGAAGATTCATGAGGGGAGTCAAAGAGTCACAAAGGGGGAATTCCAAGATTCACCCCCCTTTGTTATAAATTATCCTCATAACTCATTTAAAGGGATTTTTGGGAGCCAAAATTTTGGTTAGGCTTAAGGTTAGGAAGAACTTGGGAGTTTTTTGTGAGCCTTGGATTCCGTAGCATAGAGGGAGTATACTTCTTTGGATGATCAGGTGTTGTTGACTTCATGTTCCACTATTGGGGCAAGCAGTTCGTCAATGTTGTATGTATGATTGGAACTGTCACTTGTAATAAAATCAGAGTCAAAACACTTTAATGCATATATTGTGAATATAGAGGACTAATCTTGTTGTATTTTTTATGTATGTTATTTAACTTACACATATTATTACTATTTCACTTTCATTTTTATGTATCTTGTTGAATGTGTGCTTATGTATTAATCCGCCATGTTAACCTGTTGACTATTTCGCTTTTTAGTTCATGTGATGTCTTTCTTCTCATGTGTTCCTTTCAAGTTGCATATTATTACAAGCTTCCAAGGGGCACACTTCATTTTCCCTTCGTGTGTTGGAAGTGCTCATGAATCATACTTGACTATCCGCAGAGTCATACACTTGTTCTCACAAAAGGAACCTGTTGACGGGAAAATATGTCCGGCCAACAGTGGGGGATCTCCCTGGTAGAAAGTCCCAATTAGACTTTGAACCGTTTGGAATAGGGATCCCGTCCGGGGTGTGGGTCCGGCTACCACTTAAATGACTTCCTCTTCGGTCTCGAACAACCTGATTGAATCTGCAAGCATACACTCATTCACATGATACAGAATACATGACTGATGTATCAAAACTGATATATGACACTGTGCGTAGCAAGGTAATAACAAAATGCATGCACCCAGGAAATGTCGTTAGCAACACATCTATGGGGTAATGCATACAAGATAATCTGACCACCAAAGAAACAGTTCTTTAATGGCGAGGATATCCCTTAACTTCCGAAAGATATAACGAAATGCTAATAAAACAGTTCATTAACATTCATCATAAGAGTAAATAGCAAACTTGAGCATCATCAACACAATCACAGATAGCTATGGAGCATGAATGATACTATTCATAACACAGATTCATTAATCAAAAGATATTCTGAAACTATAAGCAAAATACACGCAGTGTTGTCACAGCTAAACACATCATCCAATCAAAGGGATTTTAACAAGTATTTGTATTACATATGTCAAGAGTATGATTCTTCAATTACAATGCAATATTGTCTTTCAGTCCACAAAAGAGGAGCCCTCAACAATGTGCCCCACAGGGGTATTTATAGATTCAAGAGACGCCATTATGGCCTTCCGACGCTTCAACTTCCCGACGGTTCAGCTTCCCTGCGACCTTTGCCACACTTGCGACCTGCGACTTGGTCGTAGGTGCGACCTGCGACCTGGTCGCAGGTGCGACCTGCGACCTAGGGGACAAAAAGCGACCTGCGACCCAGCGGTTAAACTATGGCGGTGGTCGCGTAATTGAGGTCTCTGGAATGTCAACTTTCTTGCCCTTGAGGAAATCTCGCCAAGTCTGGTAATCTGCTGTTATAGGAGCGACAAGAGGGCTTTCCTCTTTTATTCGGTGCATACATTCCAGGGCATTCGGTACCAGAGTCTCCTTCTTCTGAGAGATCAGCATTGAGAGGGAAGCAAGCTTGGTATAGATTTGTACTGGAGTGACAAGCAACCGATTTAGGTTCTCTTGTGATGCCTCAAATTCTGGTGCGGAAGCAGCTTGTCTCACGGGTTGCAGAAAAGACTGAATTTCCTGCTCTACCTGCTCCCAGTCTTTAGTTTCATTCAGTGCCCCTAATGACGGAATGTGATGAAGAGAGTTCATGGAGTTGATACCACTGATTAGGTGATTGTATGCAGACATCACTTTGTCCAGATCTTTGGCCAGCCTGTCTTTGGATTGCATACTCATCCGAATCTGTACTTTGGCTTCTTGCGTATGACTCCAATCCTTCCTAGGCACATGTTCGGGAGCTTGCTAATACTGCGCTGTCCAGTTCATCATTTTGTCCAAAGCTGCCGAGGCTTCCCTGAGCTGTTCGTGTTTCTGCCTGGTTTCCTCTCGTGCCTCTGCCAACGGGGCCACTGTTTGTTTCAGGGTGAGCATTTCCTGGTATACTTGCCTCATTGTCATCTCCAACACATCACACTCTTTCCTGACCGCCAGTGGGACCTCATTCACTTGGGCGGGCCTACCTTGGAGCTGTAGCATCTCATTTTCTAGCCTTGATTTCTCCTGCTCTTCCGCTTTTAGCCTGTTCTGTAAAGAAATAATTTCCCTGCTCATCCTAGTGACATTTTCCTCTGTGGCCGCGGCAAAAGCGGTGCCTGCTGACGCTATCATAACAGGATTAGTCCTTGTGTCTGGGACTATGTCCTTTCCATTGGCGACCGTAGAGATGGCGGGATGGCCTTGCGCTAAGGATTTCCTTTTCTCTTGCCGTATTTTGAAAGAGAATTGGTCAAATGTCAATCTGGTCAAGTCGAAGACTTCTTCTTCTTGCTCCCCGGGAAAGTCATCAACATTGAGGGTACTTTTCGCGCCACCTGAAGGGATATCCAGGGGAGATAGGTCAATGTCGTCTATTAGCTCGTCCTCTTCATCCTGCGTTTGATCCTTTTCTTTCTCCTTTTGCCGGCGCTCTGCTTCCGCCTTGTCGTGTTCTTCTTTCTTCCTGCGTTCTGCCTCTGCCTCTGCTTCCTTTTCAGCTTTTCTCTTTCGCTCTGCCGCGGCGGCTTGTTCTGCCTTTTTCTGACGATCGACTTTGTCGAGTTCTTCCTTCAGTGCCTTTTCTGCCGCCGCCTGTGCCTCCTTTTCCTGTCTTTCCTTTTCCTCCTCCTTTTTCTTTTTTCGCTCTGTCCTGGCGTCTTTCTTACGTTTCTCTTCATCCTCTTTCATTTTATTTTCCTCTTCCTTCTTGGCTTGGGCCTCCGCTTCCCCTTGCTGATCTTCGGTGTTAAGCCCCGTACCGGTCTGTGTTCTCTTATCTTTGGAGGAAGAAGAGCCTCCAAGCTTCTGGCTTCTATCTCCTAAGTTCTGGTGATCTTCTTCCTCTCGGTCAGAGTCGATCCCTGGAGCTAGATGCCTGTCTGCATTGTACCAGTTTCTTTTTTCGTCCTCTGCCGGGCGCTCGACATGCTGATAACTCCATCTAAAATTGGCCCTTTTACAATGCTCAGGAACTATCCTGACTGGGTCATAAGTTCGGCAATCCAGATTTCTGAAGTGATAACTTTTTACCTCTTCCCCTTCACGCCCTACTTCTCTGGAGTCCTTGACTGTATAAGCACCAATGGTGAGAGGTAGAGCGGGCCAAGGTTTCTTCTTCCCTTTGGAAAGGACGTTAGAGAAGCCCGAGGTCATCTGGAAACATACCTCCTGCATGAGCACCTTATCGGTAATAAACTTAGGTAGAGCATGTGGTGCTTTAAACGAGCCAAATACTCGGATGATTGTGAATTCGGTGAATGGGAACCAGTGTGCCACCTGACCTAGTGTCTCCATTGCTCGCCAAGACATGCAGGGGGTGTCTTGACCAAATAGTTTCCCGTATAGGGCGGGAATGAATATATGAGAGATTTGTTCGATGTCTGACTTGTACCTGGATTCCCAGAATACCTTGGTCTGCAAATGTATTGCCTGGGTCTGTTCGGAGTCCCAGTTATGTGGCCATCCCTCAACATGCAGCTGGGCACAGACAACATCTAATAGATACGAAGCCATATAGAATTCCGATGGCGCTCCCTCATCTGGGGCTAAAGCTGAAGCCAAATTTGTGTGCATGGAGCCCATTAATATACCAGCCCAATTGAACCGAGTGCCGTGTACTGTTACGTGTTCCATAATGATTGCCCATGTTCCGTTGAAAGTGGTGGCGTCCGAACGCCCGTATATTCTGCACAGCATGGCGGCCACTAACTTATACACCTTCCTTAGACTGGCCACCGGGTACTCCTGGTCTTTTTTGATTTTAAATTTATCTGGTTCTGCCCACCATTTTCTGATTGTATCAACCATCGGAACTTCATTTGCAGAAAACCATCTTGGGGTGAAGTTCACCTCTGGTTTGGGTAGCGAGTAGTAGACCTGTGCTTTTGAACTCTCCAATGTTGCGAAAGCTTTTCCTGCACTATCTCGGATTGCGAAGTTCTTCGGATCCGTCTTCTGTATGATCCAGTCCAACATCTCTGGGCACGGAAAGATGGCGGGATGTGACCCTGCTAGGTGAAATTTGGACTTCTTGACTTTCAGGTATACTTCACGGTCCGGGAGATCTTCTGGGAACTCCTCTTCTGGTATGGCGAACTCGCGGTATACTTCATACCACCTAAGGCTATCCTCCTTTGCGAAGGTGCAAAGGGTGTCTCTGTATATCGGCGGCGGAGATGTTTGTATGTCTGTGTCTGACTCTTCCTCCACCACCTGCTTACTTCTCCTTCGGGATACCCGGGGTGCCATATTGCTAGAGTCGGAGAGGACCGGTACTATGTCTGCTCTAAATTCACCTGCTGCATTCAAGACAGAATCCCAAGATGAGAAAGACATGATGATAACAGCTAAAATAAAGTCCACACATACAAAGTTTAATTGACTGTTCTCTGGGAGTCGCTGGGTCGCTGATCCACAAAAGGGACTCACATGCGACCTCGCGACCTTGCGACTAGGTCGCAGGGTCGCAGAGTCACTAACAGGGAGTTTTGCGACCTTGCGACCTTGCGACCTGGTCGCTATGTCGCAGGTCGCACTTGAGCCTGCCCGGGGGTTTCGCGCGCGCGCGGTTTTGCGGATAGACTTCCCCTACAGGAAAAAATACGCGGTTTGAAAGGGTCTAAACTAACAATAAGGCATAGCCATGAGGAATTGGGCAAGAGACGGGTGACCCTGGGGTTTGTGGGAACCAAAAATAAAAATAAAAATCAACTGGAAAACCTATCTTCTCATCAGCAAGTAAATAAGACCGCGGGGAGGCTCAAAAATGGCAAGAAATGCTCAAGAAGGAAACATAAGGAGGAAAAGGCAACTTACCCGGAAGAAAACGCGCCAGTCGACCTGTCAGAGTAATTCCACGGTTTTCGCTGAGAGCTACAAATGCGACCTAGCGACTCGACCTTATATAAAAAGGTCGCACGTGCGAGTACTAAATGAGGTCGCAAGTTGTAATTTTGCGACCTCGCGACCTCGCGACCTTAAGGTCGCTGGGTCGCAAAGGTCGCTGAGTCGCTAATTTCCTTAATACTTCGTTTTGCAACCTTGCGACCTTGCGACCTTAAGGTCGCTGGGTCGCAAGGTCGCAAATTGCTTGACTTCCGACTCTTGTGACCTGGCGACCTATGCGACCTTAGGGTCGCAGAGTCGCATAGGTCGCATAGGTCGCAAATCATGGTTCCGCGACTTAGCGACTTACTCTTAAAACTTTACTTGGCTTTTTTTCCTTCTTTAGTTTCAAAGGGGGCTCCAAAAAATTTTGAAGTGCGTGTTATGATTTTATGTATTTTTTGGAGGGTGTTGTAGGAGCTACAACAAATGGCGATTCACTGGGTGAATTCAGAGTCTCTGCTGATGAAGGGTCGATGAGGGAGGAGGGAGGGGTCTAAAACTTGCTTGTTCTTTTACCTCAGAGTTTACACCTTCCTTCCTTTGTCACCCCGCATAGTCGCCTGCCCTTTTGGCTTGTTGGGTGCAGATCAACCGAATTTTAATTCCTCACGCTCCAGGATCAAGAGGGTCGGGGAAACCTTGGACAACTGCAGGGTCTGGTACAATTATTTCGTCCTCATGGTGTTGCTCCACTGCCAGCGAACCTCTCGGCTCCGGCGGAGTCACTGCCTAAGGAGTCGTGAACGTTGCTCCACTGCCAGCGAGCCTGGTCAGTACCCCGGCGGAGTCGTTACAACACCTCTCTGCGCAGGAAGCCTTTCTCAATCCTTTACCCTTTACTTGTGTGCGATTGCACTTATTTGAGAATGTGCCTGTAGCACTTATTTAGATGGGCATATTTTGCCTGGGCGGATGAGGGATCCCGACTTATTTTGCTTGCAGAGAGGTTGCTCCTGGTCTCATATGAGGACTTGGGTTTTTCCCGGATGACCTGCAGTTCTCTTGAGTTAGCCCTGTTCCCTCACGATCCGGTTGCTGCTATGCAAGACCTTCTCTGCCTGCACCCTTTGAAGCTGCTAGGTGGCTCCTTATGCTTGAAGACTCTAGTAAGGCCATGTACCATCCTTAGGTGCCCATCACAAGCGAGTTTTGACTGCCCCGTGTTTTGCGGGAAAGGGCCTTTCATCAGCATAGAACCTCTTCAAGGAGTGAGCCAGTTGCGGGCAGCTTAGACAAGGTTCTATTTGAAGAGTTAGAGACAGAGTTTTAGTTTTTTTTTTTTTTTTTTTTTAAGGGGTTTAAGTAAAATAGTGTTTGAGGTCATGCCCGTTTACCGGGAGGACCTCAACTTTTCCTTCCAGAGTTTGCAATCGGAAAGTATGGGGACCCACCTTTTCTTTAACCTGAAAGGGACCTATCCACAGTGCTTGAAATTTGGCATGTTTTCCTTTTTCTTCATGTGCTTTATCCCACTTTAGGACAAGATCTCCTACTTCAAATTTTTTATCTCCGGCAGACTTTTTATCGAACCATTTCTTGATCCGACTTTGGTGGATGGCGAATTTCTCCCGGGTTTTCTGCCTTTCCTCTTCTAGTTTCAGCAGGGTGTCAATTCCCAAAATATGAAGTTGATTTGGATTTATATTCCAGAATATTGTATATCTTGTTCAAATTTCACTAAATCTGCACGAGTTGGAATATTTTGAACCACTCCCAACTTACCTTGGTGTTAGAGCTTCCAAATCTATGACAGACATGGTCGTTGTTCCAAGTGATCCATCATCCACTTCTCAGCGAACATCTCTGGTTCTGTAGGTTGAGGTGGGAGTGATTTAGAATTCGTTTGTTGATCTTCCACCATCTCCTGCCCCCCACATACTCATGATCCCTGCATAGTTTTGGACTGCAAGCTCGATGGATGTGATGAAGTTTTATCTCCTCATCCTCCATCCTTTGGTCCCTCTGATCCTCTAGATTGTGAGTTTTCGTATTCATCTGTTTCAGATCTTTCTTGTGATATTCACTGGGATCGTGTTAAATGAAGTTTTTTTTGAGAAGCCAACCTACGATGTCATTCACAATTAGTATTTATGGGAACCTATAATTGAATAAGAATATGTGACGAAGGATGACTTTCGTCCTTCCGCAGCTCTTTCACATCATCCTGGAATTGTCCACGATTCTGTCACTCCTGTTGAATCATGTGAAAATTTTGTCTTTTTTTATGTTACTACTTCCAATCATTCACATAACACGTGGGATGTAATTTTTCATCTAGATGTAGAGAGGATGAATCTTCTAATCTTGATCCTCCTAATTTCTCATCTTATATTTTTGAAAACATAGAGGGTGAAATTTTTCATTTTCCATCTGTTAGCACCTAATTTGAACCTTAGGCTGAAGAAAGGCAAATCAGGGTAACCTCAAACCATGCTCAACCTTGTAGCTAGCCCTACAACGTTAGGAGAGGGCTCTCTCTGTGAAAAATATTCAATGAATTATAACTGCAAACTGATTTTAGGCGAGGTATAATAATTTGAAATGTTTTTATAAATCTAAGGGTTGTATGGAACAGATGGGGTTGGGCAGTTTGAAACTGGGGAATTAAATTAGAGATACAGGGTATTTCAGGGGGCAAGGTAGGCAGGGATTTTAACAATTCAACTTAAATAATGATGGAATGTGTGAGACTGGTGAGGAGCTGAAAAGGGCATAGGAGATGGATCCTTTTCAAACAATAGAAAACATAGAGTATTGAATGATTTCCCAAGGTAGAGAATTGTACAATGGATTCTACCTATCTATCTTGAAAGCATACAACCAGAGACATGAATGAATGAATGGAAAACATAACAATTAACAGATGAACACAAAGGAAAGAACAGTGCTAAAATCCATACCACAGGGATCCCACAAATTAGTGCTGCATTTATTTATTAATTCCTTACCAAACTGTTACAAATGGAGCATCGAGCGTCCTCAATGATTTCAAACTTATTCCACACTTTATTCCCCCTTTACAAATGACTTAGAAATTACATTAAATAGACATAATTTGAGGGGATTAGATCCACAGAAGGAGGGGTTGTTTAAATAGCCCATAAACTAAAATCTGAATATAGGAAAAGACCAACAATCTTCCCTTGAAAAGAAGGAGTAACAGAACATTTTGACCACCTCGAGGATTCACTGTTACACCCAACGAATGAAAATAGGAAATCTGAAGAACATATCCCTTTTTAATCACTGCTGTAGATGTCTCTGGTTCACAATTAGTTCATGGCCTTTGATCATTATCTCTGTCTTCACTCTTTGAAGAAAAACCAACTGTCGAAGAATAATGCCTTTGAAACCGATGAAAACCATATTTGTCGTTTCAATGAAGAAAAGTCCCTTTTTGGGTGAAAAAAAGCAAAGGAAAGGATGGTTGGCCCAAATCGTGATCGCAGATTGCAATCGAAAATCGCAATTGGAAGGGGGAGAGGTGTATTGGAACGATGCGATTGGAAACTTGCGATGCGATAGTGTATAGGGGGAAAGGGGAGATCGCAATCACAAATCAGAAATCGCAGTGGAAGAGGAGTGGGCATGTCTTAATGATAACTTGCGATGCGATGGAGTAATACAATAGAGCGGCGGCAATAAGCGAGGGAAAATGATGTCTGATGGTGTAATGGAGAAATCCCTTTAAAACAAATTGAAATGAATTTTGGGCTTTACATAGGGAAAACCCCTTTTTTCTTCGGAACAGGCAGAAAGGTTTTGGTGGGACCCGGGGACAATCGTAATCAGAAATAGGCAGGGAAGGGGAGCGTGTTTATTAAAATGGAGCAATGCGATAAAGACTTGCGATGTGATGGATCGCAATCGCAAATCGGCAGGGAAGGGGGCACAGAAGTTTAGAACATGGCGCGGTGTGCTGCGATGAAATAACTTAAAAAATCCTTTAAATTTATAATATTTGAATAATCGATTTTTACAAAGGGGAAAGCCACTTTATTTTGGAAAGGGTGGAAGGGTTTATGGTGGGACCAGGAGGAATCGCAATCGCAAATCGGCGGATGAGTGGAGTGGGAGAAGAGTGCCATGGGAAATGTTGATTGCGATGGTGCGATGGCTTTGCGAGCCGTTCGATCGAAAGGGCGGATCGATGGTGGAGATGAAATCGGGGATAACGCATCGGCGAGAGTCAATCACATCGGAGAAAATCATAGGAGCGGAGACAAAATTTGGGAGCACTGCAAAGTTTGCGATGCGATCAAGAAATTGTGATCAGATGTGGGCCGTCGGATCGCTGAGAAGATCAACAATCTAGATACGATCGGGGGGGGGATCAATCGCATCGGAGGTTCTCAATCGGAGGTGGGTCAATCGGGACCATGCAATTGAATGTTGCAATCGGATCGGAAAACAAGGGTTGTGATCAGATCGGAAAAAGGGGATTACAATGAAAAACTTTAAAATTATATGAAAAGGTAGAAGTTGTAAAGTCTTAGGGACAAATGAGAAAAGGGGTAAGGTTAAGCTTTTGGGGAATTTATTCACTTAGGCATATCTTCCAATCTAGGAGTCAGTTTTGGGAGCATGATATATCGTGGGAAATCTCTTTCCGGGTTCTATCTGATGGACATACTTAGAACATGATTTTGCACTAAAAATACTATGGAAAACACCTTTGAAAAGCAGGGTGGTGGCTTGGTGGAGATAGCAGCTTCTGAAGCTCAACTTATTACATATGAAGACATAAAATTACATAAGAAGTGATAATAAAAGCAAAGTACCATGTTTTCACCTCAAAACATGTTTTGAGGTGAAAATTACAATAAGCTTAATAGAGCCACTCTCTGATTTTTCCAGATACTGTGCCTTTGAGTTTCTTTGACCTCCTCATGACCTTGCTGATATTTATTGACACTTGGCTCATTAATTTGACCATGATGAGACCCTAGAACCTAATGGGACCAACCTTATGACCTAATAACATGAATTGTGGAGTGAAAGTGAATCATGACTGAAGACCATAGAGAGGAGAATCGACAAGTTTGTGCATGAGGGAAAACTGATGAAAGAGCACTACCATCAATGAATCCATGACCTAATAGAATGGTGAAAATTTATGGTATGGGACTCCTACTATGCAAATGCAAAAGAGAAAATTTGATCACTGATGGCAGTATGACAAAACTGACAGTAACATTGGCTCCAATAGGGATGGTAGCTCCTTGGAGGTGCCAAGAACACCGTAGACCAAGTAGCCTTATCCATTGGGAAAATATGGTCAAAATACTGAAAAATGACACAATGCAGACTGACTCTGACTCAAAATATGATTGAAAACTAAATTAAACCAGCACACTTTACACATATCAATCAATTTTTATAGCCTTCACCTCGGGCCCCAAACTTCAGTGACTTTGTAATTGAAATCTGACCAACAATGGCATGGTATACACAATGACTGTGACATTATTTTTGATCCATTATCTCAAAAGTGGTAGTGCTTCAAAAGCCTACCATTTACTAGCCCTCCAGGGAAGTCTTGGCTGTCCATCTCTGTGAGCAAGAAAGAATTCTGTCCCCTGTATGCTGAAATCTTATATGGTCCTTTCCACAGGTTGTCGAACTTACCATGCTTCCCTTTGTTCTCATTTCACGCATCCCATCTCAACACCACATCGTCCAATTGAAATTTTTCTGCTTTGGTTTTATAGTCATAGATTTTATTTATCTTTTCCTGCAACAGAATAACGTTCTAAGAAACCTCCTCCCTTGTTTGCTGAAGGTGGATCATTTGATTGATCCTTCGCTAGTTATCGTCCTCTTTGCTGCTAGCCTCTTGCAATAGTCTCATGATCGGAACTGTGAATGAAATGGGAAAAATAGCATCAGTACCATAAACCAATTCAAACAGTGACATACCTATGGATTTCTTACTGCTGACTCTATCTGCTCATAATGCGTTGATGAGATTTCGGTGCCAGTTCCTCTTATTTTATTCCAGCATTTTCTTGATTATGTTCATTAGATATTTATTTGATGATTCTGCCAGGCCGTTGCCTTGTGGCTAGTAGGCTGTTGAATGGCCCAACACAATATTGTATTTATCGCAGAACTCCACCATCTTCTTAGATCTAAACGCTGTTGCGTTATCTGTTATGATTTTGTGAGGGAAACCTAAATGAGACAAGATATTTGATTCTAAAAATTGAATGATTATCGTATCAGTGGCTTGCCTTTTTGGAATGGCCTTGATCCATTTGGTGAAGTAATCTGTACCTGTCAAGATCCATCAATGCTGTGCTGATGATGCGGGATGGATTTCCCCTATAAAATCAAGTCCCCACTGCTGAAAGGGAGCATTTATTGAAACTGGTCTCAAAGGAAGAGGAAGCAGTTTCCTTTTCCCTTGGAAAACTTGACACTCATGGCAGCTCATCGTTGTTTTATATAAATCTGAAAATAAAGTGGGCCAATAATATCCTGCTCTCAACACTTTTTTAGCTGTAGTTTTCCAAAAAAAATGACCACCACAATCACCTTTGTGAAAGTCATGCATCACCTGCTGAGCCTCATCTTCAACCAAACAATTAAGTAGAATACCTCCTGGATCTTTCCAATATAGAGCACTGTTTAAAATATAGAATTTAGCAGACTTAAGTTTCAGTGATCTACCTTTACTTCTAGACATCCCTGGAGGTGGTGAAAAATGCTGAAGAACATAAACTATGTCTGAATACCATGGGGATTGTAGAAAAATGTCTGAAACTAGAACAAAAAAACCTTCATCCTCATCCTCCAACATTGATGCTATGAGATTTATGTCCAGAGCATGCAAGTTTGATTATGCCATTAGTTTTTCCAAACCTTGTCCTTTGATTAACTTTGTGGGTTTAATCTCCAAATCATATTCCAACATTGCTGCTATCCACTTACCTCTTCTTCCCTCTGGATCAGTTTTCATCAGGACATCTTTCACTGTTGCATTAGGAACATATGCTATAGTATGTGAATGAAAAATGTATACTCTGTTAGTCATCAGTATTTTTCACATGTTAGTGATGACTAGATCCATAGCTGAGTTTTCTAGAAGCTGATTTCCATATGTCAATTTGTCATCTAGAAAACCCTCATAAATTTTTTTTCGCCCTCTTACTTTTCAGTCCGCCCATGTCAAAGTTAAAACCCATTATTACTATATTTTCTAGCTTTAGCCCTACTGGTCTGCCCATCAGCTCTAAAAGGAAAAATCCAAGTCTGTTTCAAAAGCCTCCCCTAAGTTAGGAAGTGGTGCTTTAAGACATTTTACCCTTGGCAACCATAAAAAAGGCCAAAGAAACCTCCATCTGCTACAGACCAATCATGACAGACCTCCCACTCTGCAAATCAAGTTGATCACAGCTCTAAGTCGCACCACTTATACACCCCTAGGTCTCAGCACTGCATAGACCACAGTCTCAAGCTGATTATTAGGTCTTTTACAGTGTTTTATGGATTTTGCAAAGACAGGAAATATAACATCATCTCAGAAGGAATTTCTTGAATCTGCATTTAGAAGAACAACTGCTTCTCAATGTAAACATGAGCCTGAGATATATCTGCAAGACAGAGAGTGACTCATCAAGACCTTGCAGCTTCCTTTCAGCATGAAAATCACAGTAAGAGAAAGACACCACTGTCACAGCAAACTGGTAATTTGTCATGGCCAAGAACCTCCTTCATTTACAAGCAGAGGGTTAGGGCGCCTCCTTCATCTACAAGCAGAGGGCACTGGCCAGTATTGACTTTAAGGATTTCAAAAGCCCAGGTTTTCTTTTTGCTGAACAGTGAAACAGTGACTCTAGGTTTTCTGAGTGTGAGTGATGATCATAACAAGGCTAGGGTCTGAAGTGTGCAAGTTAAAGGGAAAACAGAGTTTTGGTCTTGTAAAGGAAGTCATTTGAAGTTTTCAAATCATATGAATTGTTAAAACCTTGGAGAGACATATCATTAGTGAAAACAATTCTAATCATAAGCAGCCTGTTGTCCCAACAAGACCAAATTTGAAGAAAAATTGACAAGTCATGTCATTACACAGGCAGAGGTAAACGTATTAATGTTTTCAAGTTTGTTTGCTTACCATCATATCCAAGAAAAACCCTTGTCAGGCACGCTTATCAAACAATATTCAGATACTTTGCCAAGTAAAGGGCCTCCTTCATTCATGAGCAGATGGCCAAGGCATTGACTGTTTTTAAAGATTGATTGGTCAAAGATGCAGTGGAAAGAGACAAAGAAGGAAATCAAAAGTTATTACACAGGTAACAGATGGTGTTTCTGTTTCAAAATTTATTGGTTTTCCTACTCATAGGGAAATGTCTTTCAAACTATACATCATAGTGGACAGGAGATAATTTGAATATGCATGCCATTGTTACAAAAAGGGGCAGTTTCCTTAGGAGAAGGGGTCAAACAACACCTCACTGTCGCATTCCAAGAAGTCTAAAAGAGTTTCTTTCAAGTAAACAGAGAAAGATAGTATGAATGGATGCAACTAAAATATGGCACTTACCATGAAAGAAGGAGCTTATGAATCACCTGGAAGCAGAAACTATCAACCAAGTTGGAAGAAGAAAGACCACCTCCTTTTAAAATGACAAAACAGCTTTCAATGCTCTTCGACAGATCTTGAGTGGTTTTTCCTTGTTAAAAATATCACCAAAAGTGTCAAGCAGTGGACAGATTTGAACCTTGGAATGATTCTATTACAAAAAGAAAGATTATTGCACTGGTCAAAGGAAATGATAACTGTGTTTCAAAGGGCCCTGTTCTTCCTGGTTCATAAATTTCCCCTTTCAGATATACATCACAAATGATGGGAGGCAATTCAAGATTAGTTCCCAAAAAGACATTGTAAATAGGTATACAAGTTTATGAATAGGCAAAGAAGTCATTTGACATACTGTCAGGGTTTGGAAGGTTTGAAACAAATACAACTCTTTCATTATTTCAATGGACAGAGATATCATATAAAATGTTTTAAGCAGAGAAGTAATTGAAAAAAAGGCCATGGACAATCCAAATAAGTTCAGCAAATGTGGGCACCTGCATTGGGAAAGAAGTTGAAGGAGCAAACTGGAGACAGAGACTGTCAAAGCATGTTGACAGTACAAACCCTATCCTTTCAAAAACAAAGCAATCTTCAGGTTTTTTAAATAGTTTTGAAGAGGGGTTACTTTACATAATGAATATCACCAGCATTATTAACACAGTGGCAGAGATGGTCTGAAGGTCATTAGGTTATTTTTCAAATTTGAAATTGCTGTGTTAAATGGTCACCAGGGAGACAAAGCCAAACGGGAATTGTCCCTCAGAACCATGTGCATAAGTGAAACAGAGTTTTTTGATCCTTCAAGCTATATTTGCTATTTGTAAAAAGGTTCATTCATGTTGGCACAGTTCAAAAAACATAAAAATCTCCACTGCCTGCATCGCTGCCGAGTCCAAGTTACAAATGCGCCAAAAGGTTGTGTTGAAGAAGGTCAAAAAGCTTCGAAAAACTTTGCAAGGGCCAACCATAAGTTCTTTTTTGTATTTCAAATCAATGATAAAGGTGACCGTTGAGAGTTTGAAATGACATAAGAGTAAAGTCGAGGAATAAATTTGCATTTTCAAATCACAAGTGAGTTTTCCTTTGATGTTCTCAGCATCAAACGAAGAAGACTGGAACGATTTTGAGCAATCTGAACACAGTTTTTAGGTTTAAACACCGCGCGACACGCCTGGAAAACTGCGCAACGCGCCTAGGAGAAGTTTTGAACGGGCGTTCAACTGCCACGCGATGCGCTTGTACGCGTGCGCGACGCGCTTGTACACGGCGCCCGACCGACCCGACAAAGCCACCCGACAGTTTGTTTTGGCACGACACTCTGAAAGCCCAGCACGTCGCGAGTTTGCATGACCCTCGTAAGCTATTCAAAACACCTACGGAGCTGGACTAAACGCATCAATAAGCTTCTCCATCATATTCTCAAGGTATTTCCAAATGCCTTCTCAGTTTTTGAAACAAAGTGCTAAGTGACATGAAGGTTTAAAAAAGCCCTGTTTTCCAGCTATGGTGTGAGAGCAAAATAGTCTTTCCTGATTAACTGGTGAAATATCAAACACCTGTGAGCCATATTTTCATTAAAAGATCATCAAAACACCCTCACTACCGTGGTGAAGCCAAGTTGAAACTGTCCATATACAGTTAGGGTATATGTTTCAAATGACTGCAAAGAATGAAAGGGTTGGAACAAATTTTTGATTTTGACCTAGTTTATATATCGACATATATTTTAAGAAGCTGCCTAGCAGGGTTAAAGTCAAATCAAAAGAGTGGCTTGTTCTCGTTTATCTTGATATATCACCATATCTGTCAAATGATTTTGCTGTAAAAATATCCCTGGGTTGAAGCTGTGCTTGAATGGTACTGCTAGAAGTGCCTATAGAGAATACAGTGTGTTGAAACTGCTACAAATTTTCACACCACAACATTCAAAACTTTCAAACCTTGTCACCATAGCCGAAAAAACAGTGTTTTGGCTGTGTAGTGATCCGAGGTGTAAAACTGTGGTGAAATACTGAATGTGTTATTAAAGGCACCTACAGGAAAGAAATTGTGCTAAAGTAGAAGCTGTATGTTTTCACCTTCATTAATCAAATGACCAGAGATCCTATACCCTCAAAGCATCAAAGGGCAAAAGCTAACCCTATAGACCACAGAAGGGGCAGTTTGTTCCTAAGTTTTCCACTTGACTGTTTTGTTCTTCAAGCTTATTTTGACAAGTTGATATTCAGATAGGGAAGAGGTTTTTTATACAAAGAACAGGGTTTCCATATTAAAACAGGAGTTTTGATTGTGGGAAAGAGATAAAACTCCTACAGGCTTGGTTGAAACGTGTAAAGCATTCTTCAAATTTCTGTCACCTTGTTCCATAACAGTGAGTCTGGCTATATGCTCACACTGGGGGTTAACTTTGTATATGTATGACTCTGTTTGATGAAGTGACATACCTATAGAAGACAGTGAAGTATAATCAGAAAAAAGGGTTGTTGTCAAAGAGCAGTTTATAGGTTGAAAGTTACAGGGGAAAGTTGCTCACACTTCTCATAGAAAGGACAGTGTTCACTGTGTTTATTGCTTGACTGTCTTTTGTTTTTCAAGCTTATTGATAAGTGGATGTTCATATAGAGTAAAGGTTTTTCTAACAAAGCCAAAGGTGTTACATTGTTAAGAGGTCTTGTTTATTTTGCAAAGTGAAGACTCTTGCAGGCCTTGTTGAACTTTTTGAAGCATTTTCCAAAACCTTGTCACCTGGGCACATAAAACTGTGACATTGAATGTCTGATCATACTAAAGGTGGATTGCACCATATGTAAGTTTGTTGAATGATTGGCACACTAAGAAGAGCAGGTTTTTAATGATTGGAAATTCTACCTTGAGACAAAGATATAGATGTGTTGATTGACCTCTAAACTTCACATGAACAAAGTGATTTCTTGACACTTTGAACAAACAATTCACCTAACAGTTGTCTCCTTTTCACTGTATGGTCTCTTATTGAGAAATCTATTGACATAGATACATTCAAGGTAGAAGGTCACTTTCTGAAAGAACATGGGTTTTTGTATTGTAAAGAAACTTGTTGAAATCATCCAAATTACATTGTTTCTCTGTCAAGACAGTGGATTGACACAGTTTGGCTCCAAGAAGGCAGTTTACACACAGTGAGGCACTTTGTTTCTTCAAAAGCACATTCAGGTCAAAATGCCTCCAAGGCAAGACAACAGGAGTGGTCCGCATAAAATATATGAGCCAATCTCTACAAAAGAGGTTAATGCTCATCCATCCATCCTTTTCAACTTCCATGAAGTAGGTTGTTTAGACTTCTGCCAGAAGATACAGGAGGTCAAAAGTTTTTCGCCATTAACACACCTATGCGCCCTGAGGTTCCAGAACAAGCATTTCAGGGTAGCGGACCTTGATTTCAAGTTTTCTATAAGATCAGTGTCCAAGGCCACCAAGATTCCATATCATGGCGAAAAATGGTTCAAACAGGCCCATCTTGACTTCGAAGATTACAAGCCTTTCATCAAACCTGAGCATAGAGATGTTTTCACTGCTATTTTCCCTTTTTCATATCTTCTTGACAGCTATGCTCCTCTTATGAAAGTCATAATGAAATATTTTACTTGTGAAGGGAGGTTTGATCGAGTTTATGCCTACCATGTCCGCCTATTGATGCATTTCACTAGAAACAGGAAACTAAATCTCCCTTACTTTTTATTCAAGAGCATTGAGAAGATGGCATCTACAGTCCAGAAGAAGGCCCCTCCTCTGCAAATACCTTCCCTTTTCCATCATTCTCTGATTAAAATTATCATCCTACATCATCTAGAGAAGAAGGAAGTTCCATGGGATGTATTCATCAGTCACCCAGATTTCTCTACTGTTCCTCCTGTCCATGTGTCTCCCACTCAGCCTATCCATCGCCTGGTACCTTTGTCCAGCATGCCTACTCCTAGAAGGCTCAAAATGACTACAGGACAGCCAGGACAGCAGGAAGAAGGAGGGGGAGTAAACAGCAAAAAGAGAAAGGTCAGCAGCAAGAGGAAAAGGATGAACAGCAGCAAGAGGAAAGGGATGAACAGCAGCAAGCAGAAGATGAAGGTCAGCAGTAGACAGGAGATGAGGAACAGCAGCAGGTACAAGATGAAGAACAGCAGCAGGTACAAGATGAAGAACAACAGCTTGATATGGAAGGACAAGAACAACAGCTTGGGTAGGAAATTGAGCCACAACTTGAGCCACAAAATGAGCAGGAAATCCATGAACAGCAACAGCTTGATTTTGGTGAAAAAGAGCAGCAAGTTGGAACACAAATTGAACAAGGCATTGAAGTAGAACAGCAAGTTAATGTTGGCGAACAAGGGCAGCAAAGTGAACAGCAAGAAGAAGACATCCAACAGCCTCAAGGAGAGCAGCAGTTTCAAGAAGATGTCAAGGGTAAAGCAGTTGTGTCTCCTCCTCCCAAAAGAACAAAACCTAGCACAGCAAGCAAGA
The DNA here is from genome assembly GCA_034641835.2 of Pinus albicaulis. Taxonomy (NCBI): domain Eukaryota; kingdom Viridiplantae; phylum Streptophyta; class Pinopsida; order Pinales; family Pinaceae; genus Pinus; species Pinus albicaulis. Next base: position 231,705,826 of record CM076571.1, on the reverse strand, counting down.
AAGGGCCTAAGGCCGCCACTCCAAAAATGACAAAGGTTGTTCCTAGGAAAAAGAAAATCGCCCAAAAGGACACCTACTAGCATGCCAAGGAGGAAAAGTGCAAGATTGGCCTTCAAAGGGAAAAGCAAGGTTGGAGAAAGTACAAAGCATGGAGGTGCATTAGCTGTCATCCCAATTCAAAGCGATGACAGCGATAATGAGGCCCGCCTTCTTGAAAACCTCCTAATCCATAAAGAGGGGCAAATTGAGACATTGGAGAATGATCTTCAACGTGCAAGGAACTTCAACTATTTCTTGGAAACCCAAAACAAACAGATGAATGTTCACACAGTTGTTCATGAGGCACGGGCTATCAAATATAAGAATGAGGCAGCTAAGGCGCAAGCACGGATAGAAGAACTCATTGGTGATTTTGATGAGGAAGAAGAGGGAGACCAGCCTAGGCGGAAGAGGCCTAGGACCATAGGGCTTAAAAGAGCCTTGGAAAAGCAGAAAGAAGAAGAACAAGCCCATCTCCAAGCCTTTCCTCTCACTGCACTCCTTGAGCAGGAAATTGAAGAAAACAAAGAGGCATGGCTTGAAAGAGCCAACAAACACTTGGAGATAAAACTTGAAAGAGCAAACAGAGATCTAGAGCTACAAAGGAAGAGAACACATCACTTTCAAAATTTGAATCAGTTTGCCCGGCGCAAACTAAAGGCAGCCCAAGAGAAATTGAAGAAAGCAAAGGGGAAGCGCCCAGCACGGAAAGAGGAGAAAGGCATATCACCTCTTGATATTTTAGCCTCAGCTTCGGAGCATGTTGCTAGGGACCCTTGAGGGTCGTGCATGCCAATTTTGGGCCCATTTCGACAACTTTTTGTTTTTGGCATTTTTTGGGTTTTTGGTCGAAAACTCATAATTTCGCCATTTCAGTTTGAAGATTTGTCAGGGGAGGAGGATGATACCTGTTGATGCCATAATTCTATGAGCAGGCCCTTAGCGATTTTCAGAGCATTTGGAGATCATTCGCCCCCTCAAAATGGCGAAAAATTCTCACTTTTTGCACATTATGCCCGTCATATCAGCAGTTTGCTATTTCCTAGCTTTTTACACACAGGTACAAATTTGGAAGACTTCTAGGCATCAGATTGAGGTGATTTCAGTTGCGCAAAAAATTAGACACAGAGAGCTTTCCAACGGGCCATCATGAGCCTCGTTTCGACACCAGGAAGGATGCCAAATGTTTCCGGAAAGTTAGGGGTCCTTTTTCTGATGAAAATTTGAAGTATTTTTGTAATTTTTGAACCTCAAAAATCTGCCTTTTCCAAATGTGCGTTTAGCTATTTTTGCACTTGGAAAATGATGTAAAGTCAATATAATTTCTGTTTTTAGCATTTTTTTAGATATTTTATGGGATATTTTGTGCCTTGGGCTTTGCAAAGCCTCAAGGACAAGTTTAGATATTTTGATTAGGCCAATGGGATAGCTAGTTGCACCATGAGGTTTTCCTCACTTGAGCCTATTTATTCCACAAGGCTTCATTGTAAAACAAGGCTGAACTTGAGAGAAGAATCAATATATTGGTCATATGAGCTTTGAAGAACATACTTGTGTTATGATTTTAGACTGCCTCTTGGATGCTTTTGATGAATGATGAAGGATTGTTGATGGATTCCATGACATGGTAGAATGGTATAGTGTTTCTTGCTTTGTTGTTGTCTTCTAGTTTTCATTCATGATACATGCTTCTTGCTGCTATAGATCAATAGAGATTAAGTTTGAGATATGCTGATGGAGGCACCTCAAAATTCCTGAATCTTCATAGCTTTTTGTTTTCTTCTTCCTTAGTTGTACTAAAGAATTCTTAACTGCTCTTTAGTAACTTAAGGATATTGTTGCTAGTTTTATTCATAAGTTCTATGCATGTTGAGTAGGATGTATGGTGTGCCCTGCTTACCTATAACTGTCCATAGTTCTGTCCATGAAACTATCCCTTTGACTGATTAGTTTATCATCTTGTTGAACCAAGGAGGCCTAGTCCTGATCTAGCCCTTTGCCTAAAACTATGAAAGCTTGTTTGTCAAAGTGCCCAATAACTTAAATACTGTGTTTAGGCGTTCCGGCATAGTATCTTGAGTTGTTAGTCCGTATTATGTGTTTTCCCCAAAGTCTGATAGCCATTTCCCGAAGTTAGAGAGTTATACTCCTCTATGCATGGCTGGAATGTTTGATTTCTATGTATTAATTAGCTCATAGTTACATTTAGCATGATTAATGGCTTGCTATAACATGTTTATGTCTGCTATCAACTAGTTACACTTGAAATCCCTCGCCTTTCACAAACTTGATGTCCATTTACTCCATTTTGCCCAAACATCCTTTCTGCCTTGAATCAAATCGGCCCTACAGCAGCCTTACATCATCATCAGATAGCTTCCTTGACCTTTTTGACCCCATAGCCCAGTTGATCTGACTTCTTGTTACCTGTTTTATATCTTTGATCAGTTTTATCCCTCATAAACTTAAAAAACCAAAATTAAAAAAACTCACTTCATAACTAGCCTAATATCATAATACCATAAGCAAACACACCGACATCTTTTACACATATAGAGAGAGCCCTCTTTGAGTCCAGGAAGGCTAGGTCCTTGGGCTCCAAATCTTGGTTTGATGTTACATCGTCATTTGGCTTACCAATCGGCCAAATCACGGGGACCCTAACATAATGGCGATCACAGTGGGACTTTGAGTTAGTGACAATCTAAGGACACCTTAGAACTCAAAAAGTCCCTTATTTTCAAGTATACCTACCAGTGAGCCACCTCATCGCCACTAACATAATGGCGATCACGGTGGGACTTATTAAGTACATGATAGTCTAGCAAACTTTTATAGACTCCTTAGTCGTTCAAATTTTAACTTAAACCATCAACCTTTAGAATCATTTAGTGTAAACTCTCTGTTTCACCACCTTAGCAAAGTGATGAATTATATTTATAACACTCTTACATCCTAGACTGCACATAAAACTCAAAAAACCCAAAAACACTCCCTTAGATTGGTTTTTGTCAATATTGGTGGTGGACCATACAAGTATATCTCAAAACAACTGATAATCCACCTAGCGACTCCACTAACCTCTAGTAAGCCTTACTATTTTACCAAACTCTAGGCTACTATCCGATAGACCTATCCCATCGCTCACTAACATAGCGGGAGATGGTGGGACACTGAGTACATAATAGTTTAGCAAACTCTTATAGACTCTTTGGTCTTTTAGATACTTAAACAAGCAAGCAGCCCCTAGATCCATTTATAGTAAACTCTTTTTGTTATCATCACCCTAGCGAAGTGTTGAAACAAGTCTAGGATACTTTAAACCATAGGCTGCACATAAAATTCAGAAAATCTAAAAACATTCCCAGATTAGTTACCGGTGGTGGACCATAGATATCTTCAAAAAAGCAACCCAGTTCCACCTGGCGACTCCACTAAATCCATCCCTGTTATTTTCAACCACCCTTCACCTTAGTAGAACTTTAGAGAGACAACTCATCCAAAACATTCACCAATATCATCCTCTCTAAATTCAAAACCCGAAATTTGGCTTCACGAAGAATGAATACCAGAGCCCATCCAGACCCAAATCCCCCTATCATAGTAGATGACCCAGAAAAGATTCTGTGGCAAGCTTCTGAAACTGATCATCTAGCTACTGGTAGATCCATCCGTAAAACAAGATCAGTACCTAAACATCTCACTATCCTACCAGATTCACCTTTTGAATTAGAGTCATCACAAACTCTTCCCAGAGGCAAATCATATAGTAAGATAAACTTTGATGATCTTGAAACCTTAGACCCACCACAGAGTCCTAGTAGAGAAGTTTCGCCTACCACTCCTCCTGATTTCCAGCTTCTCTATCAGTTTGTCTCCTACCATCCCAGATCTGCTCAAAACCAGATCACTAGTCCAAGTTCATCCGCCACACCTGTTCAAACCACCTCATCTCAGCCTACTAGTCCTCATCTTGTACATCATCCATTAGCTCCCGTTATGGCAGCCTAGTATGCACCTTTGGTGTTGCCACCGCCTTTGGCTTCTCTCCCAAATAAATATCAAGGCAAAATCCCACACTTTACTGGAGAAGACACCACTACACCTCAACAGCATATAAGTAGGATGACTGATGCTTATGAATCTCTGGAGGTACAAGACGAGACCGCCAGAATGAGAATATTCGCCCAAAGTCTTGGTGGTGAACCCAAAACATGGTTCAAAAGCTTAACTCCAAACAATATCCACAATATCCCAGAACTACATCAAGTCTTCAGAAATAGGTGGGAAATCCGAAGAAACCCTATTCAAAACCTGTCAGAATATAACAACCTAAAACGGGAAAACGGGGAAAGTGTCCAAGCTTATTGTACTAGGTTCAACAGTGTATATAACTCCCTCCCACCTCATTTCAAACCCCCGCTTGGTTTAGCCTTGGCAAAATTCCCCGAGGGTTTCGATCCGGACATGACATATCATTCGAGAGACAAGGATCCCCCTACCTTAGAGGAAATGCAACAAATAGCCATAAAAGCAGATGCCAACTTAGCATAAAAAAGAGCTAGGACTAGATCAGAAAGAAAGGTCACATATAAAGATGAGGTCTCCACTTCATCACCTTCCCTAGATCCTAGAATAGATGACTTAGTCAAAACCATGGCCAAAATGTGGGAAAAGATCAATGAAAAAAGCTCCTGTTAGAGATAGCCAGCCTAACCCTCCAAACAGAAACCGAAACCAGAACTTTAGGAGGGAGCAGCCCCAAAATAGACCAAGGGAAAATGACCAACAGATTAGGCCACCATTCAATGAAAACTATGTGGAAGAAGATGATAGAGATACAGAACCCATTGATGAAAGTCATTTAAATCTTGTAGGGTTTGATAATGAGAGTGAGGTGTACCTCACAGAAGAAGAACAAGCGTTCTTTTCTCCTAATCAGGATGAGACCAACTATGAAGATCTCGACGACCCTGCCATAGATTTTCAGAATGCCATTATAGAAGCTCACAGGCAATATGACCTTAGAAGCAAAAGAAACCAAGATAATTCCAAGAAAGGTAACTCAGATACTGCTAAAGCCCCTGATACCATCCTCAAGAAAGCATCAAGCAGTGACAAAATCAAGGTTGAGAAGACTGACCAAAGCAAAGCTAAAGTTACCCAAACTAGTTCTCTTTCAGATACTCCTGGTACTTCTACAAAAGTCACCGAAGCAACTATGGCAAACAAAATCCCAAAACAAGGTCAACAAACTCAGAACATAGAGAAGGTCGTAGCTGAAAAAACTGAAACAAACATATATAAACTTCAGCTGCCTTTCAGCTTTGAAGGCGAAATCGCCAAGATCAAGATCACCATGCCTCTTACTGAACTCATTTCCCAAAACTCTTATAAATCCCAAGTACTAAAAGTCTTAAATCTAGGGAATGATGCAAACACTGTTAATCTGGCTGATGATACTCCTGAAGTGTTGTTTGGTCCAAGGATAGAGGGAAAATTCCAAGAGGGAAATACTCTTCCATTTTACATCAACCTGAACATCCACGACCAAATCCTCCACAATGCCATGCTAGACTCCGGCGCTTCGCATAATCTTATGCCGAAGGTAGTAATGGAAAGACTAGGCCTGGAAATCACAAGACCATACAAAGACTTGTATTCATTTGATTCGAGTAGATTCAAATGCCTAGGTCTGATCAAAGAACTTTGTTTTAGTCTGGCCCAAATACCTGCGAAACATCTAATCATGGATATAGTAGTGGCATACATCCCTCCCAAGTACGGGATGCTTCTATCCAGATCCTGGGGAGCCAAACTCCAAGGCAATATTCAACTAGACATGTCATACGCCACCATTCCTGTGTTTGGCCAGACCAGAATACTCTACCGAGAATCACACATGAAATACATGATTAGCAGTCAAGATAGGCCAGACAACATTCCAATGTGTTCCTTGCGTTCCGACCTGAACTCTTTCATTATGCATATTGATGAAAACATGGAGGAAGAGTCAGAAGAAACTGATATAAACTTAGATCCACCACATCAGCTGTCCCTGGTGTCTTATGATGAACTAGACACTCAAAAATACCATGATCATGAACAGCTGTGTCTTGAGGAAAGTAAGTTTTCCCTTTCTGAAGTAGGATTAGAGCAAGAAGCACAAACCCTTATGTACTATCAAGCAAATTGCTCTAGCTTTAGTCAAACACCAGCAGTAACTTGTGGAAATTTCTTCCGGGTAAAGGCTTTAGAAGACTTACACATCATAAACCTGTTCGGAACCCGGGAGCAAGGGAGTTTAATGTTTCTACCATACCTCAAATATTTACCATCTTATGGATCATCCACTGCAAATGAAACTTTGACTATAGCCCCAGCAGCTCAAAATCTAGAAAAAATGCCTGATAAACTTCTTATGAACAAGAATGATAATTGCAGTTACAACAAACCTGAGCTATTGAAATTGGCTCATCTTCTGTCTTTTCATGAAGAACTCAGAAAAGCTAAAATCAGAAATCTCATGCAGAATACCAATTTCTACAGAAAAAACAAGGGAAAATACTGTGTCACTACCTTTCCCTCAAAGAATAACTTTGACAAGAGAAAACATAACAATCTGAAACAAACTGAAATAATCAGGGACAAAACAGATGGTCATAGAGTCTGCTTTGATTTTAGGAATAATACTGTATATCCCTATAACATAAATTATGTTTTTTCTACCCAAGACCATGATTCACCAATTAAAAGTGCTTTTAATCATGTGTTTTCGCAAGATGATGTTTCAGGTCATAAGATTCCCTTGCAAAGTAGACAGCTTAAAGATTTTTTCTAGTTTGCGGGAGGTAGATCTAATTTCAAGTTCAAAATTGCAAAACCACCCAATATCAGAAATCTGTTCATAAAGGCCATGTTCCCAGTTTTAAATTTCTGCATTTTTGCATACCTTGATGATGTCATTATCTATTTCAAGAATGACCAAGAGTACATGCATTACCTGAGGAAAGTGTACAGTAAAGAAAGGAGTGGAAATCAGATATTCAAAGAGGTACAGCGGGAAAATACCGGGTTGTTCAGAGATTCTTGCATGAATCCCTGTGTCATGTTAGAGAGAGAAAACTTCCCAAATTTTTCTTTTCAGGAGTTGAGTGGGCCAAGGGTGAAAGGAGATCCTTACGAGCATAAGATGCTTAAATTCCGCCATTTCCAAGATTTCTGAGTATGAAACACTTTTCATTCATTGTACATACCATTGTCTGAAATATTGAAAGATAGAAAAGTCAAAAACAGTAAAAGATAGAAAAGTCAAAAACAGTAAAAGACAGAAAAGAGGGAAAGTGAAGATAGAAACAAAGGCCCCATGTTCCAAAAAATAGTCTTTCAGAAAGCGAGCAAGTCTAAATGCCGCTACTAGTGCTTCAATGTCTTTTTCAGCTATCTAGCCTAATCATAGCTGAGCATGTTTAAATTTATTTGCTGATAAGTTAGTGAGTGCAAAGATAGTCAACATTGTGTAAGATTGACTTCTCACAGAGCTTAGATTAGGGAGAGATTCTGGTTCCACATGCCTAAAACAGAACCAAAGAGAGAAGCGAGGGATGAAAAATACATTGTACATCTTAACCCCATTTATCTAGTTTCCCTTTATTACAAAATAACATTTGTGTGCAGCTTGTCTTTTATGCTGCAAATGCATGACAAATCAGACTGCCTAATCCTGATTTGATCATTTTGAATTTCATGTTCTAGATTAGAGAATAAAATCCTGTCAAACTGCTTAATCTTGACAGTCGATCTAGCATTAGGTAGAGTAATGAAGGAGTTCATCAGTTTAATCTGAACTCCCGGCAGATATAAGAGTAGAAATAGATAGGTTCATTTTGCAAAAAGAAAAATATACATTGTCAAAAGGCTGCTAGTTCAAATGCGCCAAAGAGAAGAAAAAATGTTAGAAAAGATAGTGGGGTAGGTAGAAGTATCATTGATGTTAACCATGCTGTCACTTTTCAGAAATAGCATCAAAGAAGGGTGAAATTTTGCGCCAATGGATAAGGCACTGGTCTTCATAAGCCAAAGATCTGAATTCTGGACACCTCCTGACGAGGAGCTGCCCTCCCCAAATGGAGCCACTATTAGTCATCAATATTTTTCACATGTTAGTGATGACTAGATCCATAGCTGAGTTTTCTAGAAGCTGATTTCCATATGTCAATTTGTCATCTAGAAAACCCTCATAAAACTTTTTTCGCCCTCTTACTTTTCAGTCTGCCCATGTCAAAGTTAAAACCCATTATTACTATCTTTTCTAGCTTTAGCCCTACTGGTCTGCCCATCAGCTCTAAAAGGAAAAATCCAAGTCTGTTTCAAAAGCCTCCCCTAAGTTAGGAAGTGGCGCTTTAAGACATTTTACCCTTGGAAACCATCAAAAGGCCAAAAGAAACCTCCATCTGCTACAGACCAATCATGACAGACCTCCCACTCTGCAAATCAAGTTGATCACAGCTCTAAGTCGTGCCACTTATACACCCCTAGGTCTCAGCACTGCATAGACGACAGTCTCAAGCTGATTATTAGGTTTTTTACAGTGTTTTATGGATTTTGCAAAGACAGGAAATATAACATCATCTCAGAAGGAATTTCTTGAATCTGCATTTAGAAGAACAGCTGCTTCTCATTGTAAACATGAGCCTGAGATATATCTGCAAGACAGAGAGTGACTCATCAAGACCTTGCAGTTTCCTTTCAGCATGAAAATCACAGTAAGAGAAAGACACCACTGTCACAGCAAACTGGTAATTTGTCATGGACAAGAACCTCCTTCATTTACAAGCAGAGGGTTAGGGCGCCTCCTTCATCTACAAGCAGAGGGCGCTGGCCAGTATTGACTTTAAGGATTGCAAAAGCCCAGGTTTTCTTTTTGCTGAACAGTGAAATAGTGACTCTAGGTTTTCTGAGTGTGAGTGATGATCATAACAAGGCTAGGGTCTGAAGTGTGCAAGTTAAAGGGAAAACAGAGTTTTGGTCTTGTAAAGGAAGTCATTTGAAGTTTTCAAATCATATGAATTGTTAAAACCTTGGAGAGACATATCATTAGTGAAAACAATTCTAATCATAAGCAGCCTGCTGTCCCAACAAGACCAAATTTGAAGAAAAATTGACAAGTCATGTCATTACACAGGAAGAGGTAAACGTATTAATGTTTTCAAGTTTGTTTGCTTACCATCATATCCAAGAAAAACCCTTGTCAGGCAGGCTTATCAAACAATCTTCAGATACTTTTCCAAGTGAAGGGCCTCCTTCATTCATGAGTAGATGGCCAAGGCATTGACTGTTTTTAAAGACTGATTGGTCAAAGATGCAGTGGAAAGAGACAAAGAAGGAAAGAAAAAGTTATTACACAAGTAACAGATGGTGTTTTTGTTTCAAAATGTATTGGTTTTCCTACTCATAGGAAAATGTCTTTCAAACTATACATCATAGTGGACAGGAGACAATTTGAATATGCATGCCATTGTTAATAAAAGGGGCAGTTTCCTTAGGAGAAGGGGTCAAACAACACCTCACTGTCACATTCCAAGAAGTCTAAAAGAGTTCCTTTCAAGTAAACATAGAAAGATAGTATGAATGGATGCAACTAAAATATGGCACTTACCATGAAAGAAGGAGCTTATGAATCACTTGGAAGCAGAAACTATCAACCAAGTTGGAAGAAGAAAGACCACCTCCTTTTAAAATGACAAAACAGCTTTCAATGCTCTTCGACAGATCTTGAGTGGTTTTTCCTTGTTAAAAATATGTAGTGTCTTGAGTGAATGATTTTTGAACCTTGGAATGATTCTATTACAAAAAGAAAGATCATTACCTTTAGTCAGAAAAGGAAATGATAAACTGTTTTTCAAAAGGGCCTGTTCTTCCGGTTCATAAAGTTCCTTTCGAGATATACATCACAAATGATGGGGGGGGCAATTCAAGATTGATTCCCAAAAAGACATTGTAAATAGGTATACAAGTTTATGAATAGGCAAAGAAGTCATTTGACATACTGTCAGGGTTTGGAAGGTTTGAAACAAATATAGCTTCTTCATTATTTAAAAAGACAGAGATATCATAGATGATACACCTACAAGCAGGGAAGTATTTTGAAAAGGGGCGCCTTTCTTAAATCAAAGAGCCATGACTAAAATTCAAATAATGTTAGCAAATTTGGGCACCTGCAATAAGAAAGAGGTTGAAGAAACAAGAAAAGACAGAAGCTGTCAAATCAAGGGATTAACAAAGTGGCAGTTAAGTTTTTCTCCAACACTGATGTTAAAACATAGTGAAAGAAAATCTAATCCCGGAGGTTTGTTTTTATAAAGGATCATACTCACCGAAAATAGCCAGAGTGTATGCCACTTTTTGCCTACAATATTTACAGGTCTCGAGCTATGTGTTGAAAAAATGAAGGTTCGACATATTGTTTAAGGAACAAACTGTTTTCAAACTTTTGAAAAAGAAAAACCCTCCCAAGTCAAATGGGACCGTTTGTTTTCTATGCTTCAAACAAAGATCAAAGTCGTTTTTTTGTTCCATTTTGAAATTCATCAAGCCCAGGCAAGGTCTCTTTGCTACCCTCAGCATCGAAACAAAGAAATTTTAGCTCGATCTGTAGGAGTTGGCTATTTTTTCACCACGCGACGCGCCAGGAACATTGCGCGACGTGCCTAGAAGAAGTTTTGAACAGGCGTTCAATTGTCACGTGACGCGCCTGTACACGGCGCCCGCCCGACCCGACAGAGCCACCCGACAGTTGTTTCGGCACGGTACTCTGAGAGCCCACCACGTCGCGCATATTTTTGGCCTTCGTAAGAGATCTAGAACACCTCCGGAGCTGGAATAAATGCATCAATAAGCTTCTCCATCATATTCTCAAGGTATTTTCATATGCCTTCTCAGTTTTTGAAACAAAGTGCTAAGTGACATGAAGGTTTAAAAAGCCCTATTTTCAAGCTATGGTGTGAGAGCAAATAGTTTTTCCTGATTAACTGGTGAAATAACAAACGCCTGTGAGCCATATTTTCATTAAAATATCATCAAGACACCCTCACTACCGTGGTGAAACCAAGTTGAAACTGTCGATATACAGTTAGGGTATATGGTTCAAATGACTGCAAAGAATGAAAGGTTGGAACAAAATTGTTGAGTTTGACCTAGTTTGATTATCATCATATATTTTGAGAAGCTGCCTATCAGGGTTAAGGTCAAATCAAAAGAGGGCTTATCCCCATTTATCTTGCTACATCGCCACATCTGTCAACTGGTTTTGCTGTGAAAATATCCATGGGCTGGCGCTAGATAGTAGCCACCGCTGCGTTATAATGATGTGTTGGACTTTTTACAAATTCTCATACACCATATATCTGAACTTTCAAACTCTTGTCCTTTCTCCGAGAAGCAGTTTATTAGGCATTGTAGTGATTTGGCTGTTATTAAAATGTTGGATGTATTATTTAGGGCACCTATAGGAAAGAATTGGTGTTGAAACTAAGAGAAGTTTGTTTCACCTTCATTAATCAAAGGACCAGGGATGCTATACCTTCAAAGCATCAAAGGGAAAAAGTTAACCCTATAGGCCACAAAAAGGGCAGTTTTTTCCTGAATTTGCCACTTGACTGTTGTGTTTTTCCAAGTTTACTTTGACAAGTTGATATTCAGATAAGGTAGAGGTTTTTCTACAAAGGGCATGATTTCCATATTAAAACAGGAGTTTTGCTTATGGGAAAGAGATAAACTCTTACAGGCTTGGTTAAACTTGTAAAAACATTCTTCAAAATTCTGTCACCTTGTTCCATATCAGTGAGTCTGGCTGTATGCTTACACTGGGGGGTAAACTTTGTATATGTATGACTCTATTTGATGAAGTGACATACAAATAAATAAGAGTGAAATATAATAAGAAAAATGGATTTGTCAAAAGAGCAGTTTATAAGTTGAAAGACCACAGGGTAAAGTTGCTTCTGCTCCTCATAAAAAGGCAGTTTTCACTGTGCAGTTGCTTGACTGACTTTTGGTCTTCGAGCTGGTTTGATAAGTGGATGTTCAGGTAGAAGCAAAGGATGTTTCCTACATCGCCAGGGGTGTTACATTGATAAGAGGTCCTAGTTATTTTGAAAAGAGAAGAATTGCAGGTTTGGTTGAACTTTTGGATCATTTTTACTCTCTCACCTTGTTCAGAACTGTGATATTGACTATCTAATCATACTAATCGTTGATTGCACCATATGCAAGTTTGTTGAATGTTTGACACCTTAGACAGGGCTGGTTTTTAATTATTGCAAAGTATACCATGGGCAAAGATTAAGATGTATTGAGTGACCTCTAAACTTCACAAGAACAAGGTGATTTCTTGACATTTTGCACAGGGAATTTACCTAGCAGTCTGTCTCCTTTTTACTGTATGGTATCCTATTGAAAATTCTGTTGGCAGAGATATATTCAAGGTGGAAGGCTACTTTTAAGAGAGCAGAGCTTGTGTATTGTAAGGAAATTGTTGCAACCATCCAAATCACTTTGTTTCTCTGTCAAAGCAGTACATTGACATAATTTGACTCCAAAAGGGCAGTTTGTTTCTTCCAAAGAATATTTAGGTCAAAATGCCTCCAAGGCAAGACAGCAGGAGCGGTCCGCATAAAAGATATGAGCCAATCTCTACAGAAGAGGTTAATGCTCATCCATCTGTCCTTTTCAACTTCCATGAAGTAGGTTGCCTAGATTTCTACCAGAAGATACAGGAAGTCAAAAGTTTTTCGCCATTAACACACTTATGTGCCCTGAGATTAAAAGAAAAACATTTCCAAGTGGCAGGTTTTGATTTCAAGATTTCTCCAAGGTATGTGTCCAAGGCCACCAAGATTCCATATCATGGCGAAAAATGGTTCAAACAGGCCCATCTTGACTTAGAAGATTACAAGCCTTTCATCAAGCCTGAACATAGAGATGCTTTCACTACTATTTTCCCTTTTTCATATCTTCTTGACAGCTATGCTCCTCTGATGAAAGTCATAATGAAATATTTTACTTGTGAAGGGAGGTTTGATCGAGTTAATGCCTACCATGTCCGATTACTAATGCATTTCACTAGAAACAGGCAACTAAATGTCCCTTACTTTTTATTCAAGAGCATCGAGAAGATGGCATCCATAGTCCAGAAGAAGTCCCCACCTCTGCAAAGACCTTTCCTTTTCCATCATTCTCTGATCAATATTATCTTCCTACACTAGCTAGAGAGAAAAGAGGTTCCATGGGATGTATTCATCAGTCATCCAGATTTCTCTATTGTTCCTCCTGTCCATGTGTCTCCCACTCAGCCTACTCATCGCCCGATACCTTTGTCCAGTAGGCCTACTCCTAGAAGGCTCAGAATTACTACAGGACAGCTAGGACAACAGGAAGAAGGAGAGGGGAGTAAACAACAAGAAGAGGAAAAGGATGAACAGCAACAAGAGGAAAGGGATGAACAGCAGCAAACAGAAGATGAGGGACAACAGCAGGACAGTGGAGAAGGTCAGAAGCAAATAGAAGGTGAAGGTCAGCAGGTGCAATATGAAGAACAACAGCTTGATATGGAAGAACAGGAACAGCAGCTTGGGCAGGAAATTGAGACACCTCTTGCGCCACAAAATGAGCAGGAAATCCAAGCACAGCAGCGGCTTGATTTTGGCGAAAAAGAGCAGCAGTTTGAAACACCAAATGAACAAGGCATTAATGAAGAACAGCAAGTTAATTTTGGCGAACAGGGGCAGCAAAGTGAACAGCAAGAGGAAGACATCCAACAGCCTCAAGAAGAGCAGCAGTCTCAAGAAGATGTCAAAGGTAAAGCAGTTGTCTCTCCTCCTCCCAAAAGAACAAAACCTAGCACAGCAAGCAAGAAAGGGCCTAAGGCTGCCACTCCAAAAAAGACAAAGGTTGTTCCTAGCAAGCGAAAATCGCCCAAAAGGACACCTACTAGCATGCCAAGGAGGAAAAGTGCAAGATTGGCCTTCAAAGGGAAAAGCAAAGTTGGAGAAAGTACAAAACGTGGGGGTGCATTAGATGTCATCCCAATCCAAAGCGATGACAGTGATAATGAGGCCTTCCTTCTTGAAAACCTCCTAATCCATAAAGAGGGGCAAATTGAGGCATTAGAGGAGGATCTTCAAAGGGCAAGGAAGTTCAGCCACTTCTTGGAGATCCAAAACAAACAAATGAATGTTCACACAATTTTTCATGAAGCACAGGCGATCAAATATAATAATGAGGCAGCTAAGGCGCAAGCAAGGATAGAAGAACTCATTGGTGAGTTTGATGAGGAAGAAGAGGGAGACCAGCCTAGGTGGAAGAGGCCTAGGACCATAGGGCTTAAAAGAGCCTTGGAAAAGCAGAAAGAAGAAGAACAAGCCCATCTCCAAGCCTTTCCTCTCACTGCACTCCTTGAGCAGGAAATTGAAGAAAACAAAGAGGCATGGCTTGAAAGAGCCAAAAAACACTTGGAGATGAAGCTTGAAAGGGTGAACAGAGATCTAGAGCTACAAAGAAAGAGGACACATCACTTTCTAAAGCTGAATCAGTTTGCCCGGCGCAAACTAAAGGCAGCCCAAGACAAATTGAAGAAGACAAAGGGGAAGCGCCCGGCACGGAAAGATGAGAAAAGCATATCAGCCCTTGATATTTTGGCCTCAGCTTCAGAGCATGTTGCTGGGGACCCCTGAGGGTCATGCATGCCAATTTTGGGCCCTTTTCGACAACTTTTTGTTTTTTGGCATTTTTTGGGTTTTTGGTCGAAAACTCATAATTTCGCCATTTCAGTTTGAGGATTTGTCAAGGGAGAAGGATGATACCAATTGATGCCACAATTCTATGAGCAGGTCCTCGGCGATTTTCAGAGAATTTGGAGATCATTCGCCCCCTCAAAACGGCGAAAAATGCTCACTTTTTGCACATTTTGCCCGTCATATCAGCAGTCTGCTATTTCCTGGCATTTTACACACAGGTACAGATTTGGAAGACTTACAGGTATCAGATTGAGATGATTTCAATTGCGCCGGAAAGTAGACATAGAAATATTTCCAACGAGCCATCATGAGCCTCGTTTTGACACCAGAAAGGCTGCCGAATGTTTCCGGCAAGTCAGGGGTCTTTTTTCTGATGAAAAATTGAAGTATTTATGTAATTTTTGAACCTCAAAAATCTGCCTTTTCCAAATGTGCGTTTAGCTATTTTTGCACTTGGAAAATGAGGCAAAGTCAATATAATTTCCGTTTTTAGCATATTTTAGATATTTTATGGGATATTTTGTGCCTTGGGCTTTGCAAAGCCTCAAGGACAAGTTTAGATATTTTGATTAGGCCAATGGGATAGCTAGTTGGACCATGAGGTTTTCCTCACTTGAGCCTATTTATTCCACAAGGCTTCATTGTAAAAAAAGGCTGAACTTGAGAGAAGAAGTAATATATTGGTCATATGAGCTTTGAAGAACATACTTGTGTTATGATTTTGGATTGCCTCTTGGATGCTTTTGATGAATGATGAAGGATTGTTGATGGATTCCATGACATGCTAGAATGGTATAGTGTTTCTCGCTTTGTTGTCGTCTTCTAGTTTTCATTCATGATACATGCTTCTTGCTGCTATAGATCAGTAGAGATTAATTTTGAGATATGCCCATTGAGGCACCTCAAAATTCCTGAATCTTCATAGCTTTATGTTTTCTTCTTCCTTAGTTGTACTAAAGAATTCTTAACTGCTCTTTGGTAACTTAAGGATACTGTTGCTAGTTTTATTCATAAGTTCTATGCATATTGAGTAGGATGTATGGTGTGTCCTAATTACCTATGACTGTCCATAGTTCTGTCCATGAAACTATCTCTTTGACTGATTAGTTTATCGTCTTGTTGAACCAAGGAGGCCTAGTCCCGATCTAGCCCTTTGCCTAAAACTATGAAAGCTTGTTTGTCAAAGTGCCCAATAACTTAAAGACTATGTTTAGGTGTTTCGGCATAGTATTTTGAGTTGTTATTCCATCTTATGTGTTTTCCCCAAAGTCTGATAGCCATTTCCCAAAGTTACAGGGTCTTATACTTCTATGCATGGCTGGAATGTTTGATTTCTATGTATTAATTAGCTCATAGTTACATTTAGCATGGTTAATGGCTTGCTATAACATGTTTATGTCTGCTATCAACTAGTTACATTTGAAATCCCTCATCTTTCACAAACTTGATGTCCATTTACTCCATTTTTCCCAAAGATCCTTTCTACCTTGAATCAAATCAGCCCTACAGCAGCCTTATATCATCATCGGATAGCTTCCTTGACCTTTTTTACCCCATAGCCCAGTTGATCTGAATTCTTGTTACCTGTTTTATATCTTTGATCAGTTTTATCCCTCACAAACTTGAAAAACCAAAAATCAAAAAACTCACTTCATAACTAGCCTAATATCAGAACACCATAAGCAAACATACCGATATCTTTTACACATATAGAGAGAGCCCTCTCTGAGTCCAGGAAGGCTAGGTCCTTGGGCTCCAAAGCTTGTTTTGATGTTACATCGTCATTTGGCTCACCAATCGGCCAAATCATGGGACCCTAACACATTCATCTCTAGAGTCTCCCAATCAGTGGTGACTCTCCCAAGAGTGATCAGCCATTAGACACCCAATATGACATTGGTGTCAGGAATATCAACCACAAAAAATTAGTATGTCATAGTGTGGGTCCCCATAGTGATAGACAATTCTGAAACATACTTAACACACTACAAGGTTCTGTCTCGTGGAACCAAGATTGAAAATCCTTCGACATTTTCATATGGATGCCCCTCGTCTTCACAAGTTGTGAATGAATGAGGTTATGAGTAGCTCCACTATCTACTAGCACCGATACTCTTTGCCCCATAATAGTACCTCTAACTCTTAGAGTTAGATATTTAGGGACACCCTTCAACGCTGCAAGAGCTCCTCCCCTTGGAGAAAAAGTATTTTCTGCATCTTTTGTAGGTAGCACAATGTAGGTCCTCTCCTCTTATTCAGAAAAGATCTCAATATAATGAACCTTCCCCGCAACACACTCAAGGTTTGGCACCCATGGCTTATGGCAAGTGAGGCAAAATTTTTCCCTCCTTAATATCCTTTGTTCATGGTCAAGAGGTGCTTTATTTGGCCATGAAGAATCCTCCTACTGTAGTAATGTTTTTTCTTTGGGCAAAGCATGTTGCAAATCTATAGCTTCCTCCACATCCTTAAGGAGTGTAGTTGGTTTGGTGGATCTTACCAACCCATGTAATGGTTTAGTAATTCCTTCAATAAACATACATACCATTATACTCATAGTGAGTTTGGATACCATGGCTGAAAGTTTCAAATACTTAGCAATATAGTTTTCCAAATCTCCCTTTGTTTGAGCTTGGTTAGCTCCATAAAGTGGACCTCAGAATCTCTTGGACCAAATCTCTCTACTAGTATTTTGTTAAAGACTAAGTATGAAGTGATTTGAGCATGCCCTAGTGTAGTTAGCCCATGGAACCACCATTCATGAGCCTCCCCTTCTAAGTGCAGCACAGTTATTTTGATAACTTCTATTTCAAAAACTCTGTTGAGCTGAAATTAAGTATCCAACTTCTCCACCCAAGCCTTGGCTATGTACTTAGGTGATCCATCATATATGGGCAAGAAGAATCTACCCATACTACGTTGTAGGCCTGATTCCTGCATCCATCCTTCCCTCTTATGCTAATAGCAAGATCTCCTCCCTTCCTTGATCTGACAGAATTCTTGAAAGCTTAAGTGTTCCTTGAATCTTTGGGATTGGGACTCATACTCCACAAAGTTGTCACCAAGTGTTTCTTCCTCCCTATCTTCAGATAAGAATGAGGTCATAGTGGAGAATTGCAGTGAAGGATGAGTAGCTTATTGTTCCACACAAAATGAGATGTTGGTGCTTTCTTCTTGGTAAAACCCCCTAGGGTTTTATTTTTGCCTCATCTCCTTGAGATTTCTTGCAATATTTTGCATGGTTTGAAGAAGGAGGCTTGAAATATATTTCTCCTCCATACTGTATATATATTTTTCACACAAGATGAGCCAATAGCAGAGCTCTGATACCACTGTAATATTCCTTTTGATGAATTTCTGTAATATGGAGAGTAAAAACACTGTTTTCATAAATTTATGTTACAGAATAGAAAAAAAGGACTTGGATCCTTTAGATTACACTTAATAACCCTTAAATATAGAATGGGAGCAGGGAAAAAACATTCTAGCTATGTTAAATAGATCTCCCCATGTCAAAACACCTTAAAAACACCCAAATCCCATGACTTCAGTAAAACAGAAATTTTGAAGCCAACAATAGTGTAATTCTGAAAGGGTTCTTACAAAAAAACATGTGTCATAATAGATCTAGAGATTTCATTAATCAAAGAGCCAAAAAAATGGAGGTTTTATCCTCTTTTACATAAAATAGAGACAACCCAACAAGGGTTTCACATGAGCACAAGTACAAAATGACATCTTTGCATAAAATGACGCAGTTTACTATAACTCTGTATATGACATGGCTGAAAAATATATGAAAGTACATAAAAATGACTGAAGATCCTCCTTGCTAGCCTTCTAGGAGAGAAAAATCCTCCTTCTCCAAGAAACTAGCTCCAAGTCAAGGGATTCAACCCTACCACAACATCACCTTCAGAAATGACGTAATTTCTAGAAGAGACTATGCTGTAGGAGTTGGTGATTGCTTGACCCCAAGTCAAATAGTGGAAATGTAGTTGAGAATTCCGCTCTTATATCCCTTAAGTAAGCTAAACCACAAAAGAGAATGGAACTCCCGCATGAGAATTCCTTGCACTAAACAGTGCAGCAAACCAAGCTCAACAGCTAAAGCGTGGAACAAGTCATAAGACTCAAACATAGAGAAGATTCTGAATGACTCCCATGGCTACTATCCCTTCCTCTTTATCTTTGGTGAGCCCCCTTACCCTGGGCCCCACACATTCATGAGGTTGCTTCATTGCAAAGAGTCCTCCCTCACTGGTTTCCCTCCTGAATTAGCAGCATTGTTGACCGAGTCAACAAGGTTCTAGTCCTCATGCATTCCCACCTTTTCACACCAAGGGTGGTTTATTTGGCCTTCTTATTCAAACGCCTTTCACATAGTCAATGTTTTATTCCTAATAAAGAGATTTAAGGGTCTCTTTACCCCAATTATTCTTCTAACCGGAAAAATAGAGAAACATATAATATTCCAACTAATTTGGAATATTACAATGACAATCATGACTTTCGTCTTTGTTATTTTGCTGATCACTGCCTATCTTATCAGTGTCATTTTCTTGGTCACTTCTTTCCTCTTAAAACTCTATTTTAGCCTCATTATCTACCTATTCTTGGTCTTTTGTTTCCTCATCATTACCTTTTGTTTCATCATATTCATCATCTTCGTTCATTTTATCAGTGTTTGCACTATTATTGTGCTCATTCTCATGCCCATGCAAATTTTTCTCTTGTCTGTCCTGAGCACTTTCTTGTTGACTGTCATATTCATTATTTTCTTCATTATCCTCATGGTCTTCATCTTGCTCATCAGCAGTACCTTTTTCTATATTTGGGAGTGATTCATTTGTACCATCACTATCACTGTCTCCCTCATAGCACTCATTGTTTTCATCTTCTTGGCTGCCATGTTCTTCTCCCTTTTCCTTGTCATCATCATCCTCCTGCTCTTCCTCATTTGAATTTGTATCTACCCCATAGTTTTCATCACTTCCATCATCATCTTCTTGTTCCTCATGGCTGTTGTCATCTCCTTGGTCCACATTTAACTCAGTCTTTTTCCTACTTTCTTCTTCATCTCCACTTCCATCTGTTTGTTCTTTATTGATATTGGCACCTCCTTGTTTACCATTACCACTGTCATTATATTCAATTGATACATCAGGAAAAGAGGAAAGAGGTAGGTTTCCTTGTGTAGAAGGCATGGGTGGAGGTGATGGAGGAGTGGAGGTAAGTGAGTGTAAAGTGGAGGGGAATTTTTGTTGAATGAAGGCTTGGGGATTTGCAAATACATCAAGTGAGATAATAACTTCCCAAGGGATTTCCTACTGCTCCAATTGGTGCAAAACAATCATATTAACCAAGGAGTAGTCAAAAAGGTTTTGCATGTGATGGGCATAACTCCTTTTCATGACTACTGAAGCCATCTTGTCAATGCTCCAGTAGATATAGTATGGTAGGGTTAGAAAATTAACCCTAGTGAAGTGCATTAGCAGCCTTATGTGATATGAATAAATCCTCGATTACCTCTGTTCACAAGTGAAGTACTTTATGATCTGCCTCATCAGTCAGGCATATCTCTCTAATAGCTGGGAGAAGGGGAAAACAACCTTTCAGCCCTGTTGATGACTAGGTTTGAGGAAGGGCTCATAGTAGATTAAGTCCAATTTATTCTACTTGAATCATATATCACTAATATCTAGCATTCCTGTGGCTTCAGAAATGGATTTGGATGATAATTCAAATTTTACTCCTGCTAGGTTGACCTGGTGGTTTTGTAGGTTGAGAATGAATAACCTAGTCAACTCTGAGTGGTTTTGGACCTGTTTAAACTTCTCACAGAACTGATAGCATCCAACATCTTAAAAAAATGCAAGGATCATGGGAGAAGAGGTGATTTGAATGGTATCTAAAGGCTCAAACTTGCTAACCCTTCCTCCCTTCTATTTTGGCTTGATAGGCCTTTGGCCTTCATCACTACTATTACTGATTTCTTCTCCAGACATAGTGGCTGATCAAGAACAAAATGATTTTTATCTTGGTGAGAGCCTTTAGGTCTAGGGAGGACAAATGAGTGATGTGAGGGCAGATTTTAGAAAATGAGGGAAAAATGAAGTAATCAAGGAATGTCTTCAAATTTTAGGAGGAGTCTTGTCCTTCTTTGCATGTCTTTAGGCTAATGACAACTTTCCAATTGGTAAAACCTTGCTCTAGAGGGTTAGATTCTTGACTGCCATGAAGATTAGGGTTTGGAAAAATTCAGGTTTTTTGATATTCTTCTTGTATTATGGGTGCAAAAGAAAAACTTGGGGGGGAAATAAGAGGGGGCACCAACCTTTTCTAACCCTTTATAGAAGCTTGGAGGCAAAAAATATGATTTTTGCCACTCTTGGGCAAAATCGGCCAAAAATTCCTCTGTGCGTAGCGCCACCCAACAAGCCATTCCTGTAGGGTCTTCTTTGAGCATAGCACCGGGTTAGGTTAGGCAATCGATAGACTTGTACGCAGTTCCAGAGGGCTTGCATGTGAGTCGGGCGAGTGATTGGGCTTGTTGAGCCTTCTCGGTGAGCAGCGCTATTGAACTGGCGGGAATTTAAGGTCAGGCCTAGGCCTATACGCAATGCCTTGGCTAGTGCGTAGCATTGACTATTTGGGTCATACTGCTATGTATTTTAACACTGTAGCTGCCTCCTCTGTGTGCAATGTTGACGGCTCAGTGTGTAGGACCTTCGTAGATGCGTAGCACTTGGAACTTCACCTATTTTTTGCAAAAAACCCTAAAAACATTCTTCAACGACTCTCCTTCTCCTTTTACAAAGACAAATATGAGGTGGGAGAGTGGAAAGGAGAGCTTTATACTCCTTTCTGAAAATTAATTTCATAATCAAAACCCACTTTCTAATGTTTACTTCTCTTCTTACTTTTTTTCACTGTATTTTTGGTATGTTTGTCCTGTAGGTGGCAGAGTTCTAAAAAAAAGGTTTTTTTCCTTGGTGGAGCATTTTTGTGTTACCTCTCAGACTAACAAACTCCTGAAGAAGATAAAACTGTGCCTCTTATACATATTTGGAAAGATGAACCCTTTTCATGATTTTTAACACTTGTACACAACAAACTTGTGATTATTTTGACATGTTTTCCTTTGACTAACATTTTGTCATGTTTCCTCTGTGAAGTAGTGAGACAACCTCCTAGTGTGAAAACCCTAGCAACAAGAATCAACAACCCCTTTAGTCTACATGTGTGCCACCATTGCAAAGAACATTTAGGCTTGTTTAACCTTATAAATTTTCTTGTAGGTAGCCATTTTGACAGTCCTGTAGAAGTGTCATTCATGGTTAGCTATGTTTTGTAGAATCTAATTTGATAAAGAAACCATTGTTGGAGGCTCTACTGCTTCGCTTTTGACCAGTGATATATTTGTTCCTTAGACCAATTTGATAATGATATATCTCTGGTGAGAGAGGTGAGAAATTTAAACCATTTTTGTGTCTTCCCCTTGGCCACTTCTGTTTCTGAAGGTGCCTACACAAATTTTGCTTTTGATCACTATCATTTTTGGATTTTTACACCTTTTTTCTTCAACAGTGAAACTATTCTTATCTTGGTTACCTCCTTAGGCAATTTTTACCTCAAAATTGCCTCCTTTGATCTTTTTTAAGACCTTTGATTGTACCTTTTGAAAACATAGGCCTTTGTACTAATATTATTTGCCTTTATGTCCTTTTGGCAAGGTGGACTTTGTTCTTCTTTTTAAAACCTTTAGAGGGCAGCTTGAAACTATTTTAATACCATCTGCTATTATGAAGGAGGATTCATCATCATTTCTTGAGGAGTTTTGTCAATCTTCCCAAACTCCTCGGTTTTAGGGCTGTTAGAAAAAGGTAATAGTGTTGTCTTCTAAGATCTTTAAAACCTTTAAAACATCATTTATTATTTCTAAATACCTTATTATGTACTAATGGAGTGGAGGTGACATCTGTCCTTGTAGCCCTAGTAATAATTTCTTGTTTGGCCAAAGCAATCTCAAACCCTGATTCTCTTCAAACTTATGCCTTGTTGCCTTCTTTTGCTATGGATGGTCTTCTTGTGATGGTTTTCCTTTCTACCTTACCTCTTTCTAGGTTGATGACCATCTTGATCCTCTTGCAGGAATGTGAGAAAGGGAAGTTGTCCCTTGCAGAATTTGTGCACTAGGCCGAGAAGGCCTTTCTTTGAATGACCCTTTTGATCAATTTTGGACAAAATCACTTGTCCCTTTCTTCTTTGAATGCAGTATATTTATACATGAAAAAAAAATTTTTTGGGATACCACATCCACCTTATGACTTGTGAAACCCTAGGTGACCTAGTGGAAGGTTCCTTGGACTTTGCTTTTGGACTGAAATTTAGAATTTGGGGTCATCAAGTGTAAGATAGAGTTTATGGTAAACTGATGTATTGAAGATATAAAATATAATGTACCTGATTTATCTAAAGAGCCTACAGATATAGTTTGAGACTATCAATGCTTGGGGTATTTTTGTGAGACACAACAGGGCTGTTTGATTAGTGGCCTTAGGTAATAGTGGGGGATTTAGGCAAAAAAAAAAATAGAGGATTTGGGTGAAAGGTGACAAGATACAGACAAAAATGAGTGGCATGAGCCCCTAATGGGTTTTCTAGGACTGGTAGGCAGAGCTTGACATGATAGAATGATGAAATAGTGAAAAATTATCTTGAGGATAATGAAGGTAGTGAGATTTCTAGAACTCACAATGTTTATGAACTTTGTTTCTAGAAATCTAGGGAAATCATTTAGTCATCTATGAAGGAAAGAATTATTGATGACTAACACCTAGGAAGCGAAATTCTCAAGATATGTAGACATTGCCCCAAGACTAGTAAAAATGAGGAATGATGATGATTATAGTCCCAGGGAGGATCCTCGAGAGACATGGTTTTCATGATGGCTTCATCAATTGGAAACATCTCGGTCAAGGGATCTGGAGAATCTGAAGCACCGAGCTAAGGTGATTGAGAATACGTGTCGAGAGGCATACTTGAAGAAGTATGATAAGAAGAAGATGCCGAAGTCGAGATGATTTCACAATATTCAATTTCTATCGGGCTTAGCGACATTATGTCACCAAATGGATCAACCTGATTAGGCGAAGGAATGATCCAAGGATCAAAAGAAGTGGAAATCATATTGACTTGAGCGGTGTTGGGCGAAGGAAGAGAAAGAAGACCCAAAAGGGAAGGATCTATGAAAAGTCTTGGCCCCACACTTTCATAAGGCGTGGTAATGTGGTCTACATACAGAACATTGCTCTTTGAATAAGAGGAAGTGAAAAAGGATAACTGATCAACAATGATAATATTTCCTTCATGCGAGAAACAGGAACACGAAGTAGATTGGATGGTACGCATAACATGGCATGAGTCCAACTGCGATTGAGGAGGAGATTATATTTGAGTTCGGCATCAACGAATTCAACCTCAACATTGACTATTTTTCCTTCCAACATGATAGGTAAGCTAATAAGGATACAAATAGGGTGAGGTTCCCTTTTGTCAAAGGCCTCTAAAGCATTTGGAGACTGGTTAAGGGAAGGAGAGTCGATGGCTTTCCAACATGAAAAATGCATGATGCAAGTAGATGCATATTTTTCTATGACATTGCAATGGATATTCTTACCATTAATCCCAACTTGGATAATCAAAGCAAGTTGGTGAGGGATATGCGGGACAAAATTTTCTAGATCAAAAGTGATAAGGCTTGAATTGGCAGGGTAAATTCCCCAATAGTGGATAACAAAGCCTTCCGTTGAGATAGACAACTCTGAAGTACTTACATCATAGACATAGCAAATGGCACCTGAGCCAAATCCTCAAAAATACTATAATGTTGAGCAGCATGGGTGTTCGGGTTATAGGAGGACTTGCGGAGCACACCTTTGGAAGGTGGCCATATAACGGGCTCAGAATTAGGCCTTTCAATATGAAGAGGGCCAGAAGAAAGTGGGGAAGAAGGAGTAGGAGCATCTGCAATTTCTTTCTCCACTGCTTGACGTGGTTCTGTATAATATTTTGATCTGGTAGCAATAGATATGGGTGTATCAACATTCATAATGAAAACTTGGGAGCCAAAAGGGGTGGAGGATTGGGCTTGATCCACCATTTGAGTTTGTTGTGATAGGAACGGTTCCTTAATAGCAGTTGGAGTTCCTTCGGTGCCTTTGAGCAGTCGACTGAATTGGCCCATCATGGATAGTTCTTGGTGAAATTGTTGTCGTCACATATTAGACAAGATAATTTGGTTTTCGTTTTGAGCCATCATCAACATTGGTTTTAGGAGAATAATATTTCAGGGTATCAGCTTTGGCCTTGCCTTTACCCTTATTCTTACCTTTGGAAGCTTTGTCTGTCGAGGTAGATTGGACATCATTCACTTCTGCAGTTTTACCAGGATTGGAAGGTGGCTATGAAGTAGTATCAGTAGAAGGGGCATATTTCCACTTCACAGGAGTAGGGGAAGACTTACAGGAAGTCCAAGAAATGGAACCAATGATACCATCGATAGGTGGTGTCGCCGGTGCTTTGTAAGTTCTAAGTCATGGAGCATCGGGCAAGAGATCATAAAGCATGCCAGATTGGGAGTAAAAAAGATAAAGGTACTGGGCATGAGAAATGGCCTCCTCTTTGGTTACACATGCCCCCATAGTAATGTCCTTATTTATCGGACTAAAAAAGAGGTAGTGAACCAGTTAGTCAAAAGTTGATAAAGGATTTCAAACTTTATCAAACGATGACATTGTCTCCATTTGTGGATGTGATCATAGATATTTGTGGCCATATATTTTTTCAAGGACATAAGGAGGTACACTCTCATTTCATAGTGAACCAGTAGCTAAAATTGTGTGAGAAACGCCATTACAAGATAATTCAAATTTTGGAAGATTCCACGACAGAGTTCAATGTACCACTTTGCAGCGACACCAGTGAGAGTCCTTTGGAAAAGACATAAGTGAATAGAATCATGAATCCATGAGTTAGAGGAGCACCATAGGTGGTATTTCATAACATGCACCTGGGGGTATTCTCTGGACTTGCCTTTGAACTTGGGACAATAGCCAAGGGTCTTGGTGGGAACTAGAGGCAATATGGATTATGAAGAATGGCATCATTAGTTAACTTTGACACATCAGGCAGTTCCAATGTAGCAAGGAATGTCAATTGCGAGTTAAAAGGCATCACAGAACTTTGATAAGGACTTGTGTTAGGGTTCCAACTAGGCCGATAGAAATTTTGAACCCATATTTTCTGTCCTGAAGGGTTTTTTGCATGGGGGGATAATTTTGGAAATTCTTCCCATATGTCGGCTGTGGACCAGGGTACTGGTTTTGAGTAAACCATTGAGGTCCAGTTTGAGAAATGTATGGATTCGATTGTGGGGTGAAAGCAATAACTTGGGGCTGAACTTGTGACATAAGAGGTTGACCTTGGGTAACTAATGGCTTGCCTTGAGGAATTAAAGGTTGGCCCTGAGGCTGAAAAGGCTGTCCCTAGGGCCCAGGTTGGCCCAGATGCTGAGGTTGACTAAGCTATCCCAAAAAACTAGGTTGGCTTGATGGTTGAGATGAGCTAGGCTATCCCTAAATACCAAGTTGACCTTGCGGGCTGACAATGGGTTGATCTTGTTGTACAAGAGGCGGGCCTTGCTGAACGTAAGCCTGGTTCTGTTGCACAGAAGTTTCTCCCTAAGGAGGATAGGTTTGCCCCTGAGGAACATAAGGCACTCCTTGCTTAATGTGGGGTTGACCTGGATGATTGTAGTGTTGTCCTCGTTGGGCCAAAGGTTTTCCTTGAATACGGTAGTGTTGTCCTTGTCATCCATAGGGTTGTCCCTTTTCGTATGTGAACTGATTTTTTTGTTGATTGGTTTGAACATACAATGGACCTTGCTGAATAGGCCCATGGTAATATACGTGGTTCCAAAACTCACGGCAAAGATGTGGTGGGTTAATCGAAGCTGAAACCTACAAAGAACCCTGAGGGAGGTAGTTCTGATGTTGAACAACCATCATATATTAGTCGTACAGTAAGCCACCCAGAATAGGATTAGAAGGGATAGGATTACTACTAATAGGTTGATTAAATCTGGATACGTGAGGTTGTGATCCACTCACAATGGGTCCAAGAGACATCGTGAAAGCATTGGGATGTGTTCCTCAAACATTAGTAACTGACGGAAATGATGTAACCACACTAACAAATGGTGCAGAGGATGTCACACAAACAATGCGTTGGGTTGCGATAGTCGTGAAAATTTTCTGAATAATGGGAATCAAAGAATATGGACTTGAAACAAATGACCCTGAAGAAGGAGCCGTAGTACTTGACCATAAAAGGTTCTGGTACAAAGATGAAGCACCAGAAATCAATTATTCCAAAGTATGGTAACTAGTGGAGAGTAGTTGAGAGGAAGGCTGAGTCTTCTTATAAGGGAAATTTTCTAGAGGGAATTGATATTCCCTACTAGACATGAGAGTTGCTTCACTACTAATAGGACTTGAGGCATCTATGTCAGACGAAGACATGCTGTCAGAGAAAATTTGGCGAGCAGTGGAGCAAAAAGCACATGACAATGGTGTCACAGTCGAGTCCGAGTGTTGAGGGGGATCCTCTCTTAAATAGAAGAAAGGATCCAAGGGTTGCCAGTTGATATCAAACGACACCTCAAGGGAAGACCGAATCAGAAGAGGTTGAATGCTCGGGATAACCACATGATCTAGGCCTCGGGTCTCAACAGACAGGGGTGTCTTAGAAGGGAATCTTCACCATGAGGTAATGAAGTGGAGGACGAAACAGGTGGTTCAGCCATGGTGACTTTGTCTCAGAGGAAGAAGATAAAATAGATGATTAATTCGAGGCTCTAAGAACAATCATTAAGGAATTACCCATGATCCGACCAGGAAATAGCTTAATGGGCGTGTGATGTAATCACAAGAAATTATTTTTTTATAATATTGAAAGAATACTCTTCCATTTCATGTTTTAAGAGTCAAGAAAAGGACAAAAGGTGACTCTAGTCACTTTCATATTCAACGAGCTTGAAAGGACAAGTGCTTGATGGTATTTTTAAATTTAAAGAGTCACGTAAAGATCAAAATGTCTACTTAGGAAATCTAGGAAAAAGGGTGTACCAAGCTCATGTGAACTACAATATACCCCTTCGAAAATAGATTTATGAAGGACTTAACTTATGTGTAGGTAGTCTCCCCGAATGTTGTGTTTGGTGTATCACGGTTGTAGGGTGGTAGATGCAGCTTCCTATGGGTAAAGGATTGCAACCTAAAAGGGTCTCCCTTTACATACGCGATGATATGAGACCAAGAGTATATAATAGCACTATCTGATGCAATATTTCAAGTGACAACTACTAGGTTTAATGAAACTGGAACACGTCACTAGCCTAGACCTCTAATTGTGAGCGTTAAGTTTCAATGCTTCCTTAGGTTGATTAAGTTAATTTTATGGGTTATCTTGAAATTAGGTTTCAGTTCCAAGGCCCTAGTGAATTTTACCTCAAATCTCTTATTTGTAGCTATATGAGAGAGAATACCATTTCATTTTGATGAAAATATAGCTAAGTGAAGGATGGAGGTTCGCAACAAAGAAACAGTCAAGAAAATGCAAAAATGACATTTTCCCCTATGCCACTAACACAACCAAAGAATATATATATATATATAGACAGTATATATATATATATATATATATATATATATATATACTGTCTTTCACTTTCCAATTAAAAAAGGGAACCTACTAAGGCAATAGAACACATTTCATTTCTGAATGAGAAGGAAGAATGCAAATTTTTTGGTATTTTTTATAAGTGATAAGCAATAATGCAACACTACACTAAAACAAATACTAGCTTTGAGTGGCTTTGAATGAGATCATCAAAATATGAAGATATCAACTCCAAGAAAATGTAAGAAAGCAGTCAAAAATAGCCATGCATATTCTTACGCAAAATGAAGGGCTTTTAATTCGACTCAACGAGCAATGTGATATATGCTAGGGGCGATGGAGGGAGAGTCAAACAAACATGAAATGAAAGCTTGATAACCCTACTTCACCTACAATCAAATGAAAAAGCCAAGAAACCACATAAAAGGTTGAACAATGAACTACCACACTGACTCATAAATAGATCAAACACCCAACAAACATGCGACCAAGAGAATGGTTCAAAACACCTAGAAACCCTAGGATGGATAACCCACACCATTTAAATGAGAGATAACACAAACCAAGATGAATGAGACAGCCAAGTGAGGAAACAAGAGCTATATGGATCAATCCAAGTAGGCAAACCAACATAAATTATAAGACGCACTGGAAACTCAGTGAAAAAAGGCCCAAAATCCAATCCTACAGGAATTGGCAGAGTTGTTCAGCTGTATTCAATGCTGAGCACACAAAATCACACCTGTATAATTGAAACCTCGCACTGACTAGGAAACAAAGGAAGAAACAAAGGTCTTGATGAGAAAAACCAGTCTTATCACTCTACAAAAAGGCTAAATGGCTAGAAGCAGTCAAATAAGCCAAAAAAAATAGACAAACAACAATTTGGCCAAAGTTGGACTGACAATCAAAAATTCAAAACGAACAATAAGACACAACAGGCATTGAAATCCCCAGTGGAGTCGCCAACTTGTTGTGTAGGAAAATCCCCTCTGTGGACAAAGGAGATCCCTCTAGCCCTAGGTTGTGTCTAGGAACAAGGGAACATGTTGGTTTCTAAACTCCTTGTTTATAAACAAAATGTAGATTGGAATAGATGTCCTACCTCAATCCAACACTCTTGACGTAGTACGTTGTGGTGATCCCTCGATATTTCTTCTCCAAGCCTTGCGTTCCGTTGGTAGCGATATCCACACACCTGCACAAATATCAAGAAAACACTAAAAGAATAGGAGCATACATATGCATCTACGACTATCCAACTAGTCGAGGAGAGTTAGAAACTTTAAACATTAACATAGACAAAGATGGAACTAGAAATCAGTCATGTCATATTGGCCAAAAACGCCTATGTGCGTAGTGCCACCCGACAGGCCATTCCTATCGTGTCTTCTCTGTGCATAGCATTGGATCAGGTCGGGCGGTCGACAGAACTGTGCGTAGCGCTAGAGGGCTTGCGTGTGAGTCGGGTGGGTGATTAGGCCTATCGAGCCTTCTCGGTGCACAGTGCCATTGAATTGGCAGGAAATTTCGATCAGGACTGGGCCTGTGTGCAGCACCTTGGCCAGTGCATAGTGCTAGCTCTCCGATGCGTAACACAGTGTATTTTAACACTGTAGTTGCCTCCTCTGTGCGCAACGTTGATGGCTTGGTGCATAGTGCCTCTGTCGGTGCGTAGCGCTTGCAAATTCACCAATTTTTTGCAGAAAACCCTAAAAAACTTCTTCAATGGCTCTCCTTCTCCTTTTGCAAAGA
Source organism: Pinus albicaulis (assembly GCA_034641835.2). NCBI lineage: Eukaryota > Viridiplantae > Streptophyta > Pinopsida > Pinales > Pinaceae > Pinus > Pinus albicaulis. Next base: position 231,675,494 of record CM076571.1, on the reverse strand, counting down.
CAAATATGAGGTGGGAGAGAGGAAAGTAGAGCTTTATATTCCTTTTTGAAAATTAATTTCATAATCAAAACCCACTTTCTAATGTTTATTTAATTTTGTCATCATGTGTTTGTTTAAGGCTGCTATAGTTATGAATACTGAGGTATATGTGTAAAGACTACTTTGGCTGTTGTAGTGTGTCTTGATGTGTTTCAACTTCATATACCTGCTCATCAATGTCTTCCTCATTACATAAGATGAAAGAATCAACATTTAAATGAATAGAATAAAGAGGAGTATTTTTTGGTTTGTCTTGGCTGCTAACCATATACTTCATATGTGACTCTTGGTATAATCTCCTTGTCTGATTGAAAACAGGGATGGTATCATGGGAAATATCTATTTAAAGGTTCCCTTGAATCTTGGCTCCCCAAGATCTGGATAAAAGCATGCCATACTTGGGAGGAATATTTGCTACTACTATTTCCATGAGTATATTTTTAGCAGGCACTTGTGCCAGGTTGACACAAATTTCCTTGATCAGGCCCAAACATTTGACCCTACTCGAATCGAAGGAGTACGAGTATTTTTAAGGTTTAGTTATTTCTAGGCCTAATCTCTCCATCACAATTTCGGGCATGAGCTTGTGAGAGGCACTAGAATCCAACATGGCATTATATAAGATTTTTTCATGTATGTTTAAGTCGATATAGAAAGGGGGAATGGCTCCTTCTTGATACTTTCCTTCTATTTTGGGTCCAAACAATAACTCAGGTTTGTCATTAGCCAAGTGCAAATTGTCAGCATCATTTCCTATGTTTAGTACCTTCAACATCTCAGATCTATACATTGGTTGAGTAACCAGTTCAGTGAGGGGCATATTTATCTTGATTTTTGCAATCTCTCCCTCAAAACTAAAAGGTACTAGTGTTTTGGATATATTTACATTAGCTTTATCAGTCATGAACCTTTCCACATTTTTAATTTGCTGATTGTGATTTGGAGCTTTAGACAAAATGGTTTTCTTAGGGTTACTGGTGGAGTTACTAGGACAACTAAGGTCTTTGTTTGTTTTAGCATTCTTAGCCATGGTTTTGACATATTCTGTTGTTTTCTTAGGCCTGTTTTCAGGTACTTTTCGAACAACAGTATCTATTTGGTCATTCTTGGCTGAATCTAGGTATTTTTTTCTCCTAAGATCATATTGCCTATGGATTTCCATGATGGAATTTTCAAATCCCAAGTGGTAGTCTTCAAAATCCTCATAGTTAGTGTCTATTTGATCTAAGGAAAAGAAACCTTATTCTTCATCGATAAGGAAAACATTTTCTTCATTATTAGAACCTATTAGATTTATATGGTTTTCATCAGGTTCTATAATTTCTCCTTCTTCTTCATCTACATAGTTTTTTTGAAAGGGGGGTCTAATTTGTTGATCACTTTCCCTTGGTTCGATTTGAGGAGTGTCTCTTTTGAAGTTTTGAGCTCTATTTATGTTTTGGGTATTAGCTTGGTTTTCGCTAGGAGGTGTCCTTTCATTCAAGTTTATATTTTCTATCATTCTCTCCATATTTCTCATCAGGCTATCCATTTTATAATTAGAAGAGGAGGTTGAGGGCATGGCTTCATCTTTGTATGTTACTCTCTTTTCTGATTTCAACTTGGCTCTCTTTTCAATCAAGTTTACCTCTGCACTAATAGCTATTTTTTGCATTTCTTCTAAGTTTTTAGGGTCTCTTTCTCTCAACTAAAAAGTCATGTCAGGGTCAAAGCCTTTAGGGGATTTTACTAGTGCTAGGCCTTATGGGGGTTTCATGTGAGGTGGGAGGGCATTATACACACTCTTAAACCTAGTGCAATAGTCTTGCACACTTTCTCCTATATTTCTTTTAAGATTGTTGTATTCAAATAGTCTTGCACACTTTCTCCTATATTTCTTTTAAGATTTTTGTATTCAGATAGGATTTGGAGGGGTTTTTTCTTGATTTCCCACTTGTTTATGAAATTATGGTAAAGGGAAGGGGGATCATGTATTGAATTAGGAGTTAATGCTTTGAACCATTTCTTGGCCTCTCCTCCTAAACTTTGTGCAAATATCCTCATTTTAATGGTTTCTTCTTATATCTCCATGCAATCAAAAGCATCATTGATCATATCTACATGTTTTTGGGCAGTGATGGATTTAGCCCCTTTGAAATGAGGGATTTTGGACTGATAGTCATTTGGAAAAGGCACTAAAGGTTGAGGTAAAACCAAGGGTGCATACCAATCTACCATGATGGGAGCTAATGGAGGATTTACAAGAGGTGGGTTTGTGAAAGGAGGTGTATGATGAAGTGGAGTGGTTTGCACAGTGATGGTATGGATGGGTGTGGTGGAAGTACTTGGACCAAAAAACTGATTTTGAGTAGATTTGGTATGGAAAGATTTGAAGTGATTGAGAAGCTGAAAGTTAGGTGGTGTGGAAGGAGAGGCTTCTCTACTAGAAATCTGCTGCAAATCTAAGGGTTCAGGGTCATTTTGGTCAATATCAGTTTGAGACTTGTTTTTGAAGAGGTTCCTAGTATGGTGCAAGTCAAACTGGGGATCTTGCAAAGCTGTAAGATGTTTAGGTACATATCTTGCTCTATGGATGGTTCTAACAATGGTTAAGTTTCCAGATCTAGAAGTTTTCCACAAAATATTCTCTGGTTCATCAACTATGTTGGGAGGGTTTGGGTTTGGATGAGATCTGGTACTGATCCTATGTGAAGCGATATTTCAAATTTCAAAATTCAGAGAGGCTGAAATTTTTAGCACTATTTTTTGAAGGCTAGCCTCTCTTAATACATTGTAAACTCTTATAGTATATAAGTGGGTTCATAAAATTATTAGGGTTGGTTTGAAACAAATCTAAGAAGTGAAATGAGTGTTAATGAATTAATAGACCTACTGGAGGCTAGTGGAGTCGCCATGTGGATATTTTTTGTTGTTTTAAGAATTTATTTTTATGGTCCACCACTAATAACTGACAAGAAGCCAATCTAAGGGTGTTTTGTGGTTTTTTTAGTTAATATAGATAGTCCTAAGGTTGGTAAGAGTGTCCTATAGATAAGTCATCATTTTGCTGAGATGATGAAACAAATAGAGTCTCCTCTATTGCTGATAGTGTGAGTTTTCTATGATTTGATAAGGGTATCTAAAATCCTAAGGGATACTTTGTTTGTCACTGACTCAGAAGGTCCGATCATGATCACCATTGTGTTAGTGTAGTGATGAGGTAGCAGATAAACCACCAAATACTATTAGTCAATTTTCTAAGCTTAACTGGAGGTTTAAATGAGTCACATAGGGAATGTTTTATTCCTACTAAAGAGATTCAAGGGTCTCTTTACCCCATTTATTCTTCTAACTGGCAAAATAGAGCAACATATAATATTACAACAAATTGGGAATATTACAATGACAGTCATGAATTTCCTCTTTGCTATTTTGTTGATCACTGCCTATCTTATCAGTGTCATTTTCTAGGTCACTGCTTTCCTCTTCAAACTCTGTTTCAGCCTCATTATCTACCTATTCTTGGTCTTTTGTTTCCTCATCATTACCTTCTGTTTCATCATATTCATCATCTTCATTCATTTTATCACTTTTTTCACTATTATTGTGCTCACTGTCATGCTCATGCACATTTTCCTCTTGCCTGTCTTGTGCACTTTCTTGTTGACTCTCATATTCATTATTTTCTTCATTATTCTCTTGGTCTTCATCCTGCTCATCAGTATTACTTTTTTATATATTTGGGAGTGATTCATTTGTACCATCACTATCATATTCTCCCTCATAGCGCTCACTGTTTTCCTCTTCTTGGCTACCATGTTCATCTCCCTCTTCATTGTCATCATCATCCTCCTGCTCTTCCTTATTAGAATTTGTATCTGCCCCACATTTTTCATCACTTCCATCATCATCTTCTTGTTCCTCATGGTTGATGTCATATCCTTGTTCCTCATTTAACTCTGTCTTTGTCCTACTGTCGTTTTCATCTCCACTGCCATCTATTTGTTCTTTATTGCTACTGCCACCTCCTTGTTCACCATTACCACTGTCATTATATTCACTTGATGCATCAGGAGAAGAGGAAATATGTAGGTTTCGTTGTGGAGAAGGCATAGGTGGAGGTGATGGAGGAGTGGAGGTAAGTGAGTGTGAAGTGGAGGGGAATTTTTGTTGAATAAAGGCTTGGGGATTTGCAAATACATCAGGTGATATTAAAACTTCCGTAGGGATTTCCCGCTACTCCAGCTAGTGAAAAACAATCATATTAACCAAGGAGTGGTTGAAAAGGCTTTGCATTTGATGGGCATAACTCCTTTTCATGACTACTAAAGCCATATTTTCAATGCTCCTGTAGAGATAGTATGGTAGGTTTATAAATTTAACCTTGGTGAAGTGCATTAGTAGCCTTATGTGATATGAATAAACCCTGGATTACCTCCTATCACAAGTGAAGTACTTGATGATCTACCTCATCAATCGGGCATATTTCTCTAGCAGGTGGGAGAAGGGGAAAATAACCTTGCAACCCTATTGATGACTAGGTTTGAGGAAGGGCTCATGGTAGATTAAGTCCAATTTCTTCTGCTTGAATCATATATCACCAATATCTGACATTCCTGTGGCTTCAAAAATGGTTTTGGATGATAATTCAAATTTTACTCCTGCTAGGTTGACTTGGTGGTTTTCTAGGCTGAGAATGAACAACCTAGTCAAATCTGAGTGGTTTTTGACCTGTTTAACCTTCTCACAGAACTGATAGCATCCAAAATCTTGAAAACATGCAAGGATCATGGGAGAAGAGGTGATTTGAATGGTATCTAAAGGCTCAAACCTGTTAACCCTTCCTCCCTTGTGTTTTGGCTTCATAGGCCTTTGGACTTCATCACTACTGTTACTAATTTGTTCTCTAGACATGGTGGCTGATCAAGAACACAATGATTTTTGGCTTGGTGAGAGCCTTTATGTCTAGGGAGGAAAAATGAGTGATGTGAGGGCAAATTTTAGAAAATGAGGGAAAAATGAAGTAATCAAGGAATGCTTTCAGATTTTAGGAGGAGGCTTGTCTTGCATTGCGTGTCTTTAGGCTAACGAAAACTTTTCAATTTGTAAAACCTTGCACTAGAGGGTTAAATTCTTGATTGCCATGAAGATTAGGGTTTGGCCAAATTCAGGTTTTTTGATATTCTTCTTTATTTATGGGTGAAAAAGAAAAACTTGGAGGGTAAAGAAGAGGGGCCACCAACCTTGTCTAACCATTTGTAGGAGCTTGAAGGAAAAAAAATTGATTTTGGCCACTCTTGGGAAAAACTGGCCAAAAACTCCTCTGTGCGTAGCACCACCCGATAGAACGTTCCTGTTTTGTCTTCTCCATGCATATAACTAGGTTAGGTCAGGTGGTTGACAGACTCATGCATAGCACCGGAGGGCTTGCGTGTGAGTCGGGAGGGTGATTGGGCTTGTCGAGCCTTCTCGGAGCGCATTGCCATTGAACTGCCAGGAAATTTAGGTCAGGCCTGGGCCTGTGGAAAACACCTTGGATGGTGCATAGTGTCGATTTTTTGGGGCATAGCATAGTGTATTTTAACACTGTGACTTCCTCCTCTGTGCGCAACACTGACGGCTCGGTGCATAGCGCTTGGAACTTCACCTATTTTTTGCAAAAAACCCTAAAAAACTTCTTCAAGGACTCTCCTTCTCATTTTGCAAAGAAAAATATAAGGTGGGAGAGAGGAAAGGAGAGCTTTATACTCTTTTTTGAAAATGAATTTCATAATCAAAACATCCTTTCTAATGTTTACTTATCTTCTTATTTTTTTCACTATCTTTTTGGTATGTTTGTCCTGTAGGTGGTAGAGTTCTAAAAATATGGTTTTTTTCCTTGTTGGAGCATTCTGGTGTCACCCCTAAGACTGAAAAACTCTTGAAGAAGATAAAACTGTGCCTCTTATCCCTATTTGGAAACATGAACCCTTTTCATGATTTTTAACACTTGTACACAACAAACTTGTGATTATTTTGACATGTTTTCCTTTCACTGACATTCTGTCGTGTTTCCTCTATGAAGCAGTGAGAAAACCTCATAGTGTGAAAACCCCAGTAGCAAGCATCAACAACCCCTTTATTCTCCATGTGTGCCACCATTGTGAAAAACATTTAGGCTTGTTTAACCTTATCAATTTTCCTATAGGTAGCCATTTTGAAAGTCCTGCATAAGTGTCATTCATGGTTAGCTATGTTTTGTAGAATATACTTTAATAAGGAAACCATTCTTGGAGGCTCTACTGCTTCACTTTTGACCAATGATATATTTTTTCCTTAGACCACTTTAACAATGATATATCTTTGGTGAGAGAGGTGAGAAATTTAAACCATTTTTGTGTCTTCCCCTTGGACAATTTTGTTTCTGCAGGTGCCTACAAATTTTTTTCTTTTGATCACTATCATTTTTGGAGTTTCACACCTCTTTTCTTCAACATTGAAACTATGCTTATCTTGATTAACTCCTTAGGTAATTTTTACCTCATGCTTGCCTCCTTTGACACTTTTTAAGATCTCTGATTGTACCTTTTGAAAACTTAGGCCTTTGTAGTAATATTCTTTGCCTTTTTGTCCTTTTGGTGAGGTGGACTTAGTGCTTCTTTGTCAAACCTTTACAGGGCAGCTTGAAACTATTTGAATGCCATATGCTATTATCAAGGAGGCTTCATCATCATTTCTTGACCAGTTTTGTCAATCTTCCCAAACTCCTAGGTTTTAGGGCTGTTAGAAAAAGGTAAATAGTGTTGTCTTCTAAGTTATATAAAACCTTTCAAACATCATTTATTATTTCTAAAGACCTTCAATTGTGTACTGATGGAGTGGAGGTGACATTTGTCCTTGTAGCCCTAGTACTAATTTCTTGTTTGGTCAAAGCAACCACAAACCTTGATTCTCTTCAAGCATATGCCTTGCTGCCTTCTTTTTTTGTGGATGGTCTTCTTGTGATGGTTTTCCTTTTTACCTTACTCTTGCTAGGTTGATGGCCATCTTGATCATTTTGCAAGAATGTGAGAAAGAGAAGCTATCCCTTGCAGAATTTGTGCACTAGGCCAAGAAGGCATTTCTTTGAATGACCCTTTTGATTAGTTTTGGAAAAAATCACTTGTCCCTTTATTCTTTGAATGCAGTATCTTTATACAAGAAAAACAGAGTTTTTAGGATACCAAATCCACCTTATGACTTGTGAAACCCTAGGTGACCTAGTCGAAGGTTCCTTGGACTTAGCTTTTGGAATGAAATTTAGAATTTGGGGTCATCAAGTGTAAGATAGAGTTTATGATAAACTGATGCATTGAAGATCCAAAATCCAATGTACTTGTTATCTAAAGAGCCTCTCAGAGATAGTTTGAGACTATCAATGCTTGGGGTATTTTGGGGGGACACAATAGGGCTGTTTGATTGGTGGCCTTAGGTAGTAGTGGGGGATTTAGGAAAAACAAAAACATAGGATTTTGGTCAAAGGTGACAAGATATAGACAAAAATGAGTGGCATGAGCCCCTAATGGGTTTTCTGGGACTAGTAGGTAGAGCTTGACATGATGGAATGATGAAATAGTTAAAAATTATCTTGAGGATAATGAAGGCAGTGATATTTCTAGAACTAACAATTTTTATGAACGTTTTTTCTAGAAATCTAGGGAAATCATTTAGTCATCTATGAAGGCAAAAATTACTTGTGAATAACATCTGGGAAGAAAATTTCTCAAGATATGTATAAATTTCCCCAAGACTAGTAAAAAGGAGGAATGATGATGATTATAGCCCTAGGGAGGATCCTCAAGAAACATGGTTTCGACGATGGCTTCATTAGTTGGAAACGTCTTGGTCAAGGGATCTGGAGAATCTAAAGCACCGAGACAAGGGGATTGAGAATACGTGTCGAGAGGAATACTTGAAGAAGTATGATAAGTAGAAGAAGTCGAAGACGAGATGATTTCACAATATTCAATTTCTATCGGGCTTAACGACATTATGTCCCCAAATGAATCAACCTGATTAGGCAAAGTGATGATCTAAGGATCAGAAGAAGTGGAAATCATATTGACTTCAGAAGTGTTGGGCGGAGGAAGAGAAAAGAGACCCATAAGGGAAGGATCTTTGAAAATTCCTGGCCCCACACTTTCATAAGGCATGGGAATGTGGTCCACATACAGAACATTTCTCTCTGAATAAGTGGAAGTGAAAAAGGATAACTAATCAACAATGATAATATTTCCTTCGTGCGATAAATGAAGAACACAAAAGAGATGCGATGGTACACATAACATGGCATGAGTCCAACTGCGACCGAGGAGGAGATTATAGTTGAGTTTGGCGTCAACGACTTCAACCTCAACATTGAATGTTTTTCCCTCCAACACGATAGGTAAGCTGGTGAGGATATGAACAAGGCGAGATTCCCTTCTATCGAAGGCCTCTAAAGCATTTGGACACTGGTTAAGAGTAGGAGAGCCGATGGCTTTCCAAAATGAAAAATACATGATGCAAGTAGATGCATATTTTTCTACGACTGTGTGATGGATATTCTTACCATTAATCCCAACTTGGATAATCAAAGCAAGTTGGTGAGGGAGACACAGGATGAAATATGCTAGATCAAAAGTGATAAGGGTTGAATCGACAGGGTAAGCTCCCCCGATAGTGGATAACAAAGCCTTCCGTTGTGACAGAAAAATCTGAAGTACCTCCAGAACGGACATAGCAGATGGCACCTGAGCCAAATCCTCAAAAATTCTATAATGTTGAGCGGCATGGGTGTTCTGGTTATAGGAGGACTTACAGAGCACGCCTTTGGAAGGTGGTTGTATAACGAGCTTAGAACTAGGCCTTTTAATATGAAGAGGGCTAGAATAAGGTAGGGGAGATGGAGTAGGAGCATCTTAAATTTCTTTCTCCGCCACTTGAAGCACTTCTATATAATCTTTTGATCTAGTAGCAATAGATATGGGTGCATCACTATTCATCATGAAAACCTGGGAGCCAAAAGGGGTGGAGGATTGGGGTTGCTCCACCATTTGAGTTTGCTTTGACGGGAACGGTTCCTTAAGAACAGTGGGAGTTCCTTCGGTTCCTTTAAGCATTCGACTAACTTTGGCCCCTCGTGGATAATTCTTGGTGAAATTATCATCGTCACATATCAGACAAGGATACTTCGATTTTCATTTTGAGCCATCATCAACATTGGTTTTAGGAGAATCCTATTTCGGGGTATCAGCTTCGGCCTTGCCTTTACCCTTCTTCTTACCTTTGGAAGCTTTGTCTATCGAGGTAGATTGGACATCATTCACTTCCATGGTTTTACCAGGATTGGAAGGTGGCTGAGAAGTAGTATCAGTAGAAGGGGCGGATTTCTGCTTCACAGGAGTAGGGGAATACTTACGGGAAGTCTGAGAAACGAAACCAATGGTACGATTGACAGGTGGTGTCGCTTGTGCTTTGTAAGTTATAGGTCATGGAACATCAGGCAAGAAATCATAAAGCGTTCCAGATTGGGAGTAAACAAGATCGAGTTACTTGGCATGAGCAATGGCCTACTCTTTGGTTACACATGCCCCCATAGTAATGTCCTTAGTTATCGGACTGAAAAAAAGGTAGTGAACCAATCAGTCAAAATTTGATAAAGGATTTCAAACTTGATTAAATGACGACATTGTCTCCATTCGTGGATGTGATCAGAGATATGTGTGGCCCTATATTGTTTCAAGGACATAAGGAGGTACGTTCTTATTTCATAGTAAACCAATAACTGAAATTGTGTGAGAAATGCCATTACAAGAGAATTCAAATTTTGGAAGATTCCACGAGAGAGTTCAATATACCACTTTGCAACGGCACCAGTGAGAGTCCTTTGGAAAAGACGTAAGTGAATAGAATAATGAATCCATGAGTTAGAGGAACACCATAGGTGGTATTTCATAACATGCACCTGGGGGTATTCTCTAGACTTGCCTTTGAACTTGGGACAATTTCCAAGGATCTTGGTGGGAACTGGGGGCAATATGGATTATGAAGAATGGCATCATTAGTTAACTTCGACACATCAGGCAGTTCCAATGTAGCAACGAATGATAATTGCAGGTTAAAAGGCATCACATACCTTTGATAAGGACTTGTGTTAGGGTTCCAACTAGGTCGGTAGAAATTTTGAGCCCATATTTTCTATCCCAGAGGGTTTTGTCCATGGGGGGATATTTTGGAAATTCTTCCCATATCTCGGCTGGGGACTAGGGTACTGGTTTTGAGTAAACCATTGAGGTCTAGTTTGAGATATGTATGGATTCGATTCTGGGGTGAAAGAAATGCCTTGGGGTTGAACTTGTGACATCAAAGGTTGACCTTGGGTAACTAACGGCTTGCCTTGAGGAATTAAACGTTGGCCCTAAGGCTGAAAAGGCTATCCCTGGGGCCTAGGTTGGCCCGCATGCTGGGGATGACCAAGCTATCCCTAAGAACTAGGTTGGCTTGATAGTTGAGATGAGCTAGGCTATCCCTAAAGACTAGGTTGACCTTATGGGCTGACAGAGGGTTGACCTTGTTGTACAAGAGGTGACCCTTGCTGAACGTAAGCCTGGTTCTGTTGCACAAAATTTTTTCCTTAAGGAGGATAGGTTTTCGTCTAAGGAACATAAGGCACTCCTTGCTAAATGTGGGGCTAACTTGGATGATTGTATTGTTGTCTTTGTTGGGCCGAAGGTTATCCCTGAATATGGTATGGTTTTCCTTTTCAGCCACAGGGATGTCCCTTTTCGTATGTGAACTGATTTTTGGTTTAACTGGTTTGAACATACAATGGACCTTGCTTGATAGGCCCATGGTAATATATGTGGTTCCCAAACTCATTGCATAGATGTGGTGGGTTAATCGAAGCCTAAACCTAGAGAGAACCTTGAGGGAGGTAGTTTTGATGTTGAACAACCACCATATATTGGTCGTACAGTAAACCACCCGGACTAGGATTAGAAGGGATAGGCGTACTACCAATAAGCTAATTGAATATAGATACATGAGGTTGTGATCCACTCACAATGGGTCCAAGAGACATCGTGAAAACATTGGGATGCATTCCTCAAGATAATGAAATAAACGTGTATGTGTATCCACACTATCGTCGTCTGAAGGTCATACTGTAATGGGCTAGGTTGGGATAGTCATGAAAATTATCTGAATAATGGGAATAAAATAATATGGACTTGAAACAAACGACCCTGAAGAAGGAGCTGTAGTACTTGACCATAACAGGTTTCGGTACAAAGATGAAGCATGAGAAATCAATTGTTCCAATGTACGGTAACTAGTGGGAAGTGGCTGAGAGGAAGGTTGAGTCTTCTCATAAGGGAAATTTTCTAGAGGGAATTGATATTCCCCAATAGATATGAGAGTCGCTTCACTACTAATAGGACTTGAGGCATCCATGTCAGATGAAGACATGCTGTCAGAGAAAATTTGGCAAGTAGTGGAGGGAAAATCACATGACAATGGTGTCACAGCCGAGTCCAAGTGTTGAGGAGGATACTCTCTTAAAAAGAAGAAAGAATACAGGGGCTTCCAGTTGATATCAAATGACTCCTCAAGGGGAGACCGAGTCAGAAGAGGTTGAATGCTCGAGATAACCACGTGATCGAGGCCTTGGGTCTCAACAGACGGGGGTGTCTCAGAAGGGACTCTTCACCACGAGGTAATGAAGAGGATGATGAAACAAGTGGTTCTTCTAAGTGACTTTGCCTAAGAGGAAGAAGAGAAAAGAGATGATTAATTTGAGGCTATAAGAACAATCATTAAGGAATTACTCATTATCCGACCAAGAAATCGCTTATTGGGCATGTGATGTAATTACGGGAAATTATTTTTTTATAATATTGAAACAGGACTCTTCCTTTTCATGTTTTAACGGTTGAGAGAAGGACAAAAGGTGACTCTAGTCACTTTCAGCTTGAACGAGCTTGAAAGGACAAGTGCTTGATGATGTTTTTAAATTTAAAGAGTCACAAAAAGATCAAAATGTCTACTCAAGAAATCTAGGAAAAAGGGTTTACCAAGCTCACGTGAACTGCAGTATACACTTTTGAAAATAAATTTACCAAGGACTTAACGTACGTGCAGGTAGTCTCCTCGAATGTTGTGTTTGGTGTATCACTATTACAGGGTGGCAGACGCAACTTCCTATGGATAAAAGATTGCAACCTAAAAGGGTCTCCCTTTATATAAGAGACGATACAGGAGTATAAGTCTGTACTAGTGCTATCTAATGCAATATTTCGAGTGACAAATACTAGGTTTAATGACACCAGAAAACGTCAATAGCCTAGACCTCTAAGTGTGAGCTTTAAGTTTCAATGCTTCCTTAGGTTGATTAAGTTAATTTTATGGGTTATCTTGAAATTAGGTTTTAGTTCCAAGGCCCTAGTGAATTTTACCTCAAATCTCTTATTTGTAGCTATATGAGAGAGAATACCATTTCATTTTGATGAAAATATAGCTAAGTGAATGATAGAGGTTCACAACAAAGAAACATTCAAGAAAAAAAAAATGACACTGCCTATGCCCGCCTTTTAATATATATATATATATATATATATATATATATATATATATATATATATATATATATCTATCTATATATATATATATATATATATATATATATATATATATATATATATATATATATATATATATATATATATATATAGATATATATATTGTCTTTCACTCTCCAATGTAAAAAGTGAACCTAATAATGCAAAAGAGCACATTTCATTTCCAAATGAGAAGGAAGAATGCAATTTTTTCGGTATTTTTTATAAGTGATAAGAAATAATGCAACACTACACTAAAACAAATATTAGATTTGAGTAGCTTTGAATGAGATCATCAAAATATGAAGATATAAAATCCAAGAAAATGTAAGCACGCACTCAAAAATAGGCATGCATCTCCTTACGCAAAATGAAGGGCTTCTAAGTCGACTCAATGAGCAATGTGATCTATGCTAGGGGCGCTGGAGGGAGAATCAAACAAACACGAAATGAAAGCTTGACAACCCTACTTCACCTACAATAAAATGAAAAGGCAAAGCAACCACATAAAAGTTTGAACAATGAATGGCCACACTGACTCATAAACAGATCAAACACCTAATGAACATGCAACCAAGAGAATGGTTCGAAACACCTAGAAACCCTAGGATGGATAAGCCACACCATTTGAATGAGAGATAACACAAACCAAGATGAATGAGACAACCAAGTGAAGAAACAAGAGCTATATGGATCAATCCAAGTAGACAAACCAACCTAAATGATAAGACACATTGAAAACTCAGTGAAAAATGCCCAAAATCCAATCCTACAGGAATTGGCATAGTTGTTTAGCTGTATTCAACGCCGAGCATGCAAAATCATGCCTGTATAAATGAAACCTCACACTAATGGGTACAGCTGTTAGACAATCAACAGTGCCGAGCTAGGAAAGAAAGGAAAAAATGAAGGGCTTGATGAGAAAAACTAGTCTTATCACTCTAGAAAAAGGCTAAATGGCTAGAAGCAGTCAAACATGCCAAAAAAAATAGACGAATGAAAATTTGGCCAAAGTTGGCCAGACAATCAAAAATTCAAAACGAACACTAAGACACAATAGGCATTGAAATCCCCAATGGAGTTGCGAACTTATTGTGTAGGAAAATCCCCTCTGTGGACAGAGGAGATCCCTCTAGCCCTAGGGTGTGTCTAGCAACAAGGGAACATGTTGGTTTCTAAATTCGTAATTCATAAACGAAATGCAGATTTGAATAGATGTCCTACCTCAATCCAACACTCTTGAAATAGTATGTTGTGGTGATCCCTCGATATTTGTTCTCCAAGCCTTGCGTTCCATTAGTAGTGGTATCCACACACCTGCACAAAGATCAAGAAAACACTAAAATCATAGGAGAATACATATGCATCTACAACTATCCAACTAGTCAAGGAGAGTCTGAAATTTTAAACATTAACATAGAAAAAGATGGAACTAGAAATCATTCATGTCATATTAATATATAAAAGGGAGTTTACAATCTGCACCTTGACACTATAGAGCTCCTTTGACGGGTTTAGTTGGGCACGTCTCGAATAATTTATTCTTTGATTCAGCTGAAAGAGGCAAAAGGCTCAAACTCTCTCTCACAACTATGGACTATTCTCTGGTATCACCTCTTGGTATATTCTAGCTAGTAGAATCAATGGGATGTAGAGGATTTTATAGGAGTGGAGAAGAGTTTTGGGATCCAATTATGCTGCAGTAAAGGTCTATGCCTTTGGGAAGTTCCATTTTTGTAGGAACTAGAAGGCCAAAGGGAGAAACTTGACCACATCCAGTTGAAAAAACATCCATGACTCCGCTCAGGAAGATGTTAGATATTAGAAGCTTCGTTTTAGTATTAAAAAAACTTCTAAAAGTAGCTTGGCGCGGGGACTCTTCAAAGATAAAGCGACCATGGGGCAAGGCCTAGTGGAAATCTGGGAAAAAGAGGAGGGCATAACTACACCATAGTGCCAACCCACAAGTACATGTTTTTGAGGGTTTACTTCAAAAATGGTCAATAGAGATTTTTTCCTGACATGTTAAGGGATGCAATGACATTCATTATGATGTGTGACAGTACACAAGGGTCACTATGATGATCCTCCAGTATTCAGAATAGGGAATGCAGGGACAGTGACAAAATGCTGTGTAACAGATATGTTTAGTTTTTTTTTTTGATGTGGGAACATGCCCCTTAGGGATTCAATATGCTTCCACCTTTTGATGAAGGGTTTAGTTGAGTAGGTAGTCTCAGATTTTTGTAGTGCTTTCAACCATTTTTCAATGTCTGGTCCCTCTTTCTTTTAGATCAATTCAAATATTTTATTATTTCATCCAACACTCCCCCTTGAGTCTTGTTTAACCTCTCCCTTAGGGTACCTCTTGTTTTTCTTAGGGTTTTAACCTGTCACCTCCCATTTGCAGCATTTTTTCCTTTGATTTCTTGCTATTTTTGTACCTATTTTCAGCAAATCTAAGTTTTTATATCCCTGTCCCTTAGACATTAGATATTTTGGCCACCTTGTGTTTTTTGGGTCAATTTCGCCCGCCTCTTAGAACATTTTCTTGGGAGCCCTTACTTTTGGGTTGAATTTATGCATCTTTAGCTGTTTATTTACTATCGTTTCAGCTTTATTTATAGTTATACATTTCTTTTTCTTTTTATTTATACACAACCATCCGATATTAATTAAAATTAACACATAGATTGGACACACACACACCTAAAGCGAAGAGAACTTAGTTTATACCGCCAAGCTAGGACATAAACATCATAATTAATTTATCTTCCCCTTTTGAACCTTTGTTTATCTCTCTTCATTATTTGGTTATCTATGTCTTGCAATCATTCCATCCCCAAGGTGTTTATCCCAGAGATTCCTAGGCCTTAATCCTTAGTTTCTGTTAGGAATATTTACTCCACCTTGTAGACATCAAGTTAGTCATTCATCGAGTCCCTATACCGACTCTGATTATGGTCCATTGGGTTGTCACTTTGATTCTAAACCTGGTTCTTCTCTACCTCATTCTCCCACCATGTCATGTTCCAATGCAGGTATTGGTTCTAACACTGGTGGTAGCCCTGGCCCTAACTCTAGAGCTGCTATTAGTGGAACCAATACCAGAACCATCCCGACTACTCCCTTGCTACTTTTTATGACAAGTTTAGGCCTCCCCGATTATAGACAGTTAATTAACGACCCCATATACCATGATCCAAGTTGGTATATTATGCCAACTAAGATTCCTTCTCACATCCCTAAGCCCAAAGGAAGCACTGGAGAGGAACCTACTAATCATTTCTACTGCTTCCACATGTGGTGTTCGTCCAGTTCTATCACTGATGAGTCTATCCATCTTTGGTTATTCCAACGTACGATCACTGGAGACACTGCAAAGTGCTATGTCGAACATGCCTCTGCCTTTCATTCCACTTTTGTGACTCTTAGTAAAGTGTTTCTATCCTACTTCCAGTTACCTCTCCAAATATGATACTGGTACCGAGTTGTTGACTGCATTTCGTCAAAATTCTGCCACCCACCTTTCTTACCATATCTAAGAATGGTGTAGAAGGAGAAGCTTATTTCGAGCTCCCAAATTCGATGCCCATGTCTATATGGATTGGTTTCTCAGAATGTTTTTTCCTTCTATTGATAAATATGTCGCATCTCACTTTCCTTAGAAAGAGGAATAAGCTCTCCAAATCACATTGAAATATGACATCATCTATGCCCAGTTAGGTTCTGTTTATACCTTCTTATTCGGTATTCCTAGACCTGGTGGTGCCAACGCACTGGGGGCATCTCACACAACTGATGATATCGTTGCATCTCTTTCACATCTGTATACTCATCCTCCCATGGGTTATGGTCTCCCTTAGGGAGGGGCCAGCTCCTCTAGCACTTATCCCCCTCCGGGCAATATGTATCCAGGACAAAGCACATTTTCCCGATTGCATCAACCAAGTCCTGTGGTTGCTCAACCTATTTACCCCATTGTTTCTCAACCTCCTTTCTATCCTTATCAAGATCCCGGTGCTCCAACCCCTTTGGCATTAGCACCCCAGCCTCCTATACCTTCTCAACCTCTGCCGCAACAACCATGTCCCCCTCTCAGTTAGGTGTATGTGCAACAGAGTGCAACCGATCCTCCAAATTCCAAGAAAAAGAGGAAATGCAACCAAAGTCAACCAATGCAAGGTAATCAAGGGTGCCAAGGGAACCCACCAAACACTAACAACCAGTAACAAGGCAATCAGCCCAAGCAGGACATGCCACTTCATACAAACAAGCCTTGTTATTTTTGTGGTGTCCGTGGCCATTATACTCATGATTATGCCCTTTTACCCCGAATGCGTCAATTGTGGGAAGCACAAGAAACATCTAGAGGATAACAAGCCATGGTTTCGGCTCCTCCAAATACTAATCCTGTTCAATCAACTGTTTTTACTGATCCTTTTCCTCAGCAAGGATATGTGGCTACCCAACACCCTCAAGGTCAGTCTTCCCCTCAACCTCTTAGTCTGGTACCTCTGATTACCAGATTCTCATGATGAATTCTAAAGTTGTTAATATCGTTGATGTCAACCTTCAAACTCAATCGCGCCAATATGGAAAGCCACCTACTTCCTCTGCAACTAAGTCCCAAACCAAAGTTTCCGCGTAGTCTAGTTTGACACTTGATACCCCTTTAAATATCCCTTAGCCACGATCAAATTTCCTTCCTAATATCCCTAAAGGGATATTATGTCAAACTGCTACTTTTGCCAAAGTCGCCCATAATTCAGCATAATAGATGACTTGGCACAATCTCATGCTACTATGTCAATGCTAGAAGTCCTCCAGTAATGTGCTTCACAATGTAAAGCTCTATTATCTACACTGGGTGTTGTGATTCCTTTAGATGATCTTTTGATTTTGTTTGATTTTCACAAGTTATAAAATCCCCCCTTACCTTCATCCTTCATCTTCCAAATACCAGTCAAGATTCAGAATGCCCATGTTTCACGTTGTATCATTGGTGAGGGTGCATCCACCTGCAAGATGTCTGCCTTTGTTTGGAGCCAGCTCATATCACCTGAGTTATCCCCATCCACCAACACTTTGCGTGCTTGGGACGGTCACTCTTCTCAACCCATTGGCATGTACCGCAATTGTCCTACCACTCTTGTAGGAAAGACTGTTTGTATTGATATCGAAGTCATTGATGCCCCCTTGATTACAACATCTTGGTCGGTCATAGCTACACCTATGCGATGTATGCTATCGCATCTGTGGTTCACCGTAATATGTGATTTCCTCACAATGGAAAGATCGTTACCATCTATTAGTTGACATATTACAAACCAAAGTCTCAGATATCCCCTGAGTCTATCATATCTTCGATGTCCAATAAGAAATCAGTCACACCTCTTACCAGTGTTTAAACTGGAGTCTATAAACATTCCACCTTGCCAGGTGCATTCCCTGGTCCCTCTTCTCTTGTTGCAGATCCCATCTCGTCAAATTTTTGCATGATGTAATCATCTCGAACTAGCCATAAGCGGTCCGGTTCAACCACCCAGTAGCCTACACCTCCACAACCTATTGAGGGTCACTCGACGGAGCCTACAGGGCCTTCCTTTCAAGTACCTTCCTCTTCTTATGGTGACTCTTCCACTCCTTTTCAACCAGGAATGGTTCCCTCTAGCCTTAACCAGTTGGGAGCCATTCCACCAAGCCATTACCCCTCCAGTAAGATAATGTTTCTCATCCCCATTTTGGAGTATTTTCGGTACTTGTTATGGCTACATTGAGCCTTCCCAATTTCACCTTGGAGATCCCAGTCTGGTACATCGATTACCCAAAAGAAACCCTACCTGATCAGCTCAAACCTTATACCACTTTAACCCTGGTCCAAACAGTCGCCATGACTCCTACCTTTGTTTCAGTGCCTCATCCACCTCAACGGGAATCTAGTCCTATTGCAAAATCATATGGTCAACTGCCCTCAATGGGATTGGTTCTTTGCTGTCCTCAAATTGTTCAGCTTCAGAGTTTCTCTCTCAATGGTGTAGAATACCCAAGACGTGTAGAACTCAAAGGGAGCTCAATAAGAAAAAATAAAATAAAAGTAATTCAAATTGTAACAATGATAAGAGGATCTATATACACAACATCATAAAAACCATCCAAGATCACATTATATTATTATAATGAAAAATGAAAGGTTTTTTTATATGGGAAAGATATAATGTGAATATTTTGGAAAGGTATATAGATATTATTATAATGAAAAATGAAAGGTTTTGTTATATGGGAAACCATCCAAGATCACATTATATTATTATAACAAAACCATGATAAAATTAGCTTTCCCTTGGAGGCTTTGTAATTGGCCCAAGGTATGAGGAATAGGAAGCTCAAGAATGGCTTGAACTTTGAGGGGATCAATTTGTTTACCATATTTGGACACAATGAAGCCCAAGAGATGGCTGATGGGAACACAAAAGGCACACTTCATCTGGTTGAGGTAGATATTATACTTGCAACATTGGAGAAATATGGTATGCAAATAAGAAATATGTTGCACTTGATGCCTAGAATGAGCAATGAGGTCATCAAGGTAGGAAAGGGTAATATGAGCCAAATCATGGAAACTGTATTACATCACCCACTGGAAGGTGGCTCCGACATTCTTTAGGTCGAACAACATGACCCTATAAGAAATATTTCCCCACAGACTAACGAACACAACTTTTAACTGATCAACATAGTGGATATCAATTTGGTTGTACCTTGAGAAACCTTCCATAAATGATATAACCTCGTGCCCCACACACTCATCTATTATCTGGTCAATTAACAATGTGGGGATGTTATCTTTGGGACAAGATTTCTTCAGGTCGCGAAAGTCAGTGCAGACATGGATGGTGCCTTGTTTCTTGAGAACAGGAACCGAGTTGGAAACCAAGTGGTGTATTCAATGGGATAGATAAAACCATCCTTCTTGAGATTATTTATTTTAGCTTTGATAGCCTCTCATTTGGAAGGATTAATGGGTCTCAACTTTTGACAAACATGATTGGCATCGGGCCATGTATCGATATGGTGTGTGATAATGCCAGGATCAAGTTTGGGCCTCTCTAAATAGGTCCAGGTGATAACATCACATAATTCCTCGAATAGGTTGGTGTAAGACTCAATTTTTTCTGGGGTGCAATGTGCCCCCAAAGTTATCTATTCTTCTACCCCTGGTTTATCAGAAATGTTAATTTTAATGGTAGGGGAGATATTGGCCATATTTCCTTCTTAGAAAGCATCTGGTGTAGAAATGGATTTCTAAACCAATCGACCTCATCGAGGATGAAGTATCTAGACTCGAAAACATATTTTTCATGGGATTGTTGCTAAAGGAATTATGCACGGTGGTGCATATCATCCTAGGGAAAGGCAGGGGTGGTAATTGCTTCCATAATTTCTTCATTAGAATGAAAGATGGGAGGACTGGTAGAATAAATATCACATGACATGGCGAGGCTACCTAATGCATCATCCTGAGAGGTATGGTTCACATAGGCATCGCTACGGAGGGTAGATGAAGATATAGTAGATGAAACATCTACTGATGTTGATCCTAGAGTGATCACCAAAGGAGGTTCAGTCGAAACATAAGTGGATTCCCCAGAGGGGTCTTCCACCATGGATCTCATGGATGATGATAGATAGAGGATAGTGGCCAAAGGTTCTGCCATATTGACATCAAGGGAAGGTATCAAAATGGGTGTATAAATGTCATCTAGTTTTACTGAAGCAGAACTCACAAGTAGAGGAGTACAAGATACACTACGAGTGCCCTCTATTTGGCGAACAGCCTCAAGGGTGTTGCAAAAGTCATCAAGATAGGAAAAAAGGTGAGAATAGTGTTCATAAAGATCACACAAAGCATAAGGGTGGTTTGTGCACCAACATTTGAGTTTCTTAGCTTAATTGGGTAAGGTAAAATGGACCTCAGGGATATCATATTTTGGAAATGTCTCGTTGACCACATGTTCGAGATGAGGAAGCTCAGGAAAATTATGGGTAGCATGCCAAACAACATCACACAAAGAGCACAGAGGTGACTGCTTTGGAGGCTTAGAATGAGTAGGAGGGGCTAAGTCGTGTGATCTGAGCTTATTCCAAATAGATTTACACATCATGCATTGGATGCACCCTCATCAATGATACATCACGAAACGTTGGCATTACGAATCTTGACTGGTATTTGGAAGCTGAAGGATGAAGGTAAGGGGGGATGTTATGATATGTCAACATCAAATATGATCAAATGATCATCTAAAGGATCCATAGTGCCCAAAGGAGATAGTAGATATTTTCATTGTGAGGGCAGGACTGGAGGACTTCCAACGTTGACATGGCAACAGGAGATTGTGACAAGTAATCTACTATGTTGTTGGTGAGGGTGGCTTTGGCAAAAGAAACATTTCGGTGTAATGGCCCTTTGGGGATCTTGTGAATGACCTCTGCCCAAGGCTGAGGGATATGTAAGGGAGAATTTGGTTTCGAAATGGACTCTATGGAAACTTTAGTTTGAGGCTCGGTTGCAGACATAGCAGGTGGCTTGTCATATTGGCATGACTCAATCTAAAGGTTGACATTAGCGGTATTGACCTCTTCAGAATTCATCATGAGAATTTGGTATTCAGGGGTACCTGACTGCAAATTTTGAGGGGCAGCCTGAACTTGAGGGGGTTGGGAAGCCACATATCCTTACTAAGGGAAAGTATTAGTGAACACACTTGGTTGAGTTGGTGCATAATTTGGAGTAGTTGAAGCAGTGGCTTGTTGTCCTCTAGATGTTGCTTGTGATTCCTAGAACTGGCACATCTAGGGTAAGAGGGGACAATCATGAGTATAATTTCCATGGACACCACAACAAGAATAAGGCTTGTTTGTATGAAGAGGCCTATTCTTATTGGGTTGATCACCATGTTCCTAGTTTGTAGTGTTAGGCTCGTTACCTTGGGGTGTGTTTGGTTGATTACCTTGGCACCCTTGATTACCCTATATTGGTTGGTTCTAGTTGCCTTTCCACTTTTTCTTTGAATTAGGAGGATTAGTTGCACATTGTTGCACATACACCTGACCTTGACGGGGAGGTGGCTGCTATGGTGGAGGTTGAGAAGGCAGGAGAGGTTGGGGTGCTGATGCTGGAGGGGATGGAGCACGGTGCTGTGGATAAGGATAGAAAGGAGGTTGACCAACATTGGGGTAAACAGTTTGAGCAACAGTTGGCAGTCACATCAGTTGATGCAGTTGGGAAAATGTGTAAGACATGCTTTGTCCTAGATGCATGCTGCCGGGAGGGGGATAAGTGTTAGAGGAGATGGCCCCTCCATGAGGGAAACCATAACCCATGGAAGGATGAGTATATGGATGTGAAATAGATCCAATGATACTTTTGGCGGCATGCGTTTTCCCTGGTTTGTTGGCACCACTAGGTCTAGGAAGATCAGGTAAAAGGTTATAAACATAACCAGACTAGGCGTAGATCAAGTCATATTTCAGCACGACTTGGAGAGCTTATTCATTGATCTAAGGAAATTGAGACGCGATATATTTACTAATAGAAGGAAAAAGCGTTCTAAGAAACTAATCCATATAGACATGTTCATCGAATGTAGGAGCTCAACACACACTCCTCCTTCTATGCCATTCTTGGCCATGGTATAAAAGGCGCTTGGTTGACGTTTAAAGGAATGCGGTTAGAAACTTGGTACTAGTATCATATCAGAGAGGTAGTTGGAAGTAGGACAGAAATGCTTTAGCAAGAATCATAAAATTGGAATGACAGGCAGCGACCTGTTCGACATACCATTTTGCAGCTTCTCGAGTGAACATATGTTGGAATAACTGAAGGCAGATGGAGTCATCGGTAATAGAATTGGAAAAACACCACATCTGAAAGGAGAAGATATGATTAGTAAGGTCATCTCCAGTGTTTCCTTCAAACATAGGAAATTCTAAAGGAAACTTAGTTGGCATAGCAGGCCAACCTGGATCGTGGAGTATAGGGTCGTTGATTATCTGGCTGAAATCGGGAAGGCTTAAACCTGCCATAAAAGGTATAAAAAGAGTAGTCAGAAAGGTTTCGGTAGCGGCTCTAGCATTACGGCCGAGGCCACCTCCAGCTTGAGTACCAACACCTACAATTGCGCCTAACATGGTGATGGAATGAGGTGGAGGGGAACCAGGTTCAGAATCATAAGAAGTACCCAATGAACCATAATCAGAGTCATTATGGGGACTTGGCGGAGGACTAACTCAGATTATATGCAGTGTTATAAGTCTTCCTAATGGAAATTAAGGATGAAGGCCTTGGATTCATTGAGATAGATGCCTTGGGGGTGCAATGATGGAAAGACGTAGGTGACATGAAAATGGTGAAGGGTGATAAACAAAGGCTCAGTGAGGCACATAAAATAACTACGATGTTTATGTCTTTGCTTGGTGGTGTAAACCAAGTGCTCTTTGCTTTAGGTGTGTGTGTGCAAGCCATGTGTTAATTTTAATTAAGCCCATACAGTTGTATAAAGAAAAATAAAAAATGCTGAAATATTGTAAATAAAACTCAAAATACAGTAAAATAAACACCTACAAATGCATAAATTCAACCCAAAACAAAGGTTTCCCAAACAACTAGTCTAAGAGGTGGGTGAAATTGACTCAAAACACACAATATGACAAAAATATCTAAGGTCTAAGGGATAGGGATCTAATGACTTAGATTTACTAGAAAAGGTGTAGAAAAAAACAAGAAACCATAGGGAAAACTGATGCAAAATGGAGGTGAAAGGTTAAAACCCTAGGGGAAAAAATGGAACCCTAAGGGAAATACCAACAAAAAATCAAGAGGGGGTTTTGGATAGAATAATAAATGATCAAAAGGGACCTGAAAGAAGGATATATTAGACCCTAAAAAATTGCAGAAAACACTAAAAAATCTACGACTACCTACTCATCTAAACCCCTCCTAGAAACGTGGAAGTGTAATGAAACCCTAAGGGGCTTGGTCTTACTTCAAGGAGATAAACTGAGGATATCCAGGCCTAAGAAGCACTGAGACAGATGTTAGAAAAACATGAACAGTGCTTGCAGTGAACTCTAACTGTCACAGAAGAAACTCAGAAAAAAAGTTACAGTTTTTGGGCTGATAGCTGCGAGTTCAGGCAGAAATCGCAAGTTTTGGCCCAAAAAGTGCAACCTCCAGATCCATGATCCTTGGGCAGCAGGTGGAAAAACAATTGGCCATCTCTGGCACGGCTGATACCTATTACATACAGAAAACACTCGAAAACACACGAAAGTTATAATTTTTACTATTTTAGGTCATAAAATGTAAAAAACAACATCAAGAGACTAAAAAAAGCTGAAGAAAAAACCTAGTTACTAAAGCTTTTGGTCATGCAGGAATCCGAATTTCCACAGTGGAGTCTACATTTGTTAGCGTAAATTCTTAACGCAAGTGTAAGAAAAGAGTTAAATTTAACTGTGTGTGCAAACAACCCTAACAACAAAGATGGTTGCTTAGCTTCCTTATATCTACAATAGACAGTCAGAAAAAATGCTACAAAAATCCATATCTATGCAGTAAAAGTAGTTAAACAGTAAAAATAAATAAGATTTACTGCAAATATCCAACGGAGAAGACAAGATATAAAGAAATTTTTATGTATTATAACACCTGGGAAGGGTAAAAATAATGATGTTAAATGTCCCCCTCAAGGGGATGGGTTCTTGGTTGTCCTCAGTGCTTCAGATCCAAATGTTTCTCTCTCCCAATGGTGTATAAAACCAAAAATGGGTTGAGCTCTATGGAAGCTGAAGAAGAAAGAAAATAGTTGCAGAAATGAGAATGATCAAAGCATGACAATGAAAGTGATCAAAGTGAATAACGAATGAAAAAACCTCCGATTTATAAAAAAATATTGAGTTATCCTTGATAATGGGGAATAATAAGATATTATTACCCAAGATTTAGATCTAACTCCTTGGAATATTTTATTATATTTTGTCGAAGGGAAAAGGAATTCAAATTGGTTAAATACCTTTATTTAGAAATAATAAACGAATAAATGATTTATTTATAATTTCAAGAATGGGGTTAAGGAATAATTTCACAAATAATTATTTGTTTAATTAATTCTAGGTAATTTAGTCAAATTTAACGATGAATAATAACTAAATAATGATTTAATTAATTATTCCTAGAGAAAAATAAGAAAAAATAATGATTTATCTAATTATTTCTCATAATTGGGTTAAATATGACCACGGATATTATCTAAATAGTGGTTTAATTAATTATTCCTAGAAGAAAATCAAATAAACAAGGATTTGTTTAATTATTCCTCATGGGTTTTCCTATTTGAACGAGAAATAACTTAATAAAATAAGTTTTATTAAGTTATTTCGTATAGTGAAAGCGATTTTACTATGGTAAGCTTGGTCTTACATCGTGTACCTTGATCCATCTAATTGTAAATGGTTAGATGACCAAAAATTGGTGTAACACACACACACACAGATATCTATATATATATATATATATATATATATATACATACATACACACACACACACATATATATATATATATATATATATATATATACATACATACATACATACATACATACATACATACATACATATATATATATACATACATACATACATATATATATACATACATACATACATACATACATACATACATACATACATACATACATATATATATATATATATATATATACACACACACACACACAAACACCACAAATCATTGTTGTGGAGCTCGGCACAGTGAAGACAATCACTCATATCTATGGTAGCCACCTGTGGAGGATAAATATATGGAGACCAGAGGCTCGAAGCCACAAGCCTCAGACATGTGGGAGACTAGACCTATGGACAACTACCAATATAGAAGCTCGAAATCTTAAGGATATACTTCTGAAGAGGCACAGATCTATGGTGGAGGCCTTTTTGCAGAGTTCTAGGACCTACATTCTTCTCGGACCTATGGACAGTTGGTTGAACAATCCTTTGTAGGGCTTAGTCTATGCATCAACAATCAATTGTAGGTTACACACCATTCATATTTGTGGAACCTTGGCACATTCATAAGCTCAGAATTGTGACTTGATCGGTGGAGTGAAGAATTGAAGACTCGGAATAGTGAGAATTGCAGAGGATCCGAATTATTGGCATCTCTACCTCGAAACTTCAGAATTTGAAGATAAGTTTTGAAGCATCCCATTGACTTCATTTGGAGCTTTGGATAGGGAAGTATTTGGATTTTTAAACATCTTAGAAAAATATCGCTCAAATCTTGGTAAGTGTACAAATTGGAAGTCTAGATCAGTCTAATGGAGTAGTTGAAGTAAGTCATTTATACATTATGTTTATTAAAAATTTAAGTATTAGATCCCTATGGGATGGAGCATCACAAAAAAGAGGTTGGAGACTTATGAAGGACAGGGTTGGAGCCCTAGATTTTGGAGACTCATGAAGCCCAAGTTTAAGCTTCAAAATAGGTTGGAGCCTGGTAGACTGAAGGGTTGAAACTACCCTCAACATTATTTTACTAAAACTATTGTAAAAAGAGGCCCTGATGTCCTCATCTGTTCTTAATAAAATTCATATTATTTAAATTCTAGTTGTAATTGTGAAAAATCTTAATTAGCATTAAATATAACAATTGAATGATATATTCATTTATCCCCCTCTCAGTATTTGAACAATTGGTATCATAGGCTGCTTCTTCATAATCAACCTAACAACTGGAAGAAGGATTGTTAGTCACAAAGACGAGGACCAATAATTATTAAGGAAAAAACCCCCAATTTGACGAAACAAATTTTTCCTTTTGGAAACACAGGTTGCATTTTATTTAATGTATCTTGGACCAAAAGTATGGAAATAATTTCTATATGGGTATAAAGTTCTACCTTCTCCACCAGAAACTAAAGACAACATAAAAAATTATATAGTAAATTACAAAGCACTAAATTCCATAAAAAGTGGAATTTATGATTTAGAATTTACAAAAGTTATGAAGTGTGAATCTGCCAAGGAAATGTGGGACAAGATTATTGCTATCTATGATGGAGACTCTAAGGTCAAGAAGGAAAAACTCCAAAATCATTTAAGATAATTTGAGAGTTTTAAAATGGATGGCAAAGAAGTCATTGTGACATTTTTTATCCAAGTGGATGAAGTTGTCAACTCACTCAAGGGTCTAGGTGAAAAAATTTAAGAAAGCACAATTGTCCAAAAGGTCTTGAGATCACTTTTAGAATGGTTTGATTCAAAATTTGGTTCCATAGAAGAAATAAAGGACTTGGATACCCTAAAATTGGTCAAACTTCATGGGATTCTCATTGCATATGAAATGAGAAAAGAAATCCAAAACTTTAAGGAAGATGCATTCAAGGCTTCAAAAACATCAAAGAAAAGGAAAATTTGTAATTATAGCAATGATGATTCTGATACTAAGAAAAAACTAGCACAAATCATGAAGAAACTAAGGAAGGGATCCAAACTCAAAGGAAAGTATGGTAAAATAGGACATTATGCTGCAAAGTGTCCTCATAAACATGATAGTGAGGATGAGGATGAATATAAAAAAGAGTATGTTCAAGGAGAAAGGGTCAAATAAGAAGAATTTATTCTCCAACAAAGACGACTCTGATGAATAATAATTCTTTATTACAAAGAAAAAATCACCTAAAAATACATTTCTACTGAAAAGGGATAATGATGAGTCTGATGAAGAAGCTGAAAAGTTTGGAAGTAATAAAGTATTTTTCATGGAATTTACAAATGATGATGATTCTGAAAAGGAAGAAAAAGGGAATGTAGATGAGTTACTAATGAGCGTTATTGAAGAAAATGAGAAATTAAGGAATAAGGTTATTTCTCTCAAAATATAAAGGAAGAAGAAAAAAGGAAGGAATAATTTTTGAACGAAAAAATAAAAGAAAGAGAAGAAATATGTGAGAAACATGAAGATGAAATTGTCTCTCTAAAGAAAGAATTGAATCAAGTTAACAAGTGTTGGAAAAGTTCTGAAAATCTTGATACCATCCTTAATAATCAAATAGCTCAACATGATAAGGCTGAAATTGGTTTCAAAGATGAATCATCAAGTTCAAAGAAGAATTCCAAAGAAGTTATGCTGACATCTTTTGCATTCATCAAAAAGAAGAGAAGTCATTCCACCTACAACAAAAATCCACCTACAACAAACCAAGGAATGAAAGAAATATATCTCCTAGTAAGAATATTACATCAAGTAAAGTCTATCCAAACAGGTATCAAACAATCTTTCTTGGTTACTGTTTCTACTATAGAAAATTTTGTCATCAAGCTAACCATTTCAAGGATTATAAGGATAACAAGTCAAGGAGATATAAAACCAATTATCAAAGTAATTCACTTTCCTCAAAGAATAAGGTCGAATCAAGACCTATAATTCATTTGATCCTTTGGCTAAGTATTATCTTGTATGTTAAAATGCAATGATTATTGTCATGATGCACCAAATTGTCCATATATGTCAAAAAGTGAAGATTTGAAAAATGATAAACCTACTATAGATAAATGTGGTCTAGATTTATGTGCACAAAGTGATGAAAATCAATGATTTATGGATAGTGGATGTTCAAGACACATGAAAAGTGACCAAAAGAATTTCATCTCATTAAAAAAAAGGATGGAAATTTATCTTTTGGAAGTGGATATGCTAAAATTGACGGAAAAGAGACAAGTGCTCTTGTTAATGAAAAGGGAAAAGAACAAAATACACTGTTGGTAGAAGGGATCAAAAAAAATATTCTAAGAATTAACCATATTTGTGACCAAGGACATAATGTTATCTTCATTACTAAATATTTTGAGATAAGAAGATCCTCTTCAGGAGAACTGATGGGAAAAGGAGTAAGAACACCATATAACATATACATTTTAAGTAGATTTCAAGAAGAAAAATGCTATATGAGTCAAATAGATGAAAGTTGGTTATGGAATAAGTGATTAGGAAATAAAATTTGACAACTTGGTTTAAATCAAAAAAGAAAGGGTAGTAAGGGACATTCCAAAATTTCTAATGTCGGAATAGGTTGTGTGTGGCCCATGTCAACATGGAAAGAAAACTAGAACTAACTTCAAGACTAGGGAATTCTCAACATCATTTGGATATCACGCATGCATATTATGTGGACCAACGAGAACTCCATCTCTACAAGATGAAATGTACTTTTCTCTATTTGTATATGACTATATTATAATGATGTGGTTATTGTTTATAAAATTTGAATCGAAAGCTCTTGAATGTTTAAAGAAATTGAAAGCTCTTGTGGAAAATGAAAAAGAATAAAAAAACAAGTGTCTTAGAATAGGTAGAGGAGGAGAATTTACTTCAAAGGAATTCAATGATTTCTATAAAATAAATGGAATCAAAAGATAACTTTCTTTAGCTAGAACTCCTAAACAAAATAGAGTAGTGGAAAGAAGAAACATAATTGTACAAGAAATGACAAGAACAATCTTACTAACAACTGATTTATAGACCAAGTTTTGGAGAGAAGAAGTTGGGACAATAGTGTATACCTTGAATAGAGCCCAATTAAGACCAAATAATGCCAATATTCTGTATGAATTATGGAAAGGAAGACCCGATTTAGTAAAATATTTTAGAATTTTTGGAAATAAATTTTTTATGAAGATCAATGATGACTCACGAGGTAAGTTTGATTCTCTTATTGATGAAGGAATATTTCTTGGATATTCTACAAGGATAAAAGTATAAAAATGCGACAATAATCGACTACGAAAGGTAGTAGAAATCATTGATGTAAAAATTATGAAGTGCTTCCATAAAAGGAAATTGAAGTCTGCGAATAAGATTCTATTCTTTAAGAATTTGAAAAAGATTTAACAAAGGAAGAAAAGGACCAAAAAAATCAAAAGGAACCATCTCGAACTCCATCAAAAGTAAAATTACTCCAAACAGAATCTGGAAGAACAAATTATTACTAATGTAGATGATGGAATAAAAACCCAAAGAAGGACTACAAATACACCAAGAAAGGACGATGTTTCCTTACTATCCATGGAAGAACCATAAAAATTTTCTCTAGCTAGTAAGGACCCTCATTGGGTGAAAGCTATGGAAAAAGAGATGTTTCAAATCGAAAAGAATGAAACATGGGAACTTGTACCTCATCCAAAAGATAAAAATATTATTAGAACCAAGTAGGTATTCACAACCAAAATGAATTAATATGGAATAATCATTAGAAATAAGGCAAGGCTTGATTGTAAAGGATACTTATAAATTGAAGGAATTTCCTTTGAAGAAATTTTTTCCCCGGTAGCACAATTGGAATCTATAAGAATATTTTTGGCATTTTCTTGTTCAAAAGGGTTCAAAGTTTATCAAATGGATGTGAATCAACTTTTCTAAATTGTGATCTAAAGGAAGAAGTTTACATGGAGCAACCGAAAGGGTTTGATCTAGTGGAAGGAAAATATTTTGTGTGTAAAATAAAAAAAGCATTATATGGATTGAAACAAGCTCCTACAGCTTGGTACACAAGATTGGATCGTTATCCACAAAAAAAAGGTTTCAAAAAGGGGCTGTCAGGAAGTAATCTCTGCATGAAGATAGAAAAGGATAAATTTCTAATCACCCATGTATATGTTGATGATATGATTTTTTCCAGCAACAACGATGAGAGGAGTCATGAATTTTCTCTAAACATGTCTAAGGAAATTGAAATGTCTATTATTGGTGAATTATCTTACTTCCTTTGACTACAAGTAATTCAAACTAAAGAAGGTATGTTCATATCCCAAGCAAAATACTTAAAGACATGCTCAAGAGATATTGGATGGAAGAAAGTGATGTTGTGAGCAAACCAATGACTACAGATTGAAAATTAAACAAATATGGTGAATCCCCTTCGGTAGACGCAAATTTTTACATATCAATAATTGGATATAGTATATACTTAATTGATTCATGACCTGATATTATGCAAGCAGTTGGAATGGTGGTAATATTTCAATCAACTCTTAAGGAATCCCATTTGATGGTTGTGAAAAGAATTATTAGATATTTTAAAGCTACTCCTAATGTTGGCCTATGGTATCCCAAAAGCACAACTCTTACCATGACAACTTACACAGATGCTGATTGGGATGGAGGCATAGACGATCGAAAAATTACTAGTGGAAATGCATTCTTCATGGGAGATTGTCTTGTATCTTGGGTCAACAAAAAATAATCATCTATATCTCTCTTCACAGTTGAAGCCAAATACATAGCTTCTGTATATTGTTGTAGACAAATATTGTGGATGCATGAAGCACTGAAATATGTCAACATAGAAACTAATCAACCAATAATTATTTACTATGAAAACACCAATGCCATCAGTCTTTCAAATAATCCGGTAATGCACTCGAAGACAAAACATATTCCAATAAAATACCATTTCCTTCAAGAACAAGTTGTAGAACATAATATCAAATTGGAATATGTCAATACAAAGGAACAAATTGCAGATATTTTCACAAAACCCCTACAACTAGAATCATTTTAATATCTTCCCCAAAATATGGGGTTCATCTTTCTTGCATCACATTAAGACAACACATTCACGAGGGAAGGAGCACCATGATAGGGGGAGCAGCATGACAAGAAACAACTTCATGGGGGAAGTACTTGGACAACCAATTTTCCATTGATTTCAAAGAGGGAGAAAATGTTGTAAGAGGAAAGAATATTGCCATCAATGACAAAGAGGGATATTGTTGGTCAAAATTGTCATTGATGTCAATATGAGAATTGATGATGATAATGATGGATGGATGATTTTTGAATCCCTAACCTTGTTGAATATGCTCTTAATGAAGATCACACTTGGAGCCATAACCCTAGTACAAAATGGCTATTTAGTTACTAAAAAATGACTAAAATTTTCATATAAATGACTATTTTTTAGTCGGTGACCAATAGTATCTAATTTACAGTATCTTATAACCTAAGCAAATTTTAGTCATTTTTATCTTAGTCATTAATTGGTTGTCTCAATTTGATTGCCTAGTAGTATATTTATTCATTAATTTGGTCATTAATTTACTCATTGATTTAGTCATTAATTGCCACAATTAATGACCAAATATACAACGAAATATATTACTAAATGGTCACCCAAGAAAACTAATTAATGACCAAAGAAATATGACCAAAATGTTGGTCATGTTATAAGATACTGTAAATTAGGTACTAATAGTAATATATAAGAAAATTGTATTCACCATTTGAAACCGATTAATGACCAAAAAAATATGACTAAATTTTGGTCATGTTATAAGACACTGTAAATTAGCTACTAATAGTCATATATATGCAAAATTTAGTCGTCATTTGCAATCATAAATTTATCATTTACTGAAGTAATTTATATTTTTTTGGTAGTTTCCTATTCATTGTATAAATGACTACTTTAGTAGTTTATATTCATTTCATTTACATTAATTAATAATCATTATAAGCAACTAATTTAGTCGTATATTCATTTTATTTTCACTCATCATTAATCAAAATAAACTACTAATTTTTTAGTTTTAGATTGATTTTATGTGTTCATTATTAATCAACATAAATTAATTAATATTATTTTTCAACTAAATTAAAAAAATAAGTGTCATACAATGTACATGTTCATCTAATATGAAAACACAAAGTTACATATGTTAATTACAATAATAAATAATATCAACTGCAACTATAAATAATTTAAACCACATAAGTTATATTATATAAAATGTCAAGTATTACAACATGAGTTCCATCTTGATATTGGTTGGAGTACAATTTATACATGAAATATTGTTTCATCAATTCAAAACATTATCATTGTGTTGCCAAGGCATTGCAGGTGAATTCACCAACTTTGAAGACTTGACCATCAGTATATCTATGTGTTTTATGCATGATATTGGCTCTATGGGTACCACTAGACTATTTCTCTTATCCCTCTCTTTAATTTTCATTTTGTCACTCCAATGTTATTGTTCTTGTCATTCTTCAATTCTTGCTTCTTACCATCAATACTGAGTTCCTTTTCTGAAAAATAAAGAAGATACAATGCAAATTAAGTATAAGACATGACACATGATAAACACTGAAATATAAACTAAAGTAGACTATAAAGAATTTATATGATATATACCTAAAAATCAACAATATTTTGAATGTCATTTTTCCCCATAAAAGCAAGAAACTTGAACAAGTTTTCTTCACTTGGGAAATAGTGGCCACTATGTGGCTAGATGACGTGTGTAAACAAAGAAAATAAAACATGACCATAGAAAATAACAACTTAGTAAAATTAGTAATGAATATTCAAGGAAAGCTTAGACATAATCATGCCAACTAAGCTACATGCTAAAAAGCTCAAGTTGTAGATTACTTATACAATGTGGGAGTGCACACAAAACTCCTAGCAAATGCCAAAGTTGTGTCTAAAATAAAATGAAATAAAGTAAAATGAATACAATAATAAGATAGCCTCGTATACATTTATATAACCAGATAATGTAGAAGGCTAAGTGAATAAGTCTATGGCTGGAGGTCAATGATGTCAATAATTCCCAACTTTTATGAGCATTTCTTCAAATAAGAACTACTATTTGGGTCCATTATCACATATTAAGAAGCCAACTAGTCTATATCAAAATATTAATGTTTTTCTTATATTTATGGATCAAAATAGTATAAGTGGATAAATTACAAAGACAATTCCCTTTCCATTGTGTTCTTGACCTATGGTAAAATATATTGGTTGTGATTAGGAGCAAATTTCCAACATTGAAAATATGTAGCAATCACCACTAGCAATCCCCCAAATAGGATTATTTTGGAATGTAACTTTCAAATTCCAGTTGCTATTTAATTTTTGAATAAAAAATCCACACTGAATTCCAACACCGAACTTCCAATTTGAGGGAACACCTGTGGCCATCCTCAATTACTCAAACTCAAAACATCATTGATCATTATAATAAAAATATAAAATTAGAGTAGTTTTCATATGTTATGAAAATTTACATGTAAAGCACCAATAGTTTTCTCATATTTACCACACTTGTAATTTCCAAGATATAACAAATCGATTGATATTTTACAACAAATACTTGATTCAATAAAAACAAGAATTGAATATAATCATCAAACACCCTCACAACCTCAACAGGCATGGGGATTTAGAAGTGAGAAAGAATTGGATCCCTGTACTTCCCCGCTTAGAATAATATTGCTACCCCATTATACACTAGTGTCTCCTCACCCAAATTTTCTCCTTTCTTACTACCCCTTTCACTTTTCACCTACCTGCTTGTTTATGCAATACACCCCTTACCCCCTCTCTCGCCCTTCACAATGTTCATTATCTTCCCTCCAAAATTGCCGTACAACTCCCTTGAATACCTCTCTCATTTTCCTATCCCCCCTGCACTTCATCCCTCAACCTTACCCTTCTTAACCAACTTAATTAAAATAATTTTCCAAAATCATATCATAATTAACCTAAATATTATTAATAATTAAAAATTCAAATTAATTTAATACCTTAAAATTATATAGAAATTTAAACTTTACTATTATTATTAATCATCAAAATATTATTAGTAATAGGGACAATCCCTTTCTAATTAATATTATAATTAATTTTAATAAAATATGGCTCCAAGTTTTAACATCACAATTTTTATTAGAATATCTTCATTACAATAAAAATTAATATCCCTTTTGATTATGTCAACTCTATTGTTAATATTAATCTCAAATATTGTTGGCAATTATAAATATTACTAATAATATTATGATTAATATTAATAATAAGTTATTATAATTAATATTAATGATCATTAATATTACCTATGATAGCTTTACCTTCACTTCTAGTAATTAAATTAATATTATTCATATTTCATTTTTAATAATATTATCTTTAATAATAAAAATAAATATAATTAACATTAAAATTAAAATTAAATATAATTTAAATTAACAACATTAACATAATTAGCATCTTTGATAAATTCTTTAATCTTATTAAAACATAGACACAAAATAATTTTCATTAATAAATTAAATAAAAATTAAAAAATATAATTTATGATCTTTATCTCTTGTATTTTACTTGTGAGCTCTTCCCTTCCTAACATTCTCTCTAGCCTGTATTTATTATTTCTCATTTCCCCTCTTCTTGGTAGGTTTGTCCTGAAGATGGTTCTTGTTCTAGACTCAAAATGTAGAGAAAATAATGAAGATTGTGGAGATTAAGAACTCTCTATCTCAAACTATACACCACAGAAACCTACAAAGTATTATTAGTTCAAATTAGTTAGCACAAAAACTTCGAGAAAGAACAACAAATATAAATAACAAATCCATCACTTAATCATCAATCAAAAAAGGATAAGTTTTTTGGTGAAGCTTGATAAACAACTATAAATATTGACAATCCACTACAACTAGTGGTCTTGTTCAAAGATCAATGCTACCTGGAGAACTCATCTTCCAAATTCTTTTCTCTATCCATGAAGCTTTTGTTATCCTCAAAATAGAATTCACATTCAATATTTTAGGTTTTTGAATATGCACAAAGGCCTTGCCAAATGAAGCGCTGAATTTAATTGATTTTCATAAAATGCTTCTAGTACTGAAAAAATATAGTTTGACCTTGTGATAGACAAATCAAGCAAGTACGTCAAAAATTCTATACGATATTTCTTAGAATACTTCATGTTAAAAGGAAAAATGACATATTTCGGATAGAAAAAATAGCTTAATAGAGATGGTCATATTACAAAACAATAGAATCAATATAAAACTACAGGTAGAACTGACAAAATCCTAATTTTAATATAGTTGTTTGATTATTTTAAGTGAAGCCATTTAGATACATACAAGTTTTCATTTTCAGCTTTCTTTCCCATATCTTTATTGGAGGTGGAAGCTAACATGCATGTGTCTCTCAAGGCTATTTTAGCAAGAATATATGTTGAATTATTATTGTACACCTAACCCTCAATGGGTAGGTGTGGAAGGTGAATGGACAAAAGGAGTCCAAGAGACCACTTGGAATGTGAAACCAAGGGTCACCACATGTATTATATATATTCTTATCTTTGTAAATAATACGATATCTCACTCTTATCTTATTTCCTTGTGTGTGTTTACCATGCATTGTTTAACATGGTATAAGATACATGATGAGTGGCCACCTTCTTCCTCATTGTGAGACATAGGGATCCGCTCTTCGCTATCTTGAATAACGTTGGTCCTTCCTGACAAACCATCATATTATTTTCTCCCAATGCCCAATCTGCTGCATAATTCTGCTCCATACGCTATACCACAGGTCCCTATATTTAGTCATCCTTTGTAACTCCTTTCTTAGGTGATCATTGCTTAACCTATCGGTATTATCGATTCTTTGCATTTGCCAAAACATCTCTGCTATGGTCACAGAGATCTGTTTAATGCCCAAAGTGTTGTCCTCATTGGTGACTTGCGAATTTGTTACATCCACCATAGACGTTTATTGCCATTAAAACATTCTTTATGATTGTAACGCAAAATCTGCTCTCGCCTATGCAAAAATCAGCCTTTCCTGGAGAGCGATTTGGCAGTATCGGGATTGACTCGAAGGGTGACATTGCATTCCAATTTGTGAGTTTCTAAATCTGCATCTCTGTCCAGCTAATTTCTTCCACAACACCTTATATGCCTCAATTTCATCATAGCTCTTTGCATTTTCTCTTACATGCATTTTTACATTCCCTCTCTTATCCATCGAATCCCATCACAACACTCTTCCTGACTATCCCCCGACTGCACTATACAAGCTCTGGCCCTCTCCTTCATAGCCAGTCTCAGGACCACAACACGTTATATTACATTCACACTCCACACTGTTAAAAACTCCTTACTCTTAGGTCCAACAACTCTCAGTGCTTTGGCCTCTCAGTACAGCGTTAGTGTTGAAAGTGATTACCCTCCGAGCATCATCCACTGTGTGCATACAACTCCACAGTCGACACCTCCTCACAAGGAGGCCCTCCTTCCTTCACTCAAATACTTCTCTTTCACACCACCATGTAGATCTCGATTAACACCTCCATCATTCCGTAATACCACTCGACTATCATGGCAGTGGAGTATGCCGGTTGACTGTAGGTGACCTTCCCTTTGGTACACGGTTAATAGTTGATACCACTGTCCATGTGGTGTATATTAATACATTTCCATACGATGGCCTCTCAGCCCTCCATAAAAACTATGTTGTAACTCCCTCTCTCATACATCATTTTACTTTACACAACATCACCACGCTGCCTACAGTCCCTCGCACCACGCTGCCTATAGTCCCTCGCACCCCGTCGCTCTTCCTACCCCCTCCCTACTCCCCTTAATTACCTTGTCATAGAAATTTGCAAAGGAATTGACCCATGATAATCGAGTATGAGTGCCAAGGTGGAAACATCGTCAAGTTCTTCTCGAGACGTAGATCAATTCAATGACCTATTAGTCACAACGAGCGATGCAAGCGATTAAGAGATGGAGTGGGTGGAGGAGGAAGAGCTAGAGGTGTACAATACAAGAAGGTATATGCCCAGTGGTTCTTGAGAGTTAAGGCACGTCAGATTCAGCCACAAGAAATTTGGGGTGGTGCAAGTGAGGTTATGGTGGGAGGAGTAACAGAGATTCATCAATAGTACTTCTGAACTCCAGGTTGGTTGGGAGATTAATTCGAATATATCCTTATAAAATAAATATAAATTTTGTGTGACATTATAAGTAGTGAACCTGGTTCGATGGGTGATGGAGTGTATTATAGTATTTATATTACGAGATAATTCTATTTTACTTACCTTGGGTAGTTGTTTATGTATGTATATCGGGAGGCAGTTGTCATGGAAGTGTTGTAGTAAATATGTGCAACTAGTGGAACCTTTCAGTTCCCTCTTGTAATTGGGCACATTTAATTTGGAAGAATATTGCAAGTACATTTGTGATCATTTCTTGACTATAGTTGTTTGAACAATGAAAAAAAATCATGGATTATTAGAGTTATTGAGCTCTAATCATGTCCACTACTAAAAACACAGTCCAAATCAATAAGGAAAATGTCTCTAATGTTATAGAATGTTTACAAAATTCACAAGAAAAGACTTATTTTTTGTAGCTTAAGTCTCAGTTTTTGCAAGATGAGTTACAACACCATAAGTATCATGACTCTCATCAGTAACAAGAAACTGGTCAAATAATTGAGCCTAGTACAAGAGCATATTTAAATGCAGATGCAGAAGCTCACACTTCACCTCCCAAGCCCATCATCTAACCTTGGGAAGTGCTTGTTCATAACAAGCATAGAACAGGTCTTGGATATGACAAGCAGTTGTCCTTTCATATTCTGGACTACTCCAAGGCCATAAAATTTCAGAGTGCTGGATTTCTTCATGATAGCTCACGTACAGCTATTATAGATCTTGCTCCTCTTCCACAGTAGCAACAAAAGATTGTAAAATGCCAACACTATGATTGAGTTGGCCATATGAAATATCATTGTTTCGATCTTCACCCATGCAAGCATTGTGGTCTGCACACCCATTCTTCACACATATGCTTCAGAAACAAGCCTCCTATAAGAAAAAATATTCATCTTCGATGGATCGCTTCTTGGAAATGGAGATCAACGACCAAGAAGATGCTTAAGTTATTTGTCAAAACTTGTTCTAGAATATTTAACAATATTGTAGTTGAGTTTTCGCCATCATCTCACCTTGTACCTCACAGGGGGGAAAATGGTGGTCATCTACAAGCTTTGAAGCAACATCAAGCGAGCCTAAGCCACAATCTGTCATTCTAGATTCAGAGTTGTAGCCAGAGACATAACACATCAAGCAATCATGAGCCACAATATATCATTCCAGATTCAGAGTTGTAGCCAGAGACACATATGCCCATGAGCATTCCTTTGGTTAGTGGTAAGCCTTAAGCCATCTATGTGGGGCTGATATTCTTCCTCTTAAAGAATTTGGGGCACTTCCTATAGTAGAAGACTTCAACTTCTTGCCAGTTTTGGAAGAGTTCCAGGAAATTTATCAAAAATTCAAGAGTTGGTGATCATCCTTAAACCATCACAGGTTGTAGACCTCCCTTCTTCTAGGTTGAAGGTCTCCCTCTTCAAAATTTTATAAGAATTTCCTATAGAAGAATACCTCATATTCTTGCTAGATTTGGAAGAGTTCCGGGAACTGCACTAAATGTTCCAGTGTTGGTGGTCATCCTTAAACCACCTCTTTATGCCAACATTTTAGAGATCCCATTCAACCTAAGTGCTACCATGCATACTTTGCAGATTTTTATCACATATCTCTTCTTGGACTCATACATACCCATTTGGATTAAGGGGGGAATTTTGGACACCTAATCCTCTATGGGTAGGTGTGGAAGGTGAATTGATAAAAGGAGTCCAAGAGACCACTTGGAATGTGAAACCAAGGATCACCACATGTATTATATATATTCTTATCTTTGTGAATAATAAGATATCTCACTCTTATCCTATTTACTTGTGTTTGTTTACCATGGATTGTTTAACAATTATCATATTCCACACTTGTTTTTCCATGAAAAATTGCAACAGGATTGGAGGAATTAGTTGTTGCATTAGCTGAGTTGTCAACTTTAACCTTTTTTTTACTCGAGGTACTAATCCTTTCCCTTATTCTTTCTTATCAATCTCATATTTATCCTATAACCGACATAGGAATTATTTGGGAAGAATAAATATATTCATATCGTGTCTTCAAATTTGAAAGGATGCATTTTTATTGTTTAACTACTAGTAAAAAAGTGATAGGAAGACCTTAAATATAACTAGACCTTTTCTGCAAAGAAGTTTGTTGTAGATGCCCATGCTAGCACATCATTATTGAAAATAAATGGTCAACAATAATTAAAAAAAATTTCCCTATAATGAGCATTGGATTATTCTTCATAAAGAAACATAAACCATTTCAAACTACAAGGAATAAATTAAAAGAACACCATTGATATACATTCATATAATACTTACAAGAAACAAATAAGTGAATTTGCTAGGTATTAGCTCAAAACCTTGTAGTGGGAAGATGGCCTCAAGCTTGAGTAATATCTACATCCCAAGGAATGAGTCCAATATTTTGGAAATATTCCCTCTCACATGAATTGCATTTATTGCTAGAAGTTACACTAGCAAGTGGGGCACATTTATTCACTTGGGAGTTACTTCATGGACGGTGCACTATTTGGGATGGATTCTCTTGCTTAAATAGGCACATTAATTGTGAGGATTTACAACACATGTGGAGTGCTTTACCCCTGAGATTATTTTTAGCCATGATCCTCCTATTTTTCTTATTATATAAAAAAGAAAATGGTGCTCTAGTTAGAAGTGTCATGAGAGATTTTAGTATGATCTTGTGATGAGTTATTGTGCTATTGTAGAAAGCTCTTGTAATCCTCTTTTTAGTGTTTATAGAAATATATGTAATTTTTGCTATGATTTTTACCATGTTGTTTGGAATTTTCAAAATTCTCATTTCATAGATCTACAATCCATTTTCTACCAAATTGATCTAACCTTTTGAGATGAAGTTTTTACAACTTTACAATCTTAAATTTTCAATCCTTTGTCTTACAATTTAAAAATTTGAAGTTCTTATTGGAATTTTCCTAAGTCATCAGTTTTAGCAGTAGGATTAAATTCTTCGAGTGTGGATCCATTATCATTAGTTGAAAATATTGACACATGTCTGGAAATTCACTGCCTAAATTAATGATTTGTACTCTTATGTATCATTTGTCGTATATTTCTATTCCTTAATATAGTACAAGATTTTTTTCCAAAAAAAATACTAAATTTTTCCATTTTGTTTTAGTTTTTGAGAAATAAAATATGAATCTAATTTTATTATACTAGCTTGTCTATTTGATTACATTCCTTGCATAAAAAGGCTTATGTAAAACAAAAAAAGCTCCTTTGGGTAATAATATTGGCACCTAAAATGTCAAATGGTCAAATAGTTGAATGATAAATGTCCCAAGACCCACCAGGAGTGTTTTGAGGTAAAAAATACAAGAAAAAGACCCCAATTCCAATCCCATTCAACTAATCCTGCCTTGGGACCATCGAAGACTAGGAAGAGGAAAAACATGTATAAAAATATGCCATGAAAATGAAAGAACCCAAGAAGCACCTTGTCAACACAACAAAATTGAAGCCAAGGAATATTTAGTGCAAAAAAAAGTACCTTGTTAGTCTCAGACTAGCAAATTACACCATGGCAGGGATGAGTGTGATATAGTATTATCTCCCTTAACTTGCTCAACTCCTCCCGATAACATTGGTTCACTGTGTTGGTTCTAGAGAATTTTCCATGTCAATTGAATCATATAGACATTTCTTTTCATTTTCATCCTTCAAATTTTCTAAAGAAAAATAATCTTTGATCTCAGTAGAATCATCAGAACATTTCTTGTCATTCACTCTACCTGGTTTTTCCAGATCAACTTTACTTGTGAAAGAATCATACAAAATGATAACATCCACAGGTAAAATAGACCATACCTGAAAATGATGACAACAGTAGGCCAACTAAAGCAAGACAATACTACTAGTGCTAATACAAATTAGGATTATTAAACTATCTCCTAAAACCATGATAAAAGCAGGAAAATAATAGAATCTAAAAGCAAGCTACAAACTAGATGTTAAATGTCCCAGCAAAGTACCTATATCTTCCTCTCTCATTTTTGTCAAGTTGGAACCAACATCTCCAACTCAGAGTTGTTATTTCAACGATGTTTTTTCCACCATATCTATTCCTTTTTGTTTTTTTGTTATAGTAGAAACACTCTATCTTAGATTTTGCAGCTTCATAACCTTTGTTGTGCACTAGTGGTAAAGTTTCAATTTATAGTTTGTATGCATCTTTCATGTCAACAACGTCAAGAAATTTTCCATCATTTGAACTCCTTTGTATTACATCCACGGATAATAGTTTAAAATATAGAAAAACAAGTTGTTAAATTTTCTATTTGTTGATAACAGATTCCATACCTTTATTTTATGTTATCTTTGGTATGACACAGAGGGTCCTCTAGAAGAAAGGAATTCTTTGCATCAAGTTGAATGGTAGGTGCTTCTTCAAATATTTCTTTCAGTGCACTTTGATTTTAACCTGTAGCTACTTCAGGGAAAACCATGGCATAAAAAAATTTCACCCACAAAATAGGCCAGTTGTTGAACATCTATTCATTAAGTAAGTTAATAATGCATCAAAAGGGAAAAAGGCATAATTAAGTTAACTTCCACAAATCTTTAGATATTAGGGTTAGCACAAAATAAAACTTCATGAAGAGAATGCTGGTGAACTTACCAATTCCATGACAGCGTTTCTCGCCTCTGCAAATGATACTGACTCCTCAAATCTAGACAAGGCCATAACTGCCTAGAAATAGGTCTTTATTTCCTTGATTGCATCATTATCAGGTTTTTTTGGTATAGTTTGACCATCGTCTACTAGTTATGATTCACTATCATCATTCTTAGATGCCCCAACAAGCTCCTCACTACTAGGAATTTTGGAAAATGGACTCTCTGAAGTGCTTTGAGAGGTAGCACTAGCTTAATATTTTATTGCTAAACTTGTTTCCAAGTTGCTCTAGATGATCGTATCAGGTGTCTCCTTCTCTGTTAAAAAAATATATTGTATTGGAAGCCTAATAAAATGTAAGATATAGTGATCCTTGGATTTTGTAGCTACATGTTCTGCAATATCATTCCGATTGTCTCCATAAAGCTATAGAGCCTCAAGTAGCAATAATATCTCTTGGTATGTTCAACTACCACCATTAACACTTGCTCTCTCAATCATTCCATGAGGATAAAATATGTTGAAACAATGTTTGTGCCAAACTTCCTAGCATTATAACATTTTTAACATAAATCAAAACATGTATGCCATAAAAATATATGCTCTATATGAATTTGAATCTAATTGGTAATTAGATGACAAATTTTTTAGAATGCAAGCATCCACAAATAAAGGAAATACAATACAACAAAAATAAAAATATGTAATCCACAGCAAAGGATATCATATCGATGCTAAGAGAACTCTACTTTTAGAGTACAAATAGAATAAAACCATTTACAAAGAAAATTTGACTTCACTTTCAAATCAAACATTGTACACAAGATTAACTCCTCTAATACTAAACTCCCATGAAATGGATCAAAAGATCAAAAAATTTCACAAAAACTATAGATTGAAGAGTTTGTGTGAAGTGAGGAATAGAGAACTCACCAACTACATTAATGACCTTCATTTATATCATAATTTCAGTCTTTGTATCCTTGGTAACCTTGAAATATCAATGACCTTTTATATTCTATGTCACTATATTTTCTTTATTATATGTCCCTAATTATTATTTATATTCCCATTTTGAGGCTTTTTCTTGAAGACTTATGTAAGACATAGTGTGTTTGTGTGATATTTTCTATAGTGATTCCCAGATAATTTTTTTGAGCTCTTGTAACAAGAAGCACTACAACGAGAAGGAGCACCATATTTCCTTGTCCCATGGGGTGCAAGTGGAGAGCTTGTAAACTTATGCAAGATGTAAGGCGTTCTTGTGTAATGAAAGAGGAGTTTGTGTTATATATGCTAGGTGAATTTACTTGTAGTTGTTGAGATCCAATCAAGAGATTTGGGGTTGAACGACTTGGTGTTGATGCTAGTTTGATGTGAAGCCTTCTGTGTGTCTAGATAGTTTGGTGGGATTCCTTACTAGCCTTTTTATTTCTAGTTAGGGTTTGTTGTTGGTGGTGGATACAACAAGGTTTTGGGAAGAAATTAGAAGGACCTTGATTTGGATGAGCAGAAGTGACTTTTTACCACATTGATATTAGTTCAACTATTGTACAACCCTATATATATGCATTTATATGTTGTATTTGATGCCATTATGAGAGCCCTCTCACCAATATCATTAATGACCTAAATATCATCCAGGATGATCATGAATATGCTAGGTATATTGTTGAATTGGAAGAGACCCTCAATCATTTTCTGACATCATCAATTTTTGAGGATTCTCGCTAAGAGTATGTCCATCAATTCAAATAAACAATGTAACAAAAAAATTCTTTGCATTTTGGTGACTAGTCCTTTGCACTTTATAAAGGATTAGTCACCCTAAATTTCCATTTGTGAAATCAAGATGTAAAATTTTCGATTGACATGTCTTGAAAAATCAATTTAGTATCATCGTAGAAATTCCTCGAAAATATCTCAAGGATCTCAAGGACATCCTAGTTAGCTTAGAAATGGAAAGAATTCATTAAGCTTAGAAGTGTTTGTTTTTATTT
This sequence comes from Pinus albicaulis, assembly GCA_034641835.2. NCBI lineage: Eukaryota > Viridiplantae > Streptophyta > Pinopsida > Pinales > Pinaceae > Pinus > Pinus albicaulis. The sequence goes on along the minus strand of CM076571.1, from coordinate 231,631,327 downwards.
TTCTTTACTGGTGCATTGATCATGCCATGGGTAAGTCCTTTGATATGACAACCTACAGGAAAGGAATCGAAATGATTATGAATAGATTTCTTTTATAGGTCCACAAGGAAGTTTACTAGCATGAAATCCTTAAGAAACTACTCCAGTAAGTTACAAAAAAAGAAGATAAACAATCGTTGTTACAACATTTTTTGGTCATCCTACCTTTTATCATTAGATGAAACCAAGTACACCATGTAAGACCAATTTTACCCTAAGTAAAATTGCTTTCACTATGTGAAATAACTTGCTAAAACACCATTATTAAGTTGTTTATGGTCTAAATAGGAAACCCCAAAAGTAAATAATAAACAAATATATATTTGTTTATATTTCCTGGTCATATTTAACCCAAAACAAGGAAATTAATTAAATAAATCATTATTTACTTGATTATTTCCTAGGAATAAGTTATTTAAATCATTATTTAAATAATATGCCTAGTTAAATTTGACTAAATCATCTATAAATAATTAAATAAACCATTATTTATTTAATTATATTCCCATAATTTCCCTAAAATAATAAATAAATCATTTATTTATTTATTATTTATAAATAAAGGAATTGACCCAAGTCAAAAATCCTTTTCCCTCCAACAAATATAATAAAATATTCCTAAAGGGTGGTTCTAGAATTTGATTAATAATATTTTATTCATGCACCAAGTTCTAGACCACCCTAATATTTTGTTATAAATAGAAGGGTTTTCCCCATTCATTAGTCACCTCCATTGCATTAGATCACTCTGGATCTATACTAGGTCACATTCTCCATTTTTACCTTGTGAGCTCCCATTGAGTTCTATGTTTGTCTGGGTTTTCTACAACAACAAGAGAGAGGAATTTTAGATCTGAAACGCTGAGGACTTTCAAGAACCCATCCCATTGAGGAGAACCGAAAAACACCTTTCTTGTTTTCCTCTCAGGTGCCCCCTTTTTAATATAATATAAAAATTCTTTCAAATACATTGTTCTTGTCTTGTCTATTGGATGCATGGAGCCACATTTTACTTTATCTACTTAATGTCTTTTATGCTTAGATCTGGATTTGTGCAGCATTATTTGGATCACCTAAATTGCAGATTCAAAGATATTTGGCAGCCATAATCGATGTTAGGGCTATTTTTTATGCGTAGCTAAAGTGATCTTTTACGACGAAAGATTCATACTAACAATTGGCGACAACACACGGGTTTTCTTTTGCGACCGTTGTCGTTTTATCTCTTCCTGCATATCCAGCTATTTCAGACCCTAGGATTTCTCTTCAATTTTCTGTTTTTTCTATTTTTATGGTGCTTTTCACCTCTAAAACCCTCAAACATTAAAATTTTTAACTTCTGTGTGTTTCTATCCCTATTGCACAGGTGACAGACATTAGTCGCAGCTGAGATGACAACTTTTTCTGAAATCTGTTGCTGAGAGACCTGGATCTGCAGGTTGCACTTATCGGCCCAAAAACTGTGACCTGGCCTTGAGGTCACACTTTTCTACCCCAAAACTATGACCTGGATTGAAAACAGGTCAGAACCTATGACCTGCACTTTTTTCTGCAATTTTTCAACACTTTTTCTGGGTTTGTCTGAAGCTTCTGTCAGGGTTTTTCAGCCTCTGTCTCCGCCCATTTAGACTTGTTTCTGATTTGTTTCACTCAAATAAGTGGGAATATTTCCCCTTAGGGCTCTAGTATCCTCCACTTTCTGTGGGAGAGTTTTTGCTGCTTCAGAAGTCTGAATTTCCAGAGTTTCAACCTTGTTTATTTTAGATCTAATACCTCATTTTTCATATTCCTTTAGATCAGCTCTTATCCCTTTCAAATCACCTCATATAGTTTTTTTTGGGTTCATTTCTAGGGCCAACTCCTTGTACCTTCTCCTTTTAGCTGATCCCCTCCTTTCTAGCAGCAACCTTGCCTCTGCCTCTTTGTTGTTCTCTGCACCTCTTTTCAGCAGATTTCTCCTTTAGATCCCCGTCCCTCCCGATCTTGGATATATTGGCCTCTTTTTAGTGTGTTTTGATTAGATTTATTCCCTCTCATAGAATAATTTTGAGAGACCCACCTTCTTGGGTTAGATCGATGCATTGTTAGCTGTTATTTTTCTGTTCTTTCACTCTTATTTACTACAGATTTATTTTCAGTTACGCAGCACACTTTTTATTTTACTCCCAAAACGTCTGGGTTTAAACAATTAGAATTAACGCATGCCGCACACTGAACCTAAGTGAAGAAGATCCTGGTTAACACCTCCTGGCAAAGACTTTAAAATCAATTGACACTGCACCTCTCTGCCCTTGTTTCGACATTGACCTCACTTGATTTTGCACCTCCCTGCCCCTGCTGGTTTTTTCTTCTTCTCATCATCATTGCGCCTCCAAGGCGTTTGTCCTGAAGACTTCTTGGCCTTCACCCTCAGTTTCTGGTTGGTCGACTTCCTCCTTACCGTCGTCATCGAGTAAGTCCTCCCCCGAGTCCGCACTCTGACTCTTCCTATGATTGTTCGGGTTCTCCTCCTACTCCTAGTTCCCCCCCTGTTACCTTCACCATGTCTAGTTCAGGGCCTAGCGCTAGCAGCAACCCCAGTTCTACTGTTGGGTATGTTTCCATTGGAACCACTATGAGACCTACCTTGACTTCCCCTTTGCTCCCTTATATGGCCGGTCTCAGTCTCCCCGATTTCAATCAGCTGATCAATGATCCTATCCGCCACGATGTTAGTTGGCCTACTATGCCAACCAAGCTCCCCTCCGACATTCCAAAGTTCAAATGCCTTGCTAGTGAAGATCCCTCCAACCATATCCGATCTTTCCATATCTGGTGTTCCTCCAATTCCATCACCGATGACTCCATCCGTCTTCGTTTTTTCCAACACACACTTACTGACGAAGCTTCTAAATGGTATGTTGATCAAGCCACATCTTCCCATCCCACCTTTTCAACCATTTCCCAAGCCTTTTTATCTTATTTCCTACTCCCTCTCCGATATGACACCGGTACTGAACTCTTGACTTCTTTTCGTCAATCCTCTTTGACCCGCCTTTTTGCTCATGTCCAAGAATGGTGGAGAAGACGGAGCTTATGTCGAGCCCCCACCTTTGAATATCAGGTTTATATTGATTAATTTCTTCATTCTCTCTTACCTCCCATTGGCAAAGATGTCGCTTCCCACTTTCCCCAAATTGAAGAAGCCGCCCTCCAAATAGCCTTGAAATATGACCTTATCTATGCTCAATCTAGTTATGTTTATATCGTCCTTCCTGACCTCCCCAAGCCTAGTGGCGCTAATGCCTCGGGGGCATCTCACTCCACCGACGGTATCATTGGAGCTCTTTCACATACCTCTGCTCAACCTCTTATGGGCTATGATTTACACCTAGGAGGGGCCAGCACCTCCAGCATTGTTTCCCCTCCAGGTAGCATGTATCCAGGATACGGCATGCCACCTATTTTTTCCCACACTCCTGCTTACCTCAATGTTGCCCATCCTAACCCTTATCCTTACTCACAGCCTGGTGTCCTAGCTCCTCCAGCATTTTGACCTCTCCCTCCCTTGCCTCCTCCACCCCAATAGCCACACTTACTACCCCCTCCAGGGCAAGTATTTGCACAGTAGGGTGCGACTAATTCTCCTCCTTCTCAAAGAAAGAGGAGAGGAAATCAAACTACCCCTGGTAATCGTGGATCCAATCTTTCCAGTATTGATTCTAACACTGCCAACCAGCCACAGGGTTCTCAGCCCAAGCCGGACAGGTCACTTTGCACCAATAAGCCCTGTTCATGTTGCGGTGTTTATGGTCATTACACTCATGATTGTCCCCTATTACCACAGATGAGGCAGATGTGGGAGTATCAGGCCACTGTGTGGGGACAACACTCCTCCCCTACTGTCCCTCCCCATACGGCTACTTCTCAACCCGCTGTGTTTACCGATACTTTCCATCAACAAGGATTCGTGGCTACTTAACCACCTCATGCCCCGGTAACCACTCAACCTTCCCCTTCTAGTTCCTCCGATTACCACATTCTCATGATGGCCTCTGACCAACCTCTCATAGTCGACCTCAACCTTCAAACTCGGTCTCGTCAGTACTCCATGCCTCATGTTCTGTCTGTCTTCGAGTCCCCATCTTGAGGTCCTACAGAGCCTCTATCGACACCCAATGGTCCCTTGCAAATCCCTCCGCCCAAAGTTGAAGTTCATACCAAGATTCCTAAGGGCCCATTACACCAAAATGTTGCCTCTGGTTGGGTTGCCCATTCATATAGAATAGTAGATACTCTGGCACAATCTCCTACTGCCATTTCAACACTGGAACTCCTCCAGTCATGTCCTTCCCAAAAGAAGGCTATATTATCTGCCGTGGGTGCTGTAGATCCTGCCGATGACCAATTGATTATTTTCGATGCCCGTCAGTCAGACCATCCCCCCCCTGCTTCCTTTTCTTTCTTTCCAAATCCCAGTCAAAATCAGAAATTCCAACGTCGCTCGGTGTATTATTGATGAGGGGCATATACATGTGTGATGTCTGCTTCGGTTTGGAAACAACTCGGATCTCCTAAGTTGGCCCCTTCCACAATCACCCTTCGTGCGTGGAATGGCCATGCCTCCAAACCCATTGGCCTATTCCATAACTGTCCTATCACCCTTGCGGGTAAGACTATTTTTGTCTATGTTGAAGTTATCGACACCCCTCTTGACTACAACATTCTTTTGGGGCATAGTTACACCTATGCCATGTCTACTGTCCCATCTGCAGTCCACCGCAAGATTTTTTTCCCTCATAATGGCAAGATTGTCACCATTGACCAGTTGACTTACCATGAACCAAAATCTCAGACCTCCCCTGAGTCCACCATCTCTACTGTCACCAATAAGTAAATTGTTGATTCTTTGACCAGTGTTTCCCATGGTGTCCACAAAGACTCCTCCTTGCTTGGAACTTTCCCAGGTCCTCCCCCCCTCCTGTCTCTGATCCTTGCTCAGCAAACATTTGCATGATGCAATCATCTTTGGCTAACCTTACATAGCCCACTTTGGCTAGTCAACAACCTCAATCTCACACACCCCCACGTGCTCCTAGCCCTTTTCCCCCGCTAGCCAGCCTGCTTCTTTCCAAGTCTCCTTCTACCAAAAGTCCCCACCCACCTCTCTAACCTCTTGGGTCGATTTTGCCTGATATCAACCCCCTTGGCACCATTCCTCCTGGCCATTACCCTACTAGTCAGATACCTTTCCTTGCCCCCCCTCCCGGAGCTTATTTTGTACCTACCTTGGCCACCCTATCCCTCCCCAATTTGACCTTGGGCATACCCGTATGGTACCTCGATCCTCCAACCACTACCCTACCTAGTCAACCCAAACCCTATCTTGCTTTGACTCCAGTTCAACCGATTCCCATGACTTCTCCTGCTGCAACTATACCTTAGTCACCTCATCAGGAACCCCCTCCTGTTGTGACTGCTTCAGGTAATAATTGTAAATCTCGCAGGGGGGCATCACAAGTTGCCCCAACAAACTCGACGCCCTCTCGGCCTCCAAAGCATGCCATCCAATGTGCTTTATGTGACGTTGTCAGCCACGCCACCCATACTTGCCCCGAATTACCCCTTCTCAAGACCATGGTTAATGACACGTTCTCGAAATCTAATATCCCTGATGTCTATGTCACCATACTTGATTCCCTTCCGAAACTTAAAAACTTGCGCACCAATCATCCCTGTTCTTTGTACGATTTCTATGGGCCATTGAATTTATGGAATGTCGACCTCCATCTGCTGGTAACCTCAAATATATCATCATGGCGATTGACTATTTCACTAAATGGGCCGAAGCTATGCCAACATTCAACAATACGGTAGCCACCGCAACCCTCTTTTTCTTTAATCACTTCATTGCTCGATTCGGAGTTCCAAAACAATTAGTCTCTTACCATAGCCAACATTTTGAAGATGAGATTTGGCATTAGCTATCCTCCCTACTAGGCTTTGAGAACCACTATTCATCTTCCTATTACCCCCAAGGTAATGGCCAAGTTGAAACAGTCAAAAAAATTCTTAAGACCATGCTTCAATGAACGATGAATAAGCACAAAACCAATTGGCATCTTATGCTCTTCCCTACTTTGTGGGCTTATCATGCTTCTGTTAAAACTGGCACCCATTTTACTCCTTTCCACCTTGTCTTTGGCGAGGAGGCAGTCTTACCGATCGAGTGTGAAATCCCCTGCCTTCACTTGGCCGTCGAACTTCTCCCTAATATCCAACCTCTAGAACAACAACTTATCATGCTTGAGCATGCCTCTGAAGACTGTCGTGTTGCATTGCAAACTCTTGAAGCAGCAAAAAAGCACACCAAAGCTCAGTATGACTGAAAACTACACTCTTGTACCTTTCATGAAGGTGACCTTGTTCTAGTATATGACCAGGCCCATGATACCCTCGGTCACGGGAAGTTCGACTCATTATGGCTACGTCCTTACATTATCAGTAAAGACCTTGGTAAAGGGGCATATCTTTTAGAGGAATTTAAAGGCCAAATCCTTCCTAATCCTCGCAATTCACTCTATTTTAAGAGATATTACCCTTAGCATTTCCCATTCTAAATGCCTGTTTATTTTCTTTAAGATAGCCAGCAGCTATTTGTTTTCGCACTTCACTACTTCACCAGGACACCTATTATCCACGAAGTCTTACTTTACCTCTCCTCAAAATTGGATTTTCTCACTTACAACACATTTCATTGGTGGCACCACTTTGCCTCCATACTCATTCCTGTTCGTGTCAATTTCCATCATGAGATACCATTTTGTACTCATGTTTTTCATGGTCCCCTTTGGATCTTCCCTCATTTCATTATCATCGTTAGTGTCCGTCTGTTAGTCACTATACTATTTTCTTTCATGCCTTAGTTGGGGATCTTTTGTTTCCTCACCTATGGCAGACCTCCTTCTATCGACATCAACTAATTTACTCTAGTAGCCCGGTCTAGAGAGCAGTGTACCTTGGTTCGAGCTCCTTTCAGCATGATCGTGATCTATATACTTGATGGTCCAGTGATGGAGCAACAGCTATTGGTGATTCTCGGGTGTGTGTGAGATGTCTCAACCCTCATGAGGGGGTGGCCCTGCAGGTAGCCCCCCACATGCCCAGATGACTTCTTCATGTCAGCCCTTGATACAACTCCTTCTATTTGATGATATCAGCCTCAGTTGCTTGCAGCGCCTCTTCGATTTGCATGTATCAGTTAGATTTTGCGAGCCCTTCCCCGTGTGTAGGGGGAACTTGGGTTGTGTTTGTATCTCATGTACTAAAATATTATTGTATAAGTCCTGACTGTCATTCCAGGCACAACATGTATGTGGGATTCATCATTCTATTTTTCTGGCACGTATTTATGCCAGCATGTACTTTATGGTTCGGTTCCTTGTTTACTGGACATCCTATTCTTTTGTACTTTGTCTCGGCAGGCATAGGTATGCCTCCCCTACCGCCTTTAGCATAAGTACCACTTCATAAACTAGAGACTTGTTGCACCTGTAAGTCTCGTCTCCTCAAGGTCTAGTCCTTTAGCACATCAGACTACCTTCCATTTCTCTCTCTGACTTCCCTCTTGATGTCTAGTGATTGAGTTCTTACAACGTACTTCGGTCATATGATTTTCTCCTAACACTCGTACGTTGGGGGGAAATCTGTTACAACATTTTTTGGTCATCTAACCTTTTATCATTAGATGAAACCAAGTACACCATGTAAGACCAATTTTACCCTAATTAAAATTGCTTTCACTATGTGAAATAGCTTGCTAAAACACCTTTATTAAGTTGTTTATGGTCTAAATAGGAAACCCCAAAAGGAAAAAATAAAGAAATCTACATTTGTTTATATTTCCTGGTCATATTTAACCCAAAACAAGGAAATTAATTAAATAAATCATTATTTATTTGATTATTTCCTAGGAATAAGTTATTTAAATCATTATTTAAATAATATTCCTAGTTAAATTTGACTAAATCATCTATAAATAATTAAATAAACCATTATTTATTTAATTATATTGCCATCATTTCCCTAAAATAATAAATAAATCATTTATTTATTTATTATTTATAAATAAAAGAATTGACCCAAGTCAGAAATCCGTTTCCCTCCAACAAATATAACAAAATATTCCTAAAGGGTGGTTCTAGAATTCGACTAATAATATTTTATTCATGCACCGAGTTCTAGACCGCCCTAATATTTTGTTATAAATAGAAGGGTTTTCCCCATTCATTAGTCACCTCCATTGCATTAGATCACTCTGGATCTATACCTAGTCACATTTTTTATTTTTACCTTGTGAGCTCCCATTGAGTTCTATGTTTGTCTGGGTTTTCTACACCAACAAGAGAGAGAAAATTTAGATATGAAATGTTGAGGACTTTCAAGAACCCATCCCATTGAGAACCGGAAAACACCTTTCTTATTTTCCTCTCAGGTGCCCCTTTTCAATATAATATAAAAATTCTTTCAAATACATTGTTCTTGTCTTGTCTATTGGATGCATGGAGCCACATTTTACTTTATCTGCTTAATGTCTTCTATGCTTAGATCTGGATTTGTGCAACATTATTTGGATCATGTAAATTGCATATTCAAAGATATTTGGTAGCCATAATCAATGTTAGGGCTATTTTTTATGCGTAGCTAAAGTGATATTCTACGACGAAAGATTCATACTAACAATTGTACATCATAAACTATATCTGTGATGCATCCCTTAGTCTGTATTGTATCCATTTTGAGCTGACAATTCTCCATGACATATATTTGGTGAATCACTTGCAAGAATTTTGAGCCATATCTTGCCAAATCTGGAAGTAGAACTAAAAAAAAAACACTTTTATGGATCATTGTAGCTTATTGAATATAGTATTCCCCCCTAGAACTCACTTCATTAAACCAATTATACCTATAAGGAATAATTCATAGAGGAGGATGATATTTATTTCTCGCACTAGTACTACCACTTCCTCTCATTTCATTCACCGAAAATATGTGAGCTTAGGATATCTGCACATCATGATCTCAAAATCGTATCCGTATATTTAAATTACAAACATCATGTAAAATAAATCAATCCCAAGGGCATTACAACAATGTCAACTTTAGTCCAAATTTGTGCCCAATTTTTTTTTATTTGTTTTTCAACAGCCTTGAAATAAATTTTTCAATGATCATTCAGAGGAATGCCCTTCATGTGTTTTATGTTGAAAGCTATTTCACCATCAATTATGACCACCTAAATTAAACTTTCCACTGCTCATCAAGTGCCACGTTTATCTCCTCGGCCTAGAAAATCCCCTTGACATAAAATGAAAATTTTTTTCCAAGGAAAAATCATTTCTCAAGGATGAAACCAAAGAAAAATAATATTATAACTTTGGCTAATATTGCTACAAAATCAATGATATGTATTGAATGATAAGAATTCAATGGAAATAAATAACAGTTTTAACAATTGAAACCTGCATTTGGATTTATACTTGGAAGTGAGCCTCAAAATTTAGTACATCGTAAGCTTCATATTACTATACAATAGAGGATAAAACCTTGGATATGAAAACATGTCCTTGATTCCTTCTAGGTCGGCCTCAAACCCTAAATTCCGATAAAAAACTACTACTATGGAAAATAACTGGCATACATTATAAGATGATACATGAACGAACTATCATAAAATTTAGTAAGGTATTAAACTAGTTATTACAAACATAATTGAATTTTGAATATATTAAGAAAAACCTAATCTAACAAAAAATGACAAAGGGAGGCATGGATGAATAAACAATTCTCAAAAATAATATTTACAAAGTAGAGATTCACACCCTCTACTTCTAGTAAATGGAGAAATATTAAATGGGCACAAAGGGTTTCCAGTATCTATGACCAATAATATATATAGTAACGAGAGGAGAAATAGAAGCTCTAAAATCAATGGCATACAGAATGAACAAGATTTGTAATAAAAATTTAGATGGAATTAATGGCATCCAAAAAGGTAAAGAACCATAAAATACAACTTGAGAGGATGCTTAAAGCTATCAAGTTACTAAAAAAACAAATGATTTGTCAAATAATTTCGTCATTTCAGCCAATAAAGTTCATATTTTTTCAAGTGATATTTATGTCTCATTATGGTATCCATTAGGCACTGATCATGTGAAAAACACATAGGTATTATCCATATTGTTGATTTTTCAGGCAGGGAGTACCTGAAAAGGAGGGTCAATGAAGGTGATTAGCCAATTCCTTTTATTCATGTTAGATGTAGGAGGAGGTTCAAACTAACACATTTTGAGGGATTTCCCCATTGTTTAACTTTTATTGCATACCACTACTTAGACTGTACTCAAAGGTAAAAATCCACCTTAATTTCTTTAGCCTTCTATGCCATATTGAAGCATCATGTTCATACATATAAATATTTGTGGTGGTTATAATATAGTGTAATATTTCATGTCCATAAACTGCCAAAGAATAGGGTACTGAGACTAGAGTGTACAATCAATGGCTACAAAACTGTGGGAGTGTCATGAAAATTCCAAGATGTTAAACATAAATTTTAGCGTAAGAAAGTTATACAAGACACCAAATGCTATGCACAAGATCATGTATACATCCCCAAATGACATTAATTGTACAATTTAATCTTGAAAACGAGTTAAAAAATTAAAGGAATGCCCGTTGTAGTGTGAGAGTAGAAAATAGTGATTCATTTCTGAGATATTTCCTAAACATGCATGGAAACAAACAAAATGAAAAATTGCATTCCATTCAACATATATAAAAAATCATTTGATACCAACTACAATGTAATAAAAATCCTGGATTCTCAAAAACATATGGGTATGCATTATGCATCAGCAAATTAGGTTATATTTCCAATATCCCTTTTGAGCAATGCATATATCATTTTATCTACTAAAGCCTTCCCAAGTCCTTGACCCTGGATGAGATTATCACTTTCAGATTGACCAGATAAATTATAGAATGTAGTTCTCAAAATAGAAATCTATATTATAGAAAATCTGTCAAGTTTGCAGAATGGGAGCCATTTTATCTTTACAATGATCTTAACTCCTTAGTGACTTCATTTTCATATATCCATAAACTAGAACACATTGAGCATCATTTCAATTATAGTCTCTAGTTTAACTATTTTTTTTTTTCTAGTTTAGACTAATCCTAATTTTTTCCATTTTTTCTCCTCCCATGCCACTCACGGGTTTCGAACTGGTGACCTTACAGAATGGAGTGCCTTAACAGTGCACCCCATCACCGACTGTTCTACACCATGTGGGCGTCTCTAGTTTAACTATTAAGGTTGCACAAAACACTTATTACCTGATAGCGAGGATCCACTAAAACAACCCAAATTGTAGCATTGAATACATGGTCTAAAATGGCACGAGCCATTCCTATAAGCTCTTGTTGTTCCTAACCATATGTTAAATAAAATATTGTTTACATGACAATGTTGTCTAAAAATGAAGTCAAAAAATAAAGTAAAAAGAAAAACATTACCAAGATAAGTAGCACAAAGGATTTTTCAGTTGGATTGGCCTCACTAAATAAAATTAATTTTACATGCTTAAATAGAGCATACAAAGAGATCAAGCACCTGAATCTGGTATCTATATGATCAAATGCAAGGAAGCTACCATGTAACTATTTTTCAATGCTTCTTGTACCTTTTTTAGTGGTCTCCTTGGCCAACCTATCTGCTCTAAGCACACCCCAATCATTGGCAAAGGCATCATATGTATGCAATTTTGAGCTAGAAGTTGTAATTACAAGGATCAAAATTAATTCAACATCCATGAATAGAGCTACAACAATGATAATGATAATAATAGTAATAATAAATAATTTTTCGCTATCATTTGGTAGCGCACTCACACGGCCTTCTTGATTGTATCAGAAAGAACATGTTGAAACCCTTTCCTCTTAATAATAATCACAAGTCACCCCCCATTCATAAATTCTTCTGAGAGTTTTCGAGGCAATGTGGGATTTCGATGGTAGGGATCTTTCTTTCATGGCAAATGAAGCCTTCTCCTCTGGAAATCTAAAAGCCTATCTCAATAAAAAGGTTATCAAGTTGATTCTAAAGAATTCATCACAAGACACTATTGAGGGATAGAAGCCCATTAATCTTTGAAAGTCTCCTAGAAGATTTGGTTGATGCCCATTCTCTCCAAATGTGAACTCTTGCTTCACAAATTGTTACATGGGAACAAACAGGATTTTTCCATGTGACTTTTACATAGGAAGTCATGCAGTGGGATAGAAACATTGAACATGACTATTAGTTTCTCACTTTCTCAAAATTAACTTTGGGAAGGCATATGATAGGGTTGATCGGTATTTTATTATGGAGATGCTTCAGTGCCTTGGGTTTGGTTCTAAATATGGTGTCATGGTGGATACACTCTTCTTCAATGCCTTAGCATTTTTTTATGTGAACAACACCTTGAATGGTTGCATCAAGTCCATCAATAGATCATGAAAGGATATCCTCTTTCCCTATGTTTTTACATATTACTTATTGATGGCCTAGTATATTTACAATAATTGACTCAGATGCAAGGGAGAATATGGGGTATCTCTCTACCAATTGTTTATGAAATGGTTAACAATCATATTTTGCTAATGATTCTATTTTCAGTTCAGTTACAAGTTACAACAGATATCAGTTGAGGCTACAAGGAACTACTTGGATGTTATTTGTAATGGTTTTGGGGAAGTATTTACTGAGTTGAAAATTCATTAATGGTTCGTCCAATATGATGACAACCCATCTTAGATCCACTCTATGGAATTGGTTCAAGCCTAGAGTCTCCTTCTCTTCTGAAAACATATATTCTCTTTGAAGCCTCATAAAATGTAAGATAGACAGATCCTTAGATCTTGTAACTACATGTTCTGCAATCTCATTCCAATTGTCACCATAAAGTTCTAGAGCCTCAAGTAGAAATAATGTCTCTTTTTTTTTCCAACTACCACCATTGAAACTTTCTATCTTAGTCATTCCATGAGGATAAAACATGTTGAAACCATGCCAGTGCCAAACTTCCTAGCATTATAACATAAATCGAAATATTCCTGCCATAATAATATATTCTCAGTATGAAGTTGAATTTAATTGGTAATCAAAGACAGATGTTTTAGAATGCAAGCATCCACAAATAAAGGAAATATAATACAACAGATATAAAAAAATGTAATCCACAATAAAGGATATCAAACAAATGCTAACAACACTCTATTTTTGGAGTACAAATATAATAAAACCATTTACCAAGAAAACATCCTTTCTCAAAGATTAAATTGAAGGTAAAAAAATAGTATTACAACTCTGGCTTATATTGCTATGAAATCAATGCTATCTATTGAATGATAATAATGCAATGGAAAGAAATAATAGTTTCAACAATTGAAAATTGCATTTGCATTTACACTTGGAAGTGATTGTGAAAATTTAGTATGATGTAAGCTTGATATTACTATACAAAAAAATATAAAACCTTGGATACCAAAACATGCCCTCAATTCCTTCTGGGTTAGCCTCTAACCCTAAATTCTAATAAAAATCTACTACTATGGGAAAGAATAGGCATACATTATAAGATGATTCACAAATGAAGTATCATAAAATTTAGTAAGCTTTTACATTATTGATTACAAACGTAATTGTATTTTCAAACTATTAGGAAAATCCTAAACTGACAAAAATGACAAACAAAGGGAGGCATGGATGAATAAATAAGCTCTCAAAACTAATATTTGCAAAGAATAAATTCACATCCTCTACTTCTAGTAAATGGAGAAATATGAAATGGTCAAAAATGTATTTCTAATATCTCAAACCAATGATATACATTGTAATGGGAGGAACAATAAAATTTGTGAAATGAATGGCATACAAAATTCACAAGATTTATAATAAAAATATAGCTGGGATTAATGGCATCGATAAACGTAAATGACCATAAAATGAAACTTGAGAGGATGCTTCAAGCTATCAAGTTACTAACAAACCAAATGATTTGTCAAATAAATTCTTTCATTTGAGCCAACAAAGTTCATAGTTTTCCAAGTGAGATTTGTGTCTCATTATGGTATCCATCAGGCAATCATCATGTGACAAACACATAAGCATTAGCAATATGGTTGATTTTTCAAGTAGAGAGAAGCTGAAAAGGAGGGTCAATGAAGGTGACTAGCCAATTCCTTTTATGCATGTCAAATGTAGGAGGCGGCTAAAACTAGAAATTTTTGAGGGATTTACCCATTGTTTAACTTTTTTTGCATACTACTACTCGACATGTAGTCAATGTTGAAAATCCACCTTAATTTCTTTCGCCATCTATGCCATATTAAAGCATCATGTTCATACATATAAATATTTGTGGTGGTTATAATATAGTGTATTATATCATGTCCATAAACTACCAAGGAATAGGTCATTTAGACTAGAGAGTACAATCAATGGCTACAAAACTATCGGAGTGTCATGAAATGTACATGATGCTAAAACTAAATTCTAGCACAAGAAAGATATGCAAGATACCAAATTCCATGCACAAGACCATATATAAATATGCAAATGAAATAAATTTTACAGTTTAATTTTCCAAATGAGCTAAAAAAATAAAAGGCATGCTTGTTGTAATGTGAGAGTAGAAAATAGTTATTCTTATTTGAGAGATTTCCTAAACATGCATGGACATAAACAAAACTAAAACTACATTAAATTCAACATCTAAAAAAAGTAATTTTTTACTCACTGCAATGTAATAAAAAACATGTATTCTTAAAAAAATCATGGGTATACCTTGTGCATCAGCAAATAAGGTTATATTTCCAATATCCCTTATGCGAAAATCATGTATCATTTTCTCTAATAAATCATTCCCAAGTCCTAGAACTTGGATGAAATTATCACTTTCATATTGATAAGAAAAATTATTAGTGCTCCAGATAGCAATCTATACTACAGAAAATGCATCAAGTTTGCAGAATGAGAGACATTTTATCTTTACAATGATCTTAACTACTCAGTGACTTCATTTTCTTATATCCATAAATTAGAACACATTGAGAATCATTTAAAATAGTATATGTTTTAATTATTAAGGTTGTAAAAAACACTTATTACTTGATACTGATGATCCACTAAAACATCTCAAATGCATGGTGTGAAGTGGCACGAGCCATGCCTATAAGCTCTACTTGTTCCTCACCATATGTTAAATAAAATATTGTTTACATGCCAGTGTTGTCTACAAATGAAGTCAACAAATATATTAAAAATAAAAAAATTACCAAGATAAGTAGCATAAAGGAATTTTCTATAATATTATATATTATATTTTCCATGCTCATTTTCTCGTTGCATCTAAAATTGGGTAGTACACCAAATGGATGTCAAAGGTACCTTTCTTCAGGGGAATTTATAGGAAGAGACATATATGGAGCCATCGCCTGGTTTTCTCTAAGAATTTTCATTTCTCTACAGAATTAAAGGTCCTTGCACTCAAACAAGCACCTGGAACTTGTTACGATAAGATGGATTCCTTTCTTCTCTAAGATTTTCTCACTAATGCTATGATCCAAATTTTTATATTTTGTGACAAGGCGATGAACTACTCTTTTCTCTCTATGTTGATGATCTTATTCTCAAATGGAGTTCACCTACCTTGATTGATGATGTGAATTGCACCCTTCATAAACATTTCAACATGAAAAATTTATGTCTGCTTCACTAATTTATTTGATTACATATCACTAAGTCTACATATAGTATAGGTATCTCTCAGCCTTGGGATCTCTTAAGCATATTTCACATGTTGGATTACAAATTTCTACCCATGTAAAATTTGTCAGGGGCCAAAAGTTGCCAGCGAAGTGTTCCACTCCTCTGGTTGATGCGACATTGTATCAACGACTTGTTGGTAGCTTTTTGTATTAATTTTATAGTCCTCCCAATATATCTTATGTAGTTGGGTTGGTTTTCCAGTTCATACAAGAACCACAAGAGCTTCATTTAGAAGCCGCTAAAATAATTAATTGTACATTAGCGTGACACATGTGAAATAAAATAATATTCTGATATTAACACAAATATAGTTGGTTATTTAACTCCAATTGTGGTAGTACTATTGATTACTGCAGGACCACATCTGACTCTTTCATCTTAGCTCTGGTATTGTTGTTAGGTCTAGGAAGAAACATGGTGCCATAAACCTTTCTTCTACATATGCAGAGAACCAAGGTGTTCTTAGTGCCGCCAAAAAATATATCTAGATTCAAGAGATTCATCAGGATAAAACTAGAATTGTGTGTGCCAATAAGTGTGTTATCCATATTTCCAAGTAGCCAGTAGCATCAATTTAATATATATAAATCTGCATGCATTACATCTAACAATTTACTCGTGATAGGATTATTGATTTGTAGTATTGTTGCACTAAATTGTAGGTTGCTGACATATTTACTAAATTCTTGAGAGAGATTCTATATGTACAACTTCGTACCTTTGTTGAGGTGAAGAAAGTTATTCTGGGGTGGGTGGAGGGTAGTATTAGTCCCTTTTTTTTCCTACTATTCTATTAATTTTTTACATATATACCTATAACGACCTTGTAACGGGGACCCAATTTTAAAATTTAAGCTCATTTTATAATTTCGTGAGTTTCGCTCAAGGGGGCATATGTACAGACATAGTTTAAGTTCACTTTCTCTATTGGTATACCGGAAAACCACCTTGTGAAATCCTATACTTCTCCTACTTTGTTGTAAATAGAAGGCCTATCTCTGCATTCCAAAGAAAATTAGATTTAATAGATGAATTGATTCCCTTGTTCCTTCTATTCATTTGTGTCTATTCATTTTTTGAGTTATGTTTGTCTACATGACAATTAGGCATGATATTGTCTGGAAAAGTTCATAGTTTTTCAAGTGAGCTTTATGTCTCATTATGGTATCCATCATGCACTCAACATGTGACAAACACATAAGTATTAACCATATGGTTGATTTTTCAGGTAGAGAGAAGCTGAAAAGGAGGGTAAATGAAGGTAACTAGTCAATTCCTTTTATGCATGTCAAATGTAGGAGGAGGATCAAACTAGAATTTTTTTAGGGATTACCCCATTGATTAATTTTATTGCATAACACTACTCAACCTGTACTTGAAGTTCAAAATCCACCTTAATGTATTTTTCCTTCTCTACCATATTAAGGCATCATTTTCATACATATAAATATTTTTCGTGGTCATAATATACTGTATTATTCCATTTCCATAAACTACCAAGGAATAGTTCACTGAGACTAGAGAGTACAACTAATGGCTACAAAAATGTGGGAGTGTAATGAAAAGTCTAGGATGCTAAAACTAAATTATGGTGCAAGAAAGATATGCAAGACACCAAATTCCATGCACAACACCATATTTATATCCCCAAATGACATTAATTGTAAAATTATATCTTTCAAATGAATTAAGAAATAAAAGGCATGCCTGTTGTAGTGCAAGATTATTTTTTGAGAGATTTCCTAAACATGCATGGACATAAACAAAACTAAAACTATATTCCATTCAAAATCTAAAAAACATCCTTTGATATCGACTGTAATGTAATAAAAATCATGGATTCTCAAAAAAATCATGGGTATACCTCATGCATCAGAAAATAAGGTTATATCATGAATATCCCTTCTAAGCAGTGCATGTATCATTTTCTCTACTAAATATTTCCCAAGTCCCCGACCCTGGACAAAATTATCACATTTAGATTGATCAAATAAACTATAGAATGCAGTCCTTCAAATAGCAATCTATACTACAGAAAATGCATCAAGTTTTCAGAATGGGAGCCTTTTTATCTTTCAATGATATTAACTCCTCAGTAAATTCATTTTTCTATATCCATAAATCAAAACACACTGAGCATAATTTCTAATATAGTCTCTCTTTTAATTATCAAGGTTTCATAAAACACTTATTACCTAATATTGAGGATCCACAAAAACATCCCAAATTGTAGCAATTAATCCATGTTGAGAATGCAACAAGATGATGGAGCTTGGTGAAATGAAGTCGCCTTCACCAAGTGGGCCCGCAGGCAAATTCTGGCGCAAAATCTATTTTTAGACTATGTTTATTTTTAGACATATGGAGCATGGTTTGGGGATTCCAGTTTGAGATTCTTGGAGCATTGGTCATGTTGGTAAAAATAGATGGGACTCTATTTTTAGGTCAAAGAGGTCGAAGACTATTTTTAGACTGCCTCTCCTAAAAATATGGAAGTCAAATATTATTTACCCTTAATAATATTTGGACTCTAAACAATAGTTTACTCTCTTGGAGCACTTCAGTTTGAGCTATGGATGTGGCACATGCAACTGCCAGAAGGAAATACGCTTTTCTTATGGGTTTGATGGCATCATGCATGATTGACTTCAATTAGGATTTCAGTGACAGAAGTTTGGTGGAGTTAATGAGATTGCTAGTGGAGTTGTGTTCTGTTTATTTTAGTTGAACTAGTTGAGATTAGTTTAACTAGCTAATAAATTAGTTATGAGTGGAGTGAATTAAATAATATTTAATTCATTATTTTGTAACTCATTATTCAACTCAGGAACACATCAGTTCACTACAGTGCATGATCAGTTCAGAGGAGACAAGTGAAAGAGGTAGATGAAAGGGTGGAGCTAGCTATCAGTTGTGACTATACTGTTGCTATTTGTAACACACAGATAGGTGGAGTAAGCCCATGAGGATTGCGCAGTTCAGACTGGTGGTTTATCTATATAAAGAGGCCATCCCATAGCATTGAAACACGCAATAGAGGCAAGGCAATTGGTGGTGATTTTTGAACCAGTAACCTGTTCAAAACTGAGCTAGATTGTGTGTAACTTCATGAGAAAGTACTAAGTACTTGTGAGGAGTATTGTACTGAGTTGTTACATGAATTATTCATTATAATATACACAATAGCTGCGGGGTTTTCAGCTATAAGCTTTCCCCATACATATTGTGTTAATGTGTATGATGATTTGATGTGTTATCGCTTGTTTTAAATTCCGCATGTGTGAAGATCTGAGTGGAAGAGATTATGTGTTGCATATAAATTCGAATTGTATGTGATCAGGATAGTCTCGGTGGATAATTAATCATTATTCAGCAAATTTCTACAATCCATGGTCTGAAGTGGCACGAGCCATGCCTATAAGCTCTTCCCATTTCTCACCATCTGTTAAATAGAATATTGTTTACATACTAGTGTTCTCTACAAATAAAGTCAACAAATACAGTAAAAATAAAATCATTACCAAGTTAAGCATCATAAAGGAATTTTATACTATATTATATATTATATTTTCCATGTTCATTCTCTAGTTGCATCTCAAAGTGGGTAGTACACCAAATGGATTTCAAAGGTACCTTTCTTTGGGGGAATTCATAGGAACATAAATATACGGAGCCACCACCTAATTTTGTCCAAGACTTTTCATTTGTCTTTAAAATTAAAAGTTCTTCCACCCAAACAAGAACTTGGAACTTGTTATAAGAAGATAGATTCCTTTTTTCTCTAATATTTTCTCACTACCACTCTGATCCATATCTTTATATTTTGTGGCAAGGCGATGCACTACTCCTCCCTCTCTATGTGGAGGATATAAATCTCAATGGGAGCTCACCTACCTTGATTAATCATAGGAAGTCCACCCTTCATTAGCATTTCAACATGACAAAATTATGGCTCCTTTTCTAATTTATTTGATTACATATCACTTATTCTACATATAGTATAGGTATCTCTCATCCTTGGGATCTCTTAAGAATATTTCACATGTTCGATTACAAATTTGTACCCATGCAAATCTTGTCAGGGGTAAAAAGTTTCCAGCCAAGTGTTCCACTCCTCTAGTTGATCCTACATTGTATCATTGGCTTGTTGGTAGCCCTTTTTACTAAGCTTATAGTCATCCCAATATATCTTGTTTATTTGGGTTTGTTTCTGAGTTCATACAAAAACCACATGAGCTTCATTGAAAAGCTGCAAAAAATAATTCATCGCTACATTAGTAGGAAACATGTGAAATAAAATAATCTTTCGATGTTAATTAAAATGTAGTTGGTTATTTGAATCCAATTGGGCTAGTAATCTTGATGAATACAAGTCCACATCTTTCTCTTTCATCTGGACTCTAGTCATGTTGTTTGGTCTAGCAAGAAATAGGGTGCCATCAAAATTTCTTCTTTAGATGCAGAGAACCAAGGTGTTATTTATGATGCCAAAAAAAATATTTGGATTTAACGGATTCATTAGGAGAAAACTATGATTTGGTGTGCTAATAAGAGTGTTATCCATATTTCTAAGTAGTCAGTAGCATCAATGCATCATATACAAATCCACATGCATTACAGCTAATAGTTGATTCATGAAAGGATTATTTATTTGAAGTATTGTTGCACTGAATTGTAGGTTGCTAACATATTTACTAAATTATTGACAAATATTCTTTATGTACAACTTCTTATCTTTCTTGAGGTGAAGAGAGTTATTCTAGAGTGGGTGGAGGGTAGTTGTAGTATCTACATACCAATTTTAAGTTCACTTTCTCTATTGGTATACCTACAAACCAACTTGTGAAATCCTAGACTTCTCATACTTTGTTGTAAATAGAGAGCCTCACTTTGCATTTCAAAACACAGTAGATTTAATAGATGCAATTATTCTCTTGTTCCTTCTATTGGTTTTAGCCTGTTCAAAAAATCATGTGCTTCATTCAAAAACTAAACATATCCCAATCAAGTATCATTTTCTCCAAGAACAAGTGGCTCAGAAGGTAGTAAAGCTGGAATATGTACCAACAAAATAACAGACAGCAGATATATTTACCAAACCTATTGCTAGAGAACCATTTGAATATTTGAGAGATAGACTAGGGGTAGTATCTGTAGATACTACTCTCTGATATGAAGAGAAATCATAGTTTCAGGGGGAGAAAATAAACGAAAATATCATTCCAAGGGGAGATCAGTACAACATGGGCGAGAGTTAAAAGCACACTAAAAACAAGCAACCCCTTGCCATTGATGTCAAAGGGGGAGGAAGAGAAAGAAACAGAAGAAAGGGTCATGAAAGGAAAACAGAGGAAGTGTATTGCCATCAATGCCAAAGGGGGAGATTGTTGGAAATGTTGTCATTGATGGCAAAGCAGGAAGCAAAAGCAAAGCAGAAGATAGCAGAGAAGAATAGAGGGACAGTATGTTTACAGAAACAGGGCATGAGACATGAAGCAAAGGCAGTTGTAGAAGGGCCTTCGAACTGAAAATCTGGCTAGGACAAGCAGTCTTGGAAGAGAATTCACGTGTCTATATAATGAGGAAATTGATTCTATACAAAGAAGAATCCTTTTAGAGAAGTTTTATTAATAATTGACCTGGAGTCTATCGATTTGGCTACAGTTGAATTGATTTCGCAAGGGTTTATAAAAGGAACTAATTGGATTCACAGATTGAGTGAAACTGAGCTGGAATCACATTGACTCTTATTGAATTAGATGCCTCTGTGGAAGGCATTAGCAGCAAATTGAATTTGGGGGTTCACTATTTGAAGAAGGACCTTGGTTCTGGTTGAGGGTTCTGAATTATATATGTGAGCATGGGTGAATTAGGCTCGTGAAGGAAACGGAGAAGTAACCAGTGGAATTGTAGAATTTGCGCATCAGAATCATGGAGTTATATGAACTTCAAAGGCACAGAAGTGATATGAAGGTCTGAAGAGGATCGATGAAGAATAAAGCTTGACTTGGATTGATTTCCATTCCATCGTGAACCAGCATTATATACTTCGTTTTTGAGGAGTCGAGCTCGAAATTGGCAATAGAGCCATGACATGCAAAGTCTACAGAACCGTCGAGGGCTTTCGACTTACAATTAAGGGTGGAGCTATGTATCAAAGGGAGAAGAACCAAAACGAGAAGTTATAAACCAAATAAATGAATTTTTGATAGTATGCAGGACGGAACCATGTGCAAATCGAAACCGTGAGGGAACAATGACAGTGGTTTTGGAACACCCGACGGTTTTCATCACACTACTTTTGTGCAGTAAGTGGTTTTCGTGAAATCAGCACGATCACAGCCATCGGCTGACACGTGGCCTTAATAGGTTTGGAGAAACCACCCTTATCGCGTGCCATCATGTGTTAACTATCGACTGTGGACTCTGCGCGATATCGACGTACGATGTCTGATCTGGAGGCGGGTCCATCGAACGGTAGTCGCACGTCAACTAGCATGGAAGATAACTCAAGGGATGACGCGATAAGCGGCTAGGCCCCCATTCATCGAGCAGAATATGAGGTCTAAAACCCATTCATTTAATCTACGCGACACTTGTTGATTACCGTCGAATCAGTTGGATGGGGTGCGACGAGATTGAGACCGTCAGATGAAATGGTATGTATGCATGGGTCCAATATTGTTTTATTGTTGGCAGTTGATTTGTAATCAAGTTGGGGCTGTATATATATAGTGTGTGAATAATACGCGAAGGTTCATATGATATAGTTGGATGTCATGGTATTAAATCCACTAATCTGAACTTAGGAGATGTGATATAATACGGGGTTTGGTTTATGTGATATATTGCGAGGTTGGTTGAACCAAAACCAAGCTGTAAATTTGAATGTACAAGGTTTGTTAATGAACATTGAGTCAATGTATGCAAGGGTATTCAAACATTGGCTGGGTTTTATTAAAATAACATCATATATGCTTGAGGGTTTATAACCTTATTAAAGGAAGGTTCCGCACAGTATTGAAATTATCAATTAAGATTATTGTGAGTTGCCAGAATTGTGGATTTGTATTGAAGGCAATTTTTGGGATGCATTTTTAAATGAACAAAGAAATTTTAATGTAAGTTGATAATGTTGTGACCGAATATATCTATGTATTCATATAATCATGTGTGAGAGCTCAAGTTCGTGCAGGATTCGAATAGTGAATTCGAAAATTCAGAAAGTGAAGTTAGCCTTTGATTGAGAGTTAGAGAAATGAAATTGACTATGGTTTGAACCATGAAATAAGAAAAGCTTCCACATGTAAAGATTGCCATATTGTGAAGTTATTTGGGCCATGGATTTGTAAATCAGTTATATATATATATACACACACAGCCGGTACACAATTGCAGTGAACAGGTGAATATGCACAGGAATGAAAATGTGGGTTTGACAGGCATACACACATAGGTGCATAGAGTTACAGTAAACAGAGGTATACAGAACAGTTGCATGACAGCAACAGAAAGGATAAAACTAGCAAGCCAAGGGCTGAGTGAAGTTTATATACTGTAATTGAAAATGTAAATGTTTTATTTGTTTTATATTGTTTTTGATGCAAAGGAAAGTATCCTAAGGAAAAGAAAAATCCCACTATAACATGGAAATTTGTACAGATTGTTATAATTTTAAAATGAGTTGGACAAAGGAATGAGAAGAAAGAAGCCAAAGAGTCATGGCTGTTCACTCCAAATTCCTTGTGGAATACAAACAATCATGTGGTGAAATCTATATATAATATCAACTTGATATGCATAGAGAAGTTAGAGAGAGTAAGGATAGAGAATGAAAAGTATAGAAGAATGAGGCAGAGAAGATAAGGAAGAGAGGAGCAAAAAGAGATGCTACAGAACAGAGTTGATATCTGAGGTAAATTAGCAGACATTTTTTTGATAAATTGAGGAAGTTCGAGCTTCCCTATCAAGTTGAAGCTTGATAGCTGTCAGTTGTAGCTGACTGAGGTTGGAGCCTCCTGTAGGTTGGTGCCTGCATAAATTTGAAGGGAGTTTGAGCTTCCTTGCAAGTTGTAGCTTCAATAATTGAGGTTGGAGCCTCCTGTAGGTTGGTGCCTGCAGAAAAATAGTGGTGAGAGGGAGTTGGAGCTTGCCTTTTCATCACAAAAATAATAAGATGTGGTTTTCTCCCTTTATGGGTTTCCAGTTATGTCTGTTGTCTCTATCTGTGTTGCCTGTGTGCTGAGATGATTTACCAAATCTGCTTAATGTTTTCTTCTCTCATAATAAGTTTGATGTCACATTAACTTAATACTTGCTGCAACATATTAAGACTATTCATATACTAAGGTTTGTTATAAAAGTAAGTTGTAAATAAGCTGATGAAAATTTAGAAAGCTCATGTATGTGTTAAACGGATTCACCCCCCCCCCCTTTCAGTTTAACTAAGAATTCAATAGTTGTGGCTGTGACATCCCATAAAAGGACCTGCTTGAGGTTATTGAGTTGAAGGACCTGCTTGAAAAGGTTGTTGTACAAAATCTTGATTATGTGACATTGGTAAATATGTATTAACAAGTGGAAATGATGTGGGTGTGATAGGTTGGACTGGTTGATACAATTGTACAATCATTTTGTGGTTGGATAGGCAGAGTGGGATGCCATTGACAAACATTCATTTTGACATTAGGTTGACCAAAAAGTGACGAGGTACTATCATATTGGGTGACCAAAGGTTGCCCCATAGCATGAGGAGGATAATAATATGGAAAATATTTCTCTCCAAATGTTGGAAGTCCAATTGATATAGCACTAAATGGAATAGACCCAGAAGGACTAGCTTGATATTGCCCTAATGATGTATATAAAGAATCAGGTCATTTAGTACTCACTATAGGTTTATCAGATAAAATACCGGATGATGACGTTGGTGAAGTCCATGATTTTGAAGATGCACCAGATAAAATTCCAGATAAATATTTATAACCTGATGGGATCATAAGGCCACCATGAAAATATGACTCTGGTGAAGTTGTAAACATCGATGGTGTAGCGAGGGTAGGCAATGACGTAATTGGAACAGATGGCCCAACCAAATATAGTGGTTCAGGCATGGTTACTTTACCAAAGGTATACCCTTTTGAATCGATGGGAGATTGAATAGGAACAGGATCAACAAAACCAGAGGGTGGTGATTAAGGAAAAGAATCATACAGGTAAAGGTCTTCCCCAAAATGGGTTGGAGTTAAAGTTGTCTCATATTGTGGGATTTCTTCAATTGAGATTAAACCAGGTGGAAGTATTTCACTGTCAGGCCTAAAGTATACTTCAAGAGTTTGACTGTGTGATATGGGAGACTCAATGGCTACTGAAATTATAGAATGACCAAGGTAGGAACAACTTCTAGTTGTGTGACTTCTAGATTCAGATGTTCTGGAAATAAAGGGACAGGATATGGATCAATTTGTGGTTGAACAACATCGGGTCCAGAAGGGATGGTCCCACCGATTGGATGGATCGTGACCACGGGTAGCTGTGAAGAATCTGTCTTGACAACACTAGATGAATCGGGATGTGTAGAAACAACTTGAGCTAACTCTAGTATTTGGGAAGATGATGCTTCACCAGAGGTACTGATAGTACTCGATTAAGTAGAGTGATGTTTCCTTCACCACACAGAAGTAACTTTTGGTGGTAAAGGTGGTTTCAATGATAATCTATGTGAACAATGGGGGAAATAATTTTTTTCTTCCATGATTACTGATTTATTTTAACCAAAAAAAAATAATAAAAAATGAAAGGGTAATGCTAGGCAAAATGTTTACCAAGAAATCGTGAACTGTAGAATACCTCTTGGCGAACCAAGAAGTACGGGCAGGAAATCTCCCTGAATGCTGTGTTCGGTGTATCACAATTTACAAGGCATCCGACTCGGTTCACTATGGATGGATAACACCTAAAATTTGTTCTCACAAATATACCCGAAGGTACGTGGAGGCCCAAGTCTGTATTAGTGTTGTTTGATGAGAAACCGCACAGTGAGAGCACCCCTTTATACTTTTCATACTGTAACACTACCCGATATACCTGAAAGTACGTGGACGAGCTACGATATACTTACGTACGTGGAGTGAGGAATTTAACAACAATTTCTCCTATCAAGAAATGAAGAATTTATGACAATTTCCTTTTCAAAATCAAATGCATATAATGCAGCAATAAAAATACTTTGAAATTAATGGATTGTAGATTTCTGTGGTGCAAATTTTTGTTTTCAAAACTCGGAATCTCCATAGTTCCGATTTTTCAGTCTACGTTTCGGGTCTAAAACAAGACCCATCTTCAGGACAAATCTCCAATGATAAATTAATCATTGGAGATTTGATAAAGAACAACGCTTTAAATAAAGAACAACGCTTTAAATAAAAAATGAACGGGTCTTTTGAAATTAATTCTTCAATGATAAAGAACAACGCTTTAAATAAACAATGAACAAACTTTTATTTCAAAGCAGGAAGGAGTAGATAAGTTCATTGGTCAATATGAGGCTTCAGTCTTTTCAAAACATAGTAAACAACAAAATGAAAGCAAGTTCAATGATAAATTCAAGGGAATTTGGTTGGTTTCTGGGGGGAAATCAGTCTCTAAAGGGAGACAAAGCATTGCAACACACCCCTGAAAGGGAGACATTGCTTTGCAAAGCAATGTGTCGTGTCCAACAGTGCGTTGGGTGAATTTTTAAAAGAGAACCACAAATGTTTAACACACTTCTAATGCAAATTATGATTTCAAAAAGTCTAATATTTATGGGTAAAATCTACTGGGTGAATAAACAGAGATAAAAAGAGGAAAATACACCTACAATAAAGGGTAAATTCCCCAGCAGAGTTTCCAATTTGTTATGTGGAATTACGTATTATAGATAAAACATTCCTCCCTAGACAAGTGCTTATCTAGAACAATAGGTTAAAGACTTTATGAATACTTTTCCTAACTATGAACAGACACGCAGAATGAAATAAGAATATTACTTGGAATCCAAGGGCTTCCAAAGTATCCTTCTGTCACTTTTGCTGTAGCTTCAAATTCCAGCTGGGTCTGCAAAATATTTCCTACAAGAATGAACACTAAACAACAAGAGATAGCAATAATACATATGTCTATTCAAGTTATTTAGCTAAATCAATAAAGAATAAACAATATACATCAAATAAGAACTCATAATATGGAAAATAAAAGCTTATACAGATGCATATAGGGAAAAGCAAGCAGTAATCTTTATTAAAGAATATAAGGGGAGGTTACAACCTAGTGATTGATTTGAAGTGACCATCTCTAGCAGCATCCCACTATCACAACAATGTATATCTCTCCAACAGCTTGTTACACAAATCAACTCCTCAATTGATAATTCCACCAGCATTTCTCTACTCAAATTCTTCCTTACCAAGCACTAGGACCTATGCTCAATTTATAGAGATCCTTAAGGTAGTTTTACAATCAATGAGTTTCTAATAATAGGTAATACATGTTCCCAATTGAATAGATGTCAAATGGACACATGGATTCGAGGTTTGACACATGTAAACTCTTCTAGAAGGCACTAGCCAAGTGGATATTCCAGAACAATGAGAATTTCACTCCCAATATGACCAATGCACCCTACAATGTCGAGAAGTGCTTTGCAGAGCAGCCTTGAATGGCACTACCTGCTTATGCAACACACTTATTCCCTTTAGAGGCAGTGTTGGTAAGCTCTCATATGATATATAATAAACTTCAAATCATGGAAACCTTTGCAGATGAAAGTCATGTATGATTTGTCTTGTTCTTTGTCTTAGGGCATGTAACAACTGAAATGATAAGGGATGATAGGCCCTATTCATTGGTCCTGGAGATGATGTCCAGTTAACCAGGTCATTGGGAATGATGCCCAAATTGACCTATAATAGGTATCGCGATGTGCATGGTTGTGAATATTGGAGACTATGAGATGGACCAGGTCAACTTGGATATAGGGTCTGACACAAATGTCTTACCTAAGAAAACCTGGCAAAAGATGGGAGAGCCAAAATTGGAATGGTCCACCATCTAGCTGCACATGGCTAATCAATAGAAGATCATTCCTCTCGGATGACTTCAACATGTTATGGTAGATATCAAGGGAGTAAATGTATGTGCTAACTTTGAATTTATACAAATTGTGGAAGATGCAGATCCCTACCCTATGCTGTTAGGATTGGATTGGGCCATTGATATGGGAGGCATCATCATTCTGAAGTGCAGAAGCATGATTTTTTAGAATAATGGTACACGGGTGATAGCCCCACTGGATTCGATGGAAGGATAATGATACATAGAACCAGTGTGCAAAGGGGATGAGGTTCAACATATCTATAGATTGACCATGTGGGAAGAAGACTAGATAAACCCTACAGCTGATGGTATGTTGAACTAGGAGAAGGACAAATCCTGTTTTTCCTAATTCTGATCGAAAAATGGAGAGCTAACAAAATCGGTTGCATGATTTTTATACACTGCATTGCCTCAAGGTTTGCAAGAAATTCTAGTGCATCTCCTCTGAGGTAAGAGAACTACCCTAATTTTATGGTTATGGTAGTGTTAAATAGTTTTTGGTAGCATTGGAACAAGCTATCCCAGGATAAGTAAGGGTCTGGGCACTTGATTTGGCTATGCATGCAACTCCGGCACGATGGTGGGAAATGCACAAGGGGACTTTTTAGGACTAGAATGAATGTAAAGAAATGCTAATGCTACACTTTGAACCTCTCGCCACACCACCCATTGAATTATTATATCGCAAGGGAGATCCGCACAAGCACCTAGCCATGTGGATAGAGGTATGGGATGAAAATACATGGAATGAATGGGTTCATAGGTTTGTCCACTCATTAGGAATAGTCCCCACGACTTGGTATCTAGAAGCTGAGTTACATCGGGGCACTTGAGATTGGTACACAATGAGTCCTGACCCTATAAGGAGTACGTTGCACTGGCCTGGGATGTGTAGACACAAGATATAGTCAATCGTTGAAATCCATCAATTGAGGATAACAAATATGACCCAAGGAATTTTAATATCCCATAATCAGAAAGAGAACGTGCGGTTTTAGGACTAGGGTTAAGAATAGTGGACATGACTAAACCTATGAAATTGAAGGAAGTCAACATTGGGATGGACGAGCAGCCGAAGTTGGCCAAGATTTGGGATTAATTGGATGATGATATCGTAGGAAATATTACAAAGCCACTGATGGAGTATCAGGGCTTTTTTCCTACAAATTTCTCAGAGCTGAAGGGCATTGTAGGGGACCCGGGTGTCATGAATATCACACTAAAACCTGATGCGTGCCCTATCAAGTAGCGCCCTTATCAATTGAACCCCAAGTATAAGAAAAAAGTAAAGGAGGAGTTAGATAAGATAGTGGTTGCGGGTATCATTGAGCCAATCAAGCAGTCTGATTGGGTAAGCCAGATGGTGGTTCAAGAGAAGAAGACCAAAGGAGAAATAAGGATTTGCATAGATCTGCGCAAGTTGAAATATGTCTGGGTGCATGACCCCTTCCCTATCCCATTTTATGATGAGATTCTGGATAACGTGTGAGGGAAAGAAGCTTATTAGTTCACATATGGGGTCTCATATTAACATCAAATCTGCATTATGTCTGAGGATCGAAGCAAGACCACTGTTGAGGTATAAAAGGTGTCTTTTTAACACCTATTTATCCTACATTAATTATCAATCCAGGAACTACTTTTTGTTTCAAGAGTGTACTCAGTCTGAGGCTGCAATTCAATCTCAGAGTAATGCTTTGCAATATGTAGTATAGTGTTGTAAATACAAGAGTAAACAAATGCTTGGAAAAGAAATCTAACTACAGTGACATGAAATTAAATGCTTGAAAATTAAATCATTCATTCAGCAAACATTATTCAAGGATGTAGTAATGATAACTCTTTCCTTTAGAAACTGATGGAAATGAAATCAAACACGAACAAGACAATCAATCTGAGAACGTAGGTAGCAATAACCAATATTATTTACAGTTGATAATCCTATCTTAAAACAATTAAAAGGAAATAGAAATTGAGCTAAAGACTGCAAATGAAAGTAAACTAAGTAAACTCTCAAAACGAAGCTCTTTACAATCTTTAAACTAATTAATATAAAATGAACAGCAAACCTGGAATTGAACAGCAATGTAAATGAACAGAAAACTATAACTAATGGAATCAAATAGCAAATTATATTAAACAACAAATCCTGTTGACAGCAAACTCTCTTGATTAGCACTCTGAAATGAACAACAATCAAATGAAACAACAAATGGAACAACAACTGAAATAGAACATCAAATACTAAACATCATGGCTCTGTTAAAGTGTAACAAGATAAATGATACAGGAATGAAGATTCTTGTTAGAATGGAATAGCGATGCAATTCATCAATGTAACACACCGATATCAATAATAAATTATACATTAAACCAATTAACTTACAAACTGTGACGAAAAAAAATCCGAACTGTCACACAACAATAACTGAAAATTAATGATACAAACAGCACATCGATCCACCAGGGTTGGGCCCTTAACCACCAGTGAAATGCCGCTGGGATTTACTCTAGAGTTAAGAAATGGAATGGCAACAAGATCTTGTATTAATCGAACATAAACAACGTTTATAACAGTCGCTCTCTGACCATGAGAGTTAAGAAATTAAAGAGTTACAAAAGGAGTGTTTAATCATAAATCATTTCATCCCTCGATTTCTAAAGTAACTACCTTTTATAACAATTCGACAGATAAGACAAGAAAAAATGATAAGATTGAATAGCAATCCCTTAGGATCGAAAGATCTTGAGGGATTTGCTTATTTTCTCTTTTTAGCTAGCGCTTGGTATTCTTATGCTGTAGCCGTGTTGTTCCCTGTCTTCCTTTAGCTATCCATTCTAATTTCCTTCTTATTGTCTGGATATGGTCATTTTCTGGAGGAACAGTGGTTACTCCTGTTTTAGCTCTACCTCTTGAATGATGATTTACTTCATTTGTTTCCTGTTTTTAGAACAAAGGGCAATTTCTAGTCAATTTTCACAATAAACACGAGTCTTTGCAATTATATCATAATCCTCCAATAAATCATCTTTCTAGAATAAAAATAATTATGTTTAAAGGAAAAAAATGAGAAAATACATGGTGAATCCATACCTTTTCCAATGCTCAACACACCCCCCTGCTTACCCTTTTTCATGCCCTCATGAAAACCATAGTTTGCATGTAAAGCAGTTAGAGAATAAGGTGGAGAAATTTTTTCATTAAGAGGTCTAAAACCATGGTTTGTAGCTAAAGCTTCAAAGATGTGCCCTGTCTATCCTTCAGGTAACTCATAAATGGATTGATAGTCTGTTGCAGGATACCATATAATGGGACTTCGAAACCTACAACCTATCCAGTATGGGCCTTCCCTCAAGATGAGGTTACTATAGAGAATCAAGCAGTCAGCAGCTAATCCAAAATTTCTATAATTAAATGGCTCTCTGTCTTGAACATTCCGATTGGAAATATTCATTCGGACTTTAGCTTCTATATAGGGTTGTTTCTGATAGATAGAAAATATTCTACCCCATCTAAGACAATTGCTTTGTGGATGGGTCCCAAAGTTTGGATCACACCCTCCTTTGTCATTATACTCTTCTTCCTAGCCCATAGTTGTAATCGGTGTTTTTGTTCACCCCTAACCCAAAGGTCTAACCCATTTTCCTACCTTTGGAAAGAATTATATGCCTTGAGCCATTTCAACTGATTGACAACAAATGAAATAAATGCTTGATATTGGATGTCACCCACAAAAGGGTTGGGATTTATCTCAATGTCGTTCTCCAATATGAGATTATGCAAATATAACTCACATAGCAGACGTTGGACTTTAACTCCATAGAGTTTGCAAAATTTTACAAAATAATATATAGTGTTTAATTCTATTGACATTCCTACCCTAACTGCTTTAATTTTTAACTGTAAATATCTTTCTAATAAAAACAAAGCATAATTCTTGGTAGGGCATCTACATGCTAGAACATCTGTGTATAAGGAGAAGAGAGTATTCATTTTATTTCGGGCCATTTTTAATTCACTCCTTACAGCTCTCTCTTCTGCCTTCCGACACTTATCATAGGCTTAAGCCTATGATGCATTGATGTCCTTTAGTTGCTGTTGTAACTGTTGATATTTATTTTTGGGGATAGTCTCTTCCTCAAGCTTTTCTCTTGCCTATTGAGCCTGTGCGAGCTCCTTTTGGAGTTCTGCTGTAGTAGGGTCAATAAAAATGTTTTGACTGCAGGCCTGTGCGCTTTCAGTTGGAGAAACTACATCTAGAATAGTTTCCTGCTGTTCCCTGTCTTCTTGATTGGGCTCAGCTTGGGTTTCCACAGTCTCTACAATCTGGGGCTTTGCTTTGGTGGCTACTTTCCTTTTATTTGGGGTTCATCTGGTGGTCATGTTCTTCTGTTTTCGGGTTTGTTGGGGGGTTTTCTTCATTTTGAGGACCCTAATACTCTATCTGAGTTGTTCTACTAGCTTTTGAAGCTTCTGCTGTTCTCTCCACAACTTCTCAAGTTCGGTTATTTTCTTTTTCCTCCTGGGAGGAACGGTTCTCCCTTTTTCTGTACTCAATTTCTCAGGTAGGGTTTGCTTTTTAGTAGTCGTGCCTTCACTCAGGCTTGCTTCTCTATTTTCTACTCAGAACACTTCTTCAGTGTTCATATGCTCCTGGCTACATTCTTCAGAGGTAGTAACCTTAACTGGTTCTGCTGTTCCCTGAGGGTCTTCCGTTTGGAACACTTCTTCAGTGTTCACACCTTCCTAGTCGCATTTCACAGGGGAAGTAAGCACATCTGGTTTTGTTGTTCCCTGAGGATTTTCTTCTTCTAATTAATCAGGTATTCCCTCAGCCGTATCTTTACAAGTAACAACTTGTTCCTGCAATTGGTTTATCTCAATGTTGAAGTTCAGTGGGTTGTGGGGTTGAATGTATTCGCTAATGTTGGCCAAAATTTGGGCCAATTGGTCCTCCTGTAATGGGATTTGAGGTGGACTTGTAATGGTGTTTTTGAGAGGTTCTGCTCCCTCTCTTTCATCTTCATTGCTTCCTTCCTCTTCACAAGTGTGATAACTTCCTTCTTCTGCACTGGTAGGATGACTTTCTTCTTCTCCACTGGTGTGGTGACTTTCTTATTCTTCACTGGTGTGGTGATTCTCTTCTTCTTCCTCATTTCCTTCTTCCTCATCGGTATGGTGACTTCCTTCTTCGATTTGTGGGGGTTGTTCATCTTCTGAACTGGGCAATTCTAGGGGTTGGCTACTGCTACCCTGAAAACCTTCTATCATTCCCCTAATTCTCTTTAACCTAGAGGATTGTCTGTGTTTTGATGGTTCTGCTGCTGTGCTAGTAATTGTTTTGCATTTTGGGGTAGGCAAGGTTATTCCTCCGTCAATTGAGAATATCAGTTCTTCCCAACTAGTTTGTTGTTGGGCAAGACTGTAACTCACTATGAATCTATTTAAGAAATGGTGGCTTACCACCATGTCTATATGACGAGACTTTCTTATACTTCAGGCGACATCATGCAATAAGAAATTTAAATATGTAGGTAGTTTTATAGTACATTTTTTCTTTAATACTTCCAATAACTTAGGTGGTGAGGTCTTACCACATATTCTCTTCCATCGCATGTTATGTAGCCCTGTACTAATTTTTCCAATTCTGTCCATGGTTCTGCCAATGACGCCAGCTGAACTCCTTTCCCTTTGACTACCAGGGTCTTCCCTTCATCTCAAAAAATGTTCAGGGCTTCTTGAAGCCTCACTTTCTTATGGATCCACATGGTTCCTTCCGCTGGCAGACCAGACACCTCGGCGATTATTGAATCTGTTACTGCTATTTGCCTACCTCTAACCATGGAGTAACCTTCCTACAGATTCTGTAAAAATTCAATGGCTACTATTTCATGAGGTTGTTGCAGTCTTGTGAGGTAGGTAATCCACCCTACTCTCTCCAGAATTTCCTGTGTAGTGTTAGAAACAGCTAGCACCTGTGGCTTACTACGAATTGGTCGTCCTCCCATTCTATCTACACACTGTTATTTCTTCAGAAATGCATAGTAATGTAATGGAACATCACGACACAGTATATCAGAATAATACCATTAAGTTTTTATTATTACTGAGAATATAGAGATTTTACCCGCATGCAGGCATAAAATATAGGGATTTGACCTGCATGCAGGCATTAAAAGGCATCCGCGCCCCCCCTGAAGAATGATAGGTCGTCCGCGACCGTCAAATAGAAGAGAAAGGTACTGCACAGCAGTTGTACAATAGTAAAAAGAATACATAGTTATGATACGATCAATCAAATTATTGCATTACTGAAATCGATGCATATAATTAAATTGTAAATAGATATAGAAACGTTTATGTAATGATTCAATGATAAGGGAAAGGGACAACTGATGTGAAAACAAGTACTTATGCGGTCATTACCCACATAAAATATTATGATCGATTTATGAATAAATTTCATGCATAATAGGTTCAAAACAAAGGGTTTAGGAGCATACTCTCATTTGATATTAGATAGAGATATAAGAAAAGTTTTTATCATTACTATTGATTTGAAAAGTGTGACTCCAATACCATCAGCAGAGCTCTATTGCCCATAGGTGTCTATAACCTTGACAAAGTTTCTTTTTCACCCTTGGAACCATTATCCTTTATTTATGCCTAGGGAAGTGTTGTTGTGATGTCATGATGGAGGTCATTGTGTTGGCTTGGGAACCAGATGTTTCACAATGCCATTCACTAGGAAGGAGTGAAAGGTGGATAGGCCGGCTCATGATGAGACCTCTTGTTCCAAGGAATTTTATTATGTTTTTTTTTTTTTTTGAGTTATCCATTGGATCATATCCCTGGTGTGGTGGCCATAATGGGAATGCCACTTCACTGCTTCCTTATGATCATGGTAGGTTGGCTCTTGATGAGACCCCCTATCCTCCATCTGCCATATCATAGAATTGTTAGTAAGTATATAGAGTTTTTCTTTTTTTTTCATATAGCACTTCCCTACTTATATATAGAGGATGACTCAACACTCCTTAAGGGTAGGGATGGTGGAAGAAGTCTGAACATCTCAATAGAGAAAATATGCCTTTATTCTTATTCAATAAATAAAAATCAAAGAGAGTTATGAGAATTTAGGGAACAACCAACATGATAAAGATAACCGATCATATTAATTTTAGTGAAAATAAAGATAGAAAAGTAATATATGTATTGTGTCCTTTCCTTTTTCTTATCACTACAAAACAGTTTCTTAAAAATGACAATTTATCTTGATTTGCTGATTCCAGTAACCTCTAATTTGTGTATCCTTGCATAAATTGTATGTTTTCCTTTAAGAGAGTCATGAAGAATTCACAAAAATTCTCAAAATGTTGTTCTAAAACAAGAAAAATGCACTCAAAAAGTGTTGTTCCTTTGAGAAGGAACAACAAAAAAAATCTGCAAAAATTTTGTTCCTTTGGGAAGGAACAGCAAAAACAGGCGGAATTTTTTTTTTGTTCCTTTGGAAAATAACAGCAAAAACATAGGGCAAAAACTGATGTTCCTTTGGGAAGGAACAACAAAAACACATGACAGAAGCTGTTGTTCCTTTGGAAGGAAACATCAAAAACTGATGTTCCTTTGGAAAGGAACAATAAAAAATCACAACAAAAACTATTGTTCCTTTTGAAAGGAACAACAAAAACACAACAAAAACTGCTACTCCTTTTGAAAGGAATAGAAAAAAGAAACATGATGTTTCTTGAGAGAAACTGTTGTTGTTCCTTAAAAAGGAACATCTTAAGAAATAAAATCTGTACAAAAAAACAAGCAAGACAAAGAGAAAAGCTTTATGTACAAGTTTCAAAATGAAATAAATTATTCAGTGAATGGGTACTGAGGAGGAGTTGTCTCCCTCAGCCAAAATCTCCATGGTAGAATCTTCTCGTAATTTCTGGTAAAGGGACTCCCGATTAAGCGGCTTATGGTAAAGTCACACTCGATGACCATTTACTTTGAACGAATGTCTAGATCCATCAATGGTGGTTAATGTGATGGTGCCATTATCATGCACATTCTGTATCTCGTAGGGTCCAATCCATTGTGTCTGTAGTTTTCCTGGGAAATCCTGAAACCTGGAGTCATATAGGAGTGCCCAATCCCCTTCGTGGAAGATTTTCTCTTTGATGAGGGTGTCATGCCATTTTTCTCTCTGTTATTGAATTAATGTAGTGTGCTGAAGAGCAGAGAGCCTAATTTCATCTAACTCATCGATTTGCTGTAATATTCTGACCTAGGCTTCATTTAAATCTAAACCCGCCTCTCGGGCTGTTCTTAATGTATGAATTTCAAACTCTATTGGAGAGATGGGTTCTTTTCCAAATACCAATTGATATGGCAAATACCCTATGGTACTTCTCCATGTTGTTCGATACACCCACAAGGATTCTAGCAGGCTATAAGCCTAGTCACGTCTGTGTGATGCAACTGTTTTTGTCAGTACAGATTCGATCACTTTATTCGTGCTCTCTACCTGGCCATTTTCCTGTGGGTGGTATGGAGTTGTGATTTTGTGCTGAATGTGGTAATTTTCTAATGTTGCAGTGATTCTGTTACCTACAAATTGCAATCCTCCATCTGTAATTAAATCTCTTGGGAGGTTGTATCGGACAAATATTTAGAAAAGGAATTGTATTACAGAGTCCTCTGTAGCTCTCGAAAGTGCCTCTGCTTCAACCCATTTAGTAACATACTCTGTTGTGACTAGGATGTATGTTTTCTCATTTGATGGTGGGTTAATAGGATGAACAAAGTGGAGCGCTAAGTGTTCAAATGGCTTGATTACTAACTGTGGGTTCAAAGGCATTTTGTCATATTGTCTAGGGCGACCCACCCTTTGGAAACTATCACAAGCCTGTACAAATGCTTTAGCGTATTTAAAAATTGTAGGCCAGTAATAGCCTGTCTGTAAAACCTTGTGGCCAGTCCTACGATCTATGAAATGTTTACACACAGCCCATCGTGGCATGCTTTCAGAATATCAAATATTTCGTCCTCTCGGTCGCATCTCCTGATGTGCATATCTGATCCTGTATGAAAGAGGTAGCCTCCAATCCAAGAGAATCAGGTACTACGCTATACTATCTGCTTTCGTTCATTGGGTGTTAGATGCTTAGGTAATTTAGCTATTGCTAAATAATTTGCAATATCAGCATACCATGGGGTTCTAGTAGTAACGGCGAACAAATGCTCATTTGGGAAGTGATCTTCGACTGCTGCTGCATCTATTGGTTTTGGCATTCGTGACAGGAAATCAGCTATAGGGTTCTCTTTTCTAGGTCGATATTTTATTGTGATATCAAATTCCTGCAATAAAATCAACCATCTTGTTACTCTACCATTTGTAATAGGTTTATTTTATAAACATTTTATGGCAGAGTGATCTGTATATAAAACTACAGGATACCCAGTTATATAATGTCTAAATTTATTTACAGCATGTATCGTAGCTAAAAATTCTTTCTCAGTCACATTATAGTTTAATTCAGCAGGATATATATTTTTTCCAATATAATAGATTGCATATGGTTTCTTATCCTCTTCCTACCCAATAACTACTCCAATAGTTGTGTCTGAGGCGTCAAATGAAATTTGAAATGGCAAATCCCAATTTGGGCCCCTTAACACTGGGGCTATTGATAGAAGCTTTTTGAGATCCTCAAAAGTATGGTCACATTTATCTGTCTAGTTAAAATCAACATTCCCTATTAGTGCATATAAAGGTGCAGCTACTCGAGAATAATGTTCTATAAATATTCTATAATAACCAGAAAATTCAAGAAAGCTACCTACCTGTGTTTGTGTGGTAGGAGTAGGTATTAACAAAATTATCTTAATTTTAGCTGGATCTACCTGAATTCCAGTTGCTGAGATATTATGACCTAAAATGAGTCCCTCGGTCATCATCATGTGACACTTTTCATGGCTTAAGAAAAGCCTAGTGTCAATACATATTTGCAACACCTTTTCCAAGGTTTCCAATGCTGGCTCAAAATCATCTCCGTAAGGTGTAAAGTAATCCATGTATACTTCGATCCCTTCATTTATTAAATCTTAAAAGATGCTGAGAATGGCCCTCTGAAATGTAGCAGGGGCATTACATAGGCCAAAAGGTAAAACTCGATAGGAAATTGTCCCCCAAGGGTAGGTAAAAGTTGTTTCATCTTGGTCTTCAGGGGCAATCTGTATTTTATTGTATCCATTGAAGCCATCTAGGAAAGAAAATAATTTCTTTCCTACCAATGTATCTAATACCTGGTCAATGAAGGGAAGGGGAAAGTGGTATTTCTGGGTTTCTTTGTTTATTTCTCGATATTCGATAGATATCCTCCACTTTCCATTCTTCCTTGGCACTACTACTAATAGAGAGACCTACTATTATCAGATATTGGGTAAATAAAATTGACATCCAATAACTTTTGTAATTCAGATTTCACAATATCTTTAAGATGAGGGTTTAATCTTCATTGGGGTTGGCGAATGGGTCTAGCATATTTTTCTGTATAGATGTGGTGTGTACATAACTGGGGGTAAATTCCCTTCATGTCTGGATAATCCCATGCAAAGGCTCCCTTATATTGTTGTAGTAATTGGACCATCTTCTTTTCTTGTTCCACAGTCATATTTTTGTTAATGTTTAGAGTTTTTCCCGGTTCAATCTCTACAATTTTTCTATTGTAAACAAAAGTGGTGGGTATTGATTGATCATGAATGTCTTTCAGGGGATCTTCTTCTTCTTGATTATCAAATGCTGCCTTGATCATGTGACAATGCCAATGGGATTTGATTTTTGGTTTATTGATGAAATTGTTAATAATGTCATCCTCTGTTTGGTCTTTAAATTTGAGGGCATCTTCTATGGTTAGTGGTGATCTAATGTTTTCCATGAGATGTGATACAGGTTGTTTCCTTTTTTTGATTATCGATAGGCTTGGTTGGGCTGGGGGATACAAAGCAAAATTCTTGACATAGTTTCCCCTTGTTATAGTCATGTTGCCTTGTTGGCAGCCAACGTAAGCATCGACAGTTGCCAACCAAGGTCTACCTAGGATCAAAGGGTGTCCATCTAGCTGGTTTTTAGGGTTGATAATCAGGAAGTTAGCAGGGTACTCCCAAGAATCTATTGATA
Source organism: Pinus albicaulis (assembly GCA_034641835.2). Lineage (NCBI taxonomy): Eukaryota > Viridiplantae > Streptophyta > Pinopsida > Pinales > Pinaceae > Pinus > Pinus albicaulis. Next base: position 231,592,120 of record CM076571.1, on the reverse strand, counting down.
CCATTACATGATGTAATGTACCTTCTGGTTTGACTACCGATCGGTCAGCCAATTCTAATAAGGTTTTTGTTGGATCCAATGATGTAATGCCAAGTTTTTGACAAGCGGTGGTTGTTAGGATATTAATTGCAGCTCTCAAATCAACTAAGGAATTTGGAAATGATTGCCCATTTATTTGTACCATCACTGTAGGATTTCCTAGGTACTCATACTTTTTAGGTGTTTCCATTCCTGATAATAAATCAGATAGAGTGCCAACTACTTGGACATTTGGGTTAGTTGTTGTTCTCCTCTTGGGCTTCCTTATACATAGTTCTTTGATGGTTTTTTCATAAATAGGGATGTCTTGGATAGCTTGGAGGAGAGGGATTTTTATACACAACTTTTTTAATTCCCCCAGAAGATCAAAATCAGGATATTCTATTGGGCGAGGTATGATTAATCATTCCAGGAATGGTGGAGAAGAGGTGCTTGCTTTTTCCTGATTTTGTTGTTTAACCACATTCTCCTTGTGCACTGTTCGTTCTGTGGGTAACGGGATTTCAACTTGAACATTTTTGTCTCCCTTTGTTTCTACTATGTGCCTAGATCTTAGTTGAAGGTCATTACACTCTCTCAGTTTAGTTTCTAGTTTCGGTGGTTCCATTATTTGAACAGACTGAACTAGCCTATTATTGGGGTTTGGGTTGGGTTGGGTCGGGAGTTGTGGTCTTAAGTTGGTCTATGGATTTTGTGGAAATGTATAGGGGGCTACAGTGTAGGTTGAGGGAGAGGGATTGTTCCAGGTGGCTGATTTGTAGGTCTTTGCTAGGTTTTCTACCAGGTCTAGCTCTACGAGGTGGAGGGGGACCATTGTGTTGGATAAGCATTGTTTTTCCAGAATGGTGGACAGCAAGGAAAGTTTGGCCAATTGGTTTGATTTGTTTGATTTGGCCATGGTGATGTATGGAATGGTTGTTGTGACTAATGGGGGAAAGGTGGCTGATTTTGCCACATTCCATTATATTTCTGAGCATTATATTGACGAAATTGAAAAGAAGAGGATGGATCAATTGGCATACCTGTTTTTCGTGGCTGCCATTGTCGGGGCTGATTGAGTAGGCATACCAATTCTAATTCTTCTTTCGCCTTCTTGTAAACTTCTTTCAATCCAGGAAGTGAGGGGAAACCCTCTGTGGAGTGATATCTTGTGCAGAGAGAACAGACTTTGACTATATCTAATGGGAACTCTTTATGGCTATGTTTCTTTCTGCATTTAGGGCAGAATATTGCCAGATTTTGTTCTGCTTCTACTTTCTTTTGTTTGGCTTGCATAATGACGAACTGCGTTGTCAGAGTCCCTAGAATATCCATTTTAAAATCTTCTAGTAGATTGTCAATTTCTGCGCGGGTTATACTTTCACCAGAGATCTTACTATCTCTTATGATCATATCATGTTTTGCTGACTTTAGCCTTGTGCTGCCTCTCAAAATCCTGATACATAAATCAATAATGTCAGCAAAATTTTCTTGATATGTATCACCTTTGCCCATAATGTTTAATGTTTCAACCCATTGTTACTTCATCCCTTTAGGTAATGTAGTTTCCAACACATTATTAGGTAAGGATAAATATGCATAAGGTGATCTCTGGAGGTTGTATTGAAAGTGTTCTATGTATTCCTCAAGTGTTTCATTAGGTTTTGCTGTCATCTGAAATATTTCGTCTTTAATTCCCTCAACCTACAATAATCTTGATATTTCTTTAGAAACGTAGCTTTCATCTGATCCCAATCATTTATAACACCTCCACCTAAACCCATAAACCATCATAAAGCTACTCCTTTTAATGTGGAAGGAAATAATTTTAATTTTTGGGGATCAGTGGTATAGTCATACCCCCTACATAATACATCGAATTCAAACATAAATGAATCTGTATATTCTTATGTTAAGCCATGGAAAGTAGGAATATGCTGAAGAGGAATGGCCTTCATAGGTGCATTAACTGCAGTGTCCACAATGGGATATTGCAGTGTGGAAGTTTGTTGAGGTGTTTGTTGGTTCTAGTTCTGGGCCATTTGATTGAATATGTGCCAATATCCTTCTAGGATTTCAAGGGAATTCCTAGGCTAACTAGAAGGAATAGGAATGACCTTGAAAACACTCCCTTGATCTGGAATAATAAGTGTTCCTTGTTGGCCTACTATCTGAAGAGATTCAGGTCCTTTAGCTTTGTTTTGAATGATGTTGACAACAATTCCCTTATCTGGGCTACTCACTATTTGGATTACTTCAAGGGGAGATTTTGGTTCTTTTGTTTCCCCTGTTTCTCCTTCTCCTTTGTGGAGATTACTAGAGTTCCCTTCTTGTAGAGAAATTAGGCGAGAATTCTTAATTTCTTGGGAATATTGCTCAATTCCTTCTGTTTGACTATGTACCTCATCAAAGGCTACAGATGGTGATTATGTGGCCTGAAGGGAACTAGTAGGTTGTCTAGAAATAACTTTCCTAGGTCCTACTGATGGCTGAGATTCAGTTTTCTTAAGGATTTTGTCAATGAAATTTGTTCACCCAAGGGTCACTGGTCCCTTAGGTTTTTCGAGTTTAGGAGGAATTTTGTTCTGTCTAACTTTTCTATTCATTCAAAAAGACAAGCATTCATTCCTACCTAAAATTTGTACCCAATTCGACTGTGAAGTGGGCCAGTGAACAAGTATGTTTCTTGCTCGGTACATAGGTTCTTACCTTCCATTTTTAATACTGAATTCTTCGCTAGCAGAAAAAAAATCAAATATGCATCACTCTTCTGTAAATGGCTACACTCTCCCCAACAACGGTGCCAAAATGTTGAGGTATAAAAGGTGTCTTTTTAACGCCTATTTATCCCACATTAATTATCAATCCAGGAATAACTTTTTGTTTCAAGAGTGTACTCAGTCTGAGGCTGCAATTCAATCTAAGAGTAATGCTTTGCAATATGTAGTACAGTGTTGTAAATACAAGAGTAAATGGATGCTTGCAAAAGAAATATAACTACAATGACATGAACTTAAATGCTTCAAAATTCAATCATTCATTCAGCAAACATCAGTCAAGGATGCAGTAATGATAACTCTTTCCTTTAGAAACTGACGAAATTGAAATCAAATGGGAACAAGACAATCAATCTGAGAATGTAGGTAGCAATAACCAATATTCCTTACAGTTGATAATCCTGTCTTAAAGCAATTAAGAGGAAATAGAAATTGAACTAAAGACTGCTAATGAAAGTAAACTAAGTAAACTCTCAAAACCAAGCTCTTTGCAATCTGTAAAATAATTAATCTAAAATGAACAGCAAACCTGGAATTGAACAGCAATGTAAATGAACAACAAACTATAACTAATGGAATCAAATAGCAAATTCTATTAAATAGCAAATCCCGTCGACAACAAACTCTCTTGATTAGCACTCTGAAATGAACAACAATCAAACAAAATAGAAAATGGAACAACAACTGAAATAGAAAATCAAATACTGAACAACATGGCTCTGTTAAAGGGTAACAAGATAAATGATACGGGAATGAATATTCTTGTTAGAATGGAATAGTGATGCAATTTATCAATGTAACACACCGATATCAATAAGAAGTTAGACAGTAAACCAACTAACTTACAAACTGTGATGAAAACAAATCCAAACTGTCACACAATGATAACTAAAAAGTAATGATACAAAAGGTAGATCGATCCACTAGGTTCGGGCCCTTAACCACCAGTGAAACGTCGTTGGGCTTTACTCCAGAGTTAAGAAATGGAACAGCAACAAGATCTTGTATTAATCAGACATAAACAGCATTTACAACAGTCGCTCTCTGACAATGAGAGTTAAGAAATTACAGAGTTACAAAAGGAGTGTTTAATCATAAATCATTCCATCCCTCGATTTCTAAAGGCACTTCCTGTTATAACAATTTGAAGGATAAGACAAGAAACAATGATAAGATTGAACGATGTTTATTTTCTCTTTTTAGCTAGCGCTTGGTCTTCTTAGGCTGTAGCCGTGCCGTTCCCTATCTTTCTTTAGCTATACGTTCTGATTTCCTTCTTATTTTCTGGATATGGTCCTTTTCTGGAGGAACAGTGGTTACTCCTGTTTTAGCTCTACCTCTCGAATGATGGTTTACTTCAATTGTTTCCTATTTTTAGAAAAAAAGGAAATTTTTAGTCAATTTTCACAATAAACACGAGTTTTTGCAATTCTAGCATAATCCTCCAATAAATCATCTTTCTAGAATAAAAAGAATTATGTTTAAAGGAGAAAGATGAGAAAATACATGGTGAATCCATACCTTTTCCAATGCTCAACAACCACCTTTGCCACTGAATGGGGGTCTTCTCAATATACTATCATGCCATTCGGGTTGAAAAATGTGCCTGAAATATCCTCTCGTGCATGATGTCGGATACCTGTCAGAAGCACCATATTTCTCTCAACTTGAAGGAGTGCATATTTTGTGTACCTTTTGGGATTTTGCTGGGACATATAGTATGTCAGCAAGGATTGATGGTAGACCCAGCCAAGATCATGGTTCTAATCAACTTGGAAGTCCCTACCATAGAGAAGCAGTTTCACTCCATCCTTGAACATACTGGTTATTACAAGAGGTTTATTAAGGGGTATTCTCTGATCACTATGTCGATGGAGAAATTGCTAAAGAAGGATGTATCATTCTTTTGGGATGACAAAAGTCAGAAGATATTTGAGCTGTTAAATGAGGATATGGTCAATGCACCCATTTTAATATTCCAGACTGGTATAAGGTTTTCCATGTGCATGTGGATGCATCTGGCATAGCACTTGGATTTGTTTTATCGCATCGAGGAGAAGGCGACATTGATCACCCAGTCGCTTTTGCAAGAGGAAGCTCTCAGGTGTAGAGCGCAACTATTCAACTATAGAAAGGGAAGGATTGACCATGATATATGCACTTAAAAATTAAAGACACTATATTCTAGGAACACATTTCAAGATGTTCACTGATCATTCTTCTTTAGAATACCTGGTCAGTAAGCCTGTGTTGGTGGGAAGATCTGTCAATGGTTGTTGCTCTTTCAAGAATATGACTTTGATATTATTGTGAAGCTGGGCTGGTTGAATGTTGGGCCTAATCATATGTCACTAATTGAGATGGTGGAAGAACCAACCAGCCTAGAGGAAGGGTTACCTGATGCACAACTCTTCGGTATCAAAGTGGTGGATGAACACTTCACTAATATTATTAATCTTCTGACCATGGGAACAATGCCTGTAGAGTACTCATTGCTGCAGAAGAAGGAGTTGGTTGTGTGCACAACTGATTTCACTCTTATTGCAGGACAGTGATACAAATTAGGAGTAGATGAATTCTTAAGGAGGTATGTGTTGGAGCGTTAAAAACGGGCTATACTAGTGGAAGATCATGGAGGAGTGGAAGGAGGCCACTACACAGGGAAAACTACTATACAGAAAGTGTTGCGTGCTAGGTTATGGTGCCCCACATTACATAGTGATGCACAGGAATATTTTCGAGCCAATGATGCATGTCAGTAGAATGGGAAGCCTTTGCACAGAGATGAAATTCCCCTGCAACCGCAGATGGCCTTGCAGGCCTTTGAGAAATGGGATATCAATTTTGTGGGACCAATTAACCCTCTTCAAAGGAAAACTCTGAGCACGGTATATTAGTATTGCAAATGATTATGTAAATAGGTGGTTTGAAGCATAGGCGATTAAGGATTCTACTGTAGATACTGCCACACACTTTATCTTTGAGCACATTCTGACCAGGCTTGGGTGCCCCAATATTTTGATGAGTGATAGAGGTATGAATTTTTTCAACGAAAAAATTTAAGCTTTGACTGGCGAGTTCTAGATCCATCACAAGACGAGTACTCCTTATCACCCAAAAGAGAATGGTGCAGTAGAAGCGTTCAACAATATTTTGGAGCATGCACTGACAAAGATCTGAAATTCCAACCAGGATGACTTGGACATGCACATCTCTTCTGTGTTATGGGCTTAGAGGACAACATGCAAAAATTTGATAGGAAAGACACCATTCAAGATGGCCTATGGGTAGGAAGCCATCATGCCAATGGGTTATATTGTCCCAAGTATGCACATTGCACCCTTCACTAATATGACCAAGCTGGACATTATGGAGGAACAGTTAGTAAAACTCATTGCCCTAGCAGAAGATAATTTCATTTCTATCTTCCAACACCAAGTGCAGAAGGCATGTGAAAAGGCATGGCTTGACAAACACATCAGGTAGAAGTTGTTCAATGACAAAGATGTGGTGTTACTATATGATAGTCAATTTGCGCGCCACCCAGGAAAGATTAGAAAACATCGTTTTGGGCCATATTTTGTAAAGGAGACCACTAATGGTGGTGCGGTGCACTTGGCCAAGCTGCGTGAATAAGACCTTCCTGGATACTTTAATGGGAGCTGCCTGAAGCCATATAGAGCCAATCTGGTGGCCACCAAATGACTATATGGCAAGAGCATTAGAATGAAAGGGGCCACACATAGCGAAAAGGATGGGCACAGGCAGGTGTGCCTGGAGCGTAGGGGTGATGCACAGGTCAGGGAACTAACTATTGGAATAGTGTAGCAGGGTGAAAAACTAAATTACCATTGAATGGAGTGGTAGTTCTGTATTAAATGTGGAAATCTAGGTATATTTTTTACCGTTCCCTTGAACGTAAATGGAAATTAATGATAATCCAACCATTTTCACCATGGGTGACTTATAAAATGGTAGGTATGGGTCTCGATTAGCTCTGTTATTGTTTCAATATTTGGTGCCCTATGAGAAATTGTAATCTCTGTCAGCCTGTCATCTATGAGCTATGCATGTCTGATTTTGAATCCCTTTCCGACAGTAGTAACCCTGAATTCATATTTTGTGCAAGAATGATAGCCACCAACCTTGCAGAAGAGCATTCGACGCCCCTCACGGCGTCCCTAGAGGAAGGATCAGATGAGTTTAGAGAAGTAGTCCCGAGCATGGAAGAAGTTGCATCCACTCTAGAAAAATCGAAGGCCAAGGGAAAAATGTCGAATTGGGATGCTTCTAAGCCATGCACCTCTCTACAGAACGTTTTGTCCCAGAGGCAAGCTTCCAAGGAACGATCCCCTATCAGTAATCCATCAAAGCGACCAATGACTAATGAACATGAGGTCATGTTTGTAGAGCCAATTTCATGGCAGCCACCCTATGTTGAGCCGTGAAAGCCTTTGATGCACAAGTCATAGAACATCGATGTGGTGCAAGAATTCCTGTAGATGCCATTATGTCCTTAGGATGTCCCTTAGATCGGTGAAATATACAACAAGCTCCCTCAAGTGAATTTTGATGATCATGATCTCGCCAATGAAGCAAATTTCCCATAGTTAGCCCCAGGAAATTACTTGGAACAAGTAATGTATGATGATGTCTCGAAGGTCAAGCCAATTCCCTGGGCACGTGGGTTGCACAATGCAAGAGTCCTCAATCTACTAAGGATCCCCTATTTTTGATAGTACCCCATCACAAGCATGTGTGTTTTCCAATTATTGGCCTTGGTCCATGAAGACGCACTATGGATTCAGGGGAAAATACCTATAGATGCCGAGTTGATCCATCAGATCATCTGTTTGCCCAAGAAGGGGTCCCACCCCATGAAGGGGTTTGGGAAAAGCACAAAATTGAAGGTGGCAGCGGAGATGAAGGGAACCTACCAGGTAGAATGGGATAAGCGGGGCTTTCTGATCTAGACCATTAATGATCAGGTGGTGCTCATAGGCACCCTTGTCCTTGGATGTAAGCTTATGTGGAATTTTTGGCTGAATACAATCTCGTCGCACGTCATTTCATTGGCGGGGCAGTGCGAAAAAGGGGTGTTGTATAACTGGTGACAATTTCTATGCGAGCAACTTTTGGAGAATGTTCGCGAATCACAGGAAATGGGGAAGCCATTCTCCTACTCATGGCTTTTATTGTTGATTGGGTTGGTTGCATGGGAGACTCGAGATGATGTAGTCCTTCCCGACATTGAGCCCGATGTATGCAAGGGGGCATGCTACCCAAATTTGTTGGACTAGTCGAATCCCAAGTGCGTCAGAGAAAACAAAATTTTTTGGGTCCTTTTTGAAGCTGCGCTGGCACAAGCTATTCATTCCAGAACACAACTTTCACTAGCCATATATGATCAGTATAAAAGCATGGTGGATTTTCCTGTGACTTTGCACAACATGATGATCCAGGCGTGCAAGGTCCCCAATCGATACCCCTTGCCCTACATGCTCAAGAAGGCAGAAGTCGACCATGTTGTTGCAACATGGCCAAAGTCATGGAAGATTGGGCTTGGATCCACAAATACCATCACATCGTTGACATCTGGGGAAAGAAAAAACACCAAAAGAAACATCTCCAAAGGAAGCGACTCCTAAAGAAATAGCTAAGGATCCCAACAACATAATGCCCAAAGATAGAACCGAGCCATGCATTGAAGTAGGAGGGAAGGAATAAAGAAGTGAAAGCTGAAAAATACCTAGACACATAAAAATATGCAGAAATAGACAGATACTGGGAGTTAGGAGGTGAGCACGACGAGTTGGACCTCAACAAGTTGGGTGGACTTGGTGGAGTTGGTGCAGAATCACCGAGTGGCACCAAGCGCGGAGGAGAAAAATCTAAGGGGCTGCGTAAAAAGAGGAAAAGGTGCAAGAAGAGTGGAGAAGAGGAGGTTACTTTGATTGAAAAGGACATTGAAAAAATTTCCGATGCAATTGCATTGGCATCTGAGGACCGGTGAAGTGCCATGGAGGCCCAACACAAAGCTGTAGTGGAAGCCTTGCAGTCCGGTGCAAGCGAGCGTGGATCAAGTGAGGCCGGTGAAAGCGAGCATGGATCAAGTGAGGGTGCCATCTACAGTGATCATTCCAAGTAGAGGAATGCAACGGTATCCCTAGATTCAACAGAATTATGCGTGCAAATCCAAAACTACTCTGAGGTCGACCTCGAACTTACCAAACTGCCAAGTGGGAAGCTCCATGTGCTACATATATTCATCTCAGCATAGCTTCAGGATAGGGATGCATGCACCCAGCAAAAGGTAAACGAGGCCAAGAAAATTGCAATAGCAAAAACAACAGAATCTAATCATGCTGAGACAACCCAACAAGCAGCCTTAGCTCAAAGAGCGGAGTTGGAAAATGTCATTGACAGGCTATGCAATGATATTCTAGATGTCACTATCCTGACCTCTGCCACACCGCAAGCTAAGTTTGAGGGTCTGGTCGTAGCTCTCAAAGCCTCTAGATCAGAAATTTGGTCTCTGAAGGCAGATTTCGAGGAGAAAATTACGGTGTTGCAGGCACAGCTATAGCCTGAAACTCCCCCAGAAGTGCATGCATAGTGAGCAAAGACTATCCAGGATGTCGCAGCTAGAATTCCAGCACAGGTTACGTATGGCTCCACCTTGCTCGATAAAGCCATGGGGTTATGGACCTCTATGTAGGCCAATCCTTTAGTCAATAAAATCAATCAGTAATTGTGTGTGAAGGAGCAGGAGTTCAATGACTTACAAGAGGCATTACCTACCCTTGTCCCCACTCAGAGAATGGCCCGCCTCCAGACCAGCCAGGCGTTATGGGCTGAAGTGGAGGAGCTCCACCAGAGGAAGCAAATCGTTACTGATCACATGAAGCCATTGGCAGGTGAGGCCATGAAGCTCTCTCAGGACCTTGATGTCACCATCTGCATCCTGAACAAGATGATGCAGAATGTCTCTTTGCCTGTTGAAGGGTCGCCATCAGAAAATTTGGTAGAGACTGTGAAGAGCACCACAGATGAAAGTGTAGATGTTTTTCCCCCATTTTTTGTTATGATCGACGCACTCGATCTCAAAATGAAGAATCTAGTACCAATGTGACTCAAGGTGAGGGACAAGATTGTGTTAGGGGCCTGTTGGAGCGGAGTCCCCTAAGTTCGACAATGTCACTATATTTTGTAATAATTTAGTCTTGCAAAGGGGTTTTGGAGCAGGTCAAAACCCCTCATAAATTGTAATGGTTCAAAGGGTAGACCAAGGGGCCACAAACCATGGTTTCTAGACCATAAATTAGCATAGGATAAATATATAAATAGATGGATAGATGGAGTCCATGAAGTCAGTTTTTGATAGATCTGAGAGTGAATGATAAACTTGGATATTTTGTGATAATTTGTGCGGATTGTCTAGGTAGAAGGCTCCTGTTGGCTATGTGAATGGAGACCTTAGTATTGCTGTGTGTAGACACTGTTGGTTGTGTGCATGACCTCTTGAAGTGTTTTGTAATAAGGATTTGACTGATAAGTAATAAAGGAATATTTTTGCAAATATATGAATTATATATGCATTTGTTGGTTATGTTATGATTTTTTCTGTATATTATTTCCATTTCCTATACTGTCTGAAGCTAGATCACTGGCACAACTATGATTTATTGCTTATTGTATAGATCCCATAGTATAAATCGCCGATATGATGTGTTAAGGATTATTACTTTATTTATGATTTTTGGGTTAACTTGCAGAAGATATTCTGCATACTTGACCTAAATCTATCTGAAAAGGGTTTATTGGTTAGGGATATTGTAGCGAAGGAATTTTTAAGGTTTTTTGGGATCTCAAGGCACCTACATCTTTCAAATCTCCCTCAGGGTGGGGAAATCTGGTTCTAGCACCCCCCCATACTTCTTCGGGTGAGACTTTTACTTGCGCAAGCAGGTCACTGTTGAAAGGGCTGGTAGTAAGAGGGTTTTGTTGGTTAACCTCAATTCTGAACCTAGGTCATGACCCCTTAACCCAAAATATGCATGTATCATTTTCTCTACTAAAGCCTTCCCAAGTCCCTGACCCTGGATGAAATTATCACTTTTAGATTAATTAGAGAAATTACATAATTCAATGCTCCAGATAGCAATCTATACTACAGAAAATGCATCAAGTTTGGAGAATGGGAGCCATTTTATCTTTACAATGATCTTAAATCCTAAGTGACTTCATTTTCCTATAACAATAAATTAGAAAACATTAAGCATCATTTCAAATATAGTCTCTCTTTTAATTATTAAGGTTGCACAAAACACTTATTACCTTATAACAAGGATCCACTAAAATATCCCAAATTGTAGCATTGAATGCATGGATTGAAGAGGCATGAGCCATGCCTATAATATCTCCTTTTCCCTCACCATATATTAAATAAAATATTTTTTACATGCTAGTTTTTTCTACAACCGAATTCAACAAATACAGTAAAAATAAAAACATTACCAAGATAAGAAAGATAAATGAATTTTATGTTAGATTATATATTATATTCACCATGTTCATTGTCTAGCTGCATATCAAAGTGGGTAGTACACCAAAGGGATATCAAATGTACCTTTATTCAGGGGAATTTAAGGGAAGAGACATATATGGAGCCACCACCTAGTTTTTTCCAAGACTTTTCATTTTTCTGCAAAATTAAAAGTCCTTGTACTGAAACAAGCACATGACACTTGTTATGAGAAGATGGATTCTTTTCTTCTCTAAGATTTTCTCAGTACCACTCTTATCCAAATTATTATATTTTTTGACAAGGCAATGAACTACTCCTTTCTCTCTATGTGTATGATCTCATTCTCAATGGGAGTTCACCTACCTTGATTGATCATGTGAAGTCCATTAGCACTCCACTGGTTCTCCGAAGGTTCAAAAGGAGACTAGGAAAGGTAAACAAAAAACACTTTGACCTAGTAGCTAGCTCTACCAGGGTGAGAGGGAACTCTCAATAAGATCACAATCAAGGATTGACTGTGATATGAAAGATATTAGGCTACATATGATAGGATCATGTAGGTTTTGTGTGTTTTAGTTTTGATGTTGGATCAGAGATGAAACCAAGTAGCTAAGTCTAAGTATCAAAATGGTTGACAACTGAAAAAATATAAAGGAGCAAGGTAGTACTGGATCTACGATGGCTTTATGGTTTTGTAGGTATATTGGAGAGTTTGAAAAAGTAGAGGGGTTTAATGAGCATGTTCATTCATGAATTCATTGAACTGGAAGCATGAAAGACAAACTGACATTTCCATATAAAATAGCTAAATTAATATAATTTTTCCTATCAACTTTAAGTAAAACCACTAAATATAGTAGATATGGAAAGAGGAGCTATATAGAGTTCATTAAATACTATAACATAGAAAATACATGATCATAAACTCACTACACATGAATTCCTAGATAATAGTTGCAACTGCATCCTTTGATTTCTAAACATGAAAGTGAAAGTACAAGCTACAAGATTACAATCCTCTGATGTCCAACCAGTGAAATTACTCTCAAAATTATAGATACATACCAAAACAACATCGCCCCTCTGTCAGGGATCGTATCCATCAGTTTTGGAGCTCAACAAAACCCTAATGTCTAGTGGATGTCCACCAATTCATCTCATCATAGGAAACTAGATACATTTGAACAAAAATAGAATTAACAAGCATGTATCTACCCTATTTCACCAATTACGAACTAAATTACACTTCATGACATCACAAAATCATCATCATTCATCAATTACATAGGTAAAAGCAGGATGTGTTGGGGAAAAAGGCAATTTGAAGGCCTTCACTGTTTCCAAATACTGATCTGAAAGTTGTTATGGAAAGATTTGAATCTATGCTACATGATAGGATTTTTAATAACTAAAAAAGGTGTCTCCTAGCCCTCCAAAACTTCATTATCCCAAGAGTACTTAGAAAGCACATCGTAGCCTCCAAAAACAGGGTAGAAAGGTCATTTTTTGTAGTTTTTGGGCATTTTGACCCTCGAAAAAGTGGCCGACATGGCTTAATCACTGACTAATATTGAAGTAATCCTCAATATTAATCCACCAATGTAGAGAGTTAAACCATTGTACCTCCCCAATAAAAGCAGAGTGTGGCCCATGCTGTGCTTTTTCCAATGTGACTCATTCTCAAAATTTCCAAATTTGACCAAAATTTCACAAAAACCAAAATTTTCTCCAAAAATCCTTAGAATTGGTCCACAGATGCATGAAAAGGTATGTTATGCTAAAAATGAAGCATCAACAAGTATATCCAAGTTACCCTTATCCTTTTGACTAATTAGGGTTTCATTTGGTTTTTCTTGCAATTGTTTGACTTTGACTTTGTAAATTTGATTCCTGGTGTAGTAGTGGTCGGCTATGTGATTTTGCATATTGTTACCCTATTGGATTTTTCAAGGAGATTCTCCAAGTGAATATTTATTTTATCAAGCCAAGCTCCCTATTTTCATTTATTTCCATGGCTATCCTTTCTTCAAATGTCAACTCTTCATCTGGTGGATTTTGCTCTTTTTATTTCTGCAATGCTCTTCGAAGACCCATGGTCCTTGGCCTTTTCCTTGTCACCTTATTTTCATGCTTATCTAATTCTTCACTTTCAACCACTACTTTTCCTTTCACATTTTTCATACTAGCTTGAAATTTATTTTTCTCTAAGGACAATTGCTTTACCTTCAACTGATTGTTTTATTGCTCTATGAAGGAAATTATAAAATTAGCCCTTGCCAAATTGTCCTTGAGTTCTTTGATCTAGGAATCTTTGTCCTTGATGCAATTCTATAGGTTTTATGCTCTGCACTAGCCTCCAAGTCCACTATGTCAATTTCATGATGAATGAGCTCCTCATCATGCAAAGATGTCTCATGCTGCAGTGCTAATCCCTATTCTGTTTATGTGAGCTTGTCCCCTTCCTAAATCTGAGGAGAAAATAGAAGCCTTATGCGTCTCTGGTATGTCAGAGTGACCTCAATGTTCCTCCTCACTAAAAATGTGCTAGGTGATCCAACCTCCACATGTCTAGATGGTGTTGATGGTGTTGATGGTGAACTAGGGCTAGTAGGTTGGCTACTAGAAGGAAAAAAGACATCTGCTTGCATGAAGGTTTCCAAAGAGATGCTCTTCTATTCAAGTTGATGTAAAAATATGATTTTGATTAGATAATGGTGGAAGAGGCGACCTTCAAGACTACTCTGCTTATGTTGAACCTTTTATGCCATCTTTGCCAAACTTATGTAGGGGTAATAAGGAAAATTGAGTGGCTTTGCCCTTGTGAAATGCATGAGAAGTCTGACATGATACCCATATAGTCTAGAAAATATTCTCTCACAAGTGAAGTACTTCATGATGATCCTAATTAGTGGTGTATACTTCTCAAGGAGGTGCCCAACAGTAAAAATATTCTTCATGTGTTGTTGATAATGTATTTTGAGATAAGGTTGGTAATTTTGAATGTTTAGGTCTTGGTTTTTGAACCATTTTTCACCATGATTGGGTATTCCTTTTGCCTCAGCAACTACATCAATTGATATAGGGAAATTAACCCTTGCAATCATTTCTTTGTCCCTTTTGAGCTAAGTGCTAAACAATTTGGTCAATGTGGCATAATTATTACATATGGTCAATTTTCTGACACTTTAGTTTCAACAATTTTGACGTATTGTCATAAAGTTCCCAATTTTTTCTCAATTTTTTTAATCCTGCCAAAAAGCGTTGGACAAGCGATGAAATTTTGCAAACATTGGAATAGTAAAAAAACTTCCACACATCATACTTGCGACGAAAATCTGCAAATGTCGAAAAAGCGACAAAAGTGTTCCACATGTCGGGATAGCGACGAAAGGGTCACAACTTCATAATTATGACAACAGGTCAAGAACATTGGAATTGTGAAGAAACGGTAACAACATTGGAATAGTGTCGAAACGTCAGTTCAAGTCGTTTCATGTGAGGTTCAGGTTGGGTCGTGTCAAGTCAGGTCAAGTAGTGCCATGTGAGGGTCAGGTGCGGTAGTGTTAGGTCAGGTCAAGTCATGCTGTGTGAGGGTTAGGTTGGGTTGTATTAGGTCGGGCTGTGTTAGTTTGGTTCGTGTCCAGTCGGGTCATGTTAGGTCGGGTCGTGTGAGGGTGCCCAAGGAAACGCGTATGGGCAGGTCGGTTCAAGTTAGGTTGTCATGTGAGCATGCCCAAGGAAACACATTAGCATGGATTAGGTCAGGTCGGGTCGGTTTGGGTCAAGTCCTGTGAGGGAACCAAAGGAAAAACATTTGTCTGGGTTAGGTTGGGTCATGTCTTGTGCGGATGCCTAAGGAAACGCGTTCGGGCAGGTCGGGTAGGGTTAGGTCATGTGAGGGTGCCCAAGGACACGTGTTTGGGAAGGTTGGGTCAGGTCAGTTCAAGTCGGGTCATGTGAGGGCACCCAAGGAAATGCATTCGTGCTTGTTGGGTCGGGTCGTGTGAGGGCACCTAAGGAAATGCGTTTGAGCGGGTCAGGTTGGGTCATGTCGTGTGAGGGTGCCCAAGGAAACGCGTTCGCGTGCATTGGGGCAGGTAGGGTCAGGTCAGGTGAGGGTGCCCAGGGAAACACATTCGGGTGGGTTGGGTCATGTGAGCATGGTCGTATAAAAAATGTTAATTTGTGACCTCTTGTGTGCCTTGTGCACGTTTTTGTGTCTTTTTTGTCATTTTCTCCCTCGTGCCTTCGATGTTAGAGCGGTTTGGGTTGGGTCGGGTCGTGTGATGGCACGCAAGGAAAAGCGTTCGAGTCGGGTCAGGTCTGGTTGTGCTGTATTGTGATGGCACCCAAGGAAACTCATTTGGGAAGGTGGGGTTGGTTCTTATGAGAGTGCCCAAGGAATGCTTCCAAGTTAGGTTGTCCTGGGTCATGTGAGGGCACAAAAGGAAGAAAGTTCAGGCAGGTCAATTTTGGTTTGGTTGGGTCCAGTCGGGTCGTGCCGTGTGAGGCCACCCAAGGAAACGCGTTCGGCCAAGCCGAGTCAATTCGGGTCATGAGGTGTGAGAGCACCTGAGGAAAAACGTTCGGGCGGGTTAGGTAAGGTTAGGTCATGTGAGGGTGCCCAAGGAAATGCATTCAAGTGGGCAAAGTCTAGTCGTGTGAGGGCGCTGAAGGAAACGTGTTCGTGTGGGTTGGGTCGAGTCGGGTCGTTCCGTGTGAGGGCACTTGAGGAAACACATTCGGGAGGGTTAGTTTAAGTTAGGTCATGTGAGGGTGCCCAAGGAAATGTGTTTGGGCAAGTATGGTTAGTTCGGGTTGGATTGTGTGAGGGCGCCCAAGGAAACCCATTCGGGCAGGTATGGTTAATCCATGTCATGTGAGGGTACCCAAGGAAATGCATTCATGCAGGCTGGGGCGAGTTGGGTCCAGTCGTGTGAGCGCGCCCAGGGAAATGCGTTGGATCGGGTTGAGGGTCAGGTCGTGTGAGGCCACCAAGGGAAACATGTTCAGGTGGGTCTGGTCAGGTCAAGTCGAGTTGTGTGAGGGTGGCCATATAAAAAATTCTTAGTTGTGACTGCACTTATGCCTTGTACACTTTTGTACAACCCATTTTCTGTTTCCTCCCTCATGCCTTCGATGTTCGGGTGGGTCGAGTCGGGTCGAGTCGGGTCATGTGATGGCACCCAAGGAAATGTGTTCACGTCAAGTCGGGTCATGTGATGGCACCCAAGGAAACACGTTTGGGTTAAGTTGAGTTGGGTCGAGTCAGTTTGTTTCATACTATGAGGGCACCCAAGCAAATGCGTTCGGCTGGGCCGGGTTGGGTCAGGTTATGTGAGGGCACCCAAGGAAGCACATTGAAGTAGGTCAGGTCATGTCCACTCGAGTTGGGTTGGGTCATGCCATGTGAAGCCGCCCAAGGAAATGCGTTCAAATGTGTCAAGTCGCATTGGGTCAAGTCGGGTCAGGCTATGTCAGGTCGGGTCAGGTCACGTGACGGAGCCCAAGGAAACACATTTGGGTAGGTTAGGTCGGGTCGTGTCATGTGAGGGCACCTGAGGTCATGTGAGGGTGCCCAAGGAAATGCATTCAACAGGTTCAAATCTATTTGGGTCAGGGCATGTGAGGGTGCCCAAGGAAACACGTTCATGCAGGTTAAGTTGGGTCATGTGAGGGAACCTAAGGAAATGCGTTGAGGCATTTCAGATCAAGTCGTGCCATGTGAGGGTGCCTAAGGAAACATGTTCGAGCGGGTCAAGGCAAGTCGGTTCGTGTGAAGCCACCTAGGGAAACTTGTTCAAGAGGGTTAGGTTGGGTCGTTTCATGTGAGGGCTCACAGGAAAATGCGTTCGGGGGAGTCGAATCGGGTCAGGGTGTGTCGTGTGAGGGCACCCAATAAAACGCGTTTGGGCGGGTTGGGTCGAGTTAGGTCGGGTCGTGTGAGGGTGCCTAAGGAAACGTGTTTGGGTGGGTTGGGTCGGTTTGGGTCAGGTCGTGTGAGGGTGCCCAAGGAAACACATTCTTGCGGGTCAAGTCAGGTCGTGTGAGGGCACCTAAGGAAACACATTCGGGCGGGTCATTTCAGGTCGTGCCATGTGAGGTCGCTGAAGGAAATACGTTAGGGAAGGTCAGGGCGAGTTGCATCATGTCATGTGAGGGTGCCCAGGGATGTGTTGGATTGTCGTGTGAGGGTAGGTTTGGTTGTGTGAGCATCACCTAATATCTCCAAGAGGGATGCGTTGGATTGTAAGCAGAGTCATAGGATCTAAATGTGAGCAAATGTGCAAATAGATACTTGCAAAACAAGAAAGAAAATGGAATAAAATTTTTGAGAAACTGAGTAATAAACCAAGGGGAATTTCTAGGATGCGAACTAATTCAAATTGGGTCGGGATTCCATTTGCATGCATTTGGTATATCTGAAAATAACTTTCCCTAGTTTGCAAATAGGTCAAATTAGATTGGGAGACCAAAAATTAGCAAAATATTCTAAAATAGAGTGAACTAGAAGTAAGTGGAGTTAGAAATCAATTAGAACTAATTATTGACTCTCACATGCAAAAACATAACTTGTTAAACTTAGTTGAACTCCAAAATAGGAATAAAAGTCAACTTAACAAGAAGAGGAGAGAGAAAAATGACGGCTAACTGGGGCAAAGTAGGGAGGAAGTGCATACTCACTCTAGGAAGGTCTTTAAATTAGGTAGTAGGAATCAATGGAGTGTAATTATCCATTTAATCCTCCAACTAGAGTCTATTTATTGCCACATTTCATCCTAGGTGGCAACCCCTATTAAAATAGAAAACCCTAAAATAGAGAATTTGAAAAATGATAGGGAATTCCAAATAGTGAATGAAAAGTGGTCATATGTGCCCCTAATCATGTATGGAAGAGGCTCTAATGATGTCCATAGTGTGTGCCTTAATGAAATAATGAGTGTAATTTATCCCAACACCACCCCACAACCCAACTAGGGAGTATGCTATTGAACGAGTCCTAGCAACTCTCAGTTGTGTTAAGTACTCATGTACAACAAAAAACAATCAATGAATCCCAATAATTTGCGGCCATGTCAAGTACTCATGAAATAAATTATATAATACACAATATCAGAAGAGTGAGGTAAAGAGGGACAACCTAGTGGGAATAAAACCAGCCCTCAAAATACAATGCATACTATGTCACCTATGTAGTTGTTATGAAGAAGGATGGTGTTGTGGCCCATTTGACGTTTTCTCCCTTTTTCCATCAGCATTCGAGCGGGTCAGGTCGGGTCGGGTCGTGTGATGGCACCCAAGGAAATGCGTTCAGGTTAGGTCGGGTCGGGTCATGTCGTGTGAGGGCACCCAAGGAAACAAGTTTGGGTAGGTCAGGTCGTGTCATGTTGTGTGAGGGCACCCAAGGAAACATGTTCGGGTAGGTCGGGTCAGGTCATGTGAGTGTGCCTAAGGAACACGTCTGGGTCGGGTGATGTGAGGGCACCCAAGGAAACGTGTTTGGGCGGGTAGATTCAGGTCATGTCGTGTGAGGGAAACCAAGGAAATGCATTCAGGCAGGTCAGGTCAGGTCTGTTTGTGTCGTATCCAAGGGTCTACTTTGCTTGGGGTTATCCTTAGTTGCTCCATAGAATCTGCATTGGGTCATCATCCTTTGTTGATGGGGATCTACATGCCCTTGGCTATTTTTCTCTTTTTGGAGTTGACTCTATTACAAGGTTGTGGGTTAGCCAATCATGAATTTCTAGTACATAAGTGTGTGATTTCAAATTAATCAAGCATGCACAGGCCTGTAAAATTAAGGTTATATGGTAGACATTTTGTTTGGTGGACAAAATTATAATTTTGTTGGATTTTTCTTGATTTCAAGCAATGGTAAATAACCCGCATCAATGTTGCTTTCCTTTATGAAAAAACCAACATCAATGCCTTCCAAAAACAACTCAAAACAAAGGCAAGAAAGTCTCCATTCTTATCATTTCATGTTGGGGGCACTAGGTAGTTGAATATAATCTATAAAATAAAACACCTCTAAGTTTTCAAAACGAAGTATGAACAAAATTAACCATTACTTAGACTGCATTGTAAGCTGCTAGGGTATTATTTAGCATATTGGTAGACCAAATGCACGGGGTAACATCAAACTAGTCTTTTGAGTCCTAGGAGCTAGCCTTCTAGGACTTAGAGAGGGCTCTCTCTATCGTGTGCGAATGTAATATCACAAAACAGGGAAATTCTACAACAATGAGAATATCTTAAGATATTCCAAAGTTGGGGCTACAGAAATACATGAACACAATAATGTAATTTGTGTCAATTTACTTATTAAATGTGTATTAATCACATTTACATCAGATTAGGAGCATATCAACAAAAGTATATCTCCATATGTTATCTCCAAGTGGGGAAACACAGTGATCTGGACCATAAAAATGTTATTTCTAGAAAATAATGCTATAAATGTGAGAAATGGGACTTGTATCCCTTATTTCATGTAATATACATCTTTGATATAGAATGGGAGCTGAAACAAATCATTCTAGCTAACTTAAATAGATCGCTCGATTTTTATATGGCTTAAAAACACTAAAAACCTAGGACTTAACCCATACAAAAAACTATGAAGCAAGAACAGCATAATTATAAGAGGGATTCTATAGAAATATGTTGTAGATAACAGATCTGGAGTTTATTTAGCCAAAGCATAGAGAAAAATAGAGATCTAGCCTCTTTTATACAATGTAAAGATAACCCTACAAGGGTTTCTTGGAAGCTTAAGTACAAAAGGAGTATATATGAATATTCAGCTACAAAATGACACAGTCCCCTACAAAATTACATGAATATAGCTGAATAAATTACATTAGGGATGATAATCCCTTTTCCTAGCTTTCCGGGTGAAGGGTTGGCCCTTTCCCTAGGAAACTAGCCCAAAATCAAGGTATTAAACCTAGCCGCAGCAGCTCTCTGAAAAATGCCGCAGTTCCTACAAGGGACTGCACTGTAGAAGTGCAGAGAAGCTTTGGCCAAGTGCCAAGATTTTAAAATATGTGTGGGAGTCCTTCTTTCTGATCCTCCAATGGATAGACAAGATCTCCACTAAAAAACAAGCCCATAAATTACTCAAAAATATCCTCCTTTGCTGCACCTTGCAACACAACCCAGCTCTAAACAAAAACTATATTGTAGCTCAAGGAGGTAGCTTGGAAAAAATGTCAGAATGAGGAAATGTAGCCCAAATAACCTCTCCTTCCTTAAGGATGAGGTAGGGATTCCCAACTGGGAACACCCTTGTGCTAAACAACACTGCAACCCTGCTAAATAACAAGAGGAAGCAAAGTCTAAATAGACCCAAGAAAATAATAATCAAAGCATGCCTAACAATGGCTGCCCTCTTCTCCATATATAGAAAGTGCACCTCTCCACAATGGGTCCCATCCATATGTTCCACCAAGCTCATGCAAGTTGTCCTCCATTAAAGCTGCGCAATCCATCAAGGAGATACAATGTATCTAGACAGTGCATGTGGACTTGGTCAAATATGACTGAATCAATATGATCCAATCCTCTTCACACCTCTTGGTGCTCAATATAGCTACTTATTCTTCCTCTTTTCACATGAGGAATGCTATTCTTCCTTATAAAGAGGTTAATGGGCCTTCCTAGCCATTTTATTCATCTACCTAGAGATAATGCTAACTAGAATGTTCGTTTTAGCTTGATGCTAAAATTTGGGAACATTACAGTAAAGGATGTAAACTTTTTTTCTTTAGATGGTTGATTTTAGGCTAGTTGTTAAGTGTAGGGTTTGTTTGATTGGTTGGTTGGGTAAGATGATCAAGTAGGATAGGTGGAATGAGAGGTTATAAAACATATTGGGCTATGGAGTTTATGAAAGTCATTGATATCTCAATAATGAATCAGGGTACATCACACGGAAAATCTAGTGTAGTCATTGGATCTTTAAGGTTATGTGTGAAGTGAGATGGACATCAAGTTGGGCAAACAAGGTAGGGCAAACGGCAGTTAAGAATCCTTTTTCAAATACCTATGAACAAGAAGGTCTTAAATACTTATAAGAAAAAGATACTAATCATGAGATAGGGCACACCATTTACTCAATGATGATACTTCAAAAAAATAAACATTCAAGATGAATAATCCAGTGGAACAAAGGAAATAAGAAAACTTATCTAACTTCAATGATTCTACTTTCAAGCTTTGAAAACATATAATATGACAAATAGATTTAATAAATGAAGAGGGAACTCCTAAACATGATCTATCAAACTATAAAGGACTTTGAAGAAAATTGATAGGAATGGATAAAGGGGAAGATCAAAACAAGACCTCTTTAACTTAACCTAACAATCAATACATCAAAGATGGGTTCCAAGACAGAGTTTAGATAGCATCAAATAAAAATGGATTACCATAAATCATATTTGGAAACTAGCATATTAATCCATTAATGAAACAAACAAGCTTAGGTGGGCCTAAGGAGAAATTAAGAATTCCTTAAACTAACCCAATAGAGGAAAACATAAAGACAATAGCAAACAAGAGGACTAAGGTGCCTCAAACAACATTTCTCAAACTATAATTTTTTGAGCTATTGCAACATAGAAGGATGAAAAAAATTATAAACAAGAAAACATGAATAAATAAGAGACACAACACCATTAACCAAACTCAGGGATCCTGCACGCAAGCCTTCATCATCATTAATAAAGGCAAATCATCCACAAGCTCCACAACACCAAATTGATCTTCAACCTCAAAGAACCATTTATTGCTCTCAAAACTCATCAAATGCCAACCTTTACAATGAATCCTCATGATCTATATAACAATCAAGGAGGATAAAAACCCAATGGAGTATCTACAAGTCCATTGGCTAATCAAAAGTATCTCTATTGTCCTTGAGGCCCTGCAAGGCCCAAGGCAGAAAAATATCAAAAATATATATATTTTCGGCCATTTTTACCAAAAAAATTGACCTTTAGGCTCTGAAAAGCCTCCTAAAACTTTCCAAATTAACATTCTGAATTTTCAACCACAGGAGCGTAGCACTGTGTTTTAAAATGAAATTTCATGCTAGGAGCGTAGCACAAGAACAAGAAACTTAGGTCTTCTTACAACAATCTTTTGAAGGCCTTCCCGATGTCAGAAAAGGCTCCATGATGGCTCGTTGGAAATCCCTTGAAGTCTAAGTTCCAGATATACCCTTGGTTCTCTAATCTGACCTCTATAACCTATTCAAAAAGTGAAATTCCAATACTAGTAGGAGCACAGCGCATGTCCTGAAAAGTAGGTAGAATGATGAAAAAGTGGGTCTTTTTGACCCTTTTGGAGGTCCAAAACAACTCCAATTGATCTAAAACTTTGTGAGAATTTTATATGAGTGATGAGGAACCCAAAAATACAAGTCTTTCCTCTTGAAGATGCTCTGAAAAAGAGTGTAGCACCAGGTGTGTTGCACTCCTAGCCTCAAAATTTGCAAAAAACAAAAAATTGTCAAAATTCTCTAAAATTTGGTGGATAAGTATTTCATAGGATTTAGGAAACCTGTAGAAAATATTGAGGCAAGATTACAAGGTTTAATTGGTCTTTTCCTCCTTTTAGTGTTTTGAATTTGAATGAGGGCCTCTTCGATATGCCAATGAAAAAAGGTGTGATGGTAGTCTTGTTGGTGTCTTTTCCATGGCTGTGGTCCTCATTTTCATTATCATCCTTCGCACTTTCTTTACTGTCACTATGACTGCTCTTTGTGTTGCCTTTACTCTGCTTATCATTATTGCAACTTGTGGGGGTCACCGCCTTTACTATTTTTATTACTATCATGAATGTTTTCTTTTTCACTTATGCTTGCTTCATTATATTTATGAATTTTTGCCACTTGCTTCATCTGTATTCATGTTGCCTTCTATTTTCTTCTTCATTGTTTTACGCATTTTTTTTTTCCTCATCATCCTTTGCATTATCTACCTTATCACTGCTTTCTTGTTCTAAACTGTCTTTTTCTTCGTAATCTGCCCCTGTCTCTTGATTTTCATCATCATCCTCCTCCACATCATTTTCTTCCTCATGACTTGTGATTTTCTATGTCATCATGTGTTTCTTCTTCCTCACTTGTTCCTCCTAGCAGAAGAAAAAGTACATTCATGCAGCACTGGGCTAGTCAGGTGGCTCAATGCACAACGTCGTGCAGGGTTGCACGCCTCGTCGACAAGGTTGCATGCATAGTCGGCAAGGTTGCATGTGTCATCGGCAAGGCTGCGTGCACAGTTGGCAAGGCTGCATGCACAGTTAGCAAGGCTACAATCACAGTCAACAAGGCTGCACACACATTTGGCAAGGTTGCACCTGAAAGCTTAGGCTCCCTTATACTGATACTCTTTACAATTTGTCTCTTTGATGTAGTGAAAACGCCTTCTATCTTGGAAAACCATGGAGGTCACCTTTAGATACCCTTTTAAAACCTTCTTCCTATTGTCATTGTTGAGATTTATGGTCTTTATTTCACTTATTTTCCTACATTCTCAAACTTTAGGCTTTAGGGCTTTTTCCCTTCTTCATTTATAATTTCTAGAAATTGAAATATCATGCTTGAAAATGGGTTGATGTGATGGTACTTAACCTTGAATATGCCTGGAGAACCTTCAACAAGAGTCTGGGAGTGAATTGAGTGTTTTTAGGGTTGAGGATGCTCTCCTGGCCAAGGGCACAGCACCACCTCCTAGGAGCGCAGCGCCATGTGTAATTTATATGGGAAAAAAATGCCAGGAGCGCAGCACCAACTACTGAGCACGCAACACCATTTTGCAGAGGGAATTTGGAGTCCTTCCCAGTGTTAGAATTGGGCCTTTGATAGCTCTTTGGAAAGGTTAAATTTTCTGCATTCGACATATACCAATTTTTTCCTAATTGAAGTTGATGTTCCTTGTCAAAAGTGGATTTTTCCAAGACTTGTCAAAAAGAGTTGAGTGATGGTGCAGAAAACCAGAGTGCTGGTGCAGACAAGTTTTGGAAACCTTAAATAATTCAAAATTGAGATCATGATAGCTCATTGGAAATATATTCAAGTATAGTTGTCATTTGACTCATCAAGCAAGTCATTTGGACACTCCAACCATGAGAAAATCAGATTTTCCCAGGGTCACTCCAGCAGTGCAAAAATTCTCCTGGAACACCTGTATTTTTGAAATTTCTCCCAAACCATGATACCTATGTAAAAAATGAATAAGGTTTTAATTCTTGGATCTATAATGGACAAAAAAATCTCTCACTTTTTCCAAATTCATCTCTTTTTAGTCAGAAGCATATTTTTAAGAAAACGTGGCCCTAGGTGTGGCAAATGACTTGGCCCTTGGAATGAATTCTTGGAAAATGATTGAGGCATGATTTTTATGAGTTGGTATGGATTTATATTTGCTGACATGATCTATCATATGAGTCCTTTGCTCCTATTCCTCCTTTCCATAGAAAACCCTAGCTTAGTTGGAAGAGGAAATTAGGGTTTAGTGTAGGGGATTTAGGACTGCCTTGTAGAGGGAGGGGAATGAAAGGGTTAAGGGTTGTATAAATTCTTGGGGAAATTTTTGGGAATATATATAGGTGTTAGAGAGTAGGGGAAAGTGGAATTTAAATAATTGAGTGAGGGGAAGGGGTCTAAAATGGGAAAACACAAGCCTAGTCTCGAAAAGGGTCAAATTGTGGCAATAGGCTAGGTTTTGTAGAAAAATGATGAGTTTGAGGGATAGGAGTGATGGGAAGTGTTTATGAAGGTATATTTGGATAGGAGGAGGTTTAAGAGGATCAGGATACAAGCCTTGTTGATATTTTAACCATGGAGTTCATGAAACCAAGAAAAAATCCGTCAAAAACCCTAAATGGATAATGGAGTTAGGCAAACCAAAATAGAGGGCTGAGGCCAAAGGTGGAAAAACATAGTGAAAATAAGTGGCATGAGCCCATGAAGGGTCTTCAAGGAATGTTGGGCTGACCATGGCATGATAAAATAGACAAAAGTGAAAAAAGAAAAATTATCCTAAGGATAATAAAGGCAATGAGATTTCTAAAAGTCACAATGTTCATAAATTTTGTTTTTAGAAATCTAGGATAAGTATTTATTCATCTAAAAAAAATAAAAATAATGATGACTAAAAATGGCTCCACTTGGGGAGGGCAGCTCCTTTTCAGGAGGTATCCAAAACTTTCAGATCTCTTGGTTTATGAAGACCAGTGCCTCATCCATGGGATAGATATTTTTTTTTCTCCTTTCATTTGCTGATGTTTCTTTAAAGTTATGATCTCAATAATCTGGAACAACATGATTAATTCAACATAATCTCTACCTACCCACCCTACTTGCCTAAATTTTTCTCTTCCTTGGGTGCACTTGAATTGGCAAACCCTTTGACATTTTTTTCTTTTGAAAGCAAAAAAAAACTATCGAATAGTACCCTAATTACTTCCAAGGGTTCAGATTATGCTAGTGAACCCTTTTATTCTCTACCTAAACTACTCAACTGTCAAGAGTAAGCTATTTGATCGGACTCATTCACTAAGCTACTGACATGAAATTGAAAACATGGTTAAATCAAGATTAGACAATCTGATTTACCATGGATTGTGGCAGTAGAACAAGCTGCAAACAAGTGTTGTTTTTGTACAAACAAAACTTAGGAAACACAAGGGCTATGATCAATCATTTGTTAAGCATCCATTTTTTCCTCTTTGGTTCAGATTTGAGCATGTGGAACTAGTATCTTTCATTCCTAATCTATTTTATTTTGACAAGTCAAGCTTGAATTATTTGACAAGGTATATTTTACTAACTTATCAACATAAATTTAAAACATGTTCAGCCATGATTAGGCTTGATGACTGAGCAAGATCTTCTCTTTGAAAAAGTAGTAGCATTTAGGATTGCACACTTTTAGTAGTTCTTCTTTTTGGGTATGGAGTTGTACCTCTTCTTTTCATCTGCCCTATTTTTCAAATTTTTCTTTGTTTTGTATTTTTTCTCTCTTTTTTGTCAAAACAATCTAAAACTAAAGGTAGAAGGATGCTCATAGTGCTGAGCTTATTCGCTTGCCTATATATCCTAATCTAACTTATACAATATATACATTCATTTTGTGAACTCCCTTTTCCAATATAACCAGTCAAGTAGATGATTCCATGAGTGATTTTGTTTCAGCTCTTTGAGTGTGGTGAAAAAATCAAAAGGACACTCCCACCTTACTAGTGTTACAACAGTAGAGCCTAAAATTTTCTTGAAATTATGCATCAAACTGCTCTTGACATGACATACCCCTCTTTTAGATGTCTCTAATAAATCAACAAAGGGATCTTCAAATAATACCTAAATGTGAGGATTTGGAAAATAAGCTTGATCCAAGACCGCTTCTTCCTCCACTTGGTTAAGCTTGGGACTCTTTTGGGAAAGAAACTCCTTCTCTTTCTCATGATCATCTACACTGTCAGACTCATCATATATTGTCATGTTTTCCTCTAGAAAACCTGATTTAATAGAGCCATAGCTGTTCTGTTTCTCTTGTGAAGGTTGGAAATAGGGCTGAATGTGTTCTTTGTTGTTAAAATCAATACCCAAAGATTGCTGACATCTAATTTCATTAAGGTTGTCTTTGATGAACTAAAAGGAAGCACAAAAAAGAGGTAAAGACCCTTCCCTTTCTCCCAAACTTTCTGCACTTTCTTCTTCACTATCATAGCTGAGTGGTATTTGTTGATCACTAAATTTGAGCTGTTGAAAAATATTGTCTTTGTCCCACAAACTAATCACTGAATTTTCTGTAGTGTTATCTTGAGTTTGGAGAAGATAATCATCATTATATTGATCATATTTGAGATGCTTATTCATAGGATTAATGTCATCGATTATGCACACTCGATTAGTAGATTGTTCCACCATATGAAAAGGAGAGTGTTCATGGCCAATAGCTTTTCTTTCAGCAATCTAAAATGACTCGAACCACAAGGGTAGGGATTCAAGAGGTGCTGGATCATCTTCCATTTCTGGTTTAGTAATCCAAACAGCCATACCAAGATGATTTTATGGGATAAGTTGTAGATTTGAAAAAGGGTTTATATTATCCATTTCTTCCCTTACTGATTCTTTAGATCATTCTACCTTGTTTCTATTTTCAATTTGCTTGTAATACTCTCTTAATAGTGAAGCAAAATATGTAGGAAGGCATATAGTAATTACTTGACAACTTTCTGCATCTTCTTCTTTGCAACCTTGCTCAGCGGGCATGTTTTATTGAAATGACTAATTTGGTTCTTCCCAAGAAAATGGTACTGGTAGCTTTGAATAATCAGCACCAACCTCAACATTGTACTCTTCCTCTTTCCTACCAAGTATATGAATCATTTTTCTAATTGTATCTATCAACATCTCTAGCATTACCTCTGAAGATATCAATCTCTCTTGATTTGCTTTGTCTTTCTCTATTACTCTTAGCTTTGCCTCTCCTGTTTAGTATGTTAGTTTCCACATCAAGTGCTATCCTTTGCATTTCCTCCAGGGTTGTTGTGAAACCAGCTCCAAAAATAGAAGAAAAGAAATATCAACACCTTAGAAATAAGCCACTTTGAGGGGGAAACCTCCAATACATTACATGAATGAACAATTCTTGGATGATACAAATTACGAAACCTCCTTTCTATATATAGGAGTCCATGGGGCCACAATGTAATCCTAGTGGGCCACAATGTAATCTTAGCTGACCTAACAATAATAATTTAAGGGCACAATAATAAAAATATGGGGGTTACAGGGGTACAATAATAACAATAAGGGGTTACACTAACAACAATAAGGGACTATACTAATAACATAGGGACCTAACATGACCCTCTCCTTCAAAAAAGTGGTGTCCTCAACGCTTGAGTAGCTCTAGGTGCTTCTGTATAAAATTCTCATCCTCCCATGT
Source organism: Pinus albicaulis (assembly GCA_034641835.2). Lineage (NCBI taxonomy): Eukaryota > Viridiplantae > Streptophyta > Pinopsida > Pinales > Pinaceae > Pinus > Pinus albicaulis. The sequence goes on along the minus strand of CM076571.1, from coordinate 231,563,834 downwards.
ACAATATTTAGTGGGTAAGTTCTTCCACTTGATGAGATACTCTAAAATTGATCGATTTTGTAGTTGTCGAGTTCTTATTGCCATGACTGCTTTAGGTTCCAATATGATTTTTCATTCCTCATCAAGTTTGGGCAATATTGTTTGAACTGGAATATTTTTGCCTATAACCTTCTTTAAGCATGAAACATGGAAAAGTGGATGCACTCGTGAAGAAGCAGGAAGCTCCAATTTGTATGCCATAGTACCAATCTTTTGCAACACCTTGTAAGGACCATAGTACTTTGGCGATAATTTATTATCCTTCTTAGCTTGCTTGAGTGACATTTGTTTGTATGGTTGTAGCCGTAAAAATACCCAGTCTCCTACATCAAAACTTCTCTCGCTGCGATGTTGATCTGCCTGTTGTTTCATTCGATTTTGTGCCAAATTCAGGTTATCCTTTAAGAGTTGGAGAACTTCTTTTTGATGCTCGATGTGATCTTCCACTGCTTGAACCTTCGAATTTTCCCTTAAAGATGATGTGATGGATGGTGGATGATATCCATAAAGTGCCATAAATGGGGTCATTTTTGCTGCAGTATGGAAGGAAGTGTTATACCACCATTCGGCGAGAGGTAACCACTTGACCCATTGTGTTTGTTTATCAGATACAAAACAACGAAGATATCCTTCCAAACATTTATTTACTATCTCAGTTTGATCATCAGATTGAGGATGATAAGATGAGCTATGAGCTAATTGAGTACCCAAACAAGAAAATAACTCCGTCCAAAAATTTCCAGTAAAAATGGGATCTCTGTCGCTCACAATAACCTTTGGGTTTCCATGTAACTTTTGAATTGTGTCCATAAATGTAGTAGCAACTGTACTTGCTTTAAATGGATGAGATAATGCACAAAAGTGTGCATACTTGGTAAGTCTATCAACTACCACCATGATGACACTCTTTCCTTCGGACTTAGGTAAACCTGTGATAAAATCCATTGAAATCTCCTCCCAACGTTGGCTTGGAATGGATAAAGGTTGTAGAAGAATTGGGGTCTTAATTGTCTCAACTTTATTCCGCTGGAAAACCAAAAATTCCACCCCAAAATTTTGAATAGGCCATCCCAAAAAAATTCTTTCTTCACCCTGTGGTAAGTTTTTAAAAATCCTGAGTGTCCTCCTAAAGGAGAAGTGTGCAATTCTAAAATAATATTTTGTTTTAGTTGGGAATTCTTACAAAGATATAAGCGATCCTTGAACCATAAGGAATCATTTTTCCAACTAAATGTATCAGATGTACTAGGATCTTGCTGCAAATTTTAAATGAGTGTCCACACTTCTTCCTCCTTCTTCCATTCATCCCTTGCTTCGGTTATCCAATCTGGTTGGATAATAGAAATGGCACAAAGCAATGCTTCCACCTCTTCATTCTTTCTTGAGAGTGCATCTGCAACAACATTTAGCTTCCCTTTTTTGTAGATTATTTCAAAGTCATAACCCAACATCTTTGTGACCCATTTTTATTGCTCTTCTAAAGATAGACTTTGTTCCAAAAAGTGTTTAAGACTATCATGATCATTTTCTATCTTGAAGTGTCTTCCCATTAGGTAAGGTCACAATTTCTTTAATGCATGCAGTATTGCTAACATTTCCTTCTCATAAATAGCTTTCTGTAAATATGTTCCTTTGATTGGATGACTTTCAAAAGCAATGGGTCTTCCTTCTTGCATTAAAACAACACCAATTCCATTTCTTGAGGCATCACATTCCACAATAAAGGTTTTTGTAAAGTCTGGCATAGCTAAGACCAGTGCTAGGCACATTGCCTCTTTAAGATGTTCAAAGGCCTTACTTGCTTCAGGAGTCCATGAAAACGCATCTTTCTTCAATAATGTTGTTAGAGGTGCTGCTATTCTCCCATAACTTTTAAAAAAATTGCAATAATACCCTGTTAACCTGAGAAATCCTCACAACTGCTTAATGGTTGTGGGGAATTTCCATTCCTTAATTGCTTTAATTTTGTCAGGGTCTACCTTAACACCCTTGTGAGATACAATATGACCCAGATATTCCACCTCTTGTAATCCAAGGAAACATTTGGATGTTTTTGCATACAATTGTTTCTCCTACAATAGTTTGAGCACCATGTCAACATGTTGAACATGATCCTTTCAAGACCAGTTGTAGATTAGTATATCATCAAAAAATACTAGCACAAATTTTCTAAGGAATGGTTTGAAAATGGAATTCATCAATCCTTGAAATGAGGAAGGTGCATTGGTAAGGCCAAAAGGCATGACCAAAAATTCATAATAACCCTCATGAGTTCGAAATGCTTTTTTCAGAATATCTTCAGTCTTCATTCTAATTTAATGATATCCTAAACGAAGATCCAACTTGGTAAAATAAATTTCTCCATGTAATTCATCCAATAATTCATCAATCACAGGAATGGGAAATTTATCTTTAATGGTGAGCTTATTGAGCTCCCTATAATCTGGACACATGTGCTATGATCCATCCTTCTTCTGTACCAATACTACAGTAGAAAAGAAATAACTTTGACTAGGTTGAATTATATGAGCCTCTAACATTTTTGCAATCATATGTTTAATTTCTCTCTTTTGGACATAAGGATATCTATAAGGCCTGATGTTTGGAGGAGCACTTCCAAGAATCAAATGAATAGCATGATCATGATCATGGATAGGTGGGAGTCCTTTGGGAGTTTCAAACACTTTGGAATGATTGTCCAAGACTTTTTGGAGATCTGCAGAAATAGATTATTTTGATGTTGGAACTTCTGGTGAGCATAATTGTGCAATTACGCCTCATTGTTCTTTCTTTAGAAGCTTTGTCATGACATTAGAGCTTATTATATTTCCCGGCTTCCCTGCAATACCGCTTAATTCAACTTCCTTACCTTCTGAAAAAAATTTCAAGAAAATTTCTTGAAAATTAAAAGCTACCATCCCCAAAGATTGTAACCATTGTACTCCTAGTACAACATCAGCACCTCCCATAGGAATCAAAAGCATTGGACTATTCAATACATATTCCCCCATGGTTAGCTTGATATTATGGAATTTTCCAGAGAAATTTATATTTCCTCCATTTGCAACCATCACTTGACATTCTGGTGTTGGGTATAGGAAATAATTCAATTCCTTGGCTACCTTACAATAAATAAAATTATGGGTACTACCTGAATCAATCAACACTATTACCTTTTTCTTCTTGATATGTCCTTCTATCTTAAGAATTTGAGGAGTGGTAATTCCTGCCAATGCATTACATGATATGGTCAGACTCATTTCTTCCTCTTCTATGGTTGGGTTCTGGTATATACCCTCTTCTTTTGAAAATTCTTATTAATTTTCTTCTTCCTCTTCACAATCTATGTAAAATAATTTCTTCTGAGCACACTTATGACCTTTAGCGTATTTGTTATCACAACTGTAGCAAAGCCCTTTTGCTCTTTTTTCTTGCAATTGTTGTGGTGTCAACCTTGTAGGTTGTGGAAATCTAAGAGTAGCAACACTTCACTCTTTATAGAAGTGAGTGGTAGGCTTCCTTATCGCCATAATTTTACATTTAATTTTTCTTTCCAACCTAAATTCCTTCTCCAATGAATTAGGTTCCAAAACATGAACTTCATGTTGGATGTTATCCTTTAAAGTACCTATGAAGATATCAATCCTGTGTTCCTCTGAAACATCAGTTACCCTTATATTCAATTTTTTTGAAGTCCTGAATGTGCTCCCCCACTAAACACTTTTGTTTGAGATTTATCAATTGGCTAAAAACGGTGTTGCTCTTTGTATCCTCATAATGTGCTATCATTTCCTCTGTACAAATTGACCAAGTGACAATTTTTTTACGGGAGCAAAGCCATTGATACCATACAAATGTATTTTTTTCTAAATGTAAAGTTGTGATGTGTACCTTTTGTGTGTTTTGCACATTATTGATATCAAAATATTGCTCCATCTATAGTATCCATGTTACAAGATCCTTTCCATCAAATTTCCTCATATGTATTTTTGGAATATGGTGGTTCTTCCTTCCAACATTAGAGTTTATGAAATCACGATTAACATTTATTTTGTTCTCATCATGAGTTTCCTCTACTATCTTTTCACCATTAGGAAACATTTCTTGTATCAGCTTTGTCAAACCTTCCATGTATGCTTTTAGATCATTCTTCATGTTTTCCATTTTTTCATCGATCTTAGCTTCCATGTCATCCATCTTAGATTCCATGCTAGCTTCATTGCCATCCATGCCATTCTTTAAACCATCCATCTTAGATTCCATGCCTTTCTTCAAACCATCCATCTTAGTTTCCACACCTTTCTTCAAAACTTCCCTGTCATTTTTTGTTTCTCTTTGCGAGAGATAAATTTTTTGCACTTGCTCTTGTAATTTTGATATGTCATGTTTGCATTCTTCATCATCATGAGTCATAGTAGAGCCTTCTAAAGGCTTAATGGGTGTTGAATTATTTTTAGGGGCTATTTTAGAATCAAATACTGATATCTATTCTACAATATACCCTTGGAATCAATTCAAATTGATTCTTAAAACAAGACTTATGCAATTCGAAAACAAAATACACACCTTTTACTTTATTTTGAGGAGCTCAATATTGAAATTTAATTATCTCTATAATTTCGGATCCTCAATATTTGAAATTTGGCCTTCTAGTAGCGCTTTTAAGCTTCTTTCAAATGTTATAGGTCTGATCTGATTTGGACTCTTCAAGGAAAATTTATGTCAAATCTCCCACAATGACCCAATTATGGACTAGTTCAGTAGAGTGAACTTGTACGACTTTCCACGTGTCAGTGTTTCCTCCTTTGGCTCTAAAGATGATAGATAGAAAACTACAATCTGTTTAGCACGTGCAATTTTCATTTAATCCAGGTATGGAAGAGAGTTATGAATATTTTACCAGTCACCTCACCGGAAGGATGAAGATAAGGCTTTGAAAAAAGCCTAACTTCCACAGGATCATGTCTCCACCAATATTGTGAACCAAGATTTGAAATTTTGCGATGATGTTATCATAGTTTCGACTTACCTCTAAATGATTACACTTCTGCAAACTTCGCCTAAAAAAACAAAGTATAGCAGCAAGAATTCACGATGGCTTTTTTTGGGCAGTGAAACCTAGAATCTAGCTACGATGCAAATGTTGTGAAAGCAGCTCCAAAAATAGAAGAAAAGAGATATCAATGCCTTAGAAATAAGCCACTTCAAGGGGGAAACCTCCAATACATTACATGAATGAACAATTCTTGGATGATACAAATTACAAAACCTCCTTTCTATATATGGGAGTCCATGGGGCCACCATGTAATCCTAGTGGGGCCACAATGTAATCCTAGCCGACCTAACAATAATAATTTAAGGGCACAATAATAACAATATGGGGGTTACAGGGGTACAATAATAACAATAAGGGGGTTACACTAACAACAATAAGGGACTATACTAATAATATAAGGACCTAACAAGGGTCAAATGATCTCTTTCTCTCATCTGGAAAACCATCTCTGGGTCAAAATCACTTGGGTAGTGCTTGAGTGCCCGCCCTGAAGGTGGCTTTATCTTAGTCGGTATTGCATTGTATACTTTATTGAACCTGGCTTAAAAGCCTTGTACTGTCTCCTCTAGTTGTCTTTTTAAATGGTTGTATTCCTTTATGAGGAGAAATTCATTTCCCATGACCACCCACCTATCTAGGAAGACTTGAGTGAATTGATGAAAATTGATAATGCTTGCAGCTGGAAGGTCCCTAAACCAACTCTTAATTTTTCCTCGTAATGATAAGGAAAAAATTCTAATATGCACATCATCTTCTCCTATTTCAAACAAGTCAATTAAATTCTCAATATTTTGAATGTGTTCTTCAGCAGTGACTTTTGAGCTTTCTCCATCGAATATGGGTAGTTTATTTGCAAGATTTGCAAGTAGGGCCTGGAGGATAGGAGGCAAAACTAGAGGCTTGTATCTTTCTAGGACCTTTGTGGGTAAAGGTAGTTCAAAAAGATATTTATTATTTTTTTAGGTTTTATCAAGAGGAGGAAAGGTAACATGAGGCTCATGTTTCACTAGGTCTTCCACAGGATAATCTAAGGAAGGAATAGGTGTATAAGTCTGCTCATGGTCTGAAATTTGAGGCTCAACATTTTGAGGCTTGAGATATTTCCAAGTGTAGATCTCATCAGTGTATTTTTTATCAAGCTTAAAGTAGGATAGAACATAGTTATAGATAAAAACAATAATTTCTTGAATCCAACCGATGCCTGAGTGCTCTTTCTTTCTAGGATGACTGGTCATGTTTCAAGTTATTCCTCCAGTGGAGTATTTAGGTATATTGAGAGTTGTGGAGTCACCAAGTGGATGATTTCAACTATTTTAAGGCAGGTTTTTGTCCACCATCAGCAATTGAATACCAATCTAAGGATATTTGTGTGTTTTTTGAGGTCCTAAGGAAAAATTAGATTGTCACTGACTCAGAATGTCCCACCGTGATCGCCATTATGTTAAGGTCCCATGAATTAGCAGATTGGTAGACCAAATGCACATGGTAACATCATAACAGTCTTTGGAGTCCTAGGAACTAGCCTTCCTAGACTCAAATAGGGCTCTCTCTATTGTGTGTGAAGGATGTAAACTTGTTTTCTTTAGATGGTTGATTTTACGCTAGTTGGTAAGTGTAGGGTTTGTTTGTTTGTTTGGTTGGGTAAGATGATCGAGTAGGATAGGTGGAATGAGAGGTTATCAAACATGTTGGGCTATGGAGTCTATGAAAGTCATTGATATCTCAATAATGAATCAGGGTACATCACACAGAAAATCTAGTGTAGTCAATGGATCTTTAAGGTTATGTGTGAAGTGAGATGGACATTAAGTTGGGGAAACAATGTAGGGAAAAGGGCAGTTGTGAATCCTTTGTCAAATACATATGAACAAGAAGGTATTAAATACTTATAACAAAAATATACTAATCATGACATACGGCACACCATTTACTCAATTACGATACTTCAAACAAATAAACATTCAAGATGAACAATCCAATGGAACAAAGGAAGCAAGAAAACCTATATAACTTCAATGATTCTACTTTCAAGATTTGAAAACATATAAGATGACAAATAGCTTTAATAAATGAAGAGGGAACTCCTAAACATGATCTATCAAACTATAAATAACTATGAGGCAAATTGATAGGCATGGAAAAAAGGTCAAGATCGAAACAATACCTCTTTGGCTTAACCTAACAATCAATACATCAAAGAGTGTTTCCAAGACAGAGTTTAGATAGCAGCAAATAACAAGGGATTACCATAAATCATATTTTGAAACTAACATATTAATCCATTAATTAAACAAACAATCTTAGGTGGGCCTAAGGAGCAATTAAGAATTCTTTAAACTAACCCAACAGAGGAAAACATAAAGATAATAGGAAATAGGAGTACTAAGGTGCCTCAAACAACATTTCTCAACCTATACTCTTTTTAGCTATTGAAAAATAGAAGGATGAACACAATTATAAACAAGAAAACATGAAAACATAAGAGACACATCACCATTAATCAAACTCAGGGATCCTGCAAGCAAGCCTTCATCATCATGAATCAAGGCAAATCATCCAGAAGCTCCACAACACCAAATTGCTCTTCAACCTCAAAGAACCATGTATTTCTCTTGAAACTCATCAAATACAACCTTTACAATGAATCCTCATGCTCTATATAACAATCAAGGATGAGAAAAACCCAATAGATTATCTAGAAGTCCATTGGCTAATCAGAAGTATCTATATTGTCCTTGAGGCGTTGCAAGGCCCAAGGCACAAAAATATCTAAAATAAATATATTTTCAGCCATTTTTAGCAAATAAATTGACCTTTAGGCTTTGAAAAGCCTCCTAAAACTTTCCAAATTCACATTTTTACTTTTCAACGGCAAGAGCATAGCACTGTATTTTAAAATGAAATTTCATGACAGAAGCGTAGCACAGGAATAAGAAAAATGGCTCTTCTTACAACATTGTTTTTAAGGCATTCCTGATGTCGGAAAAGGCTCTATGATGGCTCGTTGGAAATCCATTGAAGTATAATTTCCATATCTACCATTGGTTCTCTAATATGACCTCTGAAACCTATTTAAAAAGTGAAAATTCCAAGACTAGTAGGAGCGCAGCACATGTCCTAGAAAGTAGGCAGAATGATGAAAAAGTGGGTGTTTTTTACCCTTTTCGAGGACCAAAACAACTCCAATTGATCTAAAAATTTGTGATCATGTTATATGAGTGATGAGAAACCCAAAAATGCAATCCTTTCCTCTTGAAGATCCTTTGAAAAAGAGTGTAGCACCAGGTGTGCTGCATTCCTAGCCTCAAAATTTGCTAAAAACGAAAACTTGTCAAAATTCTCCCAAATTTGGTGGATAAGTCCTTCATAGGGTTTAGGAGACCCGTAGAAAATATTGAGGTAAGATTCCAAGGTTTACTTGGTCTTTTCCTCTTTTTATTGTTTTGAATTTGAATGAGGGCATCTTTGATATGCCAATGAAAAAATGTGTGATGGTAGTCTTGTTGGTGTCTTTATCATGCCTGTGGTCTTCCTTTTCATTATAATCCTTCCCGCTTTATTTACTAGCACTATGACTGCTCTTTGTGTTACCTTTACTTTCCTTATCATTATTGTCACTTTTGGGGGTCACTGCCTTTACTACTTTTATGACTGTCATGAATGTTTTATTTTTCACTTATGCCTGCTTCATTATCTTTCCACATTTTTGTCACTTGATTCATCTATATTCATGCTACCTTTTGATTTCTTCTTCATTGGTTTTCCCATTGCCTTTGTCCTCATCATCCTTTGCATTATTTGTCTTATCACTGCTTTCTTGTTCTAAACTATCTTTTTCTTCATAATCTGCCCCTATCTCTTGATTTTCATCATCATCCTCCTCCTCATAATTTTCTTCCTCATGAATTTTCATTTTCTGCTTCATCATGTGTTTCTTCTTCCTCACTTTTTCCTTCTAGTAGAAGAAAAAGTATAGGAATGCATCACTGGGCCAGTCGGGTGGCTGAATGCACAGCGCCGTGCAGGGATGAACGCATCGCCGGCAAGGCTGCATGCATAGTCGGCAAGGCTTCACACATAGCCAGCAAGGCTGCACGCATAGTCGGAAAGGCTACACACATATTTGGCAGGGCTGCACCTGAAAGCTTAGGCTCCCTTATACTGATACTCTTTACAATGTGTCTCTTTGATGTAATGAAAACCCCTTTTATCTTGGAAAACCATAGAATTCACCTTCATATATCCTTTGAAAACCTTCTGCCTACTTTCATCATGGAGATTTATGGTATTTATTTCACTTCTTTTCCTACATTCTCAAACTTTAGGCTTTAGGGCTTTTTCCCTTCTTCATTTATAATTTCTAGAAATCTTTAATTCATGCTTGGAAATAGGTTGATGTGATGATACTTAACCTTGAATATGCTTGGAAAACCTTCATCAAGAGTCTTTGAGTGAATTGAGTGTTTTTAGGGTTGAGGATGCCCTCCTGGCCAAGGGCGCAGCACTACATCCTAGAATCATAGTGCCATGTGTAATTTATATGGGAAAGAAATGCCAGGAGTGTAGCACCAACTCCTGAGCACACAACACCATTTTGAAAAAGGGCATTTGGAGGAATTTTCGGTGTTGGAATTGCGCCCGTGATAGCTCGTTGGAAATATTAACCCGTCTACCTTCAAAATATAGCATTTCTTTCCTAATTGAAGTTTATTTTCCTTGTTAAAATTGGATTTTCCCAAGACTGGTCAAAACGTGATGAGTGATGGTGCATAAAAGCAAAGTTCTAGTGAAAACAACTTTTTGAGGCCTTCCATAACTCCAAATTGAGCTCATGATAGCTTATTAGGAATATATTCAAGTCTTATTTTAATTTGACTCATCAAACAAGTGATTTGAACACTCCAGCTATGAGAAAACTGGATTTTCCCAAGGTCACTCCAGCAGTGCAGAAATTCTCCTGGGACACCTGTATTTTTGACATTGCTCCCAAACCATGATACTTGTGTAAAAACTGAAGGAAATTTTTCTTCTTGGCACTATAATGGACAAAAAACTCTCTCACGTTTTCCAAATTCATATATTTTTAGTCAGAAACATACTTTTAAGCAAAATTGGCCCTAGGTGTGGCAAATGACTTGGCCCTTGGAATGAATTCTTGGAAAATGATGGAGGCCTGATTTTTATGAGCTGGTATGGATTTATGTTCATTGACATGATCTATCATATGAATCCTTTTCTCCTATTCCCCCTTTCCATAGAAATCCCTAGCTTAGTTGGAAGAGGAAATTAGGGTTTTGTGTAGGGGATTTAGGACTCCCTTCTAGAGGGAGGGGAATGAAAGGGATAAGGGTTATCTAAATTCTTGGGGAAATTTTGGGGAATAGGGATAGAAGTTAGAGAGTAGGGGAAAGTGTAATTTCAAGAATTTATTGAGGGGAAGGGGTCTAAAAGGGACAAACACAGGCCTAGTCTCGAAAAGGGTCAAAGTGTAGCAATAAGCTAGGTTTTGTAGAAAAATGATGAGTTTTAGGGATATGAGTGATGGGAAGTGTTTATGAAGGTATATTATAGATAGGAGGAGGTGTAGGAGCATCAAGGTACAAGCCTTTTTTATGTTTTAACCATGGAGGTCATGAAACCAAGAAAAATGCCCTAAAAAACCCTAGATGGATAATGGAGGAGTTAGGCAAAACAAAACAGAGGGTTGAGGCCAAAGGTGGAAAAACATAGTGACAATGAGTGGCATGAGCCCATGATGGGTTTTCTTGGAATGACATGTTGGTCATGGAATGATAGGATCGATAAATGGTGAAAAAAGAAAAATTATACTAAGGACAATGAAGCCAGTGAGATTTCTAAAACTCACACTGTTCATGAATTTTATTTTTAGAAATCAAATATAAGTATTTAGTCATCTACAAAAAAAAAAAATATTGATGACTAATATAAGACAAGAAACCAAATTTATCAATGTAAGGAACTATATTTGAGCCTCCCTAAGCTTTTTTATGACTTTATATTTTTCCATGGAGCATGAATCCTTAGCCACAATACCCAACCCCTAACCCATTCAACACCCTAAACCTCTAAACCCTTAACCCATTTAACCTCTAAACCCTAAATCTATAAACCCTTAACCCCTAACCCATTTAACCCCTTAAACCCATAAAATCCTAACCCATTTAACCCCTAAACCCTAAACCTCTAAACCCTAACCCATTTAACCTCTATATCCCTAAAACCCTAAACCATTTAACCCCCTAAACCCTAAAACTCTAAACCCCTAACCCCTAACCCCTTAAACCGTAATTCCCAAACCATAACCCATTTAACCCCCTAAAACCATAACCCGTTTAACCCCCTAAACCCCTAAAACCCTAACCCATTTAACCCCCCAAACCCTAACCCCATTAACCCCTAACCCGTAACCCCTATAAGTGTCCTACATCATCAATGTCTCCAAATTGCACGATTCCTGTCCAATGTGTTCATCAAGCTAATCCTATATCATTGACACATCTACAACATCCTCTTCTTCACATGTATCAACTTCTTCCCCTTCATCACAATTTTTAGCTCCATCCTACTCCATTGCCCAATCAAGTGAAAGAAGCTCTACTTCAACATTCTCCTCCAAGAATTCAAGTTCAACATGAATCTATGGGTGCTCTTCTTTCATATGCCTCAACCTGTACAAGGTCTGAAAAATCCTCCCTTGACATTCTTCTGGCCAACTTTCCATGTCTTGTTATGCATCTTCGACCTTGACCAATGTCTTTCCCCTGCCAATGTTTCATTGAGACCAACCAATATATTGTCCAAGCTTCGATACCAAATGTAGCCCTATTGTTGTATTCAGATTGGGTCGGGTCAAGTCATGTGAGGGTTCCCAAGGAAACACGTTCAAGCGGGTCGGGGTAGGTCGTGTCATGTGAGGGCACACAAGGAAATTTTTTAGGGTGGGTTGGGTTAGGTTGTGTCGTGTGAGGGTGCCCAAGGAAATGTGTTCGGGTGGGTCGGGTCGGGTCGGGTCCTATGAGGGCACCCAGGGAAATGAATTCGGGAGGGTCGTGCAAGGGCAGCCAAGGAAAACATGTTCAGACGGGTCACTGTGTTGGGTCTTGTGAGCACGATCGTATAAAAAATGCTAAGTTCTGACCTCTCATGTGCCTTGTGCATGCTTGTGTGACCTGTTTGTCGTTTTCTCCCTTGTGCCTTTGTTCGGGCTAGTTGGGTTCTGCCATGTGAGGGTGACCAAGGAAACACATTTGGGTCAGGTACTTGGGACGGTTCGGGTTGTGTGAGGGAGGTTTTATAAAAAAATTTAAGTTGTGACCAACTGTGTGCCTTGTGCACATTTGTGTGACCCATTTTCCGTTCTCCACCCCCCCCCCTGCCATGCCTTTGTTTGGGGAGGTTGGGTCAGGTCAGGTCCTGCCATGTGACGATGCCCAAGGAAATGCGTTTGGGTCGGGTTGGTTTAGGTTCTGTGAGAGTGGTTGTATAAAAAATGCTAAGTTGTGACAGCTTGTGTGCCTTGTGCATTTTCATGCAACCCATTTGCTGGTAGCTACCTTGTGCCTTCGTTCTGGCGGGTCGGGTCATGCCATCTAAGGGCACCTAAGGAAATGTGTATGGGTTGGTTCGGGTTGGGTCGTGTGAGGGTGGTTGTATAAAAAATGCTATGTTGTGACTACCCATGTGCATTGTGCACGTTTGTGTGACCCATTTTCCATTTGGTCCTCCTTGTCGCCATCGTTCAGGTGGGTTGGGTCGTGGCTTGTGAGGGCGCCCAAGGAAACACATTCGGGTCGGGTCGGGTTGGGTCCTATGAGGGAAGCTGTATCAAAAATGCTATGTTGTGACTGCACGTGTCCCTTAATGTGCACTTTCATGTGACTTTTTTTTCGTTTGATCCCTTGTGCCTTAGTTAAGGTGGATCGGGTTATGCCGTGTGAGGGCTCCCAAGGAAACGCGTTCAGGTCGGGCTCGGGTCAGGTCGTGTGTGTGGAAGTTTGTAAGTTTTACATATTAAATAATTTATATAAACCTTAATATATTATTTATTTATATTCATTTTTTAATTTAATACTTTATATAATTTTTTTTTAAATATTATTATTTACATTTCATTTTTATTTTTAAATTTTTAATTTTAATTCCAATTATTCCCGCCTCAAAAAAATTTCACCCTTCACCCAGCCTCCCTATTCCCCCCTGTAGAAAATACACCCTTCAAATCACTGTTATGGATGCACACTATTCTGCACACAGAGTTGGGTTGAAAGCTGACTCGACCCTGTGGAACCTGACTCCCCTAAACGTTGAATGTTGAATGCCCATTCCCTCGTACACCTTGTTTTTTATTTAGTTCTGTCCCACTTATTTGATAATAGCATCAAATTCAACGTGGGTTGGACTGAAGTCGTCCTCTGCAATGCTTAATAATTATGCTAGAGGCTATACGGTAACACACATTTCCTCATGCTCTAATAATCAAAGTCAAGTATTCAAGCTTCTTATTGCCCATGATAAATCACCCAATGGGAGACGGAAGAAGTCCTCACACAATGTCTGGGGTTCAAATCCCTACAAGCCTATACAGGCTAGGAAATATGTCATTAAAGACATTGTGGATGAGTTTTTGAAGCCCTAGGGGTTTACGGATGACTATGATGAGGATAAAAAGGTTTCTGAAATTTTGATGGAGGGTTTGATTCCAATATGGAAGAGAAGTTTTCCATTGAGGAGCACAAAGTGCTGTGGAAGAAATTTTAGTTTCCATCTAGGAAGGTTACAGGTATTTTCGTCGTCAACATTCTTACCGTCATATATGGTAAGTAAAACAGATCTTTGATTTGGGTTTTAGTTGTCTTAGAATTTTTTGATTGATGTATTATGATGGCTACTGTCAAGCAAGACATCTTTCCTCCCACTCTCCCCAACTCTCTATCCTTGTTACCAATATTATTTATATGAATTCAATAGAAATAAGACACTAAGGAAGAGCCCCTACACCCCCACACTTCTAAGGAGGATACCAAGCTCTTGTTGAACAAAAATAGATATAATTTGAGAAAAAACCACTATAGTATCATAACAACTAGAAACACAGAAACCACAAAGAACCCCAGAAACCGGCTTGGCTTACATCTTCGATAAATATTACAACCACTGATAGTCTTTGGAAACCATTATGTATTTATTATTAGTCATTTCATCAGGATAAAACATCAAATTAATAGCTATTACATAGAGTAATTACTAACAGTATTTAAGGAACCAATACCCAGCCTAATCATGAAATCATCAATCACAAATAGAACAAAAAAATATAGGAGTAGAAACACTATTTTTACTCTTTCATTAGCTTATAATAACAATTAGAAACAATGGGGATAGGGACGAAACCTTCATTTTGTCATTTTCACAAATAAAAAAAAGCAGGTCGTACCTACCTATTTTATCTATATTTAAGAAATAACAGGTGCGAAGACCATGAGCAACACAGGGACAATCAATGAACAAGGCTTAAACAATTAACACTCATGGTCGATCACTCATTCAAATAAGACATCTATACATAATATTCATGAATATTGAACCTCCCTTCTAGTTAGGTTGTACCCACCTTCCTTTATTCCTATGTTAATTAGGTGTGGTGCATCACATAATTATATCAATGAATTAGCATAGGTGCATCATCTAGCAAATCTAAGAAATAGAATAGAGGCACAAACCTAAAAAATATGAGACTATGTTTGGCCTAGCTTCTATTACATGTAAAAACCTTTTTGTAGATCATGTATTGAAGATCAATACATAATATCAATCTGAAGTAAATTCTTTAGTATTTGGCCCTTGTGGAAAGGCCATCTAAGGTAAGCCCTAATCTGAACTTGCATTTCTACTATGAGAATTTCCTTCTGGAGAAAATCTACTTATGGATAATCTCTTGTTGTATCCAAGATATGTAACACCCTAAACCATAACCCCATTAACCCCTAACCCCTAACCCATATAAGTCAATGTCTCCAAAGTGCACGATCCTAGTCCAACATGTTCGACAAGTTTTTCCTCTATCATTGACACATCTACATCATCCTCTTCTTCACATGTCTCAGCTTCTTCTTCTTCATTGCAATATGCATCTCCATCCTGATCCATTGCCCAACTAAGTCAAAGAAGCTCTACTTCAACATTCTCCTCCAATACTTCAAGTTCAACACGAATATCTGGGTTCTCTTCTTTCATATGCCTCAACTTGTACAAGGTCTGAAAAATCCCCCCTTGACATTATTCCAAAATTTCCATGTCTTTTTATGTAGCTTTGACCCTGAACAATGTATTTCTCCTACCAATGTTTCACTAAGACCAACCAATATAATGTCCAAGCTTCGATACCTACTACAGCCCTCATATTGTATTCGGGTTGGGTCGGGTCGTGTCATGTGAGGGAGGCCAAGGAAACACGTTCATGCAGGTCAGGTTCGGTTGTTCCATGTGATGGCACCCAATGCAATGCGTTCCGACAGATCAAGTCAGGTCATGTCATGTGATAGCACCCAAGAAAACGCATTCGAGTGTGTCGGTTCGGGTCAGGTCGTGTGAGGGTGCCCAGGGAAACACGTTCAGGTGGGTCGGGTCAGGACGGGTCGTGCGAGGGCACCAAAAAAAATGCATTTGACTGGGTCATGGGATTGGGTCATGTGATGACGATCATAAAAAATGCTAAGTTATGACCACCCATGCGCCTTATGCACGTTCATGTGACCCGTTTTCTGTTTTCTCCCTTATGCCTTCATTTGGGCGGGTGGAGTCACGACATGTGAGGGCGCCCAAGGGTTGTAGGTTTTAACCATGTACAAAAATTATTTGCAAACGAACCTTAAAAAATAGAAAATAAACAATAGCAATAGAATACAACATAAAACAAATATACACAGAGATTTTCCCCTGGATCCCAAATCGGGACTACCAACTTGATTTTTCATTATTTTCCTTTTAGTGTTACAACACATATATATACATTCCAAAGCATTCATAAACCGCAATCCATTAACGCTAGAGTAGAACATAACCATAGTTCCCTTGACTGGATCTACAAAATACCAGGGGTCGAAAACCATCATGCCCGAAAACCATGTGCAAACCCATGCACAAAACCATCGGCAAGTTCGTCCACTGAAAAATAGGGTCCAAAAAAAACTCTTGGGGCACTACTAGCCCCCTGCGAACCCCGAGATAGGAGTTTTTTCTCCCCCCTGTGACCTCCCGAATGTGCCTAACGCAACTTATGACTAATCATGGAAACAATATAACACATACCCAACATTCTCCCACTTGTTGTTTTCTTTCCACAGGGGGCCACATGACAGCTTAGTAATTATTCCAGCTCTGTAACACCCATTGTTTCTCTACACCAAGAGAACTTATGAGTGCTCATATACTTCGTCAATGCGTCTACAACATTCTTCAAAGTTCCCACCTTTACGAGAAACACCCTTTCATCCTCAACCATATCTCTCACAAAGTGATATTGAACATCAATGTGATTTTTCTTTGAATGATAAGCAGGTTCTTAGCCAAGAAAATTACACATTGGCTATCACAGTCTATCCTTGTAGCTCGCTGCACCAACCCCATACTTGAACACAATGTCTACAACCAAATTGTTTCCTTGCTTGCATGAGTGGCAGCCATGTATTCTACCTCTGTAGTTGAAAGAGCCACTACAGACAATCTTTTACTTATCCAACTAACTGCACCTACAAATAGGCTAAACACATACCCACTTGTAGATATTCTTTGGTCGAGATCTCCAACCCAGTTTGTTACACCATTTTTTGGTCATCTAACCCATTGGTATTAGATGGACCCAAGTACACCATGTAAGACCAATTTTACCCCAAGTATAATTGCATTCACTATGAAAATAACTTAGTAAAATCACCTTTATTAAGCTATTTATGGTCTAAACAGGAAATCCCATGGGGAAACATTAAATAAATCCATATTTGTTTGGTTTTCCTCAAGGAATAATTATTTAAACAGCAGTTTCATTAATATTCCTCATTATATTTAACCCAAAACAAGGAAATTAATTAGATAAATCATTATTTATCTTATTATTTTGTTAGAATAATTATTTAAACATTATTTAAATAATATTATTTGTTAAATATGACTAAATCTCCCTTACATGATCAAATAAATCATTTATTTATTTATTATTACTTAATCACATCCTTAAAATGACAAATAAATCATTTATTTATTTATTATTTACAAATAAGGGGATTTGACTCAAGTCAAATTCTTTTTCCCTCCAACAAATATAATAAAATATTCCATAAAAGTTGGATCTTGATTTGGTTAATAATATTTTAATTATGCACCAATATCTAGACTAACTCAATATTTTGTTATAAATATAAGGGTTTTCCCATTCATTTGTCACCTTTTGTTGCCTAAATATCACTCTCGATCTCAACTTTTGGTCTGGCTATTGATCCACCATCATAACCATATTTTTCCATTTTTATCTTGGTTTTCTACACCATCAAGAGAGAGGAATTCTAAATCTGAAGTGTTGAGGACTTTCAAGAACCCATCCCATTGAGGAGGACTGGGAACACCCTCTTGTGTTTTCCTCCCAGGTGCCATTAATACAAAATTCCTTTAATATATTCTTGTCTTGTCTATTGGATGCATGGAGTAAATCTTGTTTTTTCTACTGTTTAATGTCTTCTAATGCATAGATCTAGATTTTTGCAGCATTTGTCTTCATCACCTAACTGCATATATGAAGATATTAGCAGTCACTTGTGCTGTTAGGGTTGTTTGTTATGCGCAGCTAAAGTAGTATTTTTTTGTACACTTGGAATTAAGATTCATACTAACAACTAGCGACTCCACAGAGGTTTATGATTACAACCTTTATCGTTTTCCTGATCCTTGCATATCCAACTGCTTCAAACAATAGGATTTATCTTCAGCCCCTTGATTTTGCTTTTCTTGATGTTTTTTTTAACCTATAAAACCCTAAAATTATAAAAATTCTGACTTCCGTGTGTTTTCAGACCTATTGCGCAGGTGACAGACATCGGCCGTAACTGAGACGACAACGTTTTTTGAAATCTGCTTCCAAGAGTGCCGGAAGTGAAGGTCGCACTTTTTAGCCCCAAACCTGTGACCTAGACTTCCAGGTCGCACTTTACAACCCAAAAAGTGCGACCTCTGCTGAAAACAGGTCAGAAATTGCAACCTGGACATTTTGCAGGGATTTTTTTGAAAGTTTTTTGGGTTTTTCTGAGCCTTTGTTAAAGGTTGTCTGACCTCTGTCTCCGCCTGTTTTGGACCTGCACTTGTTCTATTTCGCTCAACTAAGTGGGAACCTAGCCCCCTAGGGCTTCAGTACCCTCCAATTTTTGTGGAAGAGTTTTTGCTGTTGCAGGTTGTCTGAAATTTTAGAGTCTTAAGCCATTTTTTTAGATCTGATACCTTGCCTTCAGATCCACTTTATATTGGCTTGTTATCTATCCAAATCTCCTCATTTAGCTTTGCTCTGGTTTTCCTTTAGGGTTCACTCTGTTTCCCTCCTAGAGACAGCCTTTCGCCACCTTTTTTTACAACAATTTTTTCTCTGATCTATTGTTGTTTCTACACCACTTTCCAGTAGATTTTTCCCTTTAGATCCTTGTCCCTTCTAACCTTAGATATATTGTATGTTTTAGTGTGTTTTGATTAGTTTTTTTTTTCACTCACCTATAGACTAGTTGTTGAGAGCCCGCTTCCTTGGGTTTAGATTATTGCATTATTAGCTGTTAATTTTCTATTTTGCAAGCTTATATACTATAATTTGTAGGGTATTTACAGTTATACAACACACTTTTTATTTTTCTCTAGAAACATCTAGGTTTGAAAATTAAAATTTACACACTTCACACACACACTCCAAGTGAAAAAGGGCTTGGTTAACACCGCCAAGAAAAGACTCTAAAACATTGAAATCAATTGATCCTGAACCTCTTTGCCCTTGTTTCGACATTGTAATCAGTTGATCCTCCACCTCCCTACCCCTGTTGTTCTCTTTTTCCTTTGTGCTGTGTTTGTGTCAACACCATTGTGCCACCAAAGCATTTATCATAGAGACTTCTTGGCATTCATCCTTAGTTTCCAGTAGGAAAAATCACTTCTCCATGTAGGGTTCGAGTTAGTCTTCCACCGAGTCTGCACACCAACTCTTCTTCTCATCCTTTGGCTTCTCCTTCTCATTTTTCCTTTGATTCCCCCCCTAACACCTTCACTATGTCTAGTGCAGGACCTAATACTGGTGGTAACCCCGACCCTCCTGCCGAGAATACCACTAGTGGGACCGCAACAGATACTACCCTGGTTGAACCCTTGCTCCCTTTCATGGTAGGCCTCAGCCTCCCCAACTTTGACTAGTTGATAAATGACCCTATAGACCACGATGCTAGTTGGCTTGCTATGCCAACAAAGCTCCCTTTAGACATCCAAAAGTTTGAAGGTCTTGCTAGACAAGATCCTTCAAATCATGTTCGATCTTTCCACATGTGGTGTTCATCTAATTCCATTATCGATGATTCTGTCCATCTTTGGTTGTTCCAACAAATGCTTACTGGTGAAGCTTCCAAGTGGTATGTTGATTAGGCCCCTTCCTCTCATACCACCTTTTCAACTCTTACCCAAGCCTTTTTGTCTTATTTCCAGCTTCCCCTTCGTTCCAACACTGGTACTGAGCTCTTGACCTCCTTCAATCAATCGTTTGCAACCTGCCTATCCGACCATATTCAGGAATGGCGGAAAAGAAGGACCCTATGTCAAGCCCCTACATTTGAAGACCATGTCTACATGGATTGGTTCCTTAGGACTCTCTTGCTGCCTATCGGAAAATATGTCGCATTAAAATATAACCTGATCTATGCTCAGTCGGGTTATGTTTATACCGTTCTACGTGATCTTCCCAAACCTAGTGGTGCCAATGCACCGAGGGCATATCATGCCATTGACGGTATCGTTGGAGCTCTCTTTAATCCATAAGATCAACCTCCCATGGGATATGGTTTCTCTCAGGGCGAGGCCAACACCTCCGACACTTTCCCCCCTCTTGGTAGAACGTATCCAGGATATGGCATGCCTCCTCTTTTTTCCCAACATCCAGCTTACCATACTGCTACCCAACCTCATTTTTATCGGTATCCATAGCCCGGTGGTCCAGGTCCTCCAACATTAGCACCTCCTCCCTTGCCTTCTCAACCCCTATAATAATAGCCACCACCCCCTCAGGGGTAGGTACATGCACAGCAGGGTGCGACTAATCCTCCTCCCTTCAAAAGGAAGAGGAAAGGCACTCAAAATCAAGCTACCCTTGGTAATCCCAGACCTAATCAAGATAATGCTCCTAACACAACAAACCAACAACAAGGCACTCAGCCCAAGCAGGATAGGCCTATTTGTATGAACAAGCCCTATTCTTGTTGTGGTGTTTATGGTCATTATATGAATGATTATCCCCTTCTACCACAGATGCGACAACTATGGGAGTCTCAAGCGACATTGAGAGGACATCAAGTTGTTCCTTCCATTCCTCCCAGTCCTGCACCTAGTCAACCAACTGTGTTTACTGATCCTTTCCCTCAGCAAAGATTTGTCACCACTCAACCACATGAAGGTCAGGTGGCCACTCCACCTCTTCTATCTAGTTCCCTCTATTACCATATTCTCATGATGTCTTCTGATCAGCCTTCTGAACCTTCTTCACTTGACCCTTCACCTTCAGTTGGGACTCATGACCCCCTTTACCCTGCTGGAATGGTTCCTCCAGGCCTCAACCATCTTGGAGCTGTCTCGCCTGGTCATTACCCCTCTGGTCAGATACCATTCCTAGCTCCCCCACCAAGAGTGTACACAGTAGCTGTTATGGCCACCTTCTCTCTTCCTAACCTGACCCTTGGGATTCTCGTCTAGTACCTTGATCCTCCAGCCACTACCCCTCCTATTCATCCCAAACCTTACCTTGCTTTGACCCCGGTTCAACTGATCCCTATGAATTCTCCTGCTGAAACACTGCCTCATTCACCTCAACAGGAACCACCTCTCGTTGCGATCATTTCGGGTAAGAATGTCAAAGCTCGCAAGGGGGCATCAAAGGACAAGGCCACCCCAGTGAACCCTACCCCTTCTCAACCTCCAAATAGTACCATACAGTGTGCTTTGTGTGATGTTGTTAGCCACGCCACCCATACTTGTCCGGAGTTGCCTCACCTTAAGTCCATGGTCAATGAGACGTTTTTGAAATCTGATATCCCAAAGGTATATGTCACTATACATGATTCAATCCTGAAACCCAAACCATTGTGCACAAATCACCCTTGTGCTTTGTGTGATTTCCATGGCCACTACACTCACCTTTTTCCTCACCTCGAGGAGTATTTCTCCTCTTTATAAGCCTTATGCCAATTCTAGGCTGAGCATAATAAGTCAACCACTCCCCTTTTTTTCGCACCTTGCTTCGAAAACACCAGAGGACATAGATGCTCCCATTGACATTCCCCCTTATGATGTCGAGATAACGGGGCCTTGGTCGGAAGTCCCCGATGATACCTCCCCTGATGTTTCACCCGACCTCCCTTCAACACCCTCCCTAGTCTCAACATCTGTTGATCGTCTGTATGCTTACTCTTCTGTCACCCCTTGTGACGATGCGCATGCAAACCTCTCCTCTCATGATGAGGAGTAAGGTAGATTTGCCACGTCAAGTGGTCTTTCTTCCATCATTCACCCCATCTTCTATTTATGATGATGAAATTATGGAAGTAGCCACCACCCCTGACTTTGTCTATCCCCCCTTACATCGAACTCATGCATTCGAACCACATGCACCTTGTGGCCATTACATTGACACCCAATGTTTGGGTAAGGGGGAACCCATATTTTAGAGACTAGGAGAAGCAATTCTCCACAACTCTCCTAGTGAGTCTATTCATGACGACTCTCGTCCCATTATTCTTCCACATTTAGAAGAACCTCTAGAGTCCCATATCACTTCAGATCACTCTAGGGATGACACCCCTCATCATTCCTTCATATTAAATTAGCAACCCAGTCTCATAGACATTGTGGTTGACCAACCTATGGGTTTTCTGGGAAAACATCAGTTCATTATCTCAAAATCCTCTCTTTGGGATAGTAACACCTTGTATGCCAACCTGGAAACTTAAAGTCCATTTGATTCATATATGTAGTACCAAAAGATATTGGTAATCATCTATTTCCTTTCTCAAACTGCATAACCATATCAAAAACAAATGGCGCACCACATCATTAAAATGTGTTTATATTTCCCATTTTCTAAAAACATCTTGGCATGTCCACAACATGCTTGGGGGAACCTATGCCCCTTAACCATAAAAATCCTAGATCTCAGCCAAAAACAACACTGAAAACCCCTTTCTCTAATAGGTCACACTGTTCAGGTCATTTCCTGGGACAGGTCATATTTTTATGCCCAGGACCTACTACCCAGGTCACAGAGCATACCCAAAAAAGTGCGACTTGGCCTATTCATGATCTTTGGGCACCTAAACTAAACTTTCAATCCACTGAAAGGAAAGAGTAGGATTAGGCCTCTTACCTACAACTGACTTCTCTCAATTCCAATGGTCAGTTTGTATGCTACAATCACCACAAGATTTAGGGCCTTCTCTCCCCACTACATTCACCATAGCTCCACTTGCGAATGAGTGAATTGGGAGGGAAAATGCCTTATTAAAAGAAAACCCCTAATTTCTCTTTCGCCTGCTGTGGACAAACTGTGGCTCAGTTTTATGAACCGTATGTACCATTGGAAAGCCCTCAAATGGGTATCTATTAGTTTTTAGTGATTTGATACTTCTCCAAGACACCCTTTTTCCAAGAAGCGTCACTTCACTCCTCCTCAAAATCGAATTTATTCACTTGAAACACTCATATCGAGTGCATCACTTTGCCTTCATACTGGTCCATGCTTGTGTCAACTTTCTTCATGAGTTACCATCTTATACTAATGATTTTATGGTCCCCATTGGACCCTTTTCCTGTGTGGCAGCACGATTGAGTCACCCTTGTTTAGAGCATCCGAGTTGAGTCACCATTGCTTTCATGGAGTCTATCCTGTGTTCCTTTGCACCCCACTATAGTCCTCCACCCTTCATTGCTTGGTCCCTCTCTTGTGTCACACATTATGGCCTTCAGTCCCACTGTCCCCTATCCCTCTTGATGATGTGCCAGTCACTGCCAGGTCATTCATACCCTTTATGCTCTAACAAGGGAATTCCTCCCTTCACTACTCAGTACCCCCGATTTCATCATCATCATTGGTGTCAGTCTCTCAGTCACTCTATTATTGTCCCTCGTGCCTTAGTTGAGGATCCCTTATTGCCTCACCTATGGCGGGCCTCCTTCTGTTGACATCAACTCATTCATTCCAGAAGATAGGTCTAGAGGGTGTTGTACCTTGGTTCCAGCTTCCACTCTTGTTTGGTGCCTCAGATCAGGCAAGGGGACTCCTTATTTCCCTTTGACATGATTAGTTCTTAGCTCCAGCTCCCTTCAGCATGATCGAGATCCGTATACTTGATGGTTCAGTGATGCAGTAGCTGATATCGGTGGTTCCCAAGTGTGTGTGAGATGTCTCAACCCTCATGAGGGGGTGTCCCTATAGGTAGCCCCCCACATACCTGGATGACTTCTTCACTTTAGCCTTCAATGCAGCTCCATAGATTTGATGATACCGACCTCAGTTGCTTGCAGCGCCTTCTTGATTGCATATATCAGTTAGATTTTTAGAGCCCTTTCCTGTTTATAGGGGCATATGGGTTATATTCATGTCTCATGTACTCAGATATTATTGTACAAAGTCCTGGTTGTTATCCCAGGCATAATATGTATGTGGGATTCATTATGATGTTATTCATTTGGCTCATGTTTATGCCAGCATATGCTTTATTATTTCGTTCCGTGGTTTTCTGGACACCTTATTTTTTGTACTATTTCCTCAGCGAGCATAGGTATGCCTCCCCTGCCGCCTATAGCAGGTACTCACTCATCAAAGAGACTTGTGACACATGTAAGTCTCGCCTCCTCAGCGTCTAGTTCTTTCAACACTTTGGTCTACCTTATACTCCTCTCTCTTTGACTTCCCCATCGATGTCCAGTGATTTAGTTCTTACAATGTACTTCGGTCATACGATTAGCTCTTAACGCTCGCACACTGGGGGGAAGCTGTTACACCATTTTTTGGTCATCTAACCCATTGGTATTAGATGGACCCAAGTACACCATGTAAGACCAATTTTACCCCAAGTATAATTGCATTCACTATGAAAATAACTTAGTTAAATCACCTTTATTAAGCTATTTATGGTCTAAACAGGAAACCCCATGGGAAAACATTAAATAAATCCATATTTGTTTGGTTTTCCTCAAGGAATAATTAGTTAAACAACATTTTAATTAAATATTCCTGGTTATATTTAACCCAAAACAAGGAAATTAATTAGATAAATCATTATTTATGTTATTATTTTCTAAGAATAATTATTTAAACATTATTTAAATAATATTATTTGTTAAATATGACTAAATCTCCCTTACATGATCAAATAAATCATTATTTAATTGATTATTACTGAACCATATCCTTAAAATGATAAATAAATCCTTTATTTATTTATTATTACTTAATCACATTCTTAAAATGATAAATAAATCATTTATTTATTTCTTATTTACAAATAAGGGGATTTGACTCAATTCAAATTCCTTTTCCATCCAACAAATATAATAAAATATTCCATAAAAGTTGGATCTTGATTTGGTTAATAATATTTTAACTATGCACCAATATCTAGACTAACTCAATATTTTATTATAAATAGAAGGGTTTTCCCATTTATTTGTCACCTTTTGTTGCCTAAAGATCACTCTCGATCTCAAATTTTTGTCTAGCTATTGATCCACCATCATAGCCATATTTTTCCATTTTTTTTTTTGGGTTTTCTACACCATCAAGAGAGAGGAATTCTAAATTTGAAGTGTTGAGGACTTACACGAACCCATCCCATTGAGGAGAACTGATAACACCCTCTTGTGTTTTCCTCCCAGATGCCATTAATACAAAATTCATTTAATATATTCTTCTCTTGTCTATTGGATGCATGGAGTAAATATTTTTTTTTCTACTTTTTAATGTCTTCTAATGCATAGATCTAGATTTTTGCAGCATTTGTCTTGATCGCCTAACTGTAGATTTGAAGATACTAGTAGTTACTTATGCTATTAGGGTTGTTTTTTATGCACAACTAAAGTGGTAATTTTTCGTATGCTTGGAATTAATATTCATACTAACACAGTTTGCATCAACAAAACCGTAGATGTCCAAAAATCTATCCAATCCCGGTTCTCCTTGGTATCACAAACCATAATCACTAGTTCCACACCAATATCTGATAACTTGCTTCATTGTTGTCCAATTCTCCTTCCCCAGTTTTGACATAAACCTGCTCAATACTCCTGCTGCATGTGCAATGTCTAGTCTAGTACAGACCATTGCATACATCAGGCTACGCATTGCACTTGCATATGGAACACAAGACATATCTTCCTCTTCTTCTTGTGTCTTGGGACACTGTTCAACAGATAGATCTACACCTACAGGAATAGAAACCTTCACCTGTTTACTATCCTGCATATTGAAACTCTACAATATTGTCTCGACATACTTCCTCTGGTTTAACCAGAGCTTCCTCTTTTCCTAATCTCTCTTAATTTCCATGCCCAAAATATAGTTTGCAGCACCAAGATCCTTCATGTCGAATTTGGAGAACAATTGGGTCTTCAAATCTTGGATAATTTCTTTGTGATTTCTAGTCAAAAACATATCATCCACATACAAGACCAAATAAATAACACAGTCACCAATTAATTTAAAATAAAAAAAGTGATCCTCTTTTCTTCTGGTGAAGCCAAGTCCCTGTATATAGGTATCAAATTTCTAATACCACATCCTTGGTGACTATTTTAACCCATATAGAGACTTTTTTAACTTGCATACAAGTTATTTCTTACCCTTCACCATAAATCATTCAGGCTAATTCATGTAGATCTCCTCTTCTGGATCCCCGTGAAGAAATTTTGTCATCACATCCATCTGTTTTACCTCAAAATCAAATGCAACAGCAATAGATAAAAGTAATCTAATAGAAGTAACCTTGGAAACAGGAGAAAAAATATCACCAAAATCAATTCCTGACACCTGGGAATAACCTTTTTACTTATACATTCATCTTCTTATTAGACACCCATTTGCTCTTGATGGCCTTCCTTCCAACCGACAACTCCACCAGATCCCATGCCTCATTTTGTGCAAGGATGAAATTTCATCAACCATGGCCTCCTTCTAGAGTTTTCTATCCTCTGAATCCACTGCCTCCCTGGTATTCTAGGATCATCATTAGTGATAGTTAAAGTA
Organism: Pinus albicaulis; assembly: GCA_034641835.2. Classification (NCBI taxonomy): domain Eukaryota; kingdom Viridiplantae; phylum Streptophyta; class Pinopsida; order Pinales; family Pinaceae; genus Pinus; species Pinus albicaulis. Next base: position 231,537,203 of record CM076571.1, on the reverse strand, counting down.
AAATTTTAATAGAAAGTAGATAGACTATACCTTTCTGGCTATCTTCTTTCCGAAACTAATATTCTCATAGTTGGAGTTTTTGGCTCTTCCTCTTCTGAATCTTGTTATGTTGTACAGTCTAATTCATTCTCCTTTAGCTAAAGCTCTATCTTCTTAGGTTCCTATGATAGGAATTCATGCTTAAAAACATCTTTCACCTCTCTAAACACCACATCTCGGTTGTATACAACCATTGTTTCTGGTTTCCAAAGCTTGTAGCCTTTTAAATGATCCTTATACCCAATAAAGTTGAACCTTTCAGATTTATTATCCAACTTTGTTCTTTTCTCCTTTGGAACATGTAAATATCAATCACATATGAATACCCTCAAATGTAAAAGAGAGGTTTTCTTACCAGTCCATACCTCATGTGTATTCCTATCCTCTAACGCTTTGGAAGGTGATTTGTTAACTAGGTAACATGTTGTCTCCACTACCTCTCCCCATAATTCTTATCCTAACCTGGTACCACTGAGCATGCTTCTTTCCTTTTCCACTAGTGTTATGTTCATTCTTTTTGCAACTCCATTTTGTTGAGGTGTTTATGGAGTAGTATTTTTCCATGCTATACCACACTTCTTACAGAACTCTTTAAATTCCTTCTTGAAAAACTCTCCACCATTATCTGTCCTTAGCACCTTTATTTTCTTCTCCTTCCGGTTTTCCACTAGAGCCTCAAATTCTTTAAATCTGTCAAATACTTCATATTTATTCCTTAGGAAATATATCCATGTATTCCTTGATAAGTCATATATGAATGAAACATAGTACATAGACTTACCCAGTGATGGAACTGAGACATGTCCAAACACATCACTATGCACAAGCTATAATATCTTATTCACCCTCTTTGCACTAGAAGGAAAAATAACCTGATTATGCTTCTCATATACACAATGTTCGTAGACATACCTTTTACCATACCATTTCCATGAAGTATCCAAAGGTTCTTCTCTCCAATATGTCAAAGCCTTTGATGCCATAGCGTGGTATTTTCTCCAATGACCGCTAGGCTTTCTGCTCCAATTTTAGGAACCGCAAAACTGTTGCACCCATCAATAACAATGCTAACCTAAAGCTTGTATAGAGTTTCGATCCAAACTCCCCACATCAATACCAGTTCAACCCGAACCATCTTGTAGGTATCTTTCTCGACCACTGTTTTTACCCTTGCATCATCCATCTTCCTAACAGAAACCAGATTTCTATCCAATGTAGGAATATGTAGAACACTGGGAAGTGTTCTAATCCTTCCACCTTGCAACTTTAGCTTGAATTTTCCACATTCGACAATCGTGGCCTTCCAAATCACCACCATCATAATTCTCATACTCGCAGAACAACTCCCTATGGTGAGTGAAGTGAAAGGATGCCCCTGAGTCAATCAAACATGCCTCATGATCTACATGTGTATTTGAAGAAGAACCCAAATACACATCCCCACCTTCATTTGAGGTGGCTTTTGCCTTTGTAGAAGGAGCATCATTAGATCCCTTTCCTTTCTTAGGAGCTTTATATCTGCGGTCCTTTTTGTAGTGCCCTTCCTATACACATTTCAAGCACAACTTAACAAAATTTCTTGGAGATTTAGATCTCCCTCTAGATTTAGATCTCCCAATCAAAAAATTATTTTTGTTCCTATTCTGGGACCTTCCTCATACATATAAGGCATCTCCATTCTCTCCCTCCATATTTCTCCATCTCATTTCCTCTGAGAGTAAGGATGAGATAATTTTATCAAAATTCAAGGTAGTTGCATTGCTACCTATTGCAATACCAGACTCTCCCACGAATCTGGTAGAGAACACAAATAACGGATGCACTTATCTTCATCTGAGATTTTAATATCAACAAATGAAAATTGACTTACCACAGTATTGAAGGCGTTAAGATGCTTTGTCACCCAATCTCCATCCTTCATCCTTAGGTTATACAATTTTTCCTACAGGAACAATTTATTTACCAGAGACTTACATTGGTGCAAAGTCCCTAGCTTGTACCACAAATTCTTCATCCTAGCTTCCCCATATACATTCAAAAAAACCGAATCTGAGATACACAACCGTATTGTTCTCTTTGCCTTCCGATCTAACTTCTTGCAGTCTTCATATGATATTTCCATTGTTTTAGTACCCATATCTACTGCGATACACTGATATTTATTCACTAGCAAATCCTCCATCTTGAGCTTCCACAACTCAAAACTATGACCATTAAATTTCTGGATCTCTATCTTTCCACTTCTCGACATCTTCTTTCACCACAAGAATCGATCCCAAAGATCTTCCACTGAACAGGGTCTAGCACAGGCTTGAGAAAAAAACCCCTCAGCAACAAAGGCATCATCTGTTGGAAATATGATGCAGAGTGTTGTCCTTGATGGCAACCACGATGGTGTTTTATTACCACAATAGATAGGTACATTAAGAATACAATGACACTATGTCACATTATCCATTCTTTGACACCATTAGCTTCATTCAAACACCATGTCACTCTCCCCCTTTGACATCAAGGGCAAAGGGCGGTTCAAAAACAACATACTCTCCCCCTTTTCTCCTCATGTGGAAGAAGCGTTCTGCAGATCTGATATGTACTGAAGTGACCAAGCTCCCCCTAAGTTGATGATGAATATTCAAAACATATTTTCCAATGAAGTACATGACTCTATGACTTTCTATCACCAAAAGACTCATACTTACATCAAATATCCAACCAAGTGGATTTATATATAAGACTCAAGTACCCAACCAAGTGGGTTTACACAATTCAACTCAGCTACCCAACCAAGTGGGTTTACATAAAATGACTCAGCTACCCAACCAAGTGGATTTACAAATTTGACAAGTCCTTACATGACTGAATATTACAAATTTACATCATGGGTCTCAACAAGCCCTTTTCATAAAAAATATGACCATTTATGACCAACACCAGAAAGACTTCAAGAAAAAGAACATATTTCAGAACCATCATAATGCCAACAATGCATTATACTCAGCAATGTCACTGCTCCCCCTGAATCTGTGCATCCAAGCATCCGTTTCATATGACTAAGGCTCCCCATTAGTTTGTGCATCCTGAATACTTTCACCAACAAATCATCAAGGCATCTTCATCCAATCCTTAGAAAAAGAATTATGAGAACTGGAACACTACCAGAGATACCAAACAGCATTGCAGTTGTGCTGAAAAGAGCTGACTCCAACGATAAAATTGTCAGCAATTAGACATACGCGATTTTCTGTGCAGGAACTCGCATATATACGCGACTGTGTTTCAGGAAACCCGCGTATCCACTACCACCTTCTATATTTTGACCAGATCTGATCCTCTGTGAGGAAAAGACAGTGTTCAGCTTCTTTCTGAGATATTTGACTGCTTCCCTGGACTACAGATAGATAGAACATGGTAGTTGTGTCTTCAAGCGTCATCCAATGGTGGTTGCATAAGCGCATTAGTAACCAAGTCTTCATATTCCTTGCAGCATCAATACATTATTTCCAAGAGAGATTATCATACCAGAACAGCATCTTCAAATATGTGTCAAGCAAACATCCATGTGGTCACTATCACCATGATCTTCAAGATTTAACATGAAGTAACATATGTAGGCAAAAGATCTCAACCATAGTAACAAACTCTGCATGATTTATTCTTATTTCTGAATCAAACGACATCCAACTCATCCAAGACATATTTATCAGCAACCAGGGCTCAGAATCTCATCATAGTAAACCATGTACCAAGTCATCATCATTTGAGCATGAGTATCACAAAAACCAAAGAATAAGCAGTCATATTTCCAACAATGCAATCATTAGTATGCAACCTGCTACTGCCCCTGGACCAGTGCTCCTTTCTAACTTGAACACGTTCATCAGCAAGTCATCAGCAACAATCTCTGCATGGGCTGCCCGTATCTCTGAATTATAGGACTTTCATCTCAACAACGAATACTCTTCATCAACAAGCAAACATGACTCATCCACAATCTTCAACACAAGAAACCATGTATTATATCATCATTATTTAGAACTTAAGCTGATACAGAGTCAATAATACAGTTATTAACAATCAGACTGATGCTCCCCCTGAACCTCTGCTCCATAACTTTAGCTAGCATATAAATTCTCTTATCATCAATGCATACGCGGCTGTGTCTGCTGGAACTCGCGTGTATACGCGACTTTGGTTCATCGAACCCGTGTATGGAAAGTGAAGCATAGAAATTTTCCACATTCTTTCATCTTCCCCTGAACTTATGACTCGTGTACTTGTCTTGTTCACATCAGATGCACTGTCAGAAATACATATAACCAGAATAATCAAATCAACCATGAGAGTCATCATACATTGCTCCCCCTGTGACGATACATTACTAAATCTCATAATGTATCCCACATCATTCCTGCAGTCAATAAGAGAAGTAAGCTTCAGAAGCGGATGACTGCAGTAGGGTTAGAATTCCCTACGTTTCTGATTGGTCCTCCTTCTTTTTCTAAATTTTCTTGAGCTTTCCAACTGTGTGATGAAAATTGTCCACTTTCCCAGATCTGTTCATCCTGCATTCTTTTTCTACATGTCCATACTTGTTACAAGCATAACATCTCATGTGGCCAGAGAAATAAACATAAGAATCATAATGAGCTTTTCTATTCTTCCTTCTATTACAATCACCAGCTTTGTGACCATACTTGTTGCATGAAAAACAATATCCCTTAAAACAACCTGAGTACCTTTCTGAATAGAATCTGTTTGATTGTGACTGAAATGATCTGCTCCTACAATTTGCTGCAACATGCCCATAATTATGAAATTTGAAACATTCAACATTATTGAATGATTTCCTTTGAGATTTCATCATTGTTGGTTGACATTTTGTTTCTTTCAACTCTTCAGGTTTTACATTGACTTCCTTTGAATCTTTAGCACTTCCTTGTGAACTAGATTCTCCTTTAACAGTTTCATGAAAACCAAGACCAAGTTTGATAGAAGGAGACCTTTGACTACTAAGAATATTGTCCAGAATCTTAGTACTATCTTGAAACCTCAAAAGTTTTACCTTTTCTTCTAATTTACCTTTGAGAATGTTTACCTCAACCTCCAAGGCTTGGCATTGCTTTGTCATGCTTTCTTCTTTCCTTCTTCCATCTTCTACTTGATCCTTCAGATTTAGAATCTCTTCTTTCAACCAATTTTCGTTTTCTTCACATGTTTGTTGTAGCTCTTCATTCTTCTTCTTCGATGCTTCGAGATCTTCTTTCAGAGATATGTTTCCTGCTTCAAGTCCTGCATTCTTCTTATTTGATTTATCCAGGTCTTCTTTGAGGGAAATGATTTCTGCTTCAAGTCCTTCCTTTTCAAATGATTGTAGAGGTTCCTCACTCTTCTTACTTGATGCTTCAAGTTTTTCTTGTAGAGAGATGATTCCAGCTTCAAGACCTTCATTCTTCCTTTTTGATTTTTCCAGATCTATTTTTAGAGAAACGTTTTCTGCTTCAAGTCCTTCATTCTTCTTATTTGATTCTTCAAGATCTTCTTGCAGAGAGATGATTCCAGCTTCATATCCTTTACTTCGACTGTATACATCATCGAACATCCTTTTCAGTCTAAATATCAAAGCTTTTTTAGCAGATTCCTTCTCATTAAATATTCTTTGTTGATCTTTGATAACTTATTCTAGATCCACAACTTTACTCTCACTATCTTCATCATTGTTTGCACCAATAAGAAAATTAGGACCCCAATCACTATCAGATTCATTTTTGTCAAATTCAGCTATCTCCTTACTTTGAGTAGCCTTCTTCTTTTGCTTCTTTGCCATGAGCACTTGTAGAGCTTGGTCAGAATCTTCTTCATCTTCACTTTCACTATCATATCCTTTGCATATACAGTTAAGTAAAATACAAGAGCAACGATCAATACCTATTTCATCTCCTTCAATTTCTGCTATACATGATTTCTGAGGCTTCTTATTTCCTTGAGTAACCTTCTTCTTTTGCTTCTTTCCCATTGTGACGGATCTCCTTCAAGCGATCAAGCTTCTGCAGAAGAACCTCCTCTGATACCAATTGTTGGGAAAAATACTGAGAGGGGGGGGTGAATCAGTATTTACTGCATATTCAAAACTTTTACTTTTTCTTGCTTCTAAAACCCATATGCTACTTTCCTGAAACAGACTCGCATATATACGCGGATACCCTTTATGAAACTCGTGTATACACAGATATCTAATTATGTCATTAGTTATTCACTTAAATCATTCCATCATTCATTCATCAGATGTTTAATAAATAGTAAACATGTGCAGTAAGAACAGAGTAAACCATCACACAAAGCCTCACACATGAACACCAGGATTTTAGGTGGAAACCCAAGTCAGGAGAAAACCACCGCTGCAGTTGCTCAGCCTTCAATATTTTATTATAGAGAAAACATCTTACAACATGTGTGCTGGCGCAGACTTGACCAGCACGCAGGCACCCACCTGCGCTCGTTTACCAGCCTCTCCTGGAAGGGAGCTCCAACCCCCTGACTCGTTTACCGGCCTCTCCTGGAAGGGAGCTACGACCCCTGCTCTCATTTGCAGTACCTCACAGAGGAGCTCGACCCCACAACTCTCATTTACCGGCCTCACGGAAGGAGAGCTACGACCCCACGGCGAAGGCTACAACCCTCGACACCTCTATGGACCAGTTTCATCAATTTTCACCACTAGATCCGCCTTCAATAGAACACAACTTACGAGCCACGTTTCATCATATTTTCGAGCTGGACCCTCTCCATACATTTAAGCACGATCAGAAGCATCAACAGAAGATTGCTAAAAACGAGCAGAACAGATCAGATGTTCCATACCCCATGCTTCAGCAAACCCTAGTTTGCATACGCGCTTTCACTTCACTGATGTCGCGTATATACGCGCTTCTGTTTACATAAACCCGCGTATACTTCTGTACAAATTACAGAACCAATTTCATTGTGCATACGCGCTTTCTCTTCGGCGAAGCCGCATATATACGCGCTTCCTCTACGGCGAACTAGCGTATGGTTCTTCAGATATTGCAATTCTTCAGAATCAGATACATCACTTCAGATTTTTTACCTTTTACCTCAGACAGATGTTCGCCTCATCACAGATCTCATCACTCCATAAACAGATCTAGAAAATACAGATACATTTCAGATCTAGATCCCCTTCTTCATCATTTCTTCATAGGTGCATCATAGATTCAGATCTATCATCTACCTTTACCCTTTCCATACAGATATACTTCACAGAGAAGTATTCATTCAAGCTCAGACATCTTTCACCCACACTCATGATTTGCACAATAAATTTCTTCTCCTTATATAGGTTTTCCCTTTTTCAATACCATGAGCCAAAACAATACCATGAGCCCCTTTTCCAATACCATGAGCCAAAAAAATACCATGAGCCCATTTTTCAATACCATGAGCCAAAACAATATTACTTCCGATGGTATTCCTGGACGGGGTCATTTAGACGAATCATTACCCAATACAATGGGTCAATACCATGGTGGTTACCCCTGGTTTTGCACTTTATGAGCGCTTTTTCCCATACGCGACTTCTCCTAGACAAATACGTGTATGCCTAGAGACATACTCTTTTTATCATAGATCTATCACATGCTAAATTAGCTCATCAAGAACATATTCTATCAAGCACAACTTCATCAAGTAAGTTGTCATCATCTTCATCAAATGGGTTGCCATTTAAGGACAACACTCAGCACTATATTGCTGACAAACATCATTGCATATCAGATTTACATTATTTACCAAGTCCATCAGGTCAAGAATAACTTCATGAGGTGGATTGCCATCAAGGACAACACAAGTCAAAAATCTCATGTCTTCATCTTCATTCGGTGGGTTGCCATCAAGGCCTTGCTACGAGTGATGAGATAAACCTATATAAGGAGAAGAAATTCATTGTGCAAATCATGAGTGTGGGTGCAAGATGTCTGAGCTTGAATGAATACTTCTCTGTGAAGTATATCTATATGGAAAGGGTAAAGGTTTGATGATAGATCTGAATCTATGATGCACCTATGAAGAAATGATGAAGCGGGATATCTAGATCTGAAATGTATTTGTATCTACTAGATCTGTTTATGGAGTGATTAGATCTATGATGAGGCGAACATCTGTCTGAAGTAAAGGGTTGAATCTGAACTGAATATCTGATCTGAAGAAGTATGCAGCTCTGTAATGGTTGAAGATCCATACGCTAGTTCGTCGCAGAGGAAGTGCGTATATACGCGGTTTCGCTGAAGAGAAAGCGCGTATGCGCAATGAAATTGGATCTGTAATATGTACAGAAGTATACGCTGGTTGCTGTGGATGGAAGCGCGTATATACGCGACATCAGTAAAAGAAAAGCGCGTATGCAAACTAGGGTTTGCTGAAGTATGGGGTATGAAATGTCTGATCTGATCTGCTGTGTTTTAGCTATCTGTTGTTGATGTTTGACTGTGCTTAAATGTATGGAGAGGGTCCAGTCTGAAAATATGATGAAACGTGGCCTGCAAGTTGTGTTCTATTGAATTTGTTGGATCCAGTGTGAAAATTGATGAAACGTGGTCCAAGGTGGTGCTGAGGGTTGTAGCCTTCAGTCAGGGGGTTGTAGCTCCCTTCCAGGTGAGGCTGGTAAACGAGATCAGGGGGTTGTAGCTCCCTTCCAGGTGAGGCTGGTAAACGAGATCAGGGGGTCGTAGCTCCCTTCCAGGAGAGGCTGGTAAACGAGTCGGGGGGTTGTAGCTCCCTTCCAGGAGAGGCTGGTAAACGAGCGCAGGTGGGTGCCTGCGTGCTGGTCAAGTCTGCGCCAGCACATATGTTGTAAGATGTTTTCTCTATAATAAAATATTGAAGGTTGAGCAACTGCAGCGGTGGTTTTCTCCCGACTTGGGTTTCCACCTAAAAATCCTGGTGTTCATGTGTGATGCTTTGTGTGATGGTTTACTCTGTTCTTATTGCACATGTTTACTGTTTATTAAACATCTGATGAATGAATGATGGAATGATTTAAGTGAAGAACTAATGACATAATTAGATATCTGTGTATACGCGAGTTTCATAAAGGGTATCCGTGTATATATGCGAGTCTGTTTCAGGAAAGTAGCGTATGGGTTTTAGAAGCAAGAAAAAGTAAAAGTTTTGAATATGCAGTAAATACTGATTCACCCCCCCCGTCTCAGTATTTTTCCCAACATCATCTTGAAGAGGAAACAACTCTGATACAAAATGTAGGTTTTAACCCTGTACAAAAATTATCTGCAAACGAATCTTAAAAACATAAAATAAACAATAGTGAGAGAATAAAACATTAAACATATATAGACAGAGACTTTACCTTGGATCATAAATCGGGACTACCAGCTTGATTTTTCATTATTTTCATTTTAGTGTTACAACACACACACGCACACACACACACACATATATATACATGTTCCAACATTCATAAACCCCAATCCATTAACCCTGGATTAGAACATAACCATAGTTCCCTTGACTTGACCTACAAAATACCAGGGGCTGAAAACTATCATGCCAGAAAAACATGTGTAAACCAATGCACAAAACCATGGGCCGATCCGCCCACTGAAAAATAGGTTCCAATTTTTTTTTCCTAGGCGATTGCCCCAGACCCTACACAGGGGGCTACCTGCCCCCTTGAAAACCCCTTGACAGGGAGGGATGTCGTACCCCTTGTGACCCCCCTAATGCACCTGGCGTAATGTATAGAGAGATTTATTTACCCCCCTATGATCCCCCGCATGTGTGACTAATCATGGAAAGAATATAACACATACCCAAAATGGGTCAGGTCGGGTTGTGTGAGGGAGTTCGTTTCAAAAATAATATGTTGTGATTACTCATGTGCCTTGTGCCACACATTCGTGTGACCTGTTTTCCTTTTTCTCCCTTGTGCCTTCGTTTGGACGGGTCGGGACATAGGGTTGCATGAGGGTGCCCAATGAAATGCTTTTGGGTTGGGTTGGGTCATGTGAGGGCACCCAAGGAAATACGTTCAGGGTGGGTTAGGTCGGGTCAGGTCATGTGAGGGCACCCTAGGAAACACATTCAAGTCAGGTCATGTCGTGTGCGGGCGCCCAAGGAAACACGTTTGGGTCAGGTCATATGAGAGAGGTCGTATCAAGAATGATAAGTTGTGACCACTCATGTGTCTTGCACACGTTCATGTGACCCATTTGTCTTTTTGTCCCTTATGCCTTTGATTGAGCAGGTCGGTTTGGGTCGGGTCATGCCATGTGAGGGTGCCTAAGGAAATGCATTCAGGTCGGGTCGGGTCATGTGAGGGAAGCCATATAAAAAATGCTAAGTTGTGACTGCCCATGTGCCTTGTGCACGTTCGTGCGACCTATTTTTCATTAGCTCCATTGTGCCTTCATTCGAGTGGGTCGGGTTGTGCTGTGTGAGGATGCCCAAGGAAACGTGCTCAAGTCAAGTCGGGTCGGGTTGTGTGAGGGTAGCCATATAAAAAATGATAAGTTGTGACCACCTATGTGCCTTCTGCACATTCATGTGACTCATTTTCCATTTGGCGCTCCTTGGTGCCTTCGTTCGGGCAGGTCGGGTCGTTCCGTGTGAGGGTGCCCAATGAAACGCATTCGATTCGAGTCGGGTCAAGTCGGGTCATGTGAGGGACATTTTATCCCTCATGGCAGCCATTCCCATTGAGAGACATTTTATCCACTCTTTTTTGTAGTGATAGTCAATCAAGACTAATGGGGGGGTATCCATAGGCCCTCGTAGTCTCTTATTTCCTTTTAGTTAATTTTTCACCAGCCTAAAGTTAACTTTGTTTGGAATTCATGGTTAAATTAGGCGCCTTACATGATGAATTATGAGAATAATTGATGGCTCTGAGGTTTCACTCTTTGTTTTCATAAATTTTCTAGCATGCATAAGTTCATATTGTAGATGGCCAATAGTTAAATTTCACAACAAAAATAATTCACATTTGGCATGGTTGCAAGCACTAACATTCCAGTCATAAGCATTGGTTCATATTTCACTAAATATATGGGTATTTTTCATTGGTTCTAATAAAATTTCTATGTTTTCATTTGTCTTGCAGGTTGTTATCATGGCATAGTCAAATTATATTAGAAGGGAAACTTTGTACAGACACTAAGCAACATAGAAGAGGGTATGCCTGCAATGTGCTTTTCCAACCCCAATACTGTGCTATTGAATCCAATTCTTGAAACTCCTTTCAAGCCAATGGATTTTCTTACCTGTCCATGAAGAAATTCCTCAATCGAGGTCATGTAGGCTCTGTCACCAAATTCACAAGAAAAGAACCACTTAATGATATTGAAGTCATTCTCCATTACTACACCTTCCTCCAACCGTCAACATGTTACAAATGAAAAGTGCATATAACCAATGTAATTTTATTATTTTTGCAAAAATATGTTGAATATATTCACCATGATTATCAGTAATATCTTGTACATGCACAAACCCATGGTATATAATAGGTAGTGCAAATCCATTTTTTAGCACAAGAGACATCAAGTTCTTGAGCATTCTAATCTGAATGTTTTAGTGTCCACTTGGTTTGGTTAAATATTCCACTAAATTTAATTATATAATAGACATATCCATCTCTATTGTAGGTGCTATGGATAATTGAAATTGTCTTCATTCATAGTGTGCAATAAACCCACATCCTTCAATGTAAAAGGTAAGTTATTTTCTTAGAAACATATGGACCATACTTCAAATTGTTGTGTGTTAGATGCTAGAAGAAACTTTGTTTCTGATACCATCCACTCTATTGATTCCTTAGATAGGTTTTTAATTATGTATTAACAGCTTTGTAACTCTATCATTTCTAGCAACAATAGGTCTGAAATATTTGGACCCTACTTCACATTGTTGTGTGTTAGATGCTGGAAGAAACTTTATTTCTGATACTGTCCAATTTTTTGATTGCTTAGATAGCTTTATAATTATGTATTAACAACTTTAGAACAATATCCTTGCTAGCAACAATAGGTTTGAACAAATTTCAAAGGGATGCAACGTCCTTCTACTTTGATGTTTTGAAGGTAGGCTAAGAACACTATATATAGTAGTGACCTCCTTAAAGACAGAGTGCCCTTTGATAGCTCTTATGAAGATGAAATATATCTATTTATTCTCCCATATGTGATTTAGATTATGTTCCCCTCCTCTTAGCATTAATTAGGGTGGTGGGGATCAATAGAAAAATGACTTGAGATAATAAAATTTGATCTATACCCTATGTAGATTTTGAGGTTAAGGTCTTTTGTTTAGGTGTCTATGCATGAGAAAATTTCTCATGCTTCTTCATGTTTTGAACTATATGCATGTTATTTTATTCTTTAATTGATGAAGATCTAATTATATTATGTTATTACTTAGTTCTAGCCTTTTCCTCACAGCTACATGCCTATGACTTCATCTCCTTTATTTGGACATGCTGCAAAACTTAGTCATCTATGTTCGAAATTCTTATATGGTTTGAGAAAAGATGATTTGTTGTGCCATTTCAGTATTAGAGCACACTTGTCACTGGTGTGGTACGATATCGTCCACTTTCAGATCTAGATGGTTCAAAGTTTTGTATATGAAAATTTATAGTCTACAATTATTCTGTACATTTCGATTGTCAAATACTTATTGCTCCTGCCAGTTGTTTGTTGAGACATTACTTTGAAATGTTATGTAATATCCCTCAAGTATCCATTGATTCAAAGATATTTTCTAATTTTGGGTTCTAGACACTACTTTTGATTATGGCTCTTAGCTGTAGAGGCTTGGTGAGGAAAATTGATGATGCTTCTAATAGAGCCTATTTTAAAATATGGCATCTCCCAAGAAATAAAAATGATTACATTCAAAATAAGATCTTCTCAATAATGTAGATCATTCTAAAACATAATGTTTCTCAATTCTGCAGATGGATGCATAATAAAAGGACAAAGTAGTCTCTAAATCATTCACTTTAGAACAATAGAATAAAATTTATTAATGCACTTTCTATTAGAAATAATTAAATAAGGTAAGTTTAAAAGCTGTGTTTTCTTACAGGAAATTGAAAGGAATTTATTTTTGAAGGCCTGAGCATAAATCAAATTTTTTTTTAGGTCTTTCTTACTCAAATCCAAGACGAAGTTGAAGCTGTTGAGCTGGTATGAAAACCACATAGAGATAAGTGTTTTCGTGAATCTTGAAACATTAAAAAAATTCCCTTAAAATTGAAAATTTAACTTATATACAATTGGTTTTTTGAAGTTGGTTGCAAGCATTTTTTGTTAAATATCAGACCTTGGCTAATTTTTTGTGAATTCAGATTTAACGTGACCATTGGAGAGGTTTCATCACCTACTTGAGGCCCAAGCACTGTCATTTGGACTTTTGATTTGATATACTACCCTTTGGAGTAAGGCTGCAAGGTATTGTGGCCTTCTTCCTCTCTCATCGTAAGCTACATCATATTGTAAATTAGACACCAAGATTAAAAGAATTTCATTGCTGCCCTTAATCATAGAGGTAATACATGATAGCAATCCTTAAAATAGTAAGGAATCAAAACATAATAGTCACAAGTGTTTGGCTTTCTTTCCTTTCTATCTCGGTTACAAATTTGGTTTGTTGGAGGACTCATCCTATTACTACTGCTGACCACTCTTAAAATTTGCAAAGGTATGATCCAATACAGCAATGGCATCTCAATAGAATGACTATCTTTTCATAGTTTACATGTTGGATTTGAAGTTGTTCTTTTATTTTTTATTTTGTTTAGAACTTGAAATTTCAAAATTGTTTTATGCATATTTTCACTGTTAGCTTTCTTTTCTCATGAGATTATTTATTGTTGTTCTGGTTAGCCTATAAAGTTCTTTTGATAAGTTTTGAAGCACATGTAACGTAATAAATCTCATTGAATAAGCCTAGGGGAGTCAACTTGTTAAAATTTTGGTGTTCACTACTTTAGAACATAAGAGGTTTGTTGCTACCCCAAAGGTTTGATCACTGCTCATTGGAAATAATTGGAATATAAAGGAATTAGATATATTTTTTACAGTTGATATGCTTTGACAATTGGTGAAATATCTTAAGAAAAGTGCTAACTTTGTTGTGGCTTGTGAATTCTTTAGAATCTAATTGTTTTGTGTTAACAACCTCATACCCTAAAAAATTAGTAACTTCTTGACAAGTTAGGTGTTCATTTAAGTTATTATAAAGAGTCAAATTCTCAAGTATTCTCTTTCCTTCCTAAAAATTGGCATAAGAACTTTGAAAAATATCATTGTCAATTTGTGAATGGTAATCTGGTATTGACCCTAGGTATTCTTCATTTAATAATATATTTCCTTAATTTAATAATTGGAATTAAATCCATTTTATTTTTATCTCAGAAGAACTCTCATAGTTTCAAGAAGCTACCATTGACATCCGTTTTCCTTACTCTAGGGTTGCATTTGGGTTTGGTGAATGATTTCAAAATTTATCTCTCTGACTGGCATGTACTTGGCTAGAGGCTGTTGTGATCTATTTTCATTAACAGTGATCTGATTCATTGATTGTGCCATAGGCTCTTCTTTGGGACTGTCCATAAAACTGAGGCATATCTGATTTGAATTTTAAAGTTTGACGCATATCTAGAAAAGCTAATCATTAGCATATGGAAAGAAAATTTGATAAAATATTTCGGTTTGTTTCCTGGTTTAATTATCATCAAGAAGAGCCCTTGCAGCCATCTCTCCCTCATATCATTTGAAGCATTGGAATCTTGCAATTGTTATTGTTTGTATTGATCACTTGGCTATAAATTTGTCATCACTGTAATCTCTTTAAGTGTCAGTACTTTTCTAATCTCTTTGAAAACTCTTCCAGTTGTAAGCCATAGTCACAGTGTCTTCTCGGTTGATACCTGTAATATATATATATATATATATATATATATATGATTTTTTCTACAATAAAATCTTAAATATCATCCAACCTTACCTATTAGACTCCATTGGCTCTGCATTCAACAATTTTTTTCAAATTTATTTAGCTTCTCTTTCTTGATCAGAACTGGATCAAGGACCTAAGGATTAGCTCAAAATTCAAAGTCACGGGATTGGGTTTAAACCAAGATGGTTGCATAGGTCTCATCTTCTTGATTCTGGTGCCGTAAACGGTTTGAAAAAAGGACACTGTATGAAGATGTTATTGCACTTTAAATGCCGAGTGGGTCTGGTGGAGCACGGAGGGGCCAGCCCTCCTCCCATGGAACCCCATCATATGAATAGTGTGGGAGCTTAATGTTAAGAGCGCTTAAGGAGCCTAATATCAGGTTTAATATTTAATTAAGCTTCAGTTAAGTGGATTTTAATATGGCGGAGATTTTGGAGGCACTCCCAACTTTAGGCAGACTTCCACTTTTGGTGGAGTTAACTGGCAGCTGCCCCACATTTAATGGAGGAAATTGGGGCAAAGTTGTTTTGGTCATAACTCTCTCATTATTGAACGAAATTGGATGAAATTTTGGTCAATTTTGGGTCCCTTTGACCTTCTAAACACTTTGGGATAGGTTTTAGGTCTAATGGAGGTGATCTTCAGTAGTCGTTTCTTTAGGGAAGATGAAGGAGCCATCAGGGCTACCATGAGATAAATTCAGTTTGAGGCCTAACCAGGGGAGTTACAGTCCTTTTCCAAAGTTCCCATAATCTAAATTGGATAAATCAGATGTTATGAATCTGATTAAATGTTTTTCAGATCCATTATGGAATTTTTTAAGGCCAAAAAGCTTCATTAAAGTTCCAGGGGTCACTTTTACAAGCTTTTGCCAGCAGTAGTGCAGGGCTTAGAAAGAGCTGTTTGAGACCATTTGCAGTGAACCAATGGTCATTGTTGACTGAAAAAATCACTCTAAATATATTTATAGAGGTTTCAGAAATTGTTAAATACTCTTAGAGGTCGAAAACATAGCAGAGGAGTTTTCCTTGACCCCAGTGCCAAGGGGTACCAATAGGTGATTGAGGCGAAATCGGAGCAGATGGAGGCTATTTTTGATGAAAAAAAACTATATATTAACTATTTCGGTCATTTTGGAACCAATGGAAGTGGTTTTAGAACATTTTGAGAACTTACAGGGCTCAAAAATCTGATGTGAATTTCTGGGCAGCCCTGGGCAAACTGTGGAGGATAGCCTATTTGGGGAGTGTAGTAATCAATTTGAGCAATTTATTAGTTGGAATTTGATTTCTGATGTGAATTGGATACAACATAAGTGTTTTCAATGATAGAAACAAAACTCCGAGGGAGTTTCTGCCATTTTGAAGCTCAAAGTAGCTTAGTGCATTAACAGAAGGAATCATGTTCACAAGAAGCCTAAAGCTGTTTGCCGAATTTGGACAGCCAATTGAGGGATATTCATGGTATTTTTGGTCCTTTGGATCATTTTTGTATTAATTTGAATTAATTATTTACTTGTAAAAAACACTTACCATAATCCAAAAGAGTTGAGTCATGATGACAAAGCTCAAAGGAGATGTAGCCCATGAGATTTCGGGTGAACTGCTAGATTAAAATTGTTGTTGTGTTTGAATGATTATTTGCTGCATTATGTTGCTGTCATATATTTTAAATTAAATAAAGAACAAATGAATTTAAGATACATAAACAGTAAAAATTCATACACCACTTTCAAGTAAATAATTCCACAAAATTATCAAGTACAAGCTAGATCATTTAATTTAAACTCAGTGGTAAGTTCTTGAAATACATGCAAGTTATCTAGACCATTTTCAGATCAGGTTGTATCAGATCACTTGGTTTCTTTATTTACATAGCAATTTCTTGATTGAATAGCTTTAAGGGTGTTTAAACAGTGTAAAAGATTGATTGTTTTACTATTTGCAAACTGATTGTTGTTTGGGTTTGCTTGATATTTGGGGATAGCTACTGATTAGATAAGTCTTGGAGAGAACAAAAAGGAAGAAAGAGTTGAAGGATTCTTCCTTACCCCAAAGTACCTTATGGTCAACATTGGAACAAACCCTATTGATGATTGTTTGTTAAGAAGCTCTTGGAGTTTGTTTGTTGTTTGGCTGCTTGAATAAGAGTTTGTCTCTACAGCCGTTTGGTTAAAAAATATTTGTCATTTCTTTTGAAAAGCTTTGAGAACTTTGTTGAAGTTAATTTTTTCATTCACATCATAATGAAAACTTATACAAGTGAAGTTTCCTCCTTAAAAATATTCTTCGATGATGATATGAAGCATGACTTTATTATATTGAAGGACATGGTGCAGATTTTGTTTGAGGATAAAAGAGAAAGGAATGAACTTCATGAAATGTTTTTTTCCATGAAGAAAGAGAAGGAATAAATTCTTCAAAAATTGCATGATATGGAGAGGCAACTCCATCAAGCCCAAGAGGCTTTGACCAAGAAAATGCATGCGGAAAAGGTAATCCATTCTAACTTGTCTTCAATTTCCTCATTAGAAAGATGTGTTTGTTCTTTCGAAAAACATACAATAGGTATAGGGTCCAAGTTAATGCTTAAAATGGGCTATGAAGGCAAAGGGTTAGGCAAGCATGCACAAGGCATGGTTGAACCTGTTTCGGTTGAGGAACGACCCAAGAATATTGGTCTTGGTTATGTGCAATTTAATGGAAAAGACTCCAAAGCCATGAAGGCATGTGAGGCTATTTCAAAGAGAATTTTTATTCCAAGTTCTAAGATGCAAATATGTCAAATTTTTTTCAAAGATGATTTTCATTGCTTTAAGCCTTTGTTGTAGCAAGAATATGGTAGACATGGAGCTTATGGTGAGCATGCAAGTTCATACAGTTTTCAAGACAAGAACAATGATGTTAATCTGCAAATGAAAGTTGTAGCCTCTAATAGTTCATCTCCTCATGAACGAAAAAAGGATGAACATGCAAAGCAGCACAAGATGTACAAATCTTCTCATGATCAATTTGATTGTGTTTCTGCAAAGCATGATAATTTTGCATTCTTAAATGGATGAAATATTTGCTGTACATATTGTGGTTGATTTAACCATGATGTTTTGAGATGCTGGATGAGGAAGAAAGCATACAGGAATCAGATGATGCAAAGGCAACTTTCAAATAAAGTGCATAAGTTTTGCACATTTTACCAAAATAGGGGACATGTTGTCTCCCATTGTTCGAATTTGCATCCAACTAGTCGTCCAAAGCACATGCAGCAAGAGGACAGAAAGATTGGCGCAAGTGGAACTATGGATTCCATTATTGATTTGAAAATGGAAGATTCACATGAAGAAGTGTTGCAGCAGAAAAAGTTTCCATGGAGGTGGATTGGAAAGAAGTGTATTGACTTCTTAACACGGTAAGAAATACTCCTTTGTACATATGCACATTTCGGTTGCATGCATGTATTTATGTTGAAAATTTTGATGCAAGATTGCATATAAATGCGGTTCAGTTGAAGGAATTTCTTTGTTGTTGCAAAATTTCGCCATGGAGGTGTAAAAGATGAGTATGATACTCACTTATGTTGCAGAAGTTTCTTTTGGTTCAGCTCTTTAGTCACTCACATGTTTTTGGGATTATGTACTTGTTGGTACTTGAAAGGAGGAGTTGAAAGTGTACATGTGCATGGAAGTTGTATGTGTAAATAGAGAACTGTAAATAGGTTCATTGTACATTGATACATGCAAATGTGTTTGCCAAGATGTATCATGTTGTTTATCAACTTGTGTCGATTGTGTCGCACATGATTTTTGACTTGTGTCGATTGTGTTTCACACTTTTTACATTAATTTTGTTTCAATTGTATAGCACATTTTATGACGACTTGTTGTTGATGTCGCATGTTGCACGACTTATGTTTGAGCCACCTTAGATCATTGATCAAGGCAGCGATGTACATTTTACTTCTGCAAATTTCTTGCCAAAAATTTTCTGAGTGAGTGCAAGAAAGACAGTTCTTGATAGGAGGACAAGTGCATCGAGGAAGGGAAGTGTGAATTGCTTTCTAGTTGTGGTTTAAATTCACTAGCCATGCAAGGCAAGTATTAGGAGGTTGAAGAGAATAGGGTGCAATACTCTCATTTTCTATACAGATCAGTTTCAATAGTCTAAGAGGCCTTTTGGGGTCCAAAAGCTTCTCGTTTGGGAGGTGTGATCAAAACTAGATCAAGGACCTAAGGATTAGATCAAAATTCAAAGTTACATGATTGGGTTGAAACCAAGATGGTTGCATAGGTCTCGTCTTCCTAATTCCGGCACCGTAAAAATTTCAAAAAATGGACATGTTATGAAAAATTTATTGCACTTTGAATGCCGAGTGGGTCTACCAAAGCACGGAGGGGCCAACCCTCCTCCCATGGAACCTCATCATATGACTAGTGTGGAGCTTAATGTCAAGAGTGCTTAAGGAACCTAATCTCAGGTTTAATATTTAATTAAGCTTCAGTTAAGTGGAGATTAATATGGTGGAGATTCTGAAGGCGCTTCCAAATTTAGGTGGACTTCCACTTTTAGAGGAGTTAACGCGCAGTTGCCCCACATTTAGTGGAGGAAATTGGGGCAAAGTTGTTTTGGTCATAACTCTCTCATTATTGAATGAAATGGGATGAAATTTTGGTTAATTTTGGGTCTATTTGACCTTCTGAACACTTTGGGATAGGTTCCAAGTCGAATGGAGGTGATCTTCAGCATATTTGGCTTCAAGGAAGATGAAGGAGCCATCAGGGCCACCATGAGACAAATTCAGTTTGAGGCCTAATGTAATATTCCAAAATTAGCATACAGCTAATTGGAATATTGATTTTTTCTATTTGCACTTAAGAGATGAATAAATGGGTAAAAATTCCCATACATTTCAGGAATAGAAATAAAATCCCTCTTAATGTGAAAATGGATCATAAAAATAACTGGATCTAGCACTCTCATGTGTGGAAAGGGACATTTTCACGTGGACAAAGTCAAGTTTGACAAATTCAATAGCATAAATGTAGGAGTGGATCATAAATAAAAATAGCTCAATATGAATGAGATTCAGCCTAGACAGCTATATGTGAGCTATATTGAAGACCCTTAGGTGTGAAAAGGGTTGAAGCAGGTTGAAGAGGTCAACTTTGACCAAATCAAAGAATGCAGTTTTAGAGGAGTGGCTCTAATGAAGGTGCAACACAATTTTGGAGGGATATTTTTTGTGAGATGGTGAAAACCCTAACGAGTGGGACCCAAGGTGATAAGGCTCACTTATTTTATAAGGAAGAGGATGGCAGCCATTTGAGGTTAGCTTATGAATTATATTTTTATGCCTGCTTAGACTTTTTCTCTCTTTAGCTGTTTAGCTAAGATTGCTGGTGTTGTTTAGCACTAAGGTATTCCTGTTTAGGAATTCCTTCTCTTCCCTTTGAGTAGATCATGGGAGAGACCTGATCTATCATTCCACACATCTGTAATTGGTTCCAATATTTAGTCTTCAGTTTCAACACAGTTTCTGCAGGAGGTTGTGTTGAGTTGCACGGTGTTGCAGTGGAGGGTTGAGAAACCCACTTTTTGAGTTGGTTTTGCATAGGAGGGAGGATTCCTTCTTGTGGGAGATCATTCTGGAGGTTTCCTAATCTTATTTCATACCTTTTTCATCATTCCAACATATTTCCATCAGCTACAGCATTATTCTAGTCTGGGAATTCCATTATTTCTGGAGGGAAGTTTCAGCAGTGTCCTTTGTGGCTCTTTCGGGGAGTTTTCCTGTGATTGGAGGGTTTATTCTTCCATGGGGGAAGACCTTTGATCAGATATGAATCAGATCTATATTATTACAGCCTTATATACTCTTTTTCTTTATTTTGTAGTGATTATTCAGTCTTATTGCTGAAGATCACCATTTGTATTCACGGTGTATTCCTACAAACTATTTCCGGGTTTTCTAGCTTTTGTATAAAGGAGATTAGATCTCATTTTCTGAGCCATATTGTTTAACATAATATCAGATCTATTTTTCTCTACTATTCATGTGTACATACCCTCATTAGACAGTGCAATCTCTTTTACGCAGAAATTTATGTGTTGTAGTGTTTGGGGTTTTAGCTTTTTCTAGCTATCCTAGGTGTGGTAGGTTTGTTTACCCCACCTAGTTTGATCTAGGTTGTATATTGTAATATATATGGGAAACAATATTTTTTTTCATTATTTATAGCATATATTTCTGAAAATGCATTTTTTATTGCATGCTTGCTGAGGAGTCCAATTTTGGGGATATTACAGTGGTATCTGAGCAAGATCCTTGGCTCATCCTGTGAACTTCAAGACAAAATTATATAAGAAGAAGGTAAGATTAGAATGATGAATAAAATGAGCTTGGTTTCATAATTTTTGAGATCCTTGAAGAACCTCTCCAAGGAGGTTAAGCAAGAGGAAGAAAGGAGGATAAATGAAGCTTCTAGAGAGTTTCAAGTGGAAGAATATCCATGCACTTCCTATCATCAGAAGTGGAAACCAGTGTTGCAGAGGGCTCCAAAGCATTTTTCCATACCCTTTCATTTTGAAGAGAAGGACAAGTTGCAGAAACATGGAGGACACTTGGATCACAAGATTCTAAGTGAGTACCTTGTTAAGTACAAATCTTGACCCAGAGCCTTCAAGGAGACTCTACCTTTCCCTCAGTTCATTCAATTGGAGGAAGAAATAAGACCTTGTAGCCAAGGGAGGATCAAGGGAAATAGGTTCCTATTGTCTACTTTTGATGGGTCATCTACAACAAGTGTTTGGGCACAGAAACTAGATGCATTCTTCCTAATAAATCCAGTGGTAGAAAGAGAGGTTGTAGAGATTACAATGATGTATCTTGAGGGTGAAGCCAAAATCTGGTGGTTCAGCCATTTGAGCCATATAAAGGTGGCTACTTTTGCTGAGTTTAATCAAAGTTTGATTGGAAAATTTGGTGAAGAAAAATCAGAGGAGGAGAAGCCCTCACCACCATTGGAGGAGACTTGCACCTATGTTGTCACAATTATGGAGGAGCAGCCCTCAACATCATTAGTTGGAGGAGTCAACACATTGGGGGAAGAAAATCTTATAGCCATGCAAGGTGTTCTCAAGTTCCATCAAGGTATGATTAAATTTCCACTTTCTATTATTACAACAAATATTTTAGAAGGATGTGGAAATCTACCTTTGCATGACCAAGGGTCAACACATATTGCTGATTTGGAGCAACAGGATGGCACTGCGGTGTGCAACATTGATTTGATCAAGTAATGGATGAAACATCATCCTAATGGGCCACTATTGGGATGCACACCACACTTGGGGTTAGGGTGTGAATTCTTGGAGGATAGGATGAACTTTGTTCCAAAAAAACTTATGCAAAACCATATGTTCATCCTTGAGTTGGGACATGAGACAACCAAAACACCATGGAGGAGATTTACAGTGCTATCAAGAGGTAGCAGTGATGAGTTTTTTCCTTCAGCTCACTTGGATCATTATGCATTCAAGATGATCTTTGGTGTCAGATCATTTCTAGGAGATCTCCAAGGAGTTGCATTTCAACATCCCATGAAATGCAAGAAGAGATATCTGATTTGGGAGAATGGTAGTCTTCATTGGAAGGGTACCAAGGTTGATAATGATTGGAGGCACCCACATTGGCAAGAAGATGGTAAGAAAATTGCAAATATATGACAGCGAGCAGCGGGAGGTTTCGCTGCGTTGGCTACTCTTGAAAGAGTTTGGCCATCATGGGACATATCCTTTTTCCAAGGCTATGTGGGTGGAAGGAACTTGGCAGGATACTTGCATCATTGGGTAGCAAGGAGTGTGGATGCATTATGATGTTATAATCATTATGTCTTCACCACATGATTTTTATGATGGAGGTATGAGGAGGTAGTAGAAACCTTTGTTGCTTTGGAGATTCTTGGGAGAGCAAGGGAAGATTTTCTCTCACACCTTGCATGATGTTACAGGAGTAGGATATGGCACTATCATGGCGAAAAGGGGCTACTACTTAGCCTTGAATGATCTAGAAGTACTTCCAATTTGGAATAAACTTCTTGTATATAGCAGCATTATGGGAGGAGTCTTTGACAATGAGTATGTCAAAGAATGGAGTTATGAGTCGGCAGGAGCCTATTTTCATAGGCCAATAGCAATGTCACTTTGGAGCTTGGACTTATTGATGGAGTGTTCTCGGGATCACTTCACATTTGATGCACTTGATGTAAAAGGAGGAGGTGAGAATGATGGAGTAGTGGATGGAGGCATCTATTACTATGATATGTTCTTCTTGACATGGATTTCCAAGCATAATAAGGAGGATCTTCATGCAGCATATGTTTCATTCCTCTTCAAAGGAGTATGTCATACCACTATGGAGGACTTATTAATGGATCCTATCATCATCTTACTTTCATTACATGATAATAACTTTGTTTTTGCATTTATTTATTGTCCAACACAATATTTGCATGCTCTTACCATTTCTCCGCAGTGCATTGCTCCACAAAGGGGCAAGCTTTCCTTTGGGCTCCATGGACCATTTTTGGCCAACTATTATGATGGAGATAGCCATATGTTGTATGAATTTGGGCAAGTGATTGGTTACTTCTTGTATGCTCAGTTGATACACTCAGCCATTTAATATTTACTAGTATATGTGATGACTTACACAACTAGCCATTTATCAAGAAACAACTTTCCATGCTATTTTCAAAAGCTGCAATGGGGAAGACTACACTGTGACCACTTGGGAAACTGTTGGTACCTTCCAGCACCACATGAAAAATTCAGTATTTTCTTCATTTTTATGTTAATAATGATCCCATATGCTGATGCTTTTCTTGCTTTTATGGGGAGCATGATTGGGGGAGAAACACATTGGGTGGATGTGTTCTTTGGGAAGGAGGATTCCCACACTATTTGTATTACATGTTCTAAGGGGAGAATGGGAAGTGATATGGCCACCATAGCAAAACATTTTTTCCTTTATGAGGAGGGCCATGAGATGGATGGGATTCCATATGATGGTGATTCCTTATCCATCATATATGAGACGTTTTGGGCCAGCTTCATTCACAACGTTGTGTTGGAATCATGATTTCCATTAGACCAAAACCCATAGGTGTTAGTATCCACTGCAATAGCCAGAGTTAGGATACACGAGAGGCGGTTATTCCATGTCGCGAAACACATGGGGAGCGTTGAACCCAATGTCCAACAATCTCCCCCCCCAACGTTAGCCAGGTGAGTTTTGAACTCGAGACCTGTTGCTCTGATACCACTTGTTGGAATCATGCTTGTAATTAGACAAAGATGTATAGGAATTATTCTCTGCTACAATTTCCAAAGTTAGGATCCATGAGAGGCGGTTAGTCCATGTCACGAAACACACGGAGAGTGTTGAACCCAATGTCCAACACGTTGGGGGAGGGATCTTTGGAGATCTAGTTTCCTTCTTGCCACTTGAGGGCAACATTATTGCAGCCCAAGATCAAAAAATGCTCTAAAATTATCTTACGTGGAGACAAGGACAACGTGGGGTAGGCTACTTTGTTTACCATGCTCGGATTTTCAGCCCACCTACTTTGTAACAGCTCAATGTGGAGGAGGATTTTCAAGAGTTGCCATGTTGGGAGGTAATTCATTTTGTATGGATGATTTCTTGAGGATGGGAGATTCACATGGGG
The DNA here is from genome assembly GCA_034641835.2 of Pinus albicaulis. Classification (NCBI taxonomy): domain Eukaryota; kingdom Viridiplantae; phylum Streptophyta; class Pinopsida; order Pinales; family Pinaceae; genus Pinus; species Pinus albicaulis. The sequence continues at coordinate 231,512,446 of CM076571.1, read as the reverse complement.
ATGGTATATCAAAATTTATATCAGACCTCATGCCTCAATAATTCCTTTAAACAACCCATTTTTTCCTCCATGGATATTTTACTTTTACATGATGATAGCTATTTGGGTTGCACACAAAAGGCTCGCTTGCATACTTGGGAGGAACAACTTGGATATGTATTGAGGAGAAAAAATCTTGATACTTGGAGCATTTTATCATATGAGGATGCTACAAGGGAAGAAGAGGCGGCTCTTCAGTTGTATCCTTGCAGTTGCTTGAGGACAAGCAACATTTGGGCGGGGAGGATTGTAATATTCCAAAATTAGCATACAACTAATTGGAATATTGATTTTTTCTATTTGCACTTATGATATGAATAAATGGGTAAGGAGGTCCATACATTTCATAAATAGAAATAAATTCCCTCTTAATGTGAAAAAGGATCATAAAAATAACTGGATATAGCACTCTCATGTGTGGAAAGGGACATTTGCATGTCGACAAAGTCAAGTTTGACCAAGTCAATAGCATAAATGTAGGAGGAGTGGATCAACATTAAAAATAGCTCAATATGAATGAAATTAAGCCTAGATATATATATGTGAGCTGGATTGAAGACCCTTAGGTGTGAAAAGGGTTGAAGCAGGTTGAAGAGGTCAACTTTGACCAAATCAAACAACGTAGTTTTAGAGGAGTGGCTCTAATGAAGGTGTAACACAGTTTTGGAGGGAGATTGTTTGTGGGATGGTGAAAACCATAATGAGTGGGACCCAAGGTGAGAAGGCTCACTTAGTTTATAAGGAAGAGGATGGCAGCCATTTGAGGTTAGCTTATCAATTATATTTTTATGTCTTCTTAGACTTTTGCTCTCTTTAGCTTTTTAGCTAAGATTGTTGGTGTTGTTTAGCACTAAGGTATTCCTGTTGAGGAATTCATTCTCTTCCCTTTGAGTAGATCTTGGGAGAGACCTGATCTATCATTCCACACATCTGTAATTGGTTCCAATATTTATTCTTCAGTTTCAACACAGTTTCTGCAGGAGGTTGTGTTGAGTTGCAGGGTGTTGCAGTGGAGGGTTGAGAAACCCACTTTCTGAGTTAGTTTAGCATAGGTGGGAGGATTCCTTCTTGTCGGAGATAATTTTGGAGGGTTCCTAAAATTATTTAATACCTTTGGCAGCAGTCCAATGTGTTTCCATCAGCTACAGTGTTATTCCAGTTTGGGAATTGCGTTATTTCTGGAGGGCAGTTTCAGCAGTGCCTTTTGTGGCTCTTTCGGGGAGTTTTCCTGTGACTCGAGGACTGATTCTTCAATGAGGGAAGACCTTTGGTAATATATAAATCAGATATATATTATTATAGACTTATATACTCCTGTGATTCAATATGTAGTGGTTATTCAGTCTTATTGCTGAAGATCACCATTTGTATTCAGGGTGTATTCCTAGAAACCCTTTCTGGGTTTTCTAGCTTTTGTATAAAGGATACTAAATCTCATTTTCTGAGCCATATTGCTTAATATAATATCATATATATTTGTATCTACTATTTATGTGTACATACCCTAATTATACTGTGCAGACTCTTTTATGCAGAAATTTCTGTGTTGCAGTTTTTTGGGTTTTAACTTTTTCTAGCTATCCTAGGTGTGGGAGGTATGTTTACCCAACCTAGTTTGATTTGCTTCTGATATATTATTGGATATAGGTTGTATATTGTCATATATATGGGAACCAAGAGTTTATTTTTTTATTTATAGAATATATTTCTGAAAATACGTTTTTTAGTGCATGTTTGCTGAGCAGTCTGAGTTTGGGGATATTACACCTAACCAGGGGAGTTAGAGTCCTTTTCCAGAGTTCCAATCATCTAAATTGGATAATTATGATGTCCTGAATCTTATGAAATGGTTTTTAGATACTTTATGGAACATTTGAAGTCTAGAAAGCTTCAATAAAGTTCCAGGGGTCACTTTTGCCAGCTTTTGCCAGCAGCAGTGCAGGGCTTTGAAAGAGCTGTTTAAGACCATTTGCAGTGAAACAGTGGTAATTATTGAATAAAAAGATAATTATAAATATATTTACCTGGGTTTCATAAAGTTTTAAATAATTTTAGAGTTCAAAAACCTAGCAGAGGACTTTTCCTTGACCCTAGTGCCAAGGGGTGCCGATAGGTGATTGAGGCGAAACTGGAGCATCCGGAGGCTATTTTTGATGAAAAAAAACTCTATATTGACTATTTAAGTAATTTTGGAACCAATGGAAGTGTTTTCAGAACATTTTTAGAACTTATAGAGCTCTAAAAGTGGATGTTAAGTTCTGGGCAGCCTTAGGAAAACCGTGGAGGATAACCTATTTGGGGAGTGCAGTGCTCAATTTGAGAAATTTATCAGTTGGTATTTGATGTATGATGTGAATTGGATATAGAAGGAGTGTTTTCAGTGATAGAAACAGAATTTTTAGGGATTTTGTGCCATTTAGAAGCTTAGAGTAGCTTAGTGCAACGATAGAAGGAATCATGTTCACGGGAAGCCTAAAGCTATTTGCAGAGTTTGGACATCCAATTGAGGGATATTTATGGTATTTTAACTCATTTGGATAATTTTTTTATTCATTGGAATTAATTATTTACTTGTAAAAAACACTTACCATAATCCCAAAGAGCTAAGTCATGCTGACAAAGCTCAAAGGGGACATAGCCCACGAGATTTCGGGTGAACTCCTAGATTAAAATTGCTGTTGTGTTTGAATGATTATTTGCTGCATTATTTTTCTGTCATATATGTTAAATTACAGCAAGAACAAATTAATTTAAGACACATAAACAATAAAAATTCATACACCACTTTCAAGTAAATAATTCCGCAAAATTGTCAAGTACAAGCTACATCATTTAATTTAAATTGACTGGTAGGTTCTTGAAATACATACAAGTTATCGAGACCATTTAAGATCATTTATAAAAATATATTTTTTATTTATACAAAAATTCACTTGATAGAACTTCCCTTGCCTGCATATCCTCTATTCTAAATCGTGTTTATCTTCCTTTTCTTAACTCGTGAGTATCTCAAGCTCTATTTTTTTATTCCCAAAGAGCATTACTTTTCTTTGTATCTCTTTCAAAAGAGTATAATTGCTCTAATATCAAATAATTCAACCTTTATAAATAGCCTATGGTTTCAAAAACTCATCTACATATTAAAATTTGGTTTCTCTAGTGCAAATGACACATTCATTAGATACCTGGTCGATTTCTCCACTAGGACAGCACTATCAAATTTCCACTGATATCCTTCAATGGGTTAGAATTTATAGTGACTCAATATTGTTAATTTCTAGTTCTTGATCTTATTTCTCTCCATTATTAGGCCTCTATGTCCAATCAATGCAACCTTCATGTCATTTCATGTCTAAAACAATGTTTCCTAGGTAATGCATTTTTCACGTATACTAGGTCATGTGCTCGATTCAGAGGTTTTCCTTTCATAAACACTCTTAATATTTCAATGGGAATTTGGAATCTAGATCAATATTGACTTATGATTTAGTTCATAAATGAATGCATGGAAAAATAATGGATTCCAACTATACTACAAATAGATATCCTCTATCCATTACTCTACATAGTAACTCATTACATACCTGATGCAAATTTCTCCAGGGTTTGTAGACGCTGGATGCTTATTTGGTCAATGCTCTACAACAATTTGATTGACACTGGGCTTGATCAATTCTTGGTGTACATAGATGGACTCTCAACTCTTATCTCACAAGTCACCATTTGTAAATTCACATCTTCCCTAACTCTTCCTTTCTAAATGGATTACCTGAATGATTTCTTAGTTATTCGATTGTAATCTAAAATAAAATATGACGAGCATGTTCTCCAAAAGAAATTGCGTAGATGTATAGTTTTTAATGTTCATCGATTAACCTGATAGTGAACAGGTCCTCCTTCATGTGATGCCATGATCCAAAAATAAACCACCATATCATTTTATGGCATATTCCTTCATATGATTACATTTTTTGCTTTTTTCTATTCTCTTGACATCCATGCATCCTCATTTTACCATGTGACTTCTCCTATATTCAATGAAAGCACAATTGTTTACACACAAAACTGCTCTGTTTCACACAAAATCCCTATGTATAATAGTATTCTCACATAACACTGACACTGTCTCTAATCCGTAATACATAATTAATATCACTCAGATGACATATTTCTACCTAAATCTGCCATTAGTTCCAGACTTCACATAAATTCATTAATGGATGAGAATGACAGAGTTAAAGATCTTCCAAATTGGATGGAAACAAATGGATGCAATATGATAATTGATATTTCTCAATGGGATGCAAATGGACATTGGGCTGGTTGGAAATGTCACAATATACCACTGAGTCTTCAGCCTCATGAGATTCCATAGATCAATTCTCTAAAGGACCTCACTCTAATTGCAACCACAAATTTGGATCAGAGAACATGGGCGAGCATTAATAATTTCCTCTATTCATTTAGGGTGGGATATGAGATGTTAATTCAGAAAATACCTCATCCCACTTCAGATAGATTGTGGGAAAGAATCTGGCATAAGGATATTCTACCTAAAATTAACATGTTCTAATGGGAAATTAATGGTTCATGGGAATATTCTGATGGAAAATAATCTTAGAAAAAGGAACATTCACAATCCATCCTGATGTGTTCTATGTTAGAAGGATCAAGAATACATTCCTCATGTCTTTGGATAGTGTGTCTTCACATGTTTGGAAACTTTCCTTGGGAAATATCAGTAATACAATTAGAATCCTCTACAGTTGGTGACAAATATTCGAAGGTTGGAAATCCAATTGTCCGTGGAAAAGGAAATCCACTTCAGTATCTATGAGGTGTTGGATGGATCTTCCTAATTTAATGTGTTAGGTGATCTATATTTCTCGAAAAAAAGTAGCATTCAAGGCTGTTTGACCAAACACATCATCTTTAGCCACTAAATAAATGTAGTTGACTTTTAAATTTATCACTGCTCGTGGTTATGATCTAAGTAAATTGGATGATCTGACACCAAGAAAATTCTCAACAAGCCTAAACAGAGACCCAATTCACACATATACAACCTAACTTTTTTTTTCCAACAACCATTTTGGCTGTCGAAATTCCGACGATGGTTTCCATTGGAACTACGACAAGCACTTAAAAATTTTAGACTTGCGATGACCACATCACACCATCGGAATAGCGACGAAAGGCTCAACACGTTGTACTTGCAACGACCTATTCCAACCGTCGAAATAATGACGAAAGGTTTAACGTGTCAGACCTGCGATGAACTGTTCAAAACGTCGGCTTTGCGAAAAATGCTCCAAACCGTCGGAATAGCGACGAAAGGTTAAAATGTCAAAATTGCGTCGAAATTTTCAAAAAATTGAAATAGAAATAAAATATTTGAAACGTCAGAAGGGCGACGACAACTTGGAAACGTTGGAAGAGCAATTCAAACTTGTAAACGTTGGAATTGTGACACTACCAAAAAAACGTCGAAATTAGTGTCTCTCTACCGAAATTTATTATAAGTGTCGGAATTGCATTGGGACAAGAAATTATGTTTTCCCCACCTCAAATTTTCTCTCTTGGGACTCCTATGTGTCACAAGAGAAACATTTTGGCTGTCGAAAATTGGGCCAAATGTGCTAGTGCATGGTGTTTGACTTTATCAACTTATTCACAAAAAGGAAGATATCCTACCATTTGAAAAAAAATCTTGGATAATGGTGAAGACATTAATTCATAAGTGTTTAAGGACTCATATATTATCATCTTTCCTCCCTTATTGTAAGGCTTCTTCTCCTCCACTTGATTGTTTGCAAGGGGAAAAACCCTAATGGTACAAAACATGGGAAGGGAGTGAAGGTATAGGATGAAGGGGTTAGGGAGGGGATATGGGACCACGAAAATTTAGGACGATGGAAAGGGGTATTATTAAACTTTAGGAAGTGGAATGGAGTGAAACGGGTAAGGGAATTGAGCTAGGAAATTTGTACACAGCCCTAGCTAGGAAAACTACTAAAATTTGCAGTATTAGGCTAGGGTTTAGGTTTTGGGGCTTAGGAAATAGGAATTAGGGGGTGTGAAGGCTATTGGAGATGGTTTTGGGTGTGAGGAAGGGTAAAAAGCTATGGGAAGATGAATTTACCTTGCAAAATTTGAAAATATAAGTCAACCACTAAAATGCAACATAGAGGCCAATGGAGGTTTTACACTCTAAAACAATGAAGCTAAGCTACAAGGAGGGGTTAATGAGGTGTAAATTATTTTTAAACTAATTCTAGACACCTTAATAGCCTTAAAAAACCTTTAGTAGTTGATTTGATGCCTCTAGGAAAGAAAACAAGGCGTGTGGAAGAAAGTGTAGCGTGTAGCCTAGAAAGCATAGTGTGGCTACTTTGGCATCAATTTTTTGAATGTCTTTCCCTGGAAATTTCTGAATTTTCCTTGGTAAGTGAGAGATATATCTTATTCAATGAGATGAATGAGAAATGAGTTTGAATTGGTATTTTCTAGCTTGTGGTGGTGTAATATCACAAAATGGGAACAACTACACTATTGGGAATAATCTGAGTTATTACCAATGTGGAGCTTCAGAAAATCATGAACATAGAAATGTAGAGAAGCTCAATATATGTAAAATAAAATAATACTAGCAGATGAAATAACCTCAAAAACAAGATGATCTATATTCTCCTTCCCGGGTAGGGAAATGCATCAATATAGAGCATAAAACAACTGTCTTCAGAAAATAACGCTATAAAAGTGAGAAATGGGACTTGGATCCCTTAGAAGACATGATATAAAACTCACATTCAGAATTAGAGGTGAAAAAAATCACTCTAGCTCATATAAACAGATCTCCCCAAGTCAGTGCAACTTAGATAAGCCCAAACCCCATAACCTAGCTCATGTAGAAAGTACTGAAGCAAGGAATGAGCTATTCTACTGAGGTTTTATGCAGAAAATAATGGAATAAGAATTATGTGGAGCTTTTATTAATCAAATAATAGATAAATGGAGTTTTAACCTCTTTTACATAAATAAAAAGACACCCGGCAAGGGTTTCCGGCAAAATGCATGAATAATAACTAGCATTGCAGAAAATAACGTAGTTACTGCATCTCTGTATTATAAATGGCTGAATATAACATGATATATCTTAATAATATAAGAAAATATCCCTAGGCCCTCTTATTAGAACTCCCAGAGGGAAATGAGCACCTCCTCCTCAAAGACTAGCATAAAATCAAAGGGTGCAACCCTACTGCTGCCGCCACTGCATAACAAACGCAATTTTATGGAGGGAACTATGTTGTGGCTGAATATAGATGAATGGCCCCAAGAAAAATGCTGAAATGAAGCTCAAATCCTTCCCTCTTGATCCCTTAAGCAAGCTGATCCAAACAGAGTATGTAATTCCTGAACGGGAATTCTTTGCACTAAGCAGTGCAACGACTCCAGCTAAGCAACTGAAGCATGCAAGTAGTCACAAGACCAAGATATCTGAATACATGAATGAATCTCCTTTGATGCTATGAATTCCTTTTATCTTTGGTGAGCCTCCTCACCTCGCACCCCACACAATGTTGAGGTGACTTCTTCATGAAGCTTCCTCCTTCAAAACTGCGCTGCCCTAGCTAGCTTCCCCCCTCTTTGTGACAGTGTTGTTGACTTGGTCAACTGGAACCAATCCATCTACAATGCCTCTGTTCACACCAAGGGATCTTTAATCCGGTTCTCATGTGTGTTTCTGGGCTGATCCTTGTTCACATTGAGCTAGTTTACTTGAGTGTTTCCTTCCTCCTCAAGAATGCATGTTGACTTAGTCAAACTTGACTATCCCCATCTAATTTGTCCTTGTTCACACTTGGAACTGTAAAACCAGCTCCTAGGTGATATGCTTCCTTACTAAGGTGGAATTTATTCATAATTTTATTGTTCATGGGCATCCTTACCAATTTATTCCTCTCCTAGGTGAAAGTAGAAAAATCTAATATTCCAAATTGCTATGTGAAAATTTTGGAACATTACAGTCCTCCCCCCCAAATGTTGCTTGTCCTCAAGAAACTAAAAGGATAATACTAAAGAGAATCCTCTTCTCCCCTGTAGGATCTTCATAAGCTGAAGCCTCCCAAGGATCAAGTTGTTGCATCATCAATATATCTCCAAGTTGCTTCTCCCAAGTATGTAAGCTATCCAAGTAGCTGGCATTATGTGACAGTGGATCATCCATGGAGGCAACAATGGGATTTTTGAAGGTCCTCTTGGGGCATGAAGGCTGATATAGATTTGGATTCATCATCCCCATTTGAATCTCTCCCCACCAAGCTATCAACCTAGTAGAATGAGCCACCCTCCAAAATTGTAACTCATGCAAATCATCATCCACTTGAAAATCTGACAAAGTAGGTGGGCTAAAATTCTAATCATGGTAGACATAGTAGCCTACCACACACTACTCTCCTCTCCACTTAAGACAAGTGTTAAGTATTTGCTAATATTTGGCTGCAACAATGTTGCCCTATAATGGCAAGAAGTAAACTAGACCTCCAAAGGTATCTCTCCCAGCGTTGTGCATCAAGTTGGCCCAAACCACCTCATACATGATGGACAAGAAATTACCACCATATGGCATCCCATCCATCTCATGGCCCTCCTCATTAAGAAACAAATATTTTTCTGTAGAGTTCATGTCTCCTCCCATGCTCCCTTTAGAGCATGCAATGCAGAAAATGTGGGGATGCTCCTCCCCCAAGAAGACATCCACTCTATGTGTTCCACCTCCAATCATGCTCCTCGTATAGGTAGGAATAATATTAGCAAGTAGGATCATGATCAACATCATAATGAGAGAAAGACTGAAGGTTTTATGTGATGCTGGAAGGTACCAACTATCTCCCAAGTGATCACAGCACAATCTTCCCCACTACAGCTTCAGAAAATAGCATGGCAAGTTGTCTCGTGAAGAATGGCTTGCTGTATAAGTCATCACACCCACTAGTAAATAGTAGATGGCTGAGTATGTCAGTTGAGAACACAAGAAGCAACCATATACTTGCCTTGGATCATACATTAGATGGTTTTCTCCATCATAATAGTTGGCCAAAAATGAACCATGGAGCCTAAAGAGAAATTTTCCCCTTTGAAGAGAAATGCACTGAAAAGAAATGGTAATAGAAAAATATTGTGTGGTATAATCAATAAATGCAATAATAGAATTCTTACCATGTAATGAAGACAAGATGGTGACAAGATCCATAGATGAATCCTCCATAGTGGCATGATATACCCATATGAAGAGGAATGAACCACATGCTGCATGAAAATTCTCCTTCTCATGCTTGGAAATCCAAGTCAAGGAGATCATACCACAATAACCAATGAGTCCATCCACCATTCTACTAATCTCACCTCCTCTATGCCCACAAAGTGCATCAAATATGAATTGATTCTGGGAACACTCCATCAATAAGCTCATGCTCCAAAGTGACAGCACTGTTGGCCTATGCAAATAGGCTCCTGCCAAATCATAACTCCATTCTTTGACATGCCCAATGTCAAAGACTCCTCCCATAATGTTGCCATCTTCTCCTATTGCAACATCATGCAAAATGTGAGAGCAGTTCTGCCTTTGTTCTCTCTCAATCCTCCGAAGCAACAAATGTCATTGCTGCCTCAACATACCTCCATCATATGACTCATGTGGTGAAGACATAATGATTTCATCATCACAATGCATCCACACTCCTTACTGCTCCATGATGCAAGTACTCTACCAAGTATTATTCTCCCACATACCCTTGGAAAAAGGATATGTCTCATGATGGCCAAAATCTATCAAGAGTAGCCAACACAGTTTGGCCTCTTGCTGCCCTATATCATAAATTTTCAAGTGGCTCACCAGCCTCTTGCTCTTCCCCCACATCCACTCAACACCATGTGGATGCCTTCTGTCATTTTTTACCTTGGAATTCTCCCCATGTGGGCTATCATCCTCCATAATCAGTTCCTCTCTTATGCATGCCATGAAATTCTAGAATGCATTTCTTTGGAGATATCTTAGAGAAGATCTCATTTCCATGTTCATCTCAAATCCGTCAAGATCCAAAGGTGAAAAAAGTAAAGTATCTTCCCTCCTATTGTTTGACAGCGCTGATAGTCGCTCCAATGACATAGTTGCTACCTCATACTCCATCTCAAGGTTCATGACTCCCTCCAAAAGATCACACTTCAACCTCAAGGGTTGAGTGCAACTCAACAAGGGTCCAAGAGAATGATGGTTCATTTCTTTCTTGAACCATTCAAGTCTGCACAGCGTAGTGCAATATTGTTGTTCTATCCCAGCAACAATGCTTGATCCTGGGCCATATGAATACATATTTCCACAACTTTTATAATGTTTTTTTGCAATAAATAAAAGTGTAAATCTTCCCATACCTTGGTGAGATGTGGGACCCTTTTGTAGAGCTGCAAAATATCCTCCTTCCAATGTAATGGCTGCCTTCACTGTTGATGTAGAAGGCTGCTCTTCCAAGGCTGTGATAGTGCTACTACTTGTCTCTTCCCATGGTCATGTGGGCTTCCTCTATTATGATATTTCTCCATAAAAGGTTCTAATTAGCCCTTGATTAAACTCAAGAAAAGAGATCACTCTTGTATGGCTTGAGTGATTGAACCACCAAGCATTGGCTTCACCCTCCAAGTGCAGCACTGTAATTCCTACTGCCTCCTTCTCTACCATTAGATGAAGTAGGAAGAATGCCTCAAGATTTCTTGCCCAAGATTTGGTTGTAGTTGACCCATCAAATTTAGACAATAGGAACCTATTGCCTTTGATTTATTCTTTGCTACAAGATCTTCTTTCTTCTCTCAGTTGAGCAAACATAGGAAAATCTAGGTTCTCTTTAGAAGCCCTAGGTTGGCACTTGTATTCTACCAAATACCCACTCAAGATATCATGCTCTAAGTGGTCTCCTTTCTCTTCAATCCCTCTATGAGAACAGGAAGTGCATGCATCTTCTTCTACTTCTTGAAACCTTCTAGAGGTCTCACTACAACTCTCTCCTCCTTGAAACCCTCTTGGAGTTTCAATGCATTTCTCTTCTTCTTTCTTCTTAGATCTGAAAATGGATTTGAGTAAGCTCATTATCTCCATAATTTTTTTCTCCTCTCCTTCTTATATTCTGATTGGATCTGAAATCCACAGGCTAAGCCAAGATGGCAGATCTAATACCACTGTAATATCCCAAAATGGAACAACTACACTATTGGGAATAATCTGAGTTATTACCAATGTGGAGCTTCAGAAAATCATGAGTATGGAAATGTAGAGCAGCTAAATATATGTAAAATAATGTCATACTAGCAGATGAAAGAACCTCAGCAACAAGATGATCTATATTCTCCTTCCTGGGAGGGGAAATGCAGCAATATAGAGCATAAAACAACTCTCTTCAGAAAATAACGTTATACAAGTGAGAAATGGGACTTGGATCCCTTAGAATACATGATATACAACTCACATGAAAAATTAGAGGTGAAACAAATCACTCTAGCTCATATAAACAGATCTCCCCAAGTTAGTGCAACTCAAATAAGCCCAAACCCCATAGCCTAGCTCATGCAGAGAGTACTGAAGCAAGGAATGTGTTATTATACTGAGGTTATATGTAGAAAATAATTGAATAAGACTGATATGGATATTTTATTAATCAAATAATAGATAAATGGAGGTTTAACCTCTTTTACATGAAGAAAAAGACACTTGACAAGGGTTTCTGGCAAAATGCATGAATAACAAGCAGCACTACAGAAAATAATGTAGTTACTGCATATCTATATTATAAATGGCTGAATATAACATGATATAGCTGAATAATACAAAAATATTGCCCTAGGCCTTCTTATTAGAACTCCCAGAGGGAAATGAGCACCTCCTCCTCAGAGACTAGCAGAAAATCAAAGGGTGCAACCCTGCTACTGCTACCATTGCATAAAGGACATAGTTTTCTGAAGAGAACTACACTGTGGCTGAATATAGATTAATGGAACCAAGCCAAATGTTGAAATGAAGCTCAAAATACCTTAAGCAAGCTGATCCAAAGAGAGGATGGAATTCCCGCATGGGAATTATTTGCACTAAGCAATGTAGCAACTCTGTCTAAACAGCTGAAGCATGCAAGTAGTCACAAGACCAAGATAGCTGAATACATGAATGAATCTCATTTGATGCTATGCCTTCCTTTTATCTTTGGTGAGCCGCCTTACCCCAAACCCCACACAATGTTGAGGTGACTTCTTCATGAAGCTTCCTCCTTCAAAACTGCGTTGCCCTAGCTATCTTCCCTCCTCTTTGTGACAGCGTTGTTGACTTGGTCAACTAGAACCAATCCACCTACAATTACTCTGTTCACACCAAGGGATCTTCAATCCACTTCTCATGTGTGTGTCTAGGCTGATCATTGTTCACATTGAGCTAGTTTACTTGAGTGTTTCCTTCCTCCTCAATAATGGATGTTGACTTAGTCAAACTTGAGTATGTCCCCATCTAATTTGTTCTTATTCACACTTAGAAGTGTAAAACCAGCTCCTAAGGTGATCTCCTTCCTTAATAAGGTGGAATTTATTCATAATTTTATTGTTCATGGGCCTCCTTACCCATTTATTCCTCTCCTAGGTGAAAGTAACAAAATCTAATATTCCAAATTGCTATGTGCAAATTTTGGAACATTACAGGTGGTCACTTTTTCTTCATAGTAGTGGGATGGACCACTACATGCCTTTTCACTTTGCTTTGAAAAATTGTAGCTTTGAAAATTTCTTATGCGACTTTAGGAACATTAGGAACTTATTACATATTATAAAATAAATTACATTTGAAACCAAACATAATTGAATAAATTTACCTATTACCACTCCTCCATTGTCAGATTTATGCATGGAATGACAAATTTTTGCGACGTTAACCCTAATGACCTAATGGAGACATTGAAATGGATCAAGGCCATGATGACATCACTGAAATTAATATGAAGACCTTATAATGATGACCCATCCATATGAGAGATGGTAATGACCAACAAGTGAATTTTTTTGGGAGTATAAATAGTCCTAGACACCACTGGCCAGTGACCAAATTTTTATTTGAATACCTACTAAAACCATAAAAGTTTCACTCAACACCCTAACAACAACTTTGAAAGAGCACATTTTATCACTGGTGACAGTTAGAACTAATTGTCGCTAGCATTGGCTCCAGCTAAGGATGGCAGCTCCTTGGAGGTGTCAAGAGCACCATACACCAAGTAGCCCAACCATTGGGCATGGAGTCAAAAATCAAAAGACAAGACTCAATAATGATAATTGACTCAAAAAAAACTGGCTTCGACTTTTAATGAACTTATAAATTAGCAGCAAATCAAGAAAAATTTATGGCCTTCACTTTGAGCTCCAAGCTCTGATGATTCTTTCCTTCACACTTTGCTAGAAAAATTAAACCGATATGTACAATGTGATTAAGAAACTTTAGAAATCTACTCAGAAAAGTTAGTGCTTGAGAAGCCTACCATTGACTAGTCCTCATATGCAATATTCTCCATTAATTTCCTTCAATAGATAAGTATGTTATCCTATTGAAGCTAAAATTTTGTACGGTCCCTTCCATAGGTTCTCAAATTTATCATGTTTCCATTTCTCTTCATTTGTAGCATCCCAACAGAGGACCACATCACAACTTTTGAAATCTTATGCCTTTGTCTTGCGGTCATATACATTATTAATTTTCTCTTGAAGCTTAGAGGTGTTTTGAAACACCTTATCCCTAGTTTTCCAAAGATGGACCATTTAATTGCTCTGGCATTACACATCATTCATTTCACTACCTCCTTCCTATAATATTTTCATCATTGGGACTGCAACTAATGTAGGGAAAAATTTGTCGACTCCATATACCAATTAGAAAGGAGACATACCTATTGACGTTTTGCTACTCACTCTATCCACCCATAAGGGATTAATAAGTTTCTTCTGCCAGTTTTTCTTATTTCCCTCCAACATATTCTTTATAATGTTTACCAAATATTTGTTTGAATATTCGGCCAATCCATTACTTTTCGGATAATATGCGGTTGAGTGGCCCAATTTGATGTTGTATTTTGTCACAAAACTCAACCATTTTCTTGGACTTGAATGCAACCACATTATCTATAATTATTTTGTGGGAACAGCCAAATCAAGACAAAATATTAATTTCCAAAAACTAAATAATGACTAAATCAGTAGCTTGCCTTGTTGGGATTGCCTCAATCCATTTGGTGAGGTAGTCGATAGCTGTCAAGATCAACTTATGTTGGGAAGAATATGCAGGGTGGATTTCTCCAATGAAATAAAGGCCCCATTTCTGAAATGGTTCTTTCATGGATATAGGCTGCAAAGGTAGAGAGAGAAACTTCCTCTTACCTTGAAATATTTGGCATTCATGACAACTCATCACAGTTTTATACAAATCAGCAAAAAGAGTAGGGCAATAATAACCAAACCTCCACACTTTATTTGTCATAATTTTCCAAAACAAATGTCCTCCATAATATCCTTTGTGGAAATCACTCATTACCTCCTTTGCTTCACTTTCTACTAGAAAATTTAACAAGACACCTCCTGGGTCTTTCCAATATAGAGCATTGTCTAAAATGCAATACTTGGAAGCTTTTAACTTTAATGACCTACTCTTTCTTTTAGACATATCTGATAGAGGATTAAGATTATTAGGTCCTAATATTAATAGTGTAGTCCCTTATTGTTGTTAGTGTATCCCCCTTATTGTTATCGTTGTACCCCTGTAACCCCCATATTGTTATTATTGTGCCCTTACATTATTATTGTTAAGTCGTCTAGGATTATATTGTGACCCCATGGACTCCTATATATAGAAAGGAGGTTTTGTCATTTGTATCATCCTAGAATTTTTCATTTATGTAATTTAGAGGAGGTTTCCCCCTCAAAGTGGTTAATTCTAAGGCATTCATCTCTCTTTTCTTCTATTTTGGAGCAGGTTTCATAACATTTGGTATCAGAGCTTTGGATTCTAGGGTTTCTTTGCTCCAAACATGTCATCGTGGAATTTTGATATAACAATTTATCTTCGAAGGTTCAGAAGCTGAAATTTTTACCATGTGAAGACGAAATCCTAAGGAACTGCATGCAAAATTTCCAGATCTCGGTTCACAATATTTTAGGAGATATGATCTGTGGAAGGTAGGATTTTTGTAGGTTCCCCAATTTCATATAAAAGAGGTGACCTTGGGAAAATTGTCCTAACTTTCTCTGAGCATCTGATTGGAATTATGTAAAAAGTGGTCGAAATTACACAGATGTTAGTTTCATATTTATCAATGTCAGAGCCAAAGGAGGAAACAACAACACTTGTCATGTCATAAAATTTCGCTCTATTGAACCAGTCCATAATTAGGTCATTGTGGGAGATTGGGAATAACTCTATCCTCAAGCATCCAAATCACGTCATACCTATGGCATTCGAAATAAGATTCAGTGGGCTACTACAGAACTGAATTTTAGATATTGAAGATAAAAAATCATAGAGATAATTCAGTTTCAATATTGAGCTCCTCAAAAGGAAGAAAAAGGTGTGTATTGTTTTTCAAATTGCATATGTCTTGTTTGAAAAATTAATTTGAAGTTATTCCAAGGGCATATTGGAGAAAAAATATTAGTATTGGGTTCTAAAATTCCCCTTAAAAATAATTCAACAACCATTAAGCCCTAAAAATACTCTACAGTGACTCATGAAGAAGAATAACTGCAACATGATATATCAAAATTACAAGAGAAAGTGGACCAAATTTTGCTCTCGCAAAGAGCATAAAAAAACTGAAATAGGATTTTTGAAGAAAGGTGTGGAAGCTAAGTTGGATGGTTTGAAGAAAGGAATGGAAGCTAATATGAATGGCATGAAAGCTAATATGGATGGAATCGAGGCTAAGATGGATGATATCGATGAAAAAATGAAAGAAAACATGGAAGACATGAAGAATGTTCTAAAAGAATACATGGAAGGTTTGAAGGAAGGTTTGAAAAAGTGGATACAAGAAATGGTTCCTAATGGAGAAGAGATATAAGATGTTAGGATATTCTGACACATAGGAAATAGTTAAGAATAACTTAGTCTAGTGTAGAGTTAGGTAAAGTGTGTTTCTTTACCATGTACATTTGTAACTTATAATCCGACGGTTACGATTTGTAGTGATCTGACAGTTATCTCTCACCTCAGTATTAACGACACTTGATCCATGGCTTAACACCCAATTGGTCCATGATCTATATTTAAAGAGCATGGAGGGTCATTTGTCTGGTAACCGTTTATGAGAGAAACATATGTAACTTTCTTTTATATTAATAAATTCCCTGAAGTGGCCGCGTTGGCTCAGGGCATGGACTGTTTCCCTCTTTGAGGGTTTTAACCACATGATTATACTGGTTTACTAATTTGTGATCTGTTTGTGAGCGGTGACCTTTGGTTCTTGATCTACAGAACTTTCTTTGTAAATTCTTACATGGTATTAGAGTTATTTTGAGGGTCGTATTCGTTGTTGATCAAAATCCGAAGCTGGTTTGACTGCATGTGAATGTCGTTTTGTATATCTACTATTTCTGAACATTTTTGGGCTTGGAGAACTGCTTGGTTGTGTCTGGAGTGTCTTCTACAGTGAGGAATGCCTTTCATTTTATGTGAAAAGGTTTCCGGCTGCCCAAGTTATGTTAGTTTAGATCTGGAGGTATAAAGCATCTATTTTGCAGTTATATTTGTTAATAGTTCTTCTTATTTCAGTTTTTTTCTGCTTATTTTCAGTATTAAGGTTTTATTTATTTTCTGGATCTATACCCTCTTCACTATGTATGCTCTTTGTTGTGCACTCCGTGCGATCTCGGAAAATCAGAAACAGGAAAAAGGGTTTTTTTTTTGCTATGTATGCTCTTTCCCCGCGTCTTTGTGCGATCTCGAGAAATCAGAAATAACAAAAAGGTGATAGTTGCCAGTAAGGCTGACTAAAAATCTAACATTCTGCCATAAGGCTTTGCATTTCGTTTTTTTGCTCGGTTTTTTTTGTTTTTTTGTGCAGGAAAAGGCATGCACACAGAAGAGTAGTTTATGAGATAACGTGATCCTTTTACTATCTCACTTGATGAGGGGTTAGTTTATGAGAATAGAGGTCTTGGGTTCAAGTCTCCTTCTCAAGCTTTTTGTGTAAAAAGTTTTTGTTCAAAGGGGCAGAATTTTTTATTTATTTTTAAAAGCCGCACTTCATCCCGTTCCTGTAACTATTTGGCATCTACAACTCATATTTTTCAAAAGGCATAATGTCTTCATCTAGAAGTCGTATTTCGAGCCATTTTTTTTTTTTAAACAACCTAGTTTTTCGAGATCTTTCCATTGGAGTAGTTAGTTTCAGCTTTTCTGGGCTTCAGTTTTTTTTTTTTTTAAATGGAAAGTGCATGCCCAGTTATTCTTCACAACTCCAATTATTTCCAATGGCTACCTCACATGGTAGATATACTTAGAAGTAAAGGGTTTTATAGAATAGCCACAAGACAAGAAACTAAACCTTTCGATGATGATAAAGTTGCTAAATGGGAAAATAAACAAGATCAAGCATGAGGGTTGATAGGAATGTCTATTGCTCAAGATCTTCGATTTCATATCCTTGACATTAACACCCCTGATGAGGCCTTGGACAAGATAAAAACTGTTTTTGGCATTCAAAATCAAATCTGGGCCCACCAGCTTGAAAATGAGTTTCTTACTTTGGACCCCAATAATTTTTCCTCCATTGAAGGAATTTTGTCCAAATTTAAGACCCTCAGAATTCTTTTAGAAGGTTGTAAGATCAAAAAGGATGATGGTAGCCTCATATATTGCATTCTTGCTAAGCTTGGTCTTGCATACTCTGTATTTGTTTCCACCTTCCATTCCACCAGAGAAGCCATAATTTCTTCAGGAACCACCTACAAGAATCCCTCTTTTGATGCCTTTTGTGATTCTTTGATAAGAGAACAAGAAAAAAATTTACATATTGGTCTTATCACTACTGGAAATGCTTCTAAGAAAGCCTTAGCAACCCAACGACAACCGTATAAAAAGAATCTCAAGAAGCAGTATCCTAAAAAATATGGTCCTAAACCAAACAAGGGCCCTAAGAAATTTTAGCCACAAACTGAAAAATAAAATAACCAAAATAATAAGGCAAATCAAAACAAAGGGAAGAAGACATATAGACATTGCAACTTTTGCAATCGGGATGGGCATATGGAGTCCAAATGTTTTAGGAAGATGGAAGCTTTAGAAGCAGCAATGAAGAAGCAAAACATCAATTTGGAGCACTCTTCACCTTCATCTTCAGGAATGGCACTTTTTGCTTGTGGTTGTCAAGCATCAAGATCTGGTTATGCATTAAATGTATCTTCTTCTTCTCCTTATCAAGAGTGGCTCATTGACTCTGGAGCTTCTTACCACATGGCTAAAAATAAATCCATGTTTTCTTCTTTAAATGATTTTAACACCAAACATATTTATGTTGGTGATGATAGATCTCTTATTGTTGTAGGATCTAGAACCGTTCATCTGGATAATGGTTAGTTTAATGATGTATTATGTGTTCCTACATTGTCATGCAACATTCTATCTGTTTATCAGATAACTCATTCAGGTGAAGAGAAAATAGTAGAATTCTCACCTCATGATTTTGTAATCAAGGACCTCAAATATCCTAAACATATTCTAGCTACTGGCATTGCTGATGATTCCACAAGGTTGTATAAGTTTGACAACTTTGGGTCATCATCTCTTCCCTCTGTTTTTGTTGCTCATAATGAATATGTGAGCAAACTTTGGCATGAGCAATTTGGTCACTTAAACTATCACTCTCTTCAAAATCTATGTAAGGAAAATATGGTGATGGGCCTTCCTATGGTATCTTGCCGAAATGGTGTTTGCTCCGGATGTGTTCTTGGAAAACATCATCAGGATAATTTTGACAAATGTGCCTCTTGGCATGCTTCAACCCCTTTGCAACTTGTGTATAGTGATTTATGTGGTCCACTTCCTGTTGTTTCCTTCTCTGGTTCCAATTACTTATTAAGTTTCATTGATGATTTTTCCAGACACACTTGGGTATATTTCCTAAAACTCAAGAGTGAAGTTTTTAACATGTTCTTGGCCTTTAGGGCCTTTGTTGAGAAACAATCTGGACATCAAATTCTCAAGTAAAGATCAGACAATGGTAGTTAACAAAAAATTTATCAACTTCTGCACTGAGCATGGCATTCAATTTCAACATACTGTTCCATATACTCCACAACAAAATGGTGTAGCTGAAAGGAAGAACCACACCTGAAAAGAAATGGCTAATTGTATGCTTCAATCTAAAGGACTTGGTCTCAATTTTTGGGCAAAAGCCATTAACTGTGCAAATTACATAGTAAATCGCACTCCTACGAAGGTTTTAAAGAATATAACTCTAGAAGAATCTTAAAGCGCAATCAAACCAGATGTAAGTCACTTTCGTGTTTTTGGAAGTGATGCTTGGGCACATATTCCAGATGCGAAACATAAAGCCTTAGAACCTAGTAGTGAAAAATATATTTTTTGTTGGATATTCTGAAGATGTCAAAGGATATAGACTTATTCAACCAAAATCCAAAAATATAATCATTAAAAGAGATGTAAAGTTTGATGAAAATATATCGGCTTGCAAGCCTAGTTTAGCAGGTCTACCACCTTTGGCCTACAAGCCTGATTTGGCATATGTGCCACCTCTCTCTCTCTCTCTCTCTCTCTCTTATATTTTTAATAGCATTCCTTCTATTTCAGATGATGACAGCGAGGATGAAAATCCTCCTCCAGCTCATGAAATTGTTCCTTATCCTCCATCACTTCCAAGATGGGTTTGATCTGCTCGGGATGCAGCAGGTTCTCTTGCAAGTGACCCTGTCGGTCGACGACGTACACGTTCTGAGTTTGAAAGAGCCTCTTCCTTATTAGCTCAAGTTCCAAAAAAAATTGATCCGGAAACCTTTGAGGAAGCCTCCGATCATCTAGATTGGGATGAAGCTATGAGTGAAGAGTATCATTCCTTATTGGAAAACAATAATTGGGATCTTGTTCCTCTTCCAAAAGGAATAAAACTTGTCAGATGTAGATGGGTTTACAAAACAAAGTTTGGACCAGATGGAAAAGTTAATAGACATAAAGCTCGTCTTGTCGCTAATTTTTTTTCAAAAGTTGAAGGCATTGACTATATTGAAACCTACTCCCCTGTTGCCAAAATGAATTCTATCCACCTTGTTCTTTCCCTTATTGCCTCCTTTAAATGGGAAGTCCATCATATGGATGTTAAATCCGCCTTCTTACATGGAGATTTGCATGAAGAAATCTACATGGAATAACCCCATGGCTTTATCCAAAAAGACTCCAGCCTTGTTTGTTGCCTTAGGAAGTCTCTCTATGGTCTCAAACAAGCTCCTTGGACTTGGTATGCCAAAATGGATAGATTTCTCTTAGATAATGGCTTTTCTAGGTGTCATTCTGAAAACACTGTCTACACCAAGAAAGTGGGTAATTCCTTCACCATCCTTATTCTTTATTTTGATGATCTTATCCTTACTGGTAGTGATCCAAACCATATAAACCATGTGAAGTCTCAAAAAGAAGTTTGAAATGACAGAATTAGGACACTTGCATTATTTCATTGGTCTTCAAGTCTTGCAATCCAAGGAAGGCATTACCCTCTCTTAGTCCAAGTATGCCTATGATCTTCTACACCACTTTCACATGGAAGACTGTAAGCCAAGCCCTTCTCCCTTTCAGTTTGGATTCAAGCTTTCAGTCACTTGTACTACCCCTAAAGTTGATGCTACCTTATACCATCAACTTGTTGGTAAACTTTTGTATCTAACCCATACCCGCCCTGACCTTTCCTTTGTCGTTGGTCTTGTCACTCGGTTTATGCACCAACCACATGAAAGTCACTGGAAAGAAGCTAAAATAATACTTCAATATATTTGAGGTACAGTTCAGTTCGGGATTCATTACAGTGCTGGAGCATCTACCTTGTTGATTGGTTTCACTGATTCTGATTGGGCTGGTGACCCTGATGATTGGAAGTCCACTACAGGATATGTATTCACTCTTGGTTCAGGACCTATTAGTTGGTCTTGTAAGAAACAACATGCCATCTCCCTTTCTTCAACAGAAGTAGAGTATCATGGTGCAGTTGAAGCCAGCAAGGAAGCCATGTGGCTTCGTCAGATCCTGTCTGAAATTGGACTTCATCAGCAGCATCCAACTAAACTTTGGTGTGATAATCAGAGTGCCATTTAGCTATGTAAAGATCTAGTTCAGCATCAGCATATGAAACACATTGAACTCCACATACACTTCATCAAAAATCTCATTCATGAATGTGTTCTTGAAGTTCAGTATTGTCTGACTAATGATTAAGTAGCTAATATCTTTATGAAGGCTCTCACAGAAGTGAAGTTTACCAAACTTCGATCCATGCTTGGAGTTTAGGAAAGTTGTCATTAAGGGGGGATAGGCTCTAATGCCTCCTTCCTTCTCCTATTGTGTCACTTTTGTAAATCCTTCAATCCTATCCAAATTTGTTCTTAAGGGGCGATTTTAGGATATTTCGACACATAGGAAATAGGCTCCTTTTGTGTCACCTTTGTAAATCCTTCAATCCTATCCCAAATTGTTCTTAAGGGGGGATGTTAGGATATTTCGACACATAGGAATTAGTTAAGAATAACTTAGTCTAGTGTAAAGTTAGGTAAAGTGTGTTTCTTTATCATGTACATTTGTAACTTATAATCCGACAGTCATGATTTGTAGTGATCCGATGATTATCTCTCACCTCGGTATTAACAACACTTGATCCGTGGCTTAACACCTAATTGGTCCATGATCTCTATTTAAAGAGCATGGAGGGTCATTTTTCCAGTAACCATTTATGAGAGAAAAATATGTAAATTTTCTTTAATATTAATAAATTCCCTGAAGTGGCCACGTTGGCTCAAGGTGTGGAATGTTTTCCTCTTTGAGGGTTTTAACCACATGATTATACTGGTGTACTGATTTGTGATCTGTTTGTGAGCGGTGACCTTTGGTTCTTGATCTACGGAACTTACCCTGTAAATTCCTACGGTAGAGGAAACTCATGATCAAAACAAAATATATGTTAATCGTGATTTCATAAGCTCTAATATTGGATGGAAGACCTTCCATATTACAAAAATGGATATGTATAATTTTGATTGTAAGGATGCCGTAACATGGATACTACAGATGGAGAAATATTTTGATCTCCATAATGTGAAAAACACATAGAAGGTACGCATTGAAACTTTAAATTTAGAACAAAATACATTTGTATGGTATCGATGGATTTTCTCTCGTAAAAAATTGTCACTTGGTTAATTTTTACGAAGGAAATGATAGCACATTATGAGGATACAATAAGAAACACCTTCTTTAGCCAATCGATAAATCTCAAACAAAAGGGTTCAATGGTGGATCACATTGAGGACCTCCAAAAATTGAATATAAGGGTAATTGATATTCCAGAGGAACATAGGATTGATGTCTTCATAGGGACTTTAAAGTATAACATCCAACATAAGGTTCACCTTTGGGAACCTGATTCATCGGAGAAGGCCTTCAGGTTAGCAAGAAAAATTGAATGTAAAATTATGGCGACAAGAAAGCCTACCACTCACATCTATAAAGATGGAAGTGTTGCTACTCCTAGACTTAGACAACCTACAATTTTGAAACCACAACAATTGGAAGAAGAAATTGAAAAAGGTCTTTGCTATAGTTGTGATAGAAAATACACTAAAGTTCATAAGTTTGCTAAGAAGAAATTATTTTACATAGATTGTGAAGAGGAGGAAGAAAATAAACAAGAAACTTCAAAAGAAGAGGATATACACCTGGAACCAACCCTAGAGAAAGAAGAAATGAGCCCAACCATATCCTATAATGCATTGGCAGGAATTACCACTCCTCAAACTCTCAAGATAGAAGGAAATATCAAGAAGAAAAAGGTAATAATGTTGATTGACTTGGGCATTACCCATAATTTTATTCATTGTAAGGTAGCCAAGGACTTAAATTTGCTTCATATACTTGACACCAGAATGTCAAGTGATTTTTTGAAAATGGAAGAACTATAAATTTCTTTGGAAAATTCCATAATATCAAGCTAACCATGTGGGAATATGTATTGAATAGTCCAATTCTTTCCATTCCAATGGGATATACTGATGTTGTACTAGGAGTACTATGGTTACAATCTTTGGGGATGGTAGTTTTCAATTTTCAATAACTTTGAAATTGTTTTCGGAAGGAAAGGAAGTTGAAATGTGGGGTATCACAGGGAAGCCGAGAAATACAATAATCTCTAATGTCAGAACAAAGCTTCTGAAAAAAGAATAATGAGGTGTAATTTCACATTTATGCTCATTAGAAGTTCCAATATCAAAATCATCTATTTCTCTAGATCTCCAAAAGTTCTTGGACAATCATTCCAAGTTGTTTGAAATGACCAAAGGACTCCCACCAATTCATTATCATGATCATGCTATTCATTTGATTCCAGGAAGTGTTCCTCTAGACATCAGGTCTTATAAATATCCTTATGTTCAAAAGAGAACAAATGAACATATGATTGCAGAAATGTTAGAGGATGGTATAATTCAATCGAGCCAGAGTTCTTTCTCTGCTCTAGTTGTATTGGTGCACAAGAATGATGGATCATGGTGCATGTGTTTGGATTATAGGGAGCTCAATAAGCTCAATATTAAAGATAAATTTCTCATTCTTGTGATTGATGAATTGCATGGAGCAATTTATTTTACCAAGTTGGATCTTCATTCAGGATATCATCAAATTATAATGAAGACTGAAGATATTCTGCAAACAACATTTCAAACTCATGAGGGTCATTATGAATTTTTGGTCATGCCTTTTGGCCTTACCAGTGCACCTTCTACATTTCGAGGGTTGATGAATTCCATTTTCAAACCCTTCCTTAGAAAATTGGTGTTAGTGTTTTTTGATGATATACTAATCTACAACAGGTCTTGGATGGATCATGTTCAACATGTTGACAGGGTGCTCAAACTACTGGAGGAAAAACAATTATATTCAAAAACCTCCAAATGTTTCTTTGGAGTATAAGAGGTGGAATATCTGGGTCATATTATATCTCACGACGGTGTTAAGGTAGACCGTAAAAAAATTAAAGCCATTAAGGAATGAAAAGTCCCCACAACCATAAATAATCTGTGAGGATTTCTCAGGTTAATAGGGTACTATCGCAAGTTTGTTAAGAATTATGGGAGAATATCAACACCTCTAACAACATTAATGAATAAAGATGCATTTTCATTGACTCTTAAAGAAACTAAACCCTTTGAACATATTAAAGAGGCAATGTTCTTAGCACCGGTCTTATCTATAACAGACTTCACAAAAACCTTTATTATGGAATGCAATGCCTCAGGAAATGGAATTGGTGTTGTTTTAATGCAAGAAGGAAGACCTATTGATTTTGAAACTTGTATAATCAAAGGAAATTATTTTTAAAAATCTATTTATGAGAAGGAAATGTTGGTAATACTACATGCACTAAATAAATGGTGACCTTACCTAATGGGAAGAAACTTCAAGATAAAAATTGATCATGATAGTCTTAAATAATTTTTGGAACAAAGACTTTCTTTAGAAGAGTAGCAAAAATGGGTCACAAATATGTCGGGTAATGACTTTCAAATCATCTACAAAAACTAGAAGCTAAATGTTCCTGGAGATGCACTCTCAAGAAAGGATGAAGAGGTGGAAGTGTTTCTTTGTTCCATTTCTATTATTCAACCAGATTAGATAACCAAAGTAAGGGATGAATGGAAAAAGGATGAAGAAGTGTGGAAACTCATTCAAAAGTTGGAGCAAGATCCTACTACATCTGATACATTTAGTTGGAAAAAATGTTCCTTATGTTACAAAGATCACTTATATCTTTGTAAGAATTCCCAACTAAAAGAAAATATTATTTTGGAATTGTACACTTCTCCCTTAAGAGGACACTTATGATTTTTAGAAACTTACCACAGGGTGAAGAAATAATCTTTTTGGGATGACCTTAAATATGATATTCAAAATTTTGTGGTGGAATGTATGGTTTACCCACAAAATAAAGTTGAGACAATTAAGACCTCGGATCTTCTACAACCTTTATCCATTGCAAGTCAAAATTGGGAGGATATTTCAATGCATTTTATCACAGGTTTACCTAAGTCCGAAGGAAAGAGTGTCATCATAGTGGTAGTTGATAGACTTACCAAGTATGCAAACTTCTATGCATTATCTCATCCCTTTAAATCAAGTACAATTGCTAATGCATTTATGCAAACAATTCAAAAGCTACATGGAAACCCAAATATTATTGTAAGCGACAGATATTCCATTTTTACTGGAAATTTTTGGATGGAATTATTTTCTTGTTTGGGTACTCAACTAGATCATAGCTCATCTTATCATCCTCAATTCGATGGGAAAACTGAGATAGTGAAAAAATGTTTGGAAGGATATATTCATTGTTTTGTATTTGATAAACAAACACAATGGGTCAAGTGGTTACCTCTAGTTGAATGGTGGTATAACACTTCCTTCCATATTGCAGCAAAAATGACCCTATTTATGGAACTTTATGGATATCATCCACCATCCATCACATCATATTTAATAGAAAATTCTAAGGTTCAAGAAGTGGAAGATCACATCGAGCATCAACAACAATTTCTTTAATTCTTAAATGATAACCTAAATTTGGCACAAAATCGAATGAAACAACAAGAAGATCAACATCGCAGTGAGATAAGTTTTGATGCAGGAGACTGGGTATTTTTATGGCTACAACCATACAAACAAATGCCCCTCAAGCAAGCTAAGAAGGATACTAAATTATCACCAAAGTACTATGGTCCTTACAAGGTGTTGCAAAATATTGGTACTATGGCATACAAATTGGAGATTCCTACTTCTTCTCGAGTGCATCCTGTTTTCCATGTTTCAGGCTTAAAGAAGGTTATAGGTGACAAACTTCCAGTTCAAACAATATTTCCAAAACTTGATGAGGAAGGAAAAATCATATTGGAACCTGAGGAAGTCTTGGAAACAAGAACTTGACAACTATGAAATCAATTAATTCTAGAGTATATCATCAAGTAGAAGAACTTGCCCACTAAATATTCTACATGTGAGGATGAGAATTTTCTATAGAAGCATCCAGAGCTACTCAAGCATTGAGGACAACACTTGTTTGAAGGAGAGGGGCATGTTAGGTCCATATATTAGTAGTGTTCCCTTATTATTGTATTGTAGCCCCATTATTGTTATTGTTATACCCATGTAACCCCCATATTGTTATTATTGTGCCCTTAAATTATTCTTTTTAGGTCGGCTAGGATTATATTGTGACCCTATGGACTCCTATATATAGAAAGGAGGTTTTTTCATTTGTACCATCCAAGAATTGTTCATTTATGTAATATATAGGAGGTTGCCCCCTCGAAATGGTTGAATTCTAAGGAATTGATCTCTCTTTTCTTCTATTTTTGGAGATGGTTTCATAACAAAGATGTTGAAGGACATAGATGATGTCGGCATACCAAGGGGATGAGAGAAAAAAATCTGATACCTGTATGAGTGAGCCATCATCTTCTCCTTTAAAAAAGACTAAAATCATATTGATATCAAGAGAATGTAAATTGTATTCATCCATCAGCTTGGCCAATCCCTGTCCTTTGATCATATTTTTAGGCTTGATCTCAATTTCATACTCTAGCATAGCTACTATACACTTTCATCTTTTTCCTTCCAGATCGGTTTGCATCAGGACATCCTTCACTGATGCATTAGGAACATAGGCTATAATGTTTGAATGAAGGATATACACTCGAAATTACTTCAATGAATTTACCAAAGCCAAGGTTTTCTTATCAATGATGTTGTTGGCAATATGATGCAATGTGTTGTCCTTGATGGCAACCTACTTGATGAAGTTTCCTAGCACCTACTTGATGAAGTTGTCCATGATGGAAACTGACTTGATGAGTTGTCTTTGGATAGCAACCTATTTGTTAATGATGTAAATCTGATGTATCTAAAGAGTAGTTCAGATGTAAGGAAGAAAGAAAAATCCATTAAATGCCAGAATAATGATGAACAAGGTATTTCACAATGCATACGCGAGTTTGTAAAGTCAAAGTAGCATATGTACATGGAAAAATACGTACCAAGTAGCGTATGCCTATTTTAAGCTCTAAATTTATAAAACCAAAGGGCATTACCATGGTATTGGCCCACAGTATTGAGCGTTGGATTATCTATTTGATCCCGTCTAGGAATACCATCAGTGGTTGAGTGGTTTTGACTCATGGTATTGACAAAGGCTAAATCTATATAAGAAGAAGAAGTTCATAGTGCAAAGGGTGTGCATGAGTAAGGGTTGTTGATGAATAAATATCTCTAAGGAATATCTGCATGGATGAACTTTGTTCTTAATTGATAGATCTGAATCTATGATGCACCCATGGATCTAATGATGGTTCAAGATCTCTAGATTTGATGATGATGAATCTCTAAGATTATCTGTAGAAGAAGAAATGGTGAAGATCTGGCGCAAAGTCTACTGAAGGTAATGAAGAAATCTGGGTAAGTTTATAGATCTAGTCTGTTCTGCAAAGTTTTCCATTTACAGATCTATACGCTAGTTCAGGGTTGAGTTTGTATCTGCATATATATTCTGAAGTCTGGGTTATTTCTTATATTCTGGTTACAGTGGTGTCACTGTTCTGTTTGAAGTTTTGGGAAAAATATGTTTGTTGATGTTAAGTGAAGGGTTGTGTTGAAGCTGTTTGATCCAGTACGAAAATTGATGAAACGTGGTCTGCAGTGGGTCTGAAGGTTGAAGCCTTCAGTATGGAAGTAGAATATTTTAGCCAGTAGAATTTGGTGTTAAAATCAGGGGGTCGAAGCTCCCTTCCAGGAGAGGCTGGTAAATGAGTTCAGGGAGTTGGAGCTCCCTTCCAGTTGCAGCTGGAAAACGAAAGAAGGTTGCAGCCTTCTGTAGGTAGAAGCCTGCATACTGATATGAGTCTGCATCAGTACTATGTGGTAAAAAGGTTTTCTATATAATAAATATTGAAGATAGAGATGACAGCAGCGATGGTTTTCTACTGAATTGGGTTTCCACCTTAAATATTGGTGTTCATGTGTGTGATGCTTTATTCTATGATTACTGCTTATAACTTCTAACCTGATACATAACTAATGAATCTGTGTATAAGACTACTTTTGAGAATTTCTCTAAACTGGAAAGTTAAATTTGTATATGCTAGTTTCCTTCTACATTTCTGCGTGCATACGCTAGTTCCATTCATAAAAACCGCGTATGGAAATTTGCTAAAAGAAAGAGTTGAATTTATTTTATAAGCTCTAAATACTGATTCACCCCCCCCCCCCCCCTCTCAGTATTTTTCCCAACAATTGGTATCAGAGCAGGTCCTTCTGAAAAATATTAGCCGCTAGAAGGAAGATGGAACAAGATGAGCAATCAAGATGGAACAGCATCTATCAGGCCTCCACTATTCAACGGAAACAATTTCTGGAAAACAAGGATGAGATCCTATCTTCAGTCTCTAGGAGCAGATGTATGGGCTATTGTTGAAGGAGGATATCAATATCCAGCCACAACACCAACAAATCCAACGAAAAGAAAGAATTATGAAACAAATGCAAAGGCGGTCAATGCTCTATTGGGAAGTCTAACTGAATCAGAATTTATCAAAGTCATGTAGCTGGATACAGCAAAGGCAATATGGGACAAAATCATTCTAAGTTATGAAGGTGATGCAAAGGTAAAAGGTGCTAAACTCAAAACTCTTAGAATTCAATATGAGAATCTAAAACTGCATAATGAGGAGAGAATTGCAAATTTATTTTTACGTCTTGATGATATTGTAAATCGTATGAGAAATCTGGGAGAAACAATAACCGAATCTACTTTGGTTGAGAAAGTTTCAAGATCACTAATGGCAAAATTTGAGTCAAAAGTTTCTGCTCTTGAAGAAAAGCAGGATCTTCAAAATCTTACTGTGGTGCAACTTCATGGCATACTAACTGCATGTGAAATAAGAAGAGGAGGACCATCTGAAGTCAAAGAAGCCATCTTTAGAGCTTCTACAAAAGGGAAAGAAGTACAAGAGACAGAAGGATCAGGGTATATCTCAGAAGAAGATGAGGTAAATTTTGTAAAGAAACTCCAACTTGGCACAGGACGGTTCAGAGGTAAGCTTCCTTTCAAATGTTTTTCTTGTGGAATATTTGGTCATTATGCTGCTAAGTGTCCTCATAAATAAACACATGAAAAAGGGAAGGAAGTAGAAATAAGGAATAAGAATTGGTTTAGCACTAGAAAAAGTTACTATACTCATGAAAACAGTGATGAGTTATCTGACAGTGAGGAAGAATATGAACAAGATCTTAGACTTCTCATGGCATTTGAAAAGGAATCTAGAGAAGAAAAAGATACTTTTATGGATGCTTTAGAGGAAAATTATTTTCTTGATGAATTCAATCAACTCAAAATATGCTTAGAAGAAAGTAAAATATCCATAGAAACTCTAAAAAATCAGATTGAAGAAAAGGAGAAACACAATGAGAAATTAGAATGTGAAATAGTAAGTCTAAGAAAAGAAATTGAGAAAGTGAAGACTTTTAATCTTAGATTTGCTAAAGGATCTGAAACCTTAAATGAGATTATCAAGGTACAACGTTATCCTCTTATAAATACAGGTCTTGGATATATTGGAGAATATCCTCAGACTTCAGCACCAAATTATCTAAAAGCAGCTACAGCCAGTATACAACATTCTGCCACTCAGCAAGGGAATAAAGAATCTTCACGGGTAAAGCATGACCATCTCAATTCAAAGAACACTAACAAGAATACCTTTCAAAGAAACACCAACCAACAGGTAAATTCAAGTAGAAGATTTCATGATCACAGTAATTACTTCTTCAATGGACAATGTTTCTCATGTCACAATTTTGGTCATAAAGTTGTTCAATGTGTTGCATATAAAACCATCATGACAAGAGAAGCAAGAAAGAAAAGGATTGATATTGGAACAAAGAAGAATACCTATAACAAATTTTCTCCTCTTCAAAATGAAGTTGAATGTGCTTATTGCAATAACTTTGGCCATGAAGAATCTGAATGCAGGAGCAAAGTCCAGCCAAAAGAGCATTTTCCTTCAAGCTCCAAAGTGTGGAAAAAGAAGGAATTACAGGTTGAAAATTGTGGCGCAGATTTATTTGAAGAAGGTGAAGAAAATAAATGGTACATTGATAGTGGATGCTCAAAACACATGACAGGTGACAAAAACAAACTTCTTGCTTATGGTGCTCTAGAAAAAGAAAAGAATATTACATTTGGAAATGATACTCTTGCTGTCATTAAGGGAAAAGGGTCTATTTTTCTAAAAGAAAAGGTGGAAGCTAATAATTTCATGTATGTGGATGGATTAAAGCATAATATGTTAAGTGTAAGTCAAATGTTTGATCAAGGAACTGAAGTTGTCTTTAGTTCAAAAGAATGTGCGGTACGTGATCTTGATACAGGTAAAACAATTATAAAAGGAAGCAGAACTCCAAGAAATCTGTATGTATTGAAGAACTGCAAAGAATAATGTTACTTGAGTAAATCTTCAGAAAATTGGATATGGCATAGAAGGTTGGGGCATCTGAGCTTCTCTCAAATCAAGAAATCAAGCAGACTTAAAGTTGTTCGTGATCTTCCCAATATCACTCTACCTGAAAGTATCATATGAAAATCTTGCCAATTCGATAAGCAAACCAGAGTGAAATTTAATGCCAAGGAAGGATCATCAAGTAAGCCTCTTGAACTCATTCATACTGACATATGTGGACCTGTAAGGAAAAATTCGCCACGTGGTGAACAATACTATATCTTATTTATTGATGATTTCTCTAGAATGTGTTGGACTGGGTTGATTAAACACAAAGATCAAGCATTTGAGAAATTTTTAGATCTTCAAAGCACTGGTTGAAAATGAATTAGATCTAAAAAACAAGTGTCTTAGATCTGATCAAGGAGGAGAATATACATCAGATGAATTCCTTGAATTTTGTGAAAAACATGGCATAAAAAGACAATTTTTTGTAGCTGGCACTCCACAACAAAATGCCATAGCAGAAAGAATGAATAGAACATTTCAACAAATGGCTAGAGCTATGCTTGATGATTCCGGAACACCTGACACATTTTGGGGAGAAGCAGCACATACAATAGTAAATATTCTTAACAAGGCACATGTTCGTGTAAATAGTGATAAAACTCCATATGAACTTTGGTATGGTAATCCTCCCACTGTGAAGCATTTTAGAGTTTTTGGAAGAAAATGCTTTATCAAAAATAATTATGAAAAACTTGGCAAGTTTGAACCTAGAGCAGATGAAGGAATACTTCTTGGTTACTCCTCTAGGAGTAGAGCATATAAATGTTACAATAAAAGACTTCAGAAGATTGTTGAATGTATTGATGTTGTTATTGATGAGCCTCCTGTAGCTCCAAAAGAAGAAAAACAAACAACAGATGAAGATGAAGATGACATATATCCTTCTACATCAAATAGAAATGATATAGACAGTGAACCCAATGTAGAAGCCGAAGATGATTTATCTGAAAAAGCTCCATCCAAATATGTTCAAAAGAATCATCCAGAATCTCAAATTTTGGGAGACAAGGGATCAGGTGTACAAACAAGAAGGACTCTTGTGGGATCTTCTAGCTATTTGGAATTTCTATCCACTATTGAACCACATAATGTCAATCAAGCTAGCAAAGATGAATGTTGAATTCAAGCCATGAATGAAGAATTTGATCAAATTGAAAGGAATCACACATGGGAATTAGTACCAAGACCTCATGACAAAAATTTCATTGGAACTAAATGGATATTCAAAAACAAGTTGAATGAGAATGGGGATGTTATAAGAAATAAAGCTAGACTTGTTTGCAAGGGGTATGCTCAACAAGAAGTTTATATAGAACAACCAGAAGGATTCATTTTGGGAAATGATGAAAAACTTGTTTGTAGACTTACAAAAGCTCTATATGGTCTCAAACAAGCTCCAAGGGCATGGTATTATCGTCTTGAAAAATATCTTCATCAACAAGGTTTTTCAAAGGGGTCTGCTGATAGCAACTTATAGACAAAAATTGAAAATGATAAACTATTGATTGTGGTTGTATATGTTGATGATATCATTTTTGGAAGTAATGAAGAATCTATGAGTCAAAAATTTGCTTCCGTTATGCAGCAAGAATTTGAAATGTCTTTGCTTGGCAAACTAACATTCTTTCTTGGCTTGCAAGTACAACAAGCGATAGATGGCATATTCCTATCACAAGAAAAATGTCTTAAACAAATTCTGAAGAAGTATGGCATGGAAGATTGCAAACCTGTAAGTAAACCAATGATAACCGGATGTAATCTCAGTTCTAATGATGACTCCCCCACGGTGAATCAACCAGAATACAGATATATGATAGGAAGTCTACTTTATCTCACTGGGACAAGACCAGACATTATGCATGTAGTTGGGATTGTTGGATGATTCCAAGCCAATCCAAAAGAGTCTCACCTCCAGGCTGTCAAAATAATATTCAAATATCTACAAGGAACTCAAGACTTTGGTCTATGGTATCCAAAGAATGTTGATCTTACTCTTCATGCTTACACAGATGCAGATTGGGTTGGAAATGTTGATGATCAGAAAAGCACTACTGGTGGTGCATTCTATATGGGGCCCCGGTTAGTATCTTGGTTTAGCAAGAAGCAAAGCTCTATTGCCTTATCTACAACAGAAGCAGAATATGTGGCTGCTGCATCATGTTGCACTCAACTTTTTTGGATGATGCAAACCTTACAAGACATTCAAATAAAATGTTCACCTCCTATCTCCTTTATGTGTGATAATACAAGTTCCATCAGTATCTCAAAGAATCTTGTTATGCATTCCAAGACCAAGCACATTCCCATCAAGTATCATTTCTTACGTGAACACGTGCTTGAACAAAAGGTGAAGTTGGAGTATGTTCCCTCCAAAGAACAAGTTGCTGATATATTTACCAACCCTTTACCCAGGGAAGCATTCGAATATCTTAGACAGAAGCTTGGAGTAGTCTCTGCCATGTAGAGGATCAAATTTGCTTAAATTCAGAAGATTAAATTGGATATGCTGATTTCATGAAGGAAAGTCGCGTATATACGCGAGTTTATACACAGACAACCGCGTATGGGTGTTCACTGACAAAATATTTGGGTCAGCATTTTTCAGCACAACTGTGGTGCTGTTGGGTATCTCTGGTGATGTTTTAGCTCTCATATTTCTGTTTCATTCTATGATATTGGATGAAGATGCCTTGATGATTTGCAGTTGAAAGTGTTCAGGATGCACAAGCTAAGGGGGAGCTTTGGTCATATGGAAAGGATGCATTGTTGGCATTCTAATTATTTGCTGTAGTCTGATCTCATGCTTGATATTCTCTCGTCTTGATTGTATAATTTATTTCTATAATTTGATGAAAAGGTCATGTTAAGACCTATGATGTAAAATTGTAATATTCAGTCATGTAAGGACTTGTTCAAATTTGTAAACCCACTTGGTTGGGTACTTGAGTCACATATGTAAATCCACTTGGTTGGATCATTTATGTAAGTATGAGTCCTTGGTGATAAGAAAGGTCATAGAGTCATGTATTTCATTAAAAAATATGTTTGAAGATTCAACATGATCTCAGGGGGAGAATGGTAACTTCAGTGCACATCAGATCTACAGAGCTCTTCTTTCTACAAGAGAAGCAAAATGATCCACTCTTTGTCCTTGATGTCAAAAGGGGAGAGTATCATGGTGTTTGAATAATGGTTGTAATCAATATATCTATCTGTTGTGGTGATCAAACACCATCATTGTTGCCATCAAGTCTAAAGGGGGAGATAGTTGGCAATATGATGCAATGTGTTGTCCTTGATGGCAACCTACTTGATGAAGTTGCCTAGCACCTACTTGATGAAGTTGTCCATGATGGAAACTGACTTGATGAGTTGTCTTTGGATAGCAACCTATTTGTTAATGATGTAAATCTGATGTATCTACAAAGCAGTTCAGATGTAAAGAAGAAAGAAAAATCCAGTAAGTGCCGGAATAATGATGAAAAAGGTATATCACAATGCATACGCAGGTTTGTAAAGGCAAAGTAGCGTATGTATGCAGAAAAGTACGTACCAAGTAGCGTATGCCTATTTTACACTCTAAATTTATAAAACCAAGGGTCATTACCATGGTATTGGCCCACAGTATTGAGCGTTGGATTATCTATTTGATCCCGTCTAGGAATACCATCAGTGGTTGAGTGGTTTTGACTCATGGTATTGACAAAGGCTAAATCTATATAAGAAGAAGAAGTTCATAGTGCAAAGGGTGTGCATGAGTAAAGGTTGTTGATGAATAAATATCTCTAAGGAATATCTGCATGGATGAACTCTGTTCTTAATTGATAGATTTGAATCTATGATGCACCCATGGATCTAATGATGGTTCAAGATCTCTAGATCTAATGATGATGAATCTCTAAGATTATCTGCAGAAGAAGAAATGGTGAAGATCTGGCGCAAAGTCTACTGAAGGTAATGAAGAAATCTGGGTAAGTTTATAGATCTAGTTTGTTCTGCAAAGTTTTCCATTTACAGATCTATACGCTAGTTTGTCTCGGCAAAAGCATGTGTATACGCGAGTTTGGTTAATGAAAAGTGTGTATAGGGTTTTCTAAAGTATAAAATACATAGAAGTATATGCGGGTTGGTGTGCAAGAAAGCGCATATGTACGCGGCTTCAGTAAAGAAAAGTAGCGTATGCTATTTAAATTAATGAAGTTTAGGGTTGAGTTTGTATCTGCATATCTATTCTGAAGTCTGGGTTATTTCTTATATTCTAGTTACAGTGGTCTCACTATTCTGTTTGAAGTTTTTGGAAAAATATGTTTGTTGATGTTAAGTGAAGGGTTGTGTTGAAGTTGTTTGATCCAGTATGAAAATTGATGAAACGTGGTCTGCAGTGGGTTCGAAGGTTGAAGCCTTCAGTATGGAAGTAGAAGCTTTCAACCAGTAGAAGCCGGTGTTAAAATCAGGGGGTCAAAGCTCCCTTCTAGGAGAAGCTGGTAAACGAGTTCAGGGGGTTGGAGCTCCCTTCTAGTTCCAGCTAGAAAATGAGAGAAGGTTGCAGCCTTCTGCAGGTAGAAGCCTGCATACTGATATGAGTCTACATCATTACTATGTTGTAAAAAAATTTTGTATATAATAAATATTGAAGACAGAGTGACGACAACAGTGGTGGTTTTCTCCTGAATTGGGTTTCCACCTTAAATATTGGTGTTCATGTGTGTGATGCTTTATTCTTTTTATTAATGCTTATAACTTCTAACCTGATACATAACTGATGAATCTATGTATAAGACTTCTTCTGAGAATTTCTCTAAATTTGGAAAGTTAAATCTGTATACGCTAGTTTCCTTCTGCATTTCTGTGTGCATACGCTAGTTCCATTCATAAAAACTGCGTATGGAAATCTGCTCAAAGAAAAATTTGAATTTATTTTATAAGCTCTAAATACTGATCCTCCCCCCCCCCCACTCCCCCCCTCTCAGTATTTTTCCCAACAAATGTTATATCTAAGGGAAATATCTCTGATGGTATGGTTGAAGGAAGCAATGGGTTGTTGTGTCTTATCCTTCTTTTGCATTAAAACAACAACTAAAGTATGTTTAGAGGCAAATGAAAAGATGTTGAAATAAATTGTATAGTCAAGGCTAATAAAAATAGGAGCTATTGTTAAGGAAAACTTAACTGAATTAAATGAATTTTTAGCATCCTTCGACCTCCTTACCCCATTTTCCTTTTTGAGAATATTTGTCATCTCTCAAAGATGCTCTGCAAGGTTCAGGATAAATCTTCTCAAGAAATTCATCTTACCATTAAAGGCTTGGATTTCCTTCTTGTTGCGTGGAAAATATATTTTCTTAATGGCTTTGATTCAGGAGGGATCAATATGGATAACATCTTCTTAGATGATATGGCCAAGAAGCTTGCATTCCTCCATGGAAAAAATAATCTTTTTGGGATTGAGTGAAATCCCAAATTTCTTGCACTTCTGAAAAAAATTCTCAAATGATATAAATGCTCATCATTAGAATGGGAGAAGATAGTCAGATCATCAAGGTACACTACTAGAAAAACATCCTTTTCATTCACAAAAGCGATGTCCATCACCTGCTGAAGAATGGCCCCTCCATTCTTGAGCCCAAATGGAATTTTGGCATACATGAAGGTGCCCCAAGGTAACGTGAAAGTTATTTTGTATTGGTCGCCCTTATGCATCAATATTTGATTATATCCTGAATATCCATCAAGAAGTGACATTTGAGAGGATCCAACCACTCTCTACAGAATATGGTCCATATTAGGGAGGGGATAGTTATCTTTTAAAGACACCTTATTCAAGTTTTTGAAATCAATACAAAGACGGATCTTTCCCATTTTCTTTCTCACCAGAAACAAATGTGACCTCCATTATGAAATTCTAATGGGAACAATGATACCATCTTTAAAGAGTTTGTTTACCTCTTTCTCTATTAACGGTAACAATCTTTGATTTATTCTTATCATTTTTTGTCGGAAGGGCTTTTGATAAGGTTCGAACGGAATTGTATGCTAGATGATATTTCTGTCATATAATTTCATATCTGCATAGTCCCAATAAAATACATCAGAAAATTTAGATAAGAATGCTGTGTATTTACCTCTAATTTATGGAGATAAGAACTTAGTCAGCTTGACCATTTTGGGATTGTCTGTTGTTCTACTATTCACATCTTTGACACCCTTCTCAGTAGGAACAATGTTCTGTTTTTGGGAAACATCATATTGATTGAACAAATATTCGAAAGGTACAAGTCCCCTTGGAGTGTTATTATCTTTAAGCTGTAACACATCAACTTGAGTAGCCTTGATCATTTGATCATCTTTAACATATACTTCGTCAATATAAGAATTTTCAAACTCACCTTCCATCCGTAGAAAATTATTCACATGTGTTTCATCCCAGAACACTTACCAATGCCTCAAGTTGTCAGGGACAACTGGTTGGTGTTTGAAATGAATTTAAAACTTCCTATTAGAGAATGTTGGAACCTTAAATTACTTTCCCCAGTGGCAAGTGAATCTTCCATAAGATTCTAACTTCTAGGAATGATTGGCAATTTATATTCAGGAAATTTTTTTATAATTTCAAGTACATAATTTGGATATTCTCTCATCCTTGGATGCTTTTCCTGGTATTCCCCTTTTACCTATTTGATTATAATCTCGAAGTCGCCATGAAAATTCATTCTCTTTGCACCTAAATTTTTCAGAATTTTGAGGCCAATGATCAAAGCCTCGTACTTAGCTTAATTATTAGAACAATCAAAAGCTAACATATTGGAACACAATCTCACATTTTTTTTAATTCTATCGGATTGATGAATTGGAATATGGATATAGATTCCGATTCCTGCCCCATATTTTCCTGGGGCACCATCGAAATCCATGGTCCAAAGACCATTCTCATCATTGGGAAGTTGGAATTTTACAGTATAATTTGTTTCTTCCTTTTGGACAACTCCTTCAACTTATTGATTTCCTTTTTCTGATTTTTTAGTTATCTTCTCTAAAGAACTAGGTAAATTTCCTTGTCCCTCATCCAAAACTGCTTAGATAGTACTTGAAATTTCTGGAGTTTCCTCAACTTCTATAATCTGACTATGTAAATCATCAAAACCACTATCATTAAACAAAATAAATGACTCAACATAAATATGTACATAATTGATAGGGTGATTATTTGGTTTCTATTTACTGGTGATCATATACTTCATTTCTGTCTCCTAGTACAACTTCCTTAGTTGCCCAAAAGCCGGGATAGTGGCATAAGAGAAATAAAATTGTAGAGTACCTATTAACTTTGCTCCCCATGACCTTCACAGCAGCATGCCCTACCACGGAGGTATATCAGCCACTACTACATCCATTAAGACATTTTTAGCAGGAATTTTCTCAAGTGAAACCACCAAGTCCTTTATAAGACCAAGACATCGTACTCTATCAGAATCAAAAGAGTAAAGATCATCGTAAGGTTAGGTTATGTCCAAGCCCACTTTTTCCATTATGGCCTTT
Source organism: Pinus albicaulis (assembly GCA_034641835.2). NCBI lineage: Eukaryota > Viridiplantae > Streptophyta > Pinopsida > Pinales > Pinaceae > Pinus > Pinus albicaulis. The sequence goes on along the minus strand of CM076571.1, from coordinate 231,473,980 downwards.
GGCATCAGGTTATTAGAAGCTTCAGAATCAAGCATAACATTATGAAGGATACATTGATGAACCCTCAAACTGAGATAAAACGGGGGAAATTCACTATATTCTAGTTGACCATCTATGGCTAGACCAAAAAGGAGCTTAGGTTGGTCATATTTAACATTCACCATTCCTTGCATAGGGTCTACTTTCAACATTTTAGCAACATGAGATTTGTATTGGTTATTTTTCACAGGCTCGGTCAAGGGGATATAAACATTGAACTTAGAAATTTCATTTTCTAGGCTAAACAGATTGGATTGTTTATCTACCTCTTTTACAACAATGTACATCTTGTCGGGTTGGTATTTTTTTGTAGATTCCTTATTTTGGCCTTATTTCTCTTATTTTGGTGTATTTGTATATCCATGGTTATTCTTGCTCTGATTCGTAGTAGTAGACACTTTCTCCTTGTTTTGACTAGCTTGGGGATTTTGTTTGGGCTGAGTATCTCTTTGCTGAGTTGTCCTATTCTGAATAGGATTGATAGGAAAATCTCGGTTTCTCAAAGAATATTATCATTGATATGAGCTGAGATCATTAAGATACCCCCTCTGACAGTCATCAGATTAGACCTCCAACTCACCATCATTTGCAAGAATATAGTTCCCATCATTTGGTAAATATGTTTTTTCAATATGTTCTTCATCCTCTATAAGGAAGATAGTTTGCCCATATTTTTTGAAGAAATGATTCTCTTCTACAATATCATCTTCCTCTTAAACCCCTTGAGTGTAGTTCTGCTTCAAATGAGTGCGGATTTTTTATTGGATTGGGTGTTCCGAAGCTCTTTGTTCCCTATGTTTAATCCTAAAATGAGTCTGCTGCTACTGACCTCGGAAAATAGGATTCTAAACCTAAGTTTCAGGCTACCTTTTAGTGATAGACATTCTATCCACCATTCTCTCCACAATCTTGATCAGGGTATCCAATTTGGCATCAGAGGATGTGCATGGTTCCTCCTTAATTATCACTTTTCTTTCACCTTTGGTATTTGATATTTTTATCATCAAATTTTCTTCGACACTAACCAAGTTTTTCTGCATCTCCTCAAGTGTTACATGACTTCTTTCTCTAAGATGGTATGCCATATCAATATCAAAAGCATCTGGATAGTGCATGAGAGCCAAACCTGGAGGAGGATTGATATAATTTGAGATCGAGTTATATACTCGGTTAAAGCGAGTAGTAAAATCCTGAACAGACTCATCAGAATATTTTTTTAAGTTTTCATACTCGGAAATAACCTGAAGTGGATTATTTTTCACTTCCCATCTAGTTATAAAGGCATCAATTAATTGCTCCATATTTTCTATGGAATTGGAAATCAAAGAAAGGAACCATGTTTTTACATCCCTGAAGAATATTTGGGCAATGATACTCATTTTTGCATCATCAGCATCAATCTCTTCTAAATCAATGAAATCAGTGACTTTCACTAGGTGTTGTATGGCACTAATCTCAAATGTTTCATCAAAGAGTGGAATCCTTTAACCATAGCCTTGTGGTAAGACTACAAGTTTACCAGGTAAAAGTATAGGTGCAAATATCGCCATGAACCCTTCTAAGTGTAGTGCAAGAGTAACAATGGGAGGGGTAGACTGAGAAGGTTTATGAGGAGGAAATGATGTAGAAGGCATGGAAGAAGTGCAAGAAACTGATTGAGATGTTGTTGGAGTGAACAAATATTATTTCTCATACTCGATGATAGCTTTCTCATATGTATATTGGAGTTGGGTGGCTAATTTTTCATGTTTATCAAACTAACTCTAGACCTTCCTATCAAAATCTAACTTAGATCTCGATTCTAGAGATAATATAATGTATTCAAGCTTTAGAGAATCAAATAATATTTAAGATAATGATGTAACTTTAGACAACCTCATGGGATCAAACACTCTTTCAAACAAGGATGTTTTTGAATTTGATCTGAGTAGAGATAATTCAAATTTCAGATCAAATGGAATATATTCAAGGAAAAATATTTTTGCAGGAAATTATTTAGGCCTTACCAATGTAGATGAATCTTGTTAGCCATCAGCAAATTTTTGTCATAGAAAATGATGGCTAAAATAGGTCTTTAGTCTTCAAGAAAAAAATATCATGCAAAATTTGTGACTTCTTGAAGCCTCTTTATGTTTCCTTGTCCAAAAAGATTAATCTTCACAGTTGTTCCTTAGCCTATTGTTCCTTAGTAGTGTTGTCCCTTAGTAGTGTTGTTCCTTAGAAGTGTTGTTCCTTAGAAGTGTTGTTCCTTAGTAGTGCTATTCCTTAGCCTGTTTTTCCTTAGTGGTGTTGTTCCTTAGAAGTGTTGTTCCTTTGAAAAAATCCACCAGGTAACCCTACTGATATCAAAAGAGACTGTTATTTAGGCCATTTTTCCATCATTTTCTAAGCCCAATTCACTCATTTTTTGCTTTTATTGATCCTCCATTCCTTTTGAAAAAACCCATTTCTACCCTCCATTTCATAAAAATCCCTTTTTAAACTTATAAGATTCTATTTTATGGTTTAAATCATCCCTGTTTTCTTGTCGGAACCTCAAAAAACTCAAAAAACCCACTTAAACCTTTTTCCGCTCTTTTATATTAAAAACATGCTTTAAGCCCCCTTTCTTCTTTCCATCAAAGAATCCAGGCCCAAAAACCTCACGCCAAAGACTTAAGCCCTTATAGCAATCACATATCAGCATTTTTAAATTCTTCTTCCCTTGCCTATTTTTTCTATCAATTCACGATATGCCGATGCACTCATCGCATCAGGCATTCTACATCACACCAGAAATATTCCATTGCATCGGCCTTTCCATCAAAATCGCTCATCAGATTTTCTTCTGGGCTCTCGGTCACTTGCTCCTCCACGTGACCATGCCCCAACACCTACCCATTAGCCCCACCATCACATCGGAAATAAAAAAAATTTCTTCATTTCATCTTTCCCTTCCTCTGCCAATGTTTCAACCCCTGATAAGATCTCCACTGTCGATCTACCAAGATCAATGGTTATCGGCACTCCCATTCTTATCCGTCTCCCATTATTCCCATTCTCTTTACCCCCTTTGATAGCAGATCTCCAGCGTTGATTTGGGAGATCCAACGGTCGTCAAAGCCCCTTTCCTTCTTGAGTTTTCTCAATTCCTAGACCTTATCCCTCCGCTCCTAGTTTCTATTTTCTTCCATAAAACCTAATTTTCCCCATTTTCTAATCCTCCTTCCCTTATTTATTTTAACCCCTGTGCCCCTTGTAAAAAAATATTTTTTCCTTTGTATTTATCCATAACTAGATTTTTTCATTTTAACACTTAAAACTAAGGTTCACCCGACCTAAAAGTTGTCTCGCTACACGAAAAAAATGATGACATCACCCCAGCCCAACCATATATTTCACCACACATCTCTCGATTTTTTGCACCCATCCACAGTTGTTGATCTTCCACTTGAAGATCTAACAGTCCCGAACCCATTTCACGTTCATTCCCCTAATAAAGCCAATCTCGCATAATCCATGTGAAACCGGTGGTTTCCTGGTGGACACGTGGCGATCAACGGATGATATCACATTCAATTGCATCAATACCACATACCACCTCAATGATGCACAAAAACCATTCATGGTTTTGCAAAATCACTTTCCATCATTTCGCTCCAAATTCAAATTTAAAACTATTTTTGTAGGTTTTATCCATAAAACCTCCTTCGCCTACATATCCCGTTCCTCTGTATATTGCTCCTACACGTCCGCCAGCCTCTGTAAGCAGTCTTTTCCAACCCCGCAGGGTTTTATAATGTTTTTATTGGTTTTTTGCAGGGTTTGATGAGAGTTTTAAGGCCAAAGATCTTTTTCATGGTTCAATAAGAAAAATGGCCAAATATTACCACCTCTGAAGCCTAAGTAAAGCAGATTAAAGGTTTCTAGGGTTGATTCCATGGTTTGATCGGTGATTTATGAGCACTGGTTATACAAATAAACCCTCCGCATACTAAAGCCACCTGTACACCAGGAAACACAATGGTGAAGAATTAAGGAGTATCAGAGAGCAATTAAAAATTTAAAGGGTTAATACATAAAGATTGAAGATCAGAGAGCTTAACTCGACTGTTAAGAATGAAAATGAAAGGAAAAAGATAATTAAAGGTGAATACAGTCAACGAAAGGACAATTGAAGACCAAAGAAGAATAAAGAAGCCATGATCAGCCTTAAAGCACAGAATCAGAGTTAAATCAGTTTTTTAAAGTATTAAGACATACATATTAGTTAAGGAAGCCTCCAAATGCCACATCATTGAGGCGATTAATCCTCAAAATGCCACCTACAAGTTCATTTTCCTCAAAAGAATACAAATTGAATGCACAATCAGAGATATTTGTCAAAGACAGCTCAGAATTAATTGCCAGCCTACCAAAAGCCTCCAAAGTCAACAAAAGTGACTAAAGTAGATAAAAGTTAATATAAAATTAATTAAAACAAAGTTAAAAAATCTGAAACTTCTCCATAAGGCCTCCTAAAGGTCGAGAATAATTTACTATGTATTAATTGAATAGATAACCCTTTCTTTCACTCCACCTCCTCATTCTTCTATAAATACTTCTCAAGAAGACAGTATTATTGTTGGTTGGATACTTGTTAAATGTAAATAGCTGTTGAAGCATGCTGTAGCTCTATTATAAATTGAAGAAACATAAGCTGAGATGAGAAGTTTGAAGCTATAAAGACGCACTGGACTTGAAGATTGTAACTGGTTTGAACATAAAATACCATAGCTTATTTATGAGATCCTGGTCTATTTCAAGGGTGATGTTATTCTCACTGTAGTTGTTATTTTCTTTTCGTTTTCATTTTTTCCACTTTTCTCTGATAAAGAACAGAAAATATAGATTAGGATTTAATTCTAAAGTACCCTAAATCTCACTGATAAATCTTTATCTTAAGTGTTTTCTTCTAATTGTGTTTTGAAGGTAATTCAATAGAGTATAATCAGTGAAGTGTTGGTAAGCCCATGTTTCCTGAGTACAACTTGAGACATTTTCTTTTAAATTTCTTGAAAATTTTTCTAAGTAAAGTTGAATTAGAGAATTTTATGGTTAGCCCTATCTTCTAGTTTATCTCCAACAGTTGCTTTGAAAAGATCCCTTAAGAATATGCTGAAATCAGGCTAGGTTGAAAGCCCTTACTTGATCCTAGGCTATTATTTATTTTATCTTAAATTTTTTCCTTTGAGAGTATGTTGAAAGCAGGATAGGTTAAAAGTCCTTACCTGATCTTAAGTTGCCCTTTGTTTTTTTCATATGTTTGTTTCTTTCACAACACATTTAATGTTTCATCCCACAAAATCAACTTAAAGAGATCCTTTGACATAGATGACTTGCCCCATGGACCACTTTTGAAATTTGTTGTGCAATTAAATCCTTTTGTGACTCCATAGCCCAATGGATTGATGTTGTCCCTTAATTTTCCTATCAGCTGAACCATTCTGTCAACTTACTCACACCTTCGCCCTTCATATAGACTTCCTTCATTTTGACGATATCCTACCCAACCAAAAACAAACAAACCCTTGTTCTTCATAACTAGCCTAATATCATATCATAAGACTTAAAGAAATATCTTTGAAAACACATATATAGAGAGATCCCTCTTTGACTCTAGGATGGCTAGATCCTCAGATTCCAAAGTGATTTTGATGTAGGCTTTGGAGCATTTGTACTTGCCAATCCTGAAAACTACAGAAGCCTAACAAATTTGATTGAATATCTCAATGTCGAGATCTCTATTTTCTGATGGGCTTCTCTAGATCTTCAACAGGAGAGACTGGATGTGGATCTAGATTTTATCTTGTGTATATTTTTAGGGCCAGTGTATTCTTGTTTTTTTCACCTTGGCTCTCTGCAATTTGAATCAGCCTTCACCAACACTAGGGACTATCAGCCATAGGCCTAGAATTCGATGAAAAGTAATAGTAAACCCAAGGAAGATCTATGACTTCGTTCCCTGACAACGACGCCGGAATGTTAGCACTCCACCAGTTTTCTAAAGGATAAAAATGAGACTAGCAAAGGTAACCACATACCACTTTGACCTAGTAGCTAGCCCTACTAGGGTGATAGGGCTCTCTCAATGATATCACAGTCAAGGATTGACTGTGATATGAAGGATAGTAGGCTAGATATGATAGGTTCGGGTAGGTTTTGAGATTTTTATAGTTGGATGTTGGACTAGGGATGAAACCAAGTAGCTAGGTCTAAGTATCAAATGGGTTTACAAAAACAAAAATATAAAGGAGAAAGGTATTAGTGGATCTATGATGGCTTTAGGTTTTTCTAGGTATAGTGGAGAGTATAAAAAATTAGAGTGGTTTAATGAGCATGTTCATTCATGAATTCATTAAACTAGAAGCATGAAACAAAAAATGACATTTCCATATAAACAGAGCTAAATTAATAAAAAATTTCCTATGAACTGTAAGGAAAGCCAATAAATATACAAGATATGGAAATAGGATCTATATTTCATTCATTAAAGACTATAATATATAAAATACATGATCATAAACTCACTGGACATGACTTCCTAGATAATAGATGCAACTACATCATTTGATTTATGAATACGAAAGTGAAAGTAAAAGCTACAAGATTACAATCCTATGATGTCCAACCAGTAAAATGACTCTGAAAATGATAGATATAGAACAAAAAAACATCTCCCCTCTCTCAGGTGTTGAATCCATCACTTGTCGAGTTTATTACATGATATACTCAACACAACCCTAATGTCTAGTGGAGGTCATCCAGTTCACCCCATCATAGGAAACTAGATACATTTGACCAAAAATAACATTAAAAAGCATGTATCCACCCTATTTCACCATTTACAAACTCAATTACACTTCATGACATCAAAATATCATAATAATTGATCAATTACATAGGTAAAAAGTCAAACTGGGTTAAACTTCCCGTGAAAAATGCCTGCTGGAGAAAGTGCAACATGCCTGGAGAAAGCACAACATCCTTGGGAAAAAAGGAAATTTGAAGGCCTTCCTTGTGTCCAAATTCTAATATTAAAGTTGCTATGGAAATATTTGGTTGTCTACTACACGATCAGATGTTCAAGCACTCAAAAAGGTGTCTCCTAGCCCTCCAAAACTTCACTCTCCCAAGAGTACTTAGAATGCGCAATGTGGCCTCCAAAAACAGGGCAGAAAGGTGGCTAAGATGGCTCCACCGCTGACTAAGATTGAATTAATCATCAAGAGGAATCAACCAATGTAGATAGTGTATCCATTGGACCTCCCCAACAAAAGCACAACGTGGCCCACTCTGCGCTTTTTCCAGTGTGATTGGTTTTCAAAATTTCCAAATTTGACCAAAATTTCACGAAAACCAAAATTTTCTCCAAAAATCCTCAAAATTTGTCTAAAGATGCTTGACAAGGTATGTTGTTCTACTAAGAAAGCATCAACAAGTATCTCCAAGTTAGCCTTCTCCTTTTGACTAATTAGGGTTTCCTTCAATTTTTCTTGCAATTGTTTGACTTTAACTTTGTAAATCTGATTCCTTGTGTAGTAGTGGTAAGCCATGTGTTTTTGCATGTCGTTGTACCTATTGGCCTTGTCAAGGAGCTTCTCCAAGTGAATATTGATTTTCTCAAGCCAAAACTCCCTATTTTCATTGATTTCCATGGTTATCCTTTCTTCAAATGTCAACTCTTCATTTGGTGGATTTTGATCTCTTTCTTTCTATAATGCTCTTCGGAGACCCATGGTGCTTGGAATTTACCTTCCCACCTTCTTTTCATGCTTATATAACTCTTCATTATCAACCATTACTTTTCCTTCCACATATTACATACTAGCTTGAAATTGTTTTTTTTTTTTCTAAAGACAACTGCTTTACCTTCAACTGATTGTTTTCTTCCTCTAAGAAGGAAATTATGGCATTATCCCTTTCCAAATTGTCCTTGAGTTCTTTTATATGAGCATCTTTGTCCTTGATTATCTTCTCTAGGTTTCGTGCTCTTCACTAGCCTCCAAGTCTACTATGTCAGTGTCATGATGGATGAGCTCCTCATCATGCAAAGATATCTCATGCTGCAATGGTAATCCCTGTTCTATTGATGTGAGCTTGTCCTTTTCCTCAATATGAGTAGAAAACACAATATTTTTTCCTCTCTAGTATGTTTGAGTGTCCTCAATATTCCTCCTCACTGAAAATGTGCTAGGTGAGCCAACGTTCACATGTCTAGATGGTGTTGATGGTGAACTAGGGCTAGTAGGCTAGAGACTAGAAGGAAAAAATACATATTATTTCATGAAGGTTTCCCAAGAGATGATATTGTATTCAAGCTGATGTAAAACAATGATTTTGATCATAGCATGGTGGAAGAGGCTACCTTCAAGACTACTCTTCTTATGGTGAACATTTTTTGCCATCTTTGACAAACTTCTGTAGAGGAAATAAGGGAAATTGAGTGCCTTTACCCTTGTGAAATGCACAAGAAGTATGACATGATACCCATATAGTCTAGAAAAAATTCCATTACAAGTGAAGTGCTTCATTATGATCTTCATTAGTGGTGCATACTTCTCAAGGAGGTGCCCAATAGGAAAAATATTCTTCATGTGTTGTTGATAATGTGTTCTGAGATAGGGTTGGTAATTTTGAATGTCTAGGTCTTGGTTTTTTGAACCATTTTTCACCATTATTGGGTATCCTTTTTCCATCAGTTGATATAGAGAAAGTAATCCATACAATAATTACTTTGTCGCTTTTGAGCTGAGTGGAAAACAATTTGGCCAATGTGGCATGGTATTTGACTTTCTCAACTTGTTCAAAAAAAGGACTACATCCTACTATTTGAAAATAGTGCTTGGATAATGGTGAATACATTACTTCATGAGAGTTTAAGGGCTGATATCTTATCAGCTGGCCTTCATTATTGTAAGGCTTCTTATCTTCCATTTGATTGTTTACAAGGGGAAAAACCATAATGCGACAAAATAGGGGAAGGGAGTGAAGGGATAGGATGAAGGGGTTACGGAAGGGAGATGGGAGTATAAAAATTTAGAGAGAGGGACAGGGGTCTTAGGAAACTTTAGGAAGTGTAATGGAGTGAAATGGGTAAGGGAATTGAGGTATGGAAGTTTTACATAGTCCTAGCGAGGAAAACTGTCAAAATTTGCAGTATTAGGCTAGGGTTTAGGGTTTGGGGCTTAGGAAATGGGAATGGGGGGGTGTGAAGGCTATGGGACATGGTTTTTGGTTTTAGGAGGGGTAAAAAACTATGGGAAGGTTAATTTTCCTTGCAAATTTTGAAAATCTAGGTCAACCGCTAAAACGCAACATAGAGGCCAATGGAGGGTTTACACTCTAAAAAAATGAAATTGAGCTGCAAGGAGAGGTTACTGAGGTGTAATTTACTTTTCCACTGATTATAGACACATTTATAGCCTTTATAAATATTCATAAGTTGATTTGATGCCTCCAGGAAAGAAAATGTAGAGTGTGGAAGAAAGCGCAGCGTGTAGCCTAGAAAGCGCAGCTTAGCTGCTTTGGCATCAAATTTTTGAATGTATTTGACTTGAAATTGTTGAATTTTCCTTGGTAAGTGAGAGAAAGCTCTTCTTCAATGATGTGAATGAGAAATGAGCTTGAATTGGTATTTTATAGCTTTTGGTGGTCACGTTTTCTTCATAATAGTGTGATGGCCCACTACATGTCTTTTCATTTTTCTTTGAAAACTTGTAGCTTTGAAACTTTCTTATTTAGATTTAGGAGCATTAGGAATTTATTACATATTAAAACATAAATTACATTTGGAACCAAACTTCAATGAACAAATTTACCTATTACCACTCCTCCATTGTGGATTTATGCATGGAATGACAGATTTTGGTGACCTTAACCCTAATGACCTAATGGAGACACTAAAATGGATGAAGACCATGATGACATGATTGAAATGAATATGAATACCTTGTAATGATGACCGATACAAATGAGAGATGGTAATGAGAAACAAGTGAATTTTTTTGGAAGGAGCAAAAATAGTCCTAGACACCACTAGCCTGTGAACAAATTTTTATTTAAAGACCTATTAAAACCATAAAATTTTGACTCAACACCCTAAAAAAAACTTTGAAGGAGAACATTTGATCACTATTGATAGACAAAACTGACTAACACTAGAAAATTCCACCCTTCATCAACATTTAAACATGACGGACTTATGGCTTCTTCGCTAATTTATTTGATTATAGATAACTCAGTCTGCATATAGTATAGGTATCTCTCAGCCTTGGGATCTCTTAAGAAAATTTCACATGTTGGATTACAAATTTGTACCCATGCAAATGTTGTCAGGTGTCAAAATTTTCCAGCCAAGTGTTCCACTCCTATGGTTGATGCTACATTGTATCAACGACTTGTTCGTAGCCTTTTTTACTAAGCTTATAGTCCTCCCAATATATCTTATGTAGTTGGGTTGGTTTCCCACTTCATACAAGAACCAAATGAACTTCATTGAAAAGCTGCAAAAATAATTCATTGCTACATTAGTAGGATACACGTGAAATAAAATAATCTTTCGATGTTAATGTAAATATAATTGGTTATTTGACTCCAATTTGGCTGGTAATATTGAGTACTGGAGGTCCACATTTGTCTCTTTCATCTTGGCTCTGGTCTTGTTTTTTGGTCTAGCAAGAAATAGGGTTCCATCAAGCTTTCTTTTATAGATGCAGAGAACCAAGGTATTCTTAACGCTGCCAAAAATATATATTTGGATTCAATATATTCAATAGGACAAAACTATGATTTTTTGTATTAATTAGAGTGTTATCCATATTTGCAATCAGTTAGTAGCATAAATACATCATATAGAAATATGCATGCATTACATTGGACAGTTGATTCATGATACAATTATTTATTTGTAGTATTATTACACTGAATTGTAGATTGCTGGCATATTTACTAAATTATTGACAAATATTTTGTGTGTAAAACTTCATATCTTGTTGGAGGTGAAGAAATTTATTCTGGAAGTGGCTGGAGGGTGGTAGTAGTCCTTGTTTTTTTTCCTACTATTTTGTGAATTTTTTACATGGATACCTCTCATGGCCTTGTAACGGGGACCCTTTGAAATTTAACCTCATTTTTATACTTTCTCGAGTTTCACTTAAGGGGTCGTATGTACATACCCAGTTTAAGTTCACTTTCTCTGCTGGTATACCTTTAAACCACCTTGTGAAATCCTATACCTCTCCTAATTTTTGGTAAATAGAGGGCATCACTCAGCATTTCAAAACATAGTAGATTTAATAGATGCAATGATTCTCTTGTTCCTTATATTTGTTTGAGTCTATTAATTTTCTAAGTTCTGTTTTCTTGTATGAAAATTAAGCCTCATATTATCCTATCGTCTGTAGTTTTCTTTTACAATAGAAATCCCCTTCTTAAAAACTCCTAGTCCGAAATATACAAGAATTAAAACCTATACAAAAGGACCCATTTAAGATAAACATGTATTATAAACAACCATTAAAAGTAGCAGACTCATCATGGAAAATCGTTAAAATTAAAATCACGATCACAGGTTTGGTTTTTGGGTTTGATTTCGTGAATACCTCATTAGAGATAGAGGAGAGAACTCTTTGATTAAAATAAACTTCCTCTTCCTTTGGTCAAGCAATCCATTCCTCCTCCTTTTAGAGGTGAGTCACTAACCATACCTTGATCTCTAGAATCATCTATTATATGGCTTCAAATATCTTGATATAGATATAGAATTGGATACGAGGATGTTGAGAGGGAATTGAATGTAAAAATATCCTCTTCCGTAGCTAAAATGCAGGCCTGGTGAAGAAGAATGGTTTTCCACTGATTATCAAAGATAGAACCTTTATTCAGGAAATAAGAATTAAAACCTTTAGATAAGGAGAGATCAGGAGAGGGGAAGAAGAAACATGCCTGACTACTATCCTCAGGTGGAGAATAACTTTAAAAGACAAGAGGAGCAAATGTTATATGAGAAGCCCTATATACCCATGCTTTTCAACAGAAAATCTGCACAAAGGGACATCAAACTGCAATGTTGTGGGAGTGGAGACAATATATACTTTTAAAATAACACAAGAACCTAGGGTATAGGTCATATAAATGATAGACATTGGAAGTCAAGGTAGTGGTATCAATTTTTCAAATTTTAGTCGGGAATAATGAGTTCCTCCCGCTAAAACTTTATAATGAAGAGCCAAAATCATTGTCATGTTCTATGAGTGGGGATGGTGGAAGATAATTTTGCATAGGGAAATTTATATGGCATTCATTGATGCTCATTATAACATAAATATAGTGTAGTTAATTCTTATTATAATATAATTTTAGTGTAGTATATTAATTAACTATCTAGTCTAAGACTATGTTGTCTCTATATAGACCAACTTGTAATTATCTAAAGGTCATGTATGTAGTGGCAAAAAGTTCACTTGCCTTCAATACGCTCATCAATTATGTTGCATTGCCATGGCTAACACACTATCAAACACATTTCCAAATTTTATTATCCTTTGGTGAATTTGTGTTGCAACACTTCATTGATCCTCTATCCTTGTTAGGCTAGACATCCTTCATCCTCCTCATCCACACGAAACTAGTACATCATCCTAAATGTCTCAGGGATCATTATGAGTCGGTCATGAGGGCTATGAAACATATAAACTAGTCATGCACCATTTATCATGTTTGATTAGCATGTTATATATAATAAAATTTCCAGTGGAACCTAGAGGAAGGTCCTTACATTCTTCCCAACTTGAATTGTTAACATCCTCATAAATACAACCCGATCAACTTCTCCAATGAAATGGGTGTGGATAGTGAAGAAAGATTCCAAAATTTTTCATTCAAACATGGATTTAATATCATTTATCATGGGGCTAGAATTTTTATTGCACTTGAGTGTCTAATACCACTCAAGGAACATGCTCACCAAGCATATTCAACGTGACCTTACTAGTTAAGCATGACCACCAACCACTTGTATCTCATGTGTTGCAATTAACTTCCATGTCCTAACCAAAAGTAGGTTAGGTGCCTCAAACATGAATTAACCCACAAAAAATCACATAGATACTCTTTAAGGGATATTTAGATTTCAACTTCAATATGGGAGCCATGGCATTTTATTCTACATAAAGAGCCACAAGAATTGTTCGTGTGTATGGTTTTCTAGTAATAATGTGTGCACATTATAAGAATGTGAATGTGTTATTAGAATTTGTGCATATTTTTTTAATGCATGTATATCTATAATTATCTATATAATAATATGGATTTATATTAATTGATCAAGTTAATAGTTTCGTCTAGCCCAGGGCTCGAGGCCATTTATGAGGGACTGCAAAACTCTTATTGGGGTTCTTTAGCTTTGTTTTTGGTTTCCATTTTATCCTAGAGAGTAGAGAAATATATGAAATGGATTATGACTTAGTGTTTTCAGAAGATTTAGAAGTTATGAGTTTCTCCGATTTGTTTTTTTTCTTTTCCTTCATCTCAAGTGTAATTGGCCTTGCCCTCCTTGGACAAACTGGTGATGGAAAGCCTTGCTTCAATGACGAAGTAAGGTAAAATTGATATTGTTGAGAATATTTGAATGAATATACAATATTAAAATTTATAGACAAAATGGTATTTATAATTTGAACACTATAGATGGATTCAAATACCCCTTTTTCTCTAAATTTTAACACTGTAGATGGATTCAGAGATCCCTGTAGTGAAATGTAACACTTCAGTATCAAAATTGCAATTTTCTGTTTTTAGAGTGACACAATTAAAAAATACTAACATAAATTACTAATTCATATAGTTTTTGTACTCATTATTTGGACATATTTTTATTCGTGGACTATAGTAGTCATTTATGTTAACCATTATTAATTTTGTCAATTATTATCTAGTCATATATTTTATTCCTTGCCTAAATTAGTCATTTTAGTTAGTCACTTTTAGTTTCATCACTTATTATTTAGTCATATATTTTATCCCTAAACCAAATTAGTCATTTAAGTTAGTAAGTTTTAGTTTGGTCACTTAAAATTGCTCAAACTTAGTAGTAATTCACTTGAAATAACTACGGTGACTAACGTTTTTAGTCACCTAGTCACTAATTTCATAATTTTCTACTAGTGTAAAGAAGAAGCCCTAACATATGATGAAATCCTAAAGGCTACCATGAAATAACATATTATTTTCATGGATAAAATAATGATGGAAGTTGACAAATATAATCTTATTAATGGTGTGCTAGAGGCGGAATTATTCCTCAAAATGAAAAGCTTAACCTTTATACCTCTATCCTCCCATTATACAGGCTCACAGATAATATATACAGGTTTAACCCAGTGTAATCTTCATAACAGAACTATGGTAAAGAGGCAATCGGTGAATCATATGGCCAAATCAAAATATAAAGGAAAGCAGATGATTCTAAAAAATATAGTTGAGACTAGCAAGCGAGGCAGGAAAACAATGAAAGTGATATTAGAGAATATCTCGCAAGCTTACTCTATAGGTAATCCTACAAAAATCAAAACTATCATTCAGGGATGGGAAAAAGAAAGTCACAGTAATGAGGAAGATATTGAGGCATTGGAGGAAATTATGGATTTTTTTAATGATCCAACAAATACTAGAGGCCGTCTTTTGCTATTTAACCAAACTGTTCATACATACTAGATAATGAAATATGTCCTGGCCAAAGCAATGCAAAGTCTTCATCCAGGTCACGGGATTCCAACACCAACAATACTGCAATTACTTCAGGATATCAAGATTCAGTTCCAAGACATCAAGGTGTCATAGTATCAAGCAAAAGCTCGAATAGGCCGCATTGAAAGGAAGATTCAATAATGCAGCAAGTGAGCATGCTTGGTTCCACTGCAAAGGATCCAACATCGATAGACTCTTCGAATGGGTAGCAACCTAGATTAAGTTTTAATGAATTTTTCAGATAGTGTTTTTGTTTTCAGTTGTTACTTAACTAATGTTTTAAACAGTAAAATGGCCATTCTGGCGAGTAGAAGAAGGAAACAACATCAATTTTGGATGGCTTTTAATGTGTTATGGTGGCCAACAGACCTGGTTTCCTTCAGGCAGGTTGAGGCCACTAACTTTGTATATGATGCAACCTTCCCTTTTATGATAAATATAAAATAGTAAGGATCTATCAAATTTACAATATATATATATATATATATATATATATATATATATAGTAAAATGACCATATTTAAGGATTAAATTTGCATAGGCTTGTAGATGACATTGAGCTCTTTCCAACGAGCTATTATATGCATTCTAACTCCTCATATGCCGATAGAAACTGATTTTAAAATTTGATATATAATGATTTTTTAGGCTAGCCGACATCAACCTACATATACAATTCAACTCCTAATCAAGTGATGTGTCTCTTCATCATAACTCAAAAACTTGTATAAATATAAGCTTGAACTCTTCATTATGTCCATCAATTTTCAGAAAATACATAAGACAAAAAGGTGATAAGTGTTCACATCTCGTGAACCAAGGAGGCCAAGGAGTATAAATTTTCGACATAATTTTTTGATTGGGTTATAATACAAGATCTTGAGAAGTAGACCTTGGAGCTACAACAACCTACTTTGGACCTGTGGTAAACTAGACACAGACCTATTGTAAATTTATTCTTGGATCTTGGGTTATCATTTGTGTATTCTTCCTAGAATCTCAGATTAATACTCAGAACTATGGAAGGATATATAAAGGAGTTCGAAACAGTGAATAAAGTCACTCCGAGGATCATCGCTACAACTCAGACAAGTCTCCTGTGGAATAAATATATATACACATACCTCATACCTTTGTTGTGGAGATCAGAACAGTGAAGACAACCACTCGGATTAGCATCACTAAAACTCATACAAGTCTCCTATAGAATATATCTACCTCGGACCTATGTTGGGGAGCTCAGAAAAGTGAAGACTATCACTCAGATTTGTGGAAGATACCTATGGAGGATAAAACCATGCAGACTAGAGGCTTAGAGCCACAAGACTCAAACCTGTGGGATATAATAATTATGCACAAATACCACTATAGAAGCTCGTATACTTAAGTAAAAACTTTTGAAGAGGCTCATATCTATGTTGGCGGCCTTGTTGCAGATATTCGAGACCTACATTCTTGTAGGACCTGTGGACATGTGGTTGAATGATAATTTTTAGGGCTCAGTCTACAAATCAACAGTTGTTGGGTGCTAAAAGGTGTCTTTTAAAACTCCTAATTTCCTCACATTAATTATCAACCTGGGTAAGTCTTTTTGTTTCAAGAGTGTACACAATATGTGCAAGCTATAAATCCAAAGAATAATGTTTCCTAAATTGTAGTACAGATCTTAATCACAATAATAAATGGAAAATATCTAATGAACTCCAATTGCAATCATTACAGGAAATATCAAAGTGTAATTTGTTATTGAAATCAGATCTCACAGTAATCTAAAGAATGGTATCATCAGCTGAGAGCACAGTAATAATAACTCACTCCTACTTAACTGATTCAGTCTAGAAAATACTAATTGCTACAAACCAATTAAAATAGAGACAATATCACTTGTGAGAATCTAATAGTGACAATTAAACTCTTACGGATGATTTAAGTAGTGCAATATGTTGTCTCAAATAACCCACGCTGTAACAAATAAGATTTAGATCACACTATAATGAAATATCTCATAAACAGAACGCGTAATACATAAATATATTAAGGTGATAAACAACTAATGAAATGAACTCATGGTAATAGGCATTTATCAAATCGACCACACTCTGCAAGAATCCCAAATATAACACAGAGGAGCAATTAACACTAACAGGGGTCGAGCCCTTAACCACCAACAGGTACTGCTCAAACTACTTCAGATGATGTGAATGGAAACAACAACTTCAATTAATCATTAAACTAGAGCAACATTACAATGTAATCGTGTTTTTCAACAATACAGCTCGTGATTAAGTTTACAATTCGAAAAGTAACAACCCTCCCCCTTTCTTTTACAAACGTATCCTTTTATAACCAGAAAGAGGAGAAAGTAAATAGTAAATGTGATCCCTCATAACAAAATTTGATTTTTCCCAACAACTTGATTAGTAAGAAAATATATTTCCATCAATCATTCAACAGGATCAAGTTGAATTTGGTATTGCAACTGACATAATTTGGAAAACAGCCACAACAACGAATCTGGGAAAATCATCTTCAGAGAACCTTCGTTTTCTCTTAATACAAACCAAATTTGGGCAAACTGCTTCTTAAAAAAGTTAATTCGGTCTGTTCTGGAAAAAACCCATGTTTCAGATTTTTGATATTCTTCTCCATTTGCCCACAACATCCAATGAAAAACTGTCACTTCTTATTCCAACTAATTTCTAAGTTGGAATATTTAATGATGAGCTGGAGATCAAATTTGCAATTTGGAGAATATCTTGGAGGCTAAAATGGTGAGTGATGTTACACCAAATTTAATAATAAACCATCATTGATAAAATCATGCATAATAATCATATATTTATTAAAAATAAAGGAGAAGAAATAATATTTATCCATAAGAGGATAAATAATTATAAAATGGAATTATATGATAAACCATGATGAATGACGTGATAAAGAATGGTAGAAATGGATGAAATAGGTGTTAAAAAGTGATAATAATAATGAAAATCTAGCGGCCCAACATACCCCCAAACTAAATATATTGCATGTCCTCATGCAACCCAAAGCCTCTTTATTAACCGAGCAATAATACAAAAAATGTTCATCCCAACTCATGAAATGGATGGAACAAATGAATTCTTCCTCAAATAATAAATATTCAATTCTTGCAATCTTGATGAAGGCGTAACAATTTTGACATTTGACGTTCAACTATATGTATATGAAGTTGTAGCAAAATATGATATAAGTAACAAAAAACATCATTAACCATTTTCTCAAAAACTAGATTTCCAGAAATCAGATCGTTTTGATGCACGGATCATGAGATATAAACAAAATAGTTTTAGGTGATAGTGCATGATTTTTGAAATTTTTTGAACTAATTTAGCATGAAATTATCTGGGTTTGTGTATTTTAATGAGACCTCTTTGTTATCTAGAAATCACAAGAATTCAGTTCACATTTTTAAAGATATATGCAAATCAATTTTTGCACTGTATAAAAATGAAATTGTATGTCTTAAATGAGAAATAAAGTAGAAAACATCTATCATGTGTAGCAATGCCTCCCCCAGATTGAAGAATTAGCATGCCCTCATGCAATGATAGAAAACGAATAGAGGTGGTTGCTACAATCTGTTGAAATCTATGCTTGGTGTAAACAACATGGAAGAAGCGAGGTGTTGAGAATGGATAAGATGGTCATAATAAATAAATAAATGAAAGGAACACTCCCCTAAACTAAAATATTTTTTCGTTGAAGAATGGGAAGTGGTAAAGATGTGGAATGAATGATGATAAATAATGCTCAATTGATTTTGCATGAAATTCTCCTAAATTCGTAATAAATTAGAAAAGTATGCTATTTTACCACAAGTTTTACCTCCAAAAAAAAATGTGGAATGACATGTATGGACTGGCATTTGTTGAAGCTAATGTAGGATGAGTGGATACTGAAAGTGATGTAAAATGTAGAAGCCATGCAAGCATATCATGTCTGAACAATTCTGCACATTCGCGAATTGCGCGAGCCTCTGTCGTTAGGGACAATAGTGTGGCCTGGTTGCGAATAGAATTCCTCTCCATACTTGTTGGTATCCTGTAACAAGTCACTATTTTTCATGAAAAGTTATTGAATCCACAGTTTTAGTTTTGAATAGCAACATATAAGATGCATGCAAAAATTTTAATCAGAAAAACTTTTCTATAAATGCAGTACTAATATTTTTTCAAATCATCAAGTTATGGCAGAGTGCAATAATTATATCACATGATACCCCATAATCCATACATTCCCCCCTCCAATTGGAAAAAGGATTCCATGACCATAAATCATATAAAAGGTGTTGTGCTGACGGCAAGGCAAGGGAATGATCAATACGACAATAAATGAAGCAGAGTACACATATCAGTGATAGGATAGCAAGAGGTATGGTTATAATGAAAGCAGAGTGTGTAAAGATAGTTATGAATAAGAGATTGGACGCCTTGGATTGATGATAAGTTATGAAAAATAAAAGGACATAAATATGCCAAAAAGATGCTTTTCTGACAGTGTTCTAGCTGAAAATGATGCGATTGATCAGAAAAAAATTTCTCATGCGTAAAGGTTCAAAATAGGGAAAAATTAAGGAAATAACTTCTCCGATAAAAAAATAATAAGAAAAGGGTATTATAGTAATAATTGACGATAAGATATAACTTAAATACCATAAGCAAAGCCTCTACTGCCAACAGGTGTCCATAGCCTCAGCAGGGTTGCTTTTTAACCCGTATGAGCCAGGATCCTCAATTTATAAATGGAGAGTTCCAATGTTGTTTACAGAAGAGATCAATGTGCTAGCGTGGTAACTAGATAACCACACTACCATTCACTGGGATGTAGCAAAAGTGATCAGGTTGGCTCATGACGAGAACTCCTGTTCCAAGGATATTTTGGCTATCCAATGGATCATAACCTTGGTGTGGTGGCCATAATGGGAATGTCACTGCGTTATAGCCTTATGAACATGGTAGGCTAGCTCGTAATGAGACCCCCTATCCTCCATCTGCAAACAAAATTTCTCTGTGATTACATAGTTTTATGATAAAAAGAGGGAGGCTCAGTACTGCTTAAGAGTAGGGATGGTGGAAGAAGTTGAACATGTCAATAGAAAAAAAAATATACCCATAATCTCATTTATTATAGACAGAGAATATTATAACCAGGAAGGGTGGAACTAGCATGGCATTAACATGATCAATCAATATCATGTACAGCAAAAAACGATTCAGTAAAGTAGTATATAAATAACTGTGTCCCTTTTCTTAAAAAGAATCTCTCATCCAGAAGCTGTCATGTTAAAGATCATAATGTTAATGATATTCTCCTGCTTCAATAGAATCCATAATTCTTGTCCTCATAGAAGTATTGTACTTCATTTCATGAAAGGGAATTGGAAAAATGGGGCTGAAAATGAGCTACTGTTTGGGAAAATATATAACAAGGGTACTGTTCAAAACACACAAAAAATATGCAAGAAAAAACAAAAGAGAGTGTTGTTTTTTGAAAGGAATTGCAAAAGGGGAAAAAAACCACACAAAAAGTGATGTTCCTCAAAGGGAACAATATTTTTTCCCTGTAGGGAACAACAAAAAAAAATACAAAAAAAATGTGTTGTTCCTTATAGGGAACAGCAAGAGAAAACACATGCAAAAATTGTTGTTCCTTATAGGGAACAATAGTTGTTCCCTGTAAGGAATAGCAAAGCAATCTACACAAAAAATTGTTGTTCCCTGTAGGGAACAACAAGAAAAAGTACACGCCAAAATTGTTGTTTTTTAGAGGGAACAGCAGCTGTTCCCTGTAGGGAACAACAAAACAAAATTTACACAAAAATTGTTGTTCCTTTTACGGAACAGTAAAGCGAAATACAGACAAAATTTTTTGTTTCCTGTAAGGAACAACAGTTATTCCCTGTAGGGAACAGAAAAGAAAAATGCATGCAAAAATTGTTGTTCCTATAGGGAACATCAGTTGTTCCTTGCAAGGAACAAAAAAGAAAAATGCACGCAGAAGTTGTTGTTCCCTGTAGAGAACAGCAGTTGTTCCCTGTAAGGAACAACAAGAGAAAATACAGAGAGAGAAAAAAAAAAATCATCCCTCCTGCTCTAAATAACAGAAGAGCGATTATATAGAAAGAGGAACTATAGAATAAACAGAGAAAAAATGATTGTATGTACAGATCTAAAGAAAAAGTAACTTTTTACATAATTGGTGTTGCCAAAGAATTTCCTTCTGCAACTGAAACTTGCATGGTGGGGTCCTCATTGTTCAATCTCCAATGGAATAGAAACTACAATTTGAAGGAAGCAACACCTAAAACACAAAAACATAAGAGAAATTAGAAAAGAAGCAACACTTTATTTAAAAATAGGATATAAATAAATTAAGTTACAACAACTATGATGTTAGTTCCTAAAGGAATATCATTCTGTCAATGGAAAAAGAAATGATCTCTTGGAAAAATGTTTTGGCAGTAGTGACATGAATCTTCAAATGGGAATCAATTCTTCATTTTTTCTGTTATGAATCCATTAGGTAATGAATTGGATGAAATGCCCTTGTTTCATTAAAATTTCTTTCAAGAATGGTTCGTCCATAAATTGACCCTCTTTATTCTCCTAAGACCTGCAAAAAATGAGTGTCTACTTGTAATAAAAAATTAAATCATGGATAAACAGAGGTGATCGGGCTCCCCTAATCCAAGGACTATGCAAAAAAAACAAGCAGCTACTCTGCAAAATAAATTCATAGAAAACTAAAACAAATTTTATTTTTCAACTGCGGGAGAGCATTGGTCGACCATACTAACCAACAATGTTTTAATCATAACTCCTTTGTTTTTCATCTGATTTGAGTGATTCCAAAGCCAAATAAAATTTAATTTAGAGAGATGTCTCCAATAGAAACAGGTTTTAAATTTGCTTAGAACAACCTGCATAATAGAGTCATTTTCGATTTTCCAACTCAGAACAACAGTTGATATTTCAATTATAAATTTTTCATTTGATGATGGATTAGGCTGATTCAGATTGGAAATGAAATTAGATTCATTTATTTATCTCCAATAGAAATATGTTTTGAAGACAAGAAGAATTGATGGGTCAAATACTTTAATAGACAGTCAGTATTTGGGTTATATTTTATTCATACGGTATCTAAATTGAGTGATTCTAATTTAATTGTAAAATAGATTCATATAGGAATATATCATAGAAATATGTTTTAAAAATATTGTCATTTAGCCCTAGAAAAACTCACTATCCTAACTCTGTTCCTGAGCTGCCTACTAGATGCCCTGTCAATATTTTGGTTATAACTTTTTCGTTTCAAATCAAAATGGAGTGATTCAAATTGGGATGGAAATTATACATCAAGGGATACTTAGGATATCATAATATTTTAAAAATTTAGTCATTTAGGCCTCCAAAAACTTCTTGTCCCAACTTTGTTCCTGAGCTGCCTACTAGACACCCTATCAATATTTTGGTTATAACGTTTTCGTTTCAAATTCAAATGGAGTGATTAAAATCGAGTTGGAAAGTAGACATAAAGGGATACTTAGGATAGAAATAAGTTTTAAAATTTTTTTCTTTTGTTCCCTCAAAACATGAATATCCCGACTCTACTTTCAGAAATTTCATCAAGCTCGCAAGCCAAAAAATATGATATTCAAGCAATTTTTCCATATTGGTGATAAAAATGAATGAGTGTTTGTAGAAATTTTTTTTTGAATATAATACATCTACATACACAAATAAATTAAAATATTTATCACCGATGTTGAATTTCACAGTGTGTTGCAACAAAAACATTTTTTTTTTTTTTACATAATAATAAAAATGTATTTATTTATGTCCTCATTTATTTATTTTCTATACTAGCCTATTCTTCTTTGAAAATTGAATATTCTTACATATAAGAGTACTTCCAGTGGAGACATTTTTGAAATAAGGCCTCTATTATGTACATACCCAAATTTGAAAAATGCATGTTAATAAATAGTAGGGTATGAGAAGCCAACTTCCCTTGAAAAGATGGTGCCAAAAATTGTTGAAGTATGGAGTGATGCTGCAAAAAAATGGAGTGAAACCAATATTCAATGTATCCTTTACTTTCTTGATTTCCCATAGCTGTCATATCATGAAGGTCTTGAGTGTTTAAAATGTCTTGTTGATTCAGACTAGAAGAAACCTCATTTTCTTTCATAACCTTTACAATTTTTGGATTTGATACATTCTGAATCTTAGTATAAGTTTTCTCCAATGGTGCATGTGAGATTGAATGGGTGGGAAGGGTGGATAATTTTTTCAGTTCAACACTATAAGCATGTTGTACTGGTTTATTATGGTGAGGGTGTGGAATGAGTTGAGCAGGAAATTGTGTAGGGAATGGAGCATTTTGATGATGTAGTTGATTGGGTTTAGTGGATGATTTTGATAGGAAAGCAAGATGTTGTGGAAGAGCTGGAAGATGTGTTTGTGCTACAAGATGAGGGAGAGTAGTCATGCAATCATAGGATGAACCATGCCAAACTTGTAGACAATATTGGTGGTGGTTATATTGAGATTGGCATGGCTACCCTAACATATGAGTATTCCATAATGGATTAGAGAATGGAGAGGAAGTTTTTTTAACCATACCTGTAGGCCACGATTTCCATGGTTTTGACCTTGTTGTAGCTTCCCCATCTCTTTGATATGCTACTTCTATCCTAGATAAGGAAGAACAACTATATATGGGATGCTCCTTTCGGTAATGAGGGCAAAACACTTCATCAAATTCCTAAATTTTTTGAACCTACAAAACATTCAATTATGAATTTAGAGAGCTAATAAAATCATATTTAAAATTTTCACATAAAAAATTGATTTCAGCTCTTATGTCTCTTGTTCTTGTAGTAAATTTGGAAAAGAAAGAAGAAACTTCTCTAGAATTCTTACCAGACTTGGAAATTCCTCTTGAATACCTTATGCACAATTCACAAACATCATCATATGATAACTAAAAAACATCACCTTTTCCTATCAGATTTAAGAGTTCTAAAAATTCTTCTTTGATTCCTTTAAGAAGGAGTGTTTTCAATATCTCTTTTTCCAAATGCTTATGCTTTGATTTTTGAAGGTTATATTGAAATCACTTTACATATTCCTCCAAGCTTTCATCTTCCCCTTCTATCATACTCAAAATATCTTCATTGGATTTGCAGTAGTCTTGGTACTTCTTCAAGAATATATTCTTCATGTCCTCCCATGTTTGGATGCAATTCCCACGAAGGTTCATGAACCATCAGAGAGATGCTCCTTTTAGAGTAAGAGGAAACACTTTCAAACTTTGATCATTAGTGCAATAATCATATCCTCTACAAAATACTTCAAACTCAAATAAGAATGAATCTGGACCTTCATTTTTCAAACCATGAAAATTTGATAGAGGAGATGGGGGAATTATTTCCATTTGTGTCTCTCCTCCTAGATCTTTGATAGGGAATTCAAAAGTTGCAATGTGAGCCATTTCTTACCATAATAGAAGATGTTTTTCATGTGTTTCTTTCAGGCTCCTCCTTCGAATGTTTCTGTCAATTGGTTAGTGAAATGGGTGGTGCTTACATCACCACTTGAGTGAAATTACAAGATTTTTTTTCAAAAATTCTACCTCTAAAACTCCTACTTCAATTCCTACGTAATTCTGCTAAAAAACGGGTGGAGGAGTAAGCACTTTACTAGCTCGTTATGCAGGTTCTTACCTTCCGTTTTTAATACCCAATTCTTTCACAGCAGAAAAACATCAAACATACATCACTCTCTGTGAAATGGCAACACTCTCCCCAGCAATGACACCAAAATGTTGGGTGCTAAAAGGTGTCTTTTAAAACTCCTAATTGCCTCACATTAATTATCAACATGGGTAAGTCTTTTTGTTTCAAGAGTGTACACAATATGTGCAAGCTATAAATCCAAAGAGTAATGTTTCCTAAATTGTAGTATAGATCTTAATCACAGGAATAAATGGAAAATATCTAACGAACTCCAATTGCAATCATTACAGTAAATATCAAAGTGTAATCTGCTATTGAAATCAAATATCACAACAATCCAAAGAATTGTATCATCAGCCGAGAGCACAGTAAGAATAAGTCACTCCTACTTAGTTGATTCAAACTAGATTATACTAATTTATACAAGGCAATTAAAACAGAGACAATATCACTTCCGAGAATCTAATAGCGATAATTAAACTCTTACGGATGATTTAAGAAATGAAATATGTTGTCTCAAATAACCCACGCTGTAACAAATAAGATTCAGATCACATGATAATGAAATAGCTCATAAACAGAATGCATAATACATAAATATAGTAAGACTATAAACAGCTAATGAAATGAACTCACGGTAATAGGAATTTATCAAATCGATCACACCCTGCAATAATTGCAAATATAACACAGAGGAGTAGTTAACGCTACCAGGGGTTGGGCCCTTAACCACCAGTAGGTGTTGCTCAAGCTACTTCAGATGATGTGAATGGAAACAACAACTTCAATTAATCATTAAATTGGAGCAGAATTACAATGTAATCGTGTTTTTCAACAACACAGTTCGTGATTAAGTTTACAATTCGAAAAGTAACAACCCTCCCCCTTTCTTTTACAAACGTCTCCTTTTATAACCAGAAAGAGGAGAAAGTAAATAGTAAATCTGATCCCTCATAACAAAATTGGATTGTTCCAAACAAATTGATCAGCAAGAAAATATATTTCCATCAATCATTCAACAGGAACAAATCAAATTTGGTATTGCAACTGACATAATTTGGAAAACGGCTGCAACAACAAATCTAGGAAAATCATGTTCATAGAACCTTCGGTTTCTCTTAATATGAACCAAATTTGGGCAAAATTCTCTTTAAATAAAGTTAATTCGATCCGTTCTAGAAAAAACCCATGTTTCATATTTTCTAAATTCTTCTCCATTTTCCCACAACATCCAATGCAAAATTGTCACTTCTTATTCCAGCGAATTTCTAAGTTGGAATATTTAATGATGAGCTAGAGATCAAATCTGCAATCTGGAGAATATCTTGGAGGCTAAAATGGTGAGCGATGTTACGAAAAATTTATTAACAAATCATCATTGATAAAATCATGCATAATAATCATCAATTTATTAAAAATAAAGGAGAAGAAATAATATTTATCCATAAGAGCATAAATAATTATAAAATGGAATTATATGATAAACCATGATAAATGACGTGATAAAGAATGGTAGAAATGGATGAAATATGTGTTAAAACTTGATAATAATAATGACAAACTAGCGGCCCAACAACAGTCACATTTTTTGTACACACCATTCAAACTTGCACAACCTCGGCACATACATAAGCTTAGAAATGTGACTTGATTGTTGGAGTGAAGAATTGAAGGCTCAAAAGAGTGAAAATTGTAGAGGCTCAGAATTGTTGGCATCTCTACCTCAAAACTTCAAAATTTCAAGATAATATTTAAAGAAACCCATTTACTTCATTTGGAACTTTTGACAATGAAGTATTTGGAGTTTTGAACACTGAAGATAACTCTCATTCAAATCTTGGGAAGTGGAAAAATTATAAGTATGGAGTAGTCTAGTGGAGAAGTTGAAGTAAGTCATTTATACATTATTTTTATTAAAAATTAAAGGGTTGGAGCCCTAGGGGTTGAAGCCTGACCAAAAAAACATTGGAGACTTGTGAAGGATAGGTTTAGAGTGCTAGAGGTTGGAGGCTCGTAAAGCCCAAGTTGGAGCTTGGAAATAGGTTGGATCCTAGTGGATTGAAGGGTTGAAGCCCTCAACAATATTTTACTCAAAATATTGTAAAAGGAGGATTGATGTCCTCATTTGTTCTTAATAAAATTACTATTATTTATTTTCTGGTTCTAATTGTGAAAAATCTTAACTGGCATTAACTATAACAATTGAATGAAATACTGATTCACCCCCCCCTTAATATTTCAATAGATGAAACTAGATTCAGGGTGAGTCTATCTCATTCACACGATCAATAAATGTACGAGTATAACCATGTTAATTAATGAGTTTAGGTCAAACATGGTAGAAACCATCTGATTACTTTCCAATGATGTAAGTTGCTAACACACGTGAGAGAAACTATGCATGATGTTAATTGATCTCAAGGTACTAAAGTACAATTCGTGTGGTGTGAATGAATGATTTGAAGTCGAACACCACACAGAATCTGTCTATCAAAGGCTAATGATAAAAAGCTATCACCAAGAACGAGGAAAATTGCTATTGATATATGCAAGCACCAAGGTACCAAAAGGTGTTTCTAATTCAACTTTCTGTATAATGAGGATGTCGACAGGAAGCGACTCGTTGCAAGTGGGCCTTGATATATTCCCCATCAATGACAAAATATGGGTATCATGATTTGAGACGTAATGATGCTCATATGGAATTGGATTAGGAATGAAAAACATGGAATGAAGGCTTAAGATTATTGCAACATATATCAACTAAATGGATTCTCTTGAACATATTGGCGACACTAAATGGAGTTGGTAGTATTGAACCAAAACAAAAAATAGAGGCTTTGAAAAGGTAAAATGAATCAAAAGACAAGCATATTTCCCCACTCAAAAACCATGAAGATGAAGTGGAAGAGTGTCATATTGAAGAGTGCCTCACTACCATTAACAAGTGGAGTACCCTATCTTCCCAATTTTCCCAACCATTGATGGTCAATACATCTTTATTGTTTAGAAATCTTGAGAAGGATAACATATGTTTGATATGTAAGTTCATCCTTCAAATGAATCCCTCCAAGTATTTTTAGTGAACCCTAATAAGGAGTGGTTTTGTCCCATCATGATCGACAAGTCCATCATTGTTTGATGTTTTAGTGAGTCCAATGAACATTAGAGGAAATTTTAGCCTAAAATTTCCCATGAAATTTTCACATAATTTTCATGTCTTAATATGTAAACCAATTAAAATCCTTTAAATTAAAAAACAGTGACATGTAAATATTTTGGAGGGATAAGAAGAAAAAGTATTTTTTTAATTGTATGTTTGGCTTAACTCCTTATAGGTTTACTCAAATTTTAAGTGTAGACACATTGCATTCATAATTAAATTCTGCATCCAACAAGTACCCATTATGCATACATTTGAGATGGCCCACATTGATAAAAATTGAAGATACATTAAAAAAGTGTGTTGGGAATTTAATTCCACATCCATTGAGTATGCATTATGCATACTTTTGAGAAGACCCACATTGATAAAAAATGAAGATACATTGAAATATCACGTTCAATACATTTTTTAATGTATCTTCAATTTTTATCAATGTGATTCTTCTCAAAAGTATGCATAATGGGTACTCGTTGGATGCGGAATTTAATTTTTCATCCAATGAGTGTCCTCGCTTGAAATTTTAGTAAACCTATAAGGATATAAGCCAAAAGTGCAAGTAAAAAAGTAATTTTCTTCTTTTCCCTTAAAATTTCACAACTCTTATTTTATTATTTTATTATTTTTCCTTAAGAGGCCACTTTTACACTAAAAATTCCTCTAATGGGCACAAATCAACATTTTTTCATGTTTAAAAAATTTGAAAAAGAAGTGAAAAAAAAAAACTCCAAATTTTCCTTTTCGTAGATAGTCCCTTGAGTCTGAAAAGGTAGAAAATGATACTCAAGAGAATCTCTTAACTTTGATTGAATAAGGTATTCTTTTTTTGTAAATAGTCTTATCTCATTCCGTAAAAGGGTTAAACTTGTACTAAGTAGACATCCTTTGTTTACTTTAACGAGTCGAAAAGACAAGTGCTCAACAATATTTTCATATCTTGGGAGTTTGAAATCATCCAGATTTATATAGGAACAGAATAATATAAAAAATAAAAATAAAAAAAGAGATGTAGCGGTAATAAAACTTCATTTCATTAAAATCAAATGACTGAAATACGCTTATAGAAATAATGGAAATAAACAGATACGACATTGGTAGGCTTATCTATGAGAAGAGATGTGGTGGCTGCAAGCTTTTGAATTGTGTTACAATGAGGCTCGAAGGCCTGTTTATTGTTGAGAAATAATGGAAAACCCTAAAAATCAAAAAACCTTACCCTAGGAGATGAAGCGCTAAGACTATGGGCCTCGTTTGGGTAAATTGGTACATAAACTTCCCAAGGACATAACATCAACATATGATCTCTGTTTGATGCACACAATACCTCGTTAGAAAGATCTATCTCAACACTATAGCTTTTAAGGGATAATCATCGGTTTATGGCCCATGTTTCTCCCATTTTTCCCAAAAAAACATCGTTTAAGGCCTCTAAACAACTCTGGAAGTTCAAGACTTGAAAAACTGCTAAAAATATTAAGTTGTGTTGAAACTGAAAAACGGAAAGAACTGATGGTGGGGTTCCAAATGGAATGGGTGGGTGGCCACCAATATGCACCTAGATCATTCCTCCCTACTTAGGAAGAAATGGTCCCCATTTCATTGAGTTCCTCCATGAGTTGAGGCAAATAATGATGAACTTGGTATTACATTTGTCGAGGATGTCACAGACCTACTCACAGACAGGCTGGATGCATTCAATAAATTTTGTTTCTTTATCAACCATTGACATTACATGTGTGGATTCCATCTGTGTGGTCGCATGAGGCATAGCAACATCAGGCGGCAGCGCACCTGAGGTCAGATCAATGGAGTGCTTGACTTGACAGTGTAGAGGAACCGATGTGGGTGAGGAAGAAATTCCCTCCTATTCCTCAATGACTTTGTCCATCTACTTCTGTCGTGCAGGGGAACCTTGTTTCGAGGTTGTGGCCAAAATCTTATTCTTTCCCTATGGACGAATTGTTATGCAAATAATTTTCCTAGTTTGGGAAGCAATATTACTACATTGTTTTGTAGTAGTCAAAGAGATGGCAAGAGGAAATACTACCTCTAGTATCCTGTACAATTTATTTCCCATAGTAATAATAACACCACAAGGCCTAGAATCATACACATCATGTCGCTTCCACAAGTATGGTTGGCCCAATAATACACCAAACACATAAAGAGGATCAAAATCACATAGCACCTCATCTGTGAATAGCTTGATGTTGTATGGAAGACGACAATGCTTGCAGATGCGAAGATATCTTCCTTGGTTAAGCCACCCAATGGTATATAGTTGTGGATGTGCTATGGTCGGTAGGCCGAGCCGCTTCATGACCTCTATTGAAATGTTGTTCTTTTGGCTTCTGCTATCGACAAGGAATTGGAGTGGATAACCCTTCACCCACATCTACAAATGGAAGAGGCACTCCCTCTCCTATGGGTCCTCAGGATCCTCCCTTTGGAGCTTGGTGGTGGAAACAATGGCATAGGGATCCACATCAATGATCAGCTTACCTTTGTAATCGCCCTTGTCTATTTCTAACTCAGGATCAAAACATGCATATGATTCAAGTGCCTTCAATTCGAACACCAACGAATTTTTGGCCCGACACTCGTTTGTGTTGTGAGTGGGTCGGTTATGAAATTCACACCACTTTCCCATGTCCTTCTTGGGATTTTTGGTGTTGTTCCGAGTCACCCCTCTTTGGATTTTCCCCTTGTTTTGCGGTTTAGGGGCGCCTTTTCCTGGCTTCGGATTCACGGATCCAAAGTATCACTTCTTCTAATTAAATTTGTGCTCGATGATGTCGGCATAATGATATGTCGTGCCAAGCAAGCTAATGTCGAGGAAATCCATTTCCCCCTAAATGTATCAGTGCAAAAAACTGTGGTACTGGAGCACCAAATGTCTCTTTGAATCTTTAACACCCAACTGTGTGCACAGGGTATGGAAAAAATTTGTCAGTTCATGCACATAATGATCCCTTTGCTACCACAGCATGTTCCATTAGATGTATTTGTCCTCATAACTCCCCATGGGGTAATATTGTTCCTTGATACCATCCTGGAACGAATTCCAAGTGGGTGTGACCGAGAATAGATAGGGTTCCCTCTCGTCCTTTTGCTCACAGTAGGTTTCCCACAAATATTTTACATGGGGGGTGTCTTTCAGGAGTCCAAAAATAATCTTCTCTCGATTGGGAAAGTCATGAACCGATAAATATCCTTCTAATATATTCAACCATCTATCTACGGGGTCTGCATCTATTTGGCCCTAAAAAATGGGAATGGAAAATTTTACTTGTACCTTAAAAGAAGTTTCCCCTCCAGAGTGGCTTTAGGATGAAGATGCACCACCGGTGGGTAGTAGTTGAAGGATCTGAGAAAATTTATCCATCATCGCATTCCTCTGTTTCTCGAGCGCCTCCTTGAGCAATATTTCGATAGGATCTCCTGCTCCCTTATCTTTATTTTCTTCCGCCATGGGAGGTCATCAAGATTTTTTAGGTTGATCTTGCAAGGTTTCAACCATATGGAGCCCTAACTTCTGGTACCCTGACCTTGTTGGGGACATGTAAAGAAAAATAGAGAAAGAGCAGACCGCTTTCGTTTATGTGAATTCTAATCACAAGCGTACGAAAAAATCTCACTTTAGCAGTGCATAAACAAAAACCCTAACATCAAATATGGCTACCAATTTCCTTAGATCTACAGTTATTTGACCAAGATAAATGCTAAAATATCCATATATCTGTAGTTAAATACATTAAAATAAAATAAAAGCAAGATATGCTCCATGCATCCAACAAAAAAGACAAGAATATTTTTAAAGAATTTTGTATTTATGGCACCTGGGAAGGGAACATAGAAAACTGTTACTAGTTCCCCTCAATGGGATGGGTTCTTGTATGTCCTTAGTGCTTCAAATCTAAGAACTCTCTCTCTTGATGGTGTAGCAAACCCAGACAAAAAATGGAACTCTAGTGGAGCTCACAAGTAAAAATACAAAAAAATATGATAATAATGGAGGATCAAAGTCAGACCAAAAATATAGATCCACAATGATCTTTAGGAAACTAAAGGTAGTGAATGAATGTAAAAAACCTTCTATTTATAACAAAATATTGAGTTAGTCTAGATATTTGTGCATAATTAAAATATAATTAACCAAATCTAGATCCAACATTTGTGGAATGTTTTATTATATTTGTTGGAGGCAAAAAGAATTTGAATTTTTTCAAATCCCTTTATTTGTACATAATAAATAAATAAATGATTTAATTATTATTTTAAGAGTGTGGTTGAGTAATAATTAAATAAAAAGTGATTTATTCAATTATTTATAAATGATTTAGTCAAATTTAACAAGGAATATTTTTTAAATAATGTTTAAATAATTATTCCTACAAAATAATAAGATAAGTAGTGATTTATCTAATTGATTTTCCTGTTTTAGGTTAAATATGACCAGGAATATTAATTAAACTACTTTATAATTAATTATCCCTTGAGGAAAATCAAGAAAATATGGATTTATTCAATATTTCCTCATGGGGTTTCCTATTTAGACCATACGCAACTTAATAAATTATGGATTACTAAGTTATTTTTCATAGTGAAAGAAATTTACTTAGGGTAAAATTGGTCTTACATGGTGTACTTTGGTCCATCTAATTTTAAACAGGTTAGATGACCAAAAATTGGTGTAATAGATTTCCCCCCAGCATGCGAGCATTAGGAGCTAATCATATGACCGAAATATGTTGTGAGAACTCAATCAACAAACACCGAAGGGGGAGTCAGAAAGAGAGAAATATAAGGTAGACTAGAGTGCTAGAGGACAAGACCCTGAGGAGGTGATACTTACAGGTGAAACAAGTCTCTTTTATGAGTGAGTACCTATTATACAAGAGGCGGGGGAGGCATACCTATGGCCGTCGAGATAAAAAAGTACAAAGAATAATGTGTTCAATAAACATGGGAATAAACTATATAGTACATGCTAGCATAAACATGGGCCAGATAAAAACATGATAATGGATCCCACATACATATTTTTCCTAGGTCAATAGCCACGAATTTTACAATAATATCTAAGTAAATGAGATATAAGTACAACCAAAGAGGCCCTATAAAACAGGAAAGGGCTCTGAAAATCTAAATGATACATGCAAACTAAAAGGTGCTACAAGAGGCTGAGGCCAGAACCATCAAATCTATGGAGCTACATCCAAGGTTGTAATAGAGAAGTCATCCGGGTATGTGGGGGACTACCTAAAGGGCCACCCCCTCTTGAGGTCTGAAAAAACTCACACACACCCAGGAATCACCGATACAACCTGTTGTATCACTAAACCATCAAGTATACGGATCTCGATCATACCATGAGGAGCTGGAGCTACGAAACAATCAAGTCAAAGGGAAATAAAGATTCCCTTTGCTTGATCCGAGGCACTGAAAAAGAGTGGAATATGGAACCAAGGTACACTGCCCTCGAGACCTATCTTCTAGAATGAATGAGTTGATGTTGACCAAAGGAGGTTCGCCATAGGTGAGGCAATAAGGGATACTCAACTTAGGCATGAGAGATAATGGTAGAGCGACAGATAGACTAACACAAGGGATGATGATGGAATGGGGTTACTGAGTAGCAGGTTGAGGACTTCCCTTATTAGAGCATGAAGGGCATGGATTACCTGGCAGCAACTGACACAATATCAAAGGGGATAGGGGATAGTATGACTAAAGGCCACAATGTGCAACACGAGAGAGGAACCAAGAAATGAAGGATGGAGGACTATAGCGGGATACAAAGGGACGCGAGATAGAATCCATGGATGGAATGATGACTCAACTCGGATGCTCTAAAGAAGGGCGACTCGATGATGTTGCCACATAGAATAGGTCTAGTGGGGACCATAAAAAAATGAGTACAAGATGGTCACGCATGAGGAAAATCGACACGAGCATGGATAAGTATGAAGGCAAAGTGGTGCCCCAAGTATAAGTGTTGCAAGTGAAGAAAGTCGGTTTTGAGGAGTGGTGAAGTGACCCTTCTTGGAAAAAATGTGTTTGGGTGAAGTATCAAATCACAAAAAACAAAAGGATACCAATTTGAGAGCTTGGTCAGATTTTTCCAATGGTGGTGACAGTTTGTAAAACTAAGCTATGGTGTAGTCATAGTTGACGAAAGAAAAATCTAGGGTTTCTCTTTTAATAGGGCATTTTCCCTCCAATTTGAATCATTTGCAAGTGTAGATGTGGTGAATGTAGAGAGGAGAAAAGGCCCTAAATCTTGCGGCAATCGTAGCAGACAAACCGACCGTTGGAATCGAGATCCATTAGTTTCAGGTAAGATTCCTAACCCTACTCTTTCATTTCAGTGGATTGAAAGTTCAGTTTAGGCACCTAAAGCCCAGGAATAGGCCAGGTCACACATGTTGTGGTCTGTTCTGCAACCTGGGTAGTAGGTACTAGGCAGAAAACTATGACCTGTCCCAGGAAATGACCTGAAAAGTGCAACCTATCAAAGAAAGGGGGTTTTAGTGCTATTTTTGGTTGAGAGATGAGATTTTTATGGTTGAGGGGCATAGGTTCCCCCAAGCATGTTATGGTCATGCCAAAATGTATTTAGAAAAGGGGAATCTAAACACATTTTTATGATGTGGTGCGCCATTTTTTTTCATTATGGTTATGTAGTTCGAGTGTAATATTCCTAAATTAGCATACAACTAATTGGAATATTAATTTTTTTCTCTTATCATTTAGTTAGATGAAAAAATGGTTAGCGAAACCCATAAATCTCCTTAGTAGGAATAAAATCCCTCTTAATGTGAAAAGGGATCATCTTCATAGCTGGATAAAGCACCCTCATGTCTGAATAGGGGCTAATGCATGTGGACAAGGTCAAGCTTGACCAAATCAATAGCGCTGGTGTAGAGGGAGTGGATCATTAATGACGGACAACGCAGTGTGTATGGAAGGAAGTCTCCATGATAGTAGAAACCCTAATGAGTGGGACCCAAGGTGAGAAGGCTCACATTGTTATAAGGAGGGAAAGGTAGCCATAGATGGGTATGGTATAATTATTATTTTGATATGTCTATTTAGAGTTCTTGCATTCTTCAGCCGTTTAGTTGAGATTGCTGTGTTGTTTAGCACTAGGTGTTCCTGATTGGGAATCCCACCTCTTTCCTTGAGAGGCCTCTTGGGAGAGTATTGATCCAATATTTCCACACATCTGACATTCTTTCCAAGCTTCATTATTCAGCTACAATGTAGTTTCTCCATGATATTATTTTGTGCTGCAGGGTGTTGCAGTGGAGGGTTGAGAAACCCACTTTCTGAGCTAGTTTTTCATAGGAGGAAGGATTCCTTCTCTTGGGAGATCAACAAGGAGGGATTCTGAGCACATTTTAGAAGTTTGCCATCAGGCCAACCTATTCCCATAATTTACAGTGCAGTTTCAGCTGGGAAGTGCATTATTTTGGAGGGAAGTTTCAGAGGAGGATCTATTGGCTCTTTTAAAGTGTTGGAACAGGGTCTCCTACAAGCTGCGAAACTGGTCCATTTTGAATAATTTTGATTAAATTTAATCTAAAACAGGGGTTTTTGGGTGGGTCAAAGCTGTGAAAGAATTGTAATGGGTAAAAGGGTAAACTAGGGGTTCGAAAACCACGGTTTGCGGACCATAGGAAAGTCTAGGCTAGATTATTATAAATAGAGGAACATTTTGTATTGTAAGGTAGAGAAATGAAGAGCTATTGATGCGAATTGTGGTTAAGCTATCTTTTTTGGTTTTGGGGGAAAGGAATCTTGTTGGTTGTGTGCGCGGAGATCCAAGTCTGTCTGTGTGCAGACCCTACTGCTGTGTGCATAGGATGGGAAGGGAAATGTAAGAAGGAATTGATGAATGAATGAATAAGAAGGGTTGATAGAGAATTGAATCTGTGAGTACTCTTTATGTGTGAATCCTTGGTAATTACTACATTGTGCATTTTATGTATTTAAGCTGCGAAGATCCGTGTAAGTGTGTTTTTTGTATCTAGATATGTTCTGTTATGTTTATGCAATGTTGTGATACTATCATAAAAGCATATAATTATAGATCTAGTGCACATGGATGCGAATAGAGACCCACTTGGCCCTGTGTAGAGCAAGGTGATTTGGGTGTCGCGGGGCCAAATGCAGCTCTGCTTGCCTTACTTGTCCTTTCTCAGGGTGTGGAAACTTGGTTCCAACACCTACCCATACTACTTCGAGTGAGACTTTGACTTGAAAAAGTAGGTCATTGCCGAAAGGGCTAGTAGTATAGGGGTTTGTTGGAAAACCTTGAGTTACGAACCTAGGTTAGGACCCCTTGAGCCAAAAAATGGTTCTATTGCCAGGAATTGGAGAATTCTAAGAAAGGGATCAGGTAATGACAAGAGAATAATGGAAGCCTGAAAGAAAGGAAATTGAAGAATAGTTCAAAAGGCAGATCCAAGAATTTGTGGTAAAAGAAAATTGCAGTGAGAAGTTAACGGCAAAAAGGTGGAAAAATAGGTACATTCTTACAGAAGGCTATGAAATATTCCTTGTGACATTTGCAATCGAGCTTCAAGAGTGGCTGGATAGACTTGTAGAATTCCAGAAGTGCTGGAAGGATGCACGAATCACTTAGTGGACCCTAGAGCTGATCTAGCAACTAGAAAATACTGCTAATACTATCACGCACACAGTAGATCACTGGGTGGATAGTGTGCTAGGAGGATTCATGACTGAATTTTCCATCGATTAGTTTGTCTCATACTCTGAGGCTGAATGATGATTCTTTAAAGGGTTTCGGGGCAAGATTATGAGGACATTACCGTTACTGATTAAGGTATTACTGTGTGAAAATAGCATTCAGTGTAGTTATACTGACTGAATGACCTAGGACTTGATGGGAGCGCGACGCACAGTGGTAAATACTATCAGACCAACCTTAATGAGGGAGATCCACCTATAATCTATTGCAAGAACTAGCTGCGTAGGATCCCCGGCTACACCACCGCCCAGGCAGCACAAAGCTAAGAACTCTCCCATACCACCACCCCTGTAGGACAAAGAAATGGATGCGAACCTAACACTACCTACCTTCAAGGGGGTAGGGGATGAAGATATGGACTAATTTTGGTTTGTTGTAGACTCTGTATGGATTGTGCAGAATGTGGCAACCGATACGGTGAAGAGGGCAATGTTTTCCCTGGCGTTTGAGGATAGGGCACTGGATTGGTATATGAGATACATTTCCTAGAATGGGAGTGTGTATATTCAAGAGATAAAAAATGCTCTGAAGCAATAGTTCCGAAAGCCAAAATATTACTCTTAGGGGGTAGCAGAAGTAAAGGACTTCAAACAAGGTGCGTTTCAGCCAGTGTGGGAGGCTGATTAGTGCTTGAAGAGAGAAATCAGGGAAGGAGGTTTCGAGTATGATGATCGACAACATACATAATGGTTAATCTCTATGTTCTTACCTCACCTATGCATGCCAATGAGTCACCAAACCTTTGAGTCGTAGGAGAAAGCTGTGGAAGTCGCTATGAAACTAGAAGCTACACCTCGACAGGATATGTCGGTAGAAGTATAGTAAATTGAGGAACAGATTGGGGCTATCTATGGTGCAGATCTATGGTGCATACAATGTCGAGTATCTGGCCACACGAAGGATCAGTGTCCTCTACTGGAAGATTACATGCATGTGGGAGGATCTAGTCTGGTATGCCTAGGAGCAAGTGGGGAGCCCATCCTATCACGACCAGGCTTGAGCAGACCTATGTTGTGGTGTGACAACTATCGTGTAGTAGGACTGCATGATATGAACCATTGCCCTCGGCTAGGTGCGTATGTCCCAGAACTGAAGCAACAATGGTGCAAATTTTTCTAGTCAGTGGGACACGATGAATAGAACTATCGTACTTATGACTTGATGATAGATCGTGGCAGCTTGTATAGGGTACAATCAAACCCTGCATCACCAAGAACTTCCGTGCACTTTGGGGGATCACCAGCTAGGGGCAGAGGAGGTCGGGGGGAAGTGCAGGATGAGGATGTGGGTAGCTAATCTGTTATAACTATGGAGAGATAGGACACTTCATGAGAGAATGCCCAAATCCCACTAGGCCATCATGCAAGTATTGTAGGCAGCGAGACCATGTGGTGGAGGATTGCCCAATTTTAATAGCCAAGATGCAGGAAAAACAACCCACCCCTACGCAGAATGTCCAAAGAGTTAAAAATGAGCTAATGAATGTAGATCTGAGTGTAAAAGTCATAACACGGAGCGGGATAGTCACCCAGGGAGAAAAAGAGGAGCTTGCCTCTCGGGAAGGAGTGAACTTCAAAGAACAGGAATCACTAGCAACCCCCGCGTAGTTGCCGACACACCTCAAGATAGGGGAGGGGGTTGAGCCCTTCCGGCAGGCATGTCTGAAGCTGCTACGAAAACTGCAGGCCATAGAGAACCTCCAAGCATTAGTGAATACCTGCGCAACTCGACCGAATATAATTCCCAGGACCAAGGATACAGCTATAAAAAACACACTAGAAGAGAAATGCAGCTGACTGCGCAGATTGGTGACTACGAGATGGATCAAGTTATCTTAGATCTTGGATCAGATGCAAACGTATTACCAAAGCACACATGGAAACGAATGGGGGAGCCTAAATTATAATGGTCCACCATCCAGCTGTGAATGGAAAATCAACAAAAAATCATTCCTCTGGGTAGGCTACCAAAATTCATGGTCGATGTCGCAGGGGTAAAGGTCCTAGCTGACTTTGAAGTAATAGAAATTGTGGAAGATGCGGATCTGTACCCCGCACTCCTAGGACTGGACTTAGCTATAGACATCGGGGGTGTCATCAATCTCAAAAATTGCAACATGGTATTTGAGAACAATGGTACGCGCGTAATAGTACCACTAGATCCAGCAGAAGGTGCGTGGTATACAGAGCCAGCCTACGCGCAGGAGGAAATAAATCACATTTACAAATTGACTGCGTGGGACAAAGATCATGTTAACCCCACAGCCGAAGGAGTACTCTGCTGAGAAAAGGATAGTGAATTTTTTTCTGACTCTCATGAGGAACTGGAAAACATGTAAGAATGGTTGCACGATGTTTCAGCGCTACGATGCCTTCAGACCACCAGGCATTTCCACCGCATCTCTACCAAGGTAAGAGACCTGCCCTACCATGATGACACAGGTAATATTATGAAGTTTTTTGAAGCCAAAATTCCCAAGGAATGTAGGCTAGGGGCATTGTCGCTAACCTTGCGCAGAGCACCTGTGTGTTGGTGGGATATGCAAGGGCTGATATTCCTCACTTAGGAGAAGTGTCGGAGTAGGATGATCCTGCACTTGGGGACCCTAGCTAACAGACGGGCCCTAAGGTTAGTGGACCCATGCAAATACTTTTTGACATCTGAAACTCAAGAGTGCAATAGGACCCCCGCCCAAACAGGCTCACCGGGTTACTAATGACCTAGGCTTGCGTTCGACTACGGAGCTGCACCGACCCATGCGCAATTGGGGGAAGTTGCGAACACTTCAGGTGATAGATGGCATGAGGACGCTTGACGTAGCCTTTCCATATAGGGACATCCTGACCAAGGGAGAAGTGTACCAATCGAGAATTTTGGTGGCCAAATTGCTAAACTGGTACCTGAACCATGTTATGAAACACCTGGCGTCAGCCTTAATTCGGGGTACGCAAACAACATGTAGGCGTCATCTGAGCTATGTTGATGCATGGGCAAGTCCTCAAGTATGAATAATGACTATCAGACCACCCCACTTTGATAGGAAAGGAACCTTATAGTTATGCAAAATGGGTGGTAAGCCATCAATGTAGCCATTTATGGTAAGTTTCTTTCAAACGATCGATGGTAAGTATCACGTACACGTTACTCCGCCATTAGATAGCTCCGGAAAATGTGTGGTTAGCAGGATAACTTTGCAATAGGCTACATATTGTCTCTACACCATGCCTCCGTTATCCACCTATTGGCTTATTGGGATCATTGACGTTTTCTGGGATGCCTATCCTTTTGTTGCTATGGCAGTCCCTAACCCGCTAAATGCTTCGGTCCCTGTCTATTCAGCACCCACAGACATCATATTGAGAGGGATTGAGGATTCTGATTTTGATCAAATGATTGGTCATTGGTCCCCTATAGAGGTAATTGACTGCAAACCCCACACGGAGAGGCACCATAGCTGCGCGACAAGAGTTCCTGACCTTCGCACCCCGGGGATGACCGCAGGACCCAGCCAAATGGCCTTGGATGATACAACAGAGGAGGGTATGCTATTATCATGGTCCCCCACCAACATTGTTCCAATCAAGTTATAACTATTCTTGCGCCAGGAAGCAATAATGAGATATAGGGATCTGTTGCGACTTCTCCATAGTCCCAGATTACCGACCTGCGGAAGCCATATTTGTTCGCTCCCTCACACTATCCTAGTTAAAATTCATGCTCCAACCACTATGGACATACAAATAGATTTTGCGTAGCTATCCCATGAGGCGCTACAAGGATTATACACCACAGTGCTGCAAGAGGTCCGTCACCGTGATCGGACTGCATGACAGCAGTGTGAAATACCTCTGAATGTTTGGGCACAACGGGTTGCATTAGTCACAGAAGCAACAAATATTATTTAGGAGCAGCTCACCTAGGGCATGTAGTTGGTCAAAACAGCTACGCAGCTCTAGACAACAGTCTGGTACCATCCTATGCTTCAGTGTATCTAGGAAGACTTACAGCCGACGGAAACTGCTTTCGATCAGGTCAGAGCTCCCTTGCCCTACAACGTCTCTACGCAGCGTCTAGCCATCATGGACATGATTGTGAATCTTTGCAGCACCAAGCATGTTGTTAGGAAATGGTTGAAACCATGGGGTAACACTACCCTCCAGATCTCCCAGGATGCTCATACTACCATTTCGCGCCTCCACCAGATGTTAGGATAGGTTACCACGGCTCTAGACAGCCCTACCTCCCTGACTCTTGTCAACATTGCACAACGAGCTACTTCCCAGAGTCAGGAAGTGCTCCCTCCGCTCTTCCACGCTCTTGATACCTTGCGTGTGCACATTGAGGTTGCACCACCGCAGTGAATCGGGATGAGTCACAAGATTTTGTTGGGGGACTGTTGGAACAGGGTCTCCTACAGGCTGTGAAACTGTTCCATTTTGAATACTTTTGATTAAATTTAGTCTAACATAGGGGTTTTGGGGTGGGTCAAAGCCCCGAAAGCATTGTAATGGGTAAAAGGGTAAACCAGGGGTCCGAAAACCATGGTTTGTGGACCATAGGAAAGTCTAGGATAGATTATTATAAATAGAGGAACATTTTGTATTGTAAGGTAGAGAAATGAAGAGCTATTGATGTGAATTGTGGTTTAAGCTATCTGTTTGGGTTTCTGGGGAAAGTACTCCTGCTGGCTGTGTGCGCGGGGATCCAAGTCCAATTGTGTGTGGACCTTGCTGCTGTGTGCGTAGGCTAGGAAGAGAATTGTAAGAAGGAATTGATGAATGAATGAATAAGAAGGGTTGATAGAGAACTGAATCTATGAGTACTCTTTGTGTGTGAATCATTGGTAGTTACTGCATTGTGCATTTTCTGTATTTAAGCTGCGTAGATCTATGTAAGTTTGTTTTCTTTATCTAGATCTTTTTTGTTTTATTTATGCAATGTTGTGCTACTGTCATAAAAGCATATAATTATAGATCTAGCACACTTGGATGTGAATAGAGACCCACCTGGCCCTGTGCAGAGCAAGGTGATCTGGGTGTCGCGGGGCCAAATGCAGCTCTACTTGCCTTACCTATCCTTTCTTACGGTGCGGAAACCTGGTTCTAGCACCCACCCATACTACTTTGGGTGAGACTTTGACCTGCGAAAGTAGGTCATTGCCAAAAGGGCCAGTAGTATAGGGGTTTGTTGGCAAACCTTGAGATCCAAACCTAGGTCAGGACCCCTCGAGCCAACATAGATTTTTTTCCTGTAGGCGGAGGGTTCAACCTTTCATTGGATGAGATCCTTGAGGAGATCTGCATCAGATATATATTATTTCAGCCTTCTATTTTCATGAGCTTCAGTTTGCAATGACTCTTCAATCCTAGGGATGTATATCACCATTTGTATTTCGGGTGTATTTCCGGAAACTCTTCCCAGGTTCTCTTCGAAAGGTGTCTAGGAGGCTAGATCTTCACTCCTAGCATTATTTTAGATATATAAGATCACATCTACATTGATCTATCTTTATGCAGTATTTTATGCCCTAAAAATGTATTGTCTTAGCTTAGGACATTTTTATGGCAGCTATTTCTCATGTGATGGCATATTTTTCTTGTAGAGGCTTGTTTTGTATTTCTTGAGTGACTTGATACTCAAGATCTTGTGCCTATTATTTTCTGATATGTTTAATAATATGGTTGTACATATGTCTCATATAATTGTGTGTTGATTTATTCACTGTTCTTTCCATTATTGTGTTCATGTATTGCTGCTTCCCCATTTGGGAATTTTACAGTGGTATCATAGCAGAATCTTGGCTCAGCCTATGAGTTTCAACCAATATGCTATAAGAAGAAGAATAGATCTAAATGATGGAGGGAATGAGCTTTGTCTCATCACTTTTCAGATCTATGAATAACCTCTCCAAGGAGGTCAAGCATATGAAAGAGGAGAGATACAATGAGACCTCTAGATGGTTTCAAGATGAGAAAGCTCCATGTACTTCCTATCAGCAAAAGAAAGATCTGGTATTTCATAGAGCTCCAAAGAAACGCACTATTCCCTTTTCTTTTGAAGAAGAAGACAAAAGGCATGAATATGGAGGACACTTAGATCATGAGATTCTAAGTGAGTATCTTTCATAATAAAAATCTAAAACAAGGGCTTTCAAGGAGTATCTGACTCTCCCACAGTTCATTCAGCTCAAAGAAGAAAGAAGACCTTGCATCAATAGATTTATATTGTGTACATTTGATGGGTCATCCACATGCATAGCAAGAGCTTAGGGAATGAAGTTGGATGCATTTTTCCTGCTACATCTAGTATTAGAGAAAGAAGTGGTTGAGATTGCAATGATTCATCTTGAGGGTGAAGCAAACATTTGGTGGTACAACCATTTGAGTCATGCAAGAGTGACTGCATACGTAGACTTTAATCAAAGGAGAAGAGGCCTTCACCACCACTTGCTACATGAGCACTTGCATCAGGAGAAAGAACACTTGCACCTTTGCAAATTGGTCTTGATCACTTGACATTTAGAGTCCCATGCACTATTATGGAGATGCATGAGGAGGAGGAGACTTATAATAGCATTGATGCAGCCATAGAAGAGTAGCCATCTTCATAAGTAGTTGGGGAATTCATCACACCAGAGGATGGAACCCTTGTAGTAGTACAAATATTCCCAAGCTTCACTGAGGTATGCACACTTTTCCACTTTTTGTTATTTCAGTACATCATGTGGAGGATTGTGGGAATATACCATTGCATGACCTAGGGTCAAATAACATTGCTGATTTGGAGCAGCAGACTATCACTGCACTGAGGAGCCTTGATTTCTTCAAGGAGGAGATAAACATCCATCCTAGTTATTCAGTGTTGAGCTTCACACAAATTTTGGGGTTGGATTGTATATTGTTGGAGGATAGGATGAGTATTTTCCTAAACAATGCAATCCATAACTATGTGTTCAACATTGAGCATGATATCAAGATAGCATATGCACCATCATGGAGATCA
This sequence comes from Pinus albicaulis, assembly GCA_034641835.2. Lineage (NCBI taxonomy): Eukaryota > Viridiplantae > Streptophyta > Pinopsida > Pinales > Pinaceae > Pinus > Pinus albicaulis. The sequence continues at coordinate 231,430,450 of CM076571.1, read as the reverse complement.
GCAACATTGTCATTGAGCGACAGTGATGAGTTGGGGGGCCGACTAATATTGAGACATTCTGATGACCAACACACTTATGTATCAGTGGATAGGCAGATGATTGAAGGAGGACATCTTATGATGGATGACATCTTCCATTATTATGATGGATACTTCTTGATGAGCACTTCACATCTTAATGAGAATTTTTTTCCTACATCTCGTTTGGATCTTTATGGGGTCAATTTTGTCGTTTATGATTGGTCTTCATTTGGAGATCTCTAGGATATTGCATTTCAACATCCCATGAAATGCAAATATAGAAATTTAATTTTGGAGGATGGTATTTTCCATTAGAGGAATACCAATTTTGAGCATGATAGTAGACACTCACCATTGGTTGGATGGGTGATGTTGATGAGAAAGAGGTTGGGAAGCCACTTGAAGATCTATGACATAGGGAAAAAGGAGGCAAGATTGCATTGGATACTCTTGAAATATTTTTGTCATCATGTGACACATTCTATTTCAAAAAATATGTTGTTGGTTAGGACTTGGCATGGCACTTGAATCATATGGTAGCAAGGATTTTGGATGTATTGGGGTGATGTGATATATTTCATGTCAACCATCATGTTTTTGATCCATAGTTTATATGGTGATGGTGTGAGGAGGCAACAAGAGTTTTTTTTTCTTTTGAAGAACTTGGGAGAGTATGGACTGATTTTCTCCCATACTTTACATAATGTTGCAGGAGTAGGTGATGGCACCATCATGGTGCAAAAGGGCTAGTATTTAGCGTTGAAGGATCAGGAGGAACTTCCACTTTGGAAGGAATCTCCCATATATAGCAGCATTATGGTGGATGACTTTGACATTTGGCATGTGAAGGGATGGAGCTATGAGATGACAGGAGACTTATTAGAAAGGCCAAAAATGTTGTCACTTAGGAGCTTGGGGTTGTTGATGGAGTGTTCCCAGGATCACTTCACATATGATGCACTTGATGGAAAAGTAGGAGATGAGGGTGGTGAAGTGGTGGATGGAGACATCTATTACCATGATATGATCTTCTTGACTTGGATCTCCAAGCATAAGAAAAATTATTTGCATGCAGCACATGGTTCATTCCTTTTCATGGGGCTATGTAATACCACTATGGAGGGCTCATTCATGGATATTATTATCAAACTACTCTCACTACATGGTAAAAGTTGTGTTTTTTCACTTATTTATTATCTAACATAGTATTTTCATTCTCTTACCATCTCTATACAGTGCTTTTCTCCATAAGAGGGCAAACCTCTATTTGGGCTTCGGGGTCATTTTGGGACGAACATCAGTGATGAGGATAGCCATATTTTGTATGGCTTTGGGCAATTGTTTTACTATTATTTGTATGCTCATTTGATAAACAATGCCATTTACTATTTACTAGTAGATGAGATGACATGTATAACTAGAAACTTGTTGGGAGGTAGCTTGCCATATTATGTTTTGTAATAGCAGTTAGAAAAATTGCACTGTGACCACTTGGGAAACTGTTGTTACCTTCTAGAACTACATGAAAACTTCATTATCTTTCTCATTTGAATGCCATATGGTGATGATGTCCTATTCATCATATATGGGGTGGTTTGGGCTAGCATGATTCATGACTCTAGAGAGAGGATCTTTGAAGATCCAGTTTTCTTCTTGCTTCTTGAAGGAAACATTATTGCAGCCCACAATGAGCAGCTACTCTACATTTATCATAAGTTGAGAGAGAGATAGCATGGGATAGACAATTTGGTCTATCAATTTCAGCAATGTATCCCACCTTCTTTGCAAGAGCCTAAGGTGGAGGAGTATTTCTATGAGTTACCATTTTGGAGGGTGGCTCATTTTGCATGGATGATAGCTTGGGGATGGGAGCTTCACATGGGAATGATGGTTCCCACTATATTTTAGAGTCCATGCCTCAAGAAGGCCTCTCGACATCATATTTTTGCCTCCATGGGTATTCCACTTTTTCATGATGATAGCTATTTCTGATTGCCACCAAAAGCTAACTTGCATACTTGGGAGGAGCAACTTGGAGATTTATTGATGAGACAACATCTTGTTCCCTGGAGAAGCTTATCATATTTGGAAGCTAGAGGAGGAGGATAGGATTCTCCTCAGTTCAATCCTTGCAGTTTATTGAGGACAAGCAACATTTGGGAGGGGAGGACTGTAATATTCCTAAATTAGCATACAACTAATTGGAATATTAATTTTTTCTCTTATCATTTAGTTAGATGAATAAATGGGTAGGGAGACCCATAAATCTCTTTAGTAGGAATAAAATCCCTCTTAATGTGAAAATGGATCATCTTCGTAGCTAGATAAAGCACCCTCATGTGTGAACAGGGGCTAATGCATGTGGACAAGGTCAAGTTTGACCAAATCAACAATGCTGGTGTGGAGGGAGTGGATCATTAATGAGAGAGAGCACAATGTGAATGGGAGGAAGTCTCCATGATAGAAGAAACCATAATGAGTGGGACACAAGGTGAGAAGGCTCACATTGTTATAAGGAGGATAAGGAAACCATAGATGGGTATGTTATGATTATTGTTTTGATATGTCTATTTAGACTTCTTGCATTCTTCAGCTGTTTAGTTGAGATTGTTGTGTTGTTTAGCACTGGGTTTTCCCGAGGGGGAATCCCACCTTTTTCCTTAAGATGAATCTTGGGAGAGTATTGATCCATAATTTCCACACATCTTGAATTCTTCCCAAGCTTCAGTCTTCAGCTACAGTGCAATTTCTGCAGGATATTGAGTTGTGTTGCAGGGTGTTGCAGTGGAGGGTTGAGAAACCCACTTTCTGAGCCAGTTTTTCATAGGAGGAAGGATTTATTCTCTTAGGAGATCAACAAGGATGGATTCTCAGAAAATTTCAGATCTTTGGCATGAGGCCAACCTATTCCCATCATTTACAATGCAGTTTAAGCTAGGAAGTGTGTTATTTTGGAGGGCAGTTTCATAGGAGGATCTATTGGCTCTTTTAGAGTGTTTTTCTGTAGGTGGAGGGGTCAGCCTTTCATTGGAGGAGAACCTTGAGGAGATCTACATTAAATATATATTATTTCAACCTTATATTTTCATGAGCTTCAATTTGTGGTGACTCTTCATTCCTAGGGTTGTATATCACCATTTGTATTTGGGGTGTATTTACGGAAACCCTTCTTGTGTTCTCTTGGAAAGGTGTCTAGGAGGTGTTAGTGTCAGTCTTATCATACTACCATCAGTGATCAAACTCAATCTTTTACATTTTCATATTAGGAGTCCCATACCATAAATTTTCTTCATTCCATTAGGTCATGATTCATTGATGGTAGTGGTCTTTCATCAGTTTTCCCTCATGTGAAACTTGGTGATTCCCCTCTCTACGATCTTCAATCATGAGTCACTTTCACTCTATAACTCATATTAGTAGGTCATAGGATTGGTCTAATTAGGTTCTAAGGCCTCATCATGGTAAAATTAATGAGTCAACTGTCAATAAATATCAGCAAGGACATGAGGAGGTCAATAAACTCAAAGGCATAGTATCTGGAAAGATCAAAGAATTGTTCTATTGAGCTTGATGTAATTTTCACCTCAAAACATGTTCTGAGGTGAAAACATGGTACTTTGCTTTTATTATCATCTTTTTATGTAATTTTATGTCTTCATATGTAATAAGTTGAACTTCAGAAAGCTGCTATCTCCACAAAGCCACCACTCTTCCTTTCAAAGGTGTTTTCCACAACATTTTCAGTGTAAAATCATGTTCTAAGTATGTCCATCAGAAAGAGCCCAGAAAGAGATTTCCAACGGTATATTATACTCTCAAAAATGACTCCTGGATTGAAAAATATGCCTAAGTGAACAAAGGTCCCCAATAGCCTAACTTTACCCCTTTTCCCATTTGTCCCTTAGACTTTATTTCATGTAATTTTAAATTTTTTTATTATAAAACCCTTTCCCACCGATCTGATCACACCCCTTCTCTTTCGATCTGATCACATCATCACAATCGCACAGTCCCGATTGACCCACCTTCGATTCACCCTTCCCCGATTGCAAATCCCCGATGTGATTCATCACAAGCCCCCTCCTTCGATCACTCGATTGCATCGCATATTTTATGTCCAGCACTTCACTTCCACCCTTCCGCCGATTCCTGATTTTGATTGGCCTAGGTCCCACCAGAAGTCCTTTCCACCCATCTTCAAATAAAAGTGTTATTTCCTTTGTAAATTGTGATACTCTGATTATTCAAAATTTCTTAAGTAATTTCATCGCATTGCATCGCGCCATGTTTAAAGACTTCCCCGCTCCCTTCCACTGATGTGATGAATCGCACATCGCAATTGGCATTTCCCAAGTACTAGCACTCCACTCTCCTGCCCCGCTGATTTGTGATTGCGATCCTCCCCGGGTCCCACCATAAAAATTTCTGCCCGCTCCAAACAAAAAAGGGTTTTTCCTTTGTAAAGAACAAAAATCATTTTTGTTTGTTTTCAAAGGATTTATATCATCGGACATTGTTTTCTCTCACTTATTGCCCCCACTCTATGGTATTACTCCATCGCATCGCAAATTATTATTTCGATGTGTCCCCCTCCTCTTCTGCTGCAATCTCCGATTTGTGATTGTAATTTCCCCTTCCCCCTATACACTATAGCATCACATATTCCCAATCACACTATCCCAATACACCTTCACCCCCCCTTTGCGATTATTTGCAATCGCATATGGGCCCACATCCTTTCCTTTTCTCCTTTTCACCCAAAAAGGGACTTTTGTTCATTTAAATGACTAATATGGTTTTTCATCATTACAAAGGAATTTTCTTCGACAGTTAGTTTTTATTAAAAGAGTAAGACAACGATAATAGTCAAAGGCCGTGAACTAATTATGAACCAGAGACATCTACAACAGTGATGAAAAGGGGATTTGTTCTTCGGATTTCCTATTTTCATTCATTGGGTGTAACAAAAAAATCTTCAAGATGTTCAAATGTATTGTTGCTCCTTCTTTTCAAGGGCAGATTGTTGGTCTTTTCCTATGTTCAAAAAAAAAAGTTTGGAATAAGTTGGAAATCATTTGAGAACACTCTGCGCTTCATTTGTAACAATTTTACAGGGAATTAATAAAGATATGCAGCTTTGATTTGTGGGATCCCTGTGCTATGGATTTTAGCATTGTTTCTTCCTTTATGTTCATCTATTAATTGTTATGTTTACCATTCATTTCATTCATATATCTGGTTGAATGCTTTCAAGATAGATAGGTAGAATCCATTGTGTAATTCTCTGCCTTGGGAAATCATTCAATACTCTATGTTTTTTGCTATTCGAAAAGGATCCATCTCCTATGCCCTTTTCATCTCCTCACCAGTCTTAATCATCTCATAGTTATTTAAAATTAAGTGTTAAAATTCCTGCCTACCTTGCCCCATGAAATACCCTGTATCTTTGATTTAATTCCCCAGATTCAAACTGATCTTCCTATTCCATACATCCCTGAAATTTATAAAAACATTTCCAATCACTATACCTATCCTAAAATTAGTTTATAGTAATACTTCATTAAATATTTTTCCCAGAGAGAGCCCTCCTGACCTTGTAGGGCTAGCTACAAGGCTGAGCATGGTTTGAGGTTACCCTGATTTTCCTTCCTTCAGCCTAAGGTTCAAATTAGGTGATAACATTTCTGGCGACTCCACTGAGGAAAATTTAGCATAAAATATTGATCACCCCAGTAATATTTTCCATATAAATTCTTGGACTCTGGATGATGAGGTTCAGAGTTTGATAGGCTGAAATAAAATATTGTAAAGTAGAAATTTGACCACACTGGCTTCAAGGAGATATATAAGGGCCAACCCTGATCCAAGTCCTCCCCCTATGTTTGAAAATCCCAATCTCATTCCAAGCATAGTCAGAAGACAAGAAGGATCACTATGTCCTAGACCTATTTTCATATCCCACACCTGGCCCAGTGAGTGGTTGTTTGTAGAAGACCTTTCTTTTGATGAATGTTTTGAGCTTTCTCTGTTCAAAAGTAAATCTGAGACTGCACTTGATGACATAGTTTTAGAACCAAAATTTCTTGTAGATATCGAATTTCAAAGGGAAAACAAATCAATTGATGATTATATTTTGAATTCCCCTCAGACATCTGTGACTGTAACCAATATCCTTGAGCCTTCAGAGTTATCAGAAACAAAATTTCCTGCCCTTAATTCATCAGCATTCCCATCAGTTTCAGAAATCAATTCTTAGCCTACAACTCCTCTATCAACATCTCCCTTGAATCCTAGTTGCACAAACACTGTTGTAAATCCACCTCGAGTCATGGCTGCCCAGTATGCACCCTTAGTTTTACCTCAGAACCTTAATGATATGCCTTCTGATTATTAAAGTAAAATTCCTATATTTGATGCCACTTAGAGCACCATAGCCCAGCAGCACATTGATAATATGAATGAATTCTTTGACCTTCATGAGGTAGAGGCAGAAAATGTAACCACAAGATTGTTTGTCCAAAGCTTTGGAGGTGAAGTTAGAAAATGGTTTAGAGCATTACTAGCAGGCTCTATCCACACTTTGAAAGAGTTACATAGGATATTCTTAGACCGGTGTGATCCAGGTGGATATTGGTGGTCACCCGCCTATTACACTTGGGTCCCCACCATTTTCTCTTTCAATTTTTTAGTTTTGGCTCAACTTACTATTTTTAGTAATTTTTCAGGTCTTGAACTTCTAGAGCCATTTTGAGGGCCTAAACAAATTTTTTTGGGAAAATGGGGACCCATGTTTCTCGTTAGAAATTTGTATTCCTCGGATAGATCTTTCTAACGAGGTATGGTACGTGTCAAATGGAGATCGTATGCCAAAGTTATGCCCTTGGGAAGTTGAAACACCAATTTACCCAAACGGGGCCCATATTTTTGGTGCTTCATCTCCTAGGGTTAGGGTTTTGGCTGTTGAGGATTTCCCATTGTGTCTAAATAATAAATAGGCCCTCGAGCCTCATTTTAACTCAGTTTAGAGGCCTGTAGCCGCTACATCTCTTCTCAAAGATAGCTACCAGTGCCCTAGCTAGTTTTATTTCAATTCTGTCTGTAAGCAAATTTAAGTTCTTTTATATTAATGAAATGAAGTGTTATTTCCACTGCATCTTTGTATTTATGGTTATATGTTTATTCTTTTTTGTTCCTGCATAAATATGGATCAGTGGTATCAGAGCGGTCTGCTTTTTCTCAATCTTTCTTTGCATGTCCCGAACGAGGTCAGGGTATAAGGAGTTAGGGCTCGATCTAGTGGAACCTTTGCAAGATCAGCCTCACAAACCCCGACGGATGCCCATGGGGGATGAAAAGAAAGATGAGGGAGTAGGATATCCTATCAAAATATTGCTCGAGGAGGCCCTCGAAAAACAAAGGAACGTGATGATGGATAACTTTGCCTAGATCTCAACAAGTCTGCCCACCAACGGTTCAGATCTGGGATCTCAGCTGTTCACTCAGAGGTGCTGGATCTTTTAAGGTACAAGTAAATTTTGACATTCCCATATTTTAGGTATTTCAAATGATGCAGACAGAGATATATGGTTGAATCTATTAGAAGGATTTTTTCTCATCATGACTTTTCCGACAGGAGAAGATTATTCTGGCACTCCTAAAAGTCGCCTCGTGTCAGTTATCCAAAAAGTCTCACCGTGAGAAAAAGGATGAGAGATGTAGTCCCCTTTTTTTCTGGACCATGACTATGGTTGAATTCTTTTTCGAGACACCATCATGAACAATACTATCCCATGGGAGCTATGAGGACAGACTCAAGAAAGTGAGCACACTGAATGCGCAACAAAGGCAACAAAGGGATCAAGATGTGCACGAGCTGACGAATCTGTTCCATACCCTGCGCACAAAGTTGGGTATCAAAGATTCAGAGGAACATTTGGTGCTAAAGTATCGCAGCTGTCTGCACAGATACATTCAGGAGGAAATGGAGTTCCTCGACATCTCCTCGCTTGGTACGGCATACCGGTATGCTGCCAAGATTGAGCAGAAATTCAAACAGAAGAAGCGAGACTTTGGATATGTGAATCAAAAGCAAGGAAAAGGTGCTTCCAAACTGCAGAACAAAGGATAGAGCATGGCGGCTAAAGACAACCCGTCAAAGCCACAAGAAAAGAACAACACCAAAAAGCCAAAGAATGGCGTGGAAAGTGGTGTGAGTTCATAAGAGCTCCACTCAAACACAAGTGAGTGTCGGCCAAGTAGTCACCTTGCTTGTCAGAGATATATTTTGAAATGCATGTGTATACCGACTAATCGTAACTTGACAAGGGGAATGAAAAAGGGAAATTGATTATTGATGTAAAGCCCAATGCCATCTGCTATAATGAATATCCATGAGTGAACCGGAAGATCCAGAGGAGGAGGAACGTCTCTTCCACTCCTAGATGTGAGTAAAGGGCTCTCAAGACAGCTTCATTAAGCTGACAATGGGAGCCATGAACCATTTGTGCAGAAATTGTGAAGTGGTTGGGTTTGTCGACTGCCAGCCTCACCCACATCCATACACTCCATCGGGTGGCTTCACCAAGGATGAGATCTCCGCATCGCCCGTTGTCACCTTCCCTATAGAAACAAGCCCTTCATGGATGAGGTATTATGTGATGTTTCTCCTATTGATTTTTTGGATGGGCTATTAGACAAATCAAGAATGGAAGCTTCATGTTGTATGATTCTTTAAAGGTTGCATTATTGTTACTGGGTAAAATAAAGCCAGGCTTGGAAAGATGCTGTACGCCCTCCTCGCCACTATCTCTTTGGTTACTAAAATAATGCAAGAAGCTTCATTTCCAAACCAGAAATCTATTTTCCGTTTGAGCTCCTGTAGGCAAGTATTAAAGATCGTGTTACCGACCTTTATTGTGGCTCTCCGCACAACAACAACAATGGATAAGGTTGTAAGGAGTACAGACATTTTCATTCCTTACCCATAAAGGCTCCTCTCGCACTGCCGTCAAGCACCGAATTGATCCACCGAAGGTGCACCGCTACCCAATGGACCATCTATCACTTCTATTTTGGAGAACAATGAAATCAAGAGGCAAATCAGACCAAGGCAGCATTACATCTCACTGTCTATTGCCCTGAGCCTAATCGTGTTGGTATAATGATGGGACGTGGAGACTTTGTATTGATTATTCAGAGTGTTTAACAAGATCACTATACGGAATAGGTACCCAATCCCATGGTCATTGGACCTTTCCCCTGACCAACTCAAAGGTGCAAAATATTTCCAATAAGATCGATTTGAAGTCCGGGTATCATTAGGTACCAATTGAACCCTCTGGGATGTGTGGAAGACTACCTTCTGCCAAGGAAGGCCTTTTCAATGGTCGTTTGCCTGAACACGTTCCCGCAACCTTCATAAGAATGATGGACATCTTAAGTGCTGCTCACCAACTCATTTTTTAGTCGTGTGTTTCTGGATGACATTCTGCACTCTTTAAGAAAGATCTTAAAGAGCACTTTTCACTATCCGACAAGTCCTCCAAACACCGCGCAACATGAGTCAGCGATTTGGAGAAGTGCACTTTTGGCACACCAAGGTTCAATATTTGGGATACATTATTGATGCAGTGCATGTGGATCCAACCAAGATCCAAGTCATTCGAGATTGGCCACTTCAACCACTATAAATAAAGCTTCGCAACTTTCTCGGGTCTTGCTAGCTCTTTTACCGTAGGTTCGTGTTGGGATTCTTCATGTCACTCTGCCCTTGATTCAGTTACCAAGGAAGGAGCGAGAGAAACTCGACTGAACCTCACCGTGGCGTTCGCGTAATTGAAAAATCACCTCTATTCTCGCCCTCTACCACATTGGTCAGATGCAACAACCATTTGAGATCAAAATAGATGCCTCTAAATTACGCTATTGGGGTAGTTCTCATCAACAGGACATCTATATTAATACAAATGATACATTTGTTCCATTACCAGTCATATATCCCACTTATGATAGAAATGTATTCCATTGTGCAAGCTTGTCAAAAATGGAAGCATTAGTATTTGTGAAGAAACAATTATCCATACATAGACCACCAAGACCTGAATTACATACAAACACAAGGGAAGTTTGTGAATGATCGCCATCAAGTGGTCCATATCTATACGTCATTTGAGCATCGTTACGTGCAGCACCCAATAGTAAGATCGCCTACCACACCACTGACGAGAAGCCACTGCTCATCGCCAACCCTTGTGGGCACGAGACTTTGATTAGCCGCTTTCTACGAGATCGGCCCAAAATTTGGCCACACTTGGCGGCACTCGGGGGGGTACATAAGTTCCAAATTTTCACCTGTACATACCCTTTTATGTCACCCGGACACCTTTTATGTTCCTCTGTCCTTAGCTGCGTGCCAAGGATGATATGGGAAAGCACACTATATGTCATGAAGCTGCCTGCATTTTTGGGCCATCAGAGCGCAGGAGGCTATAATTACGAAGTATTTCTATTGGCTGAACCTTCCGAAAGGATGTCGAGAAGCACATCGATCCCGATTGCCCGTGCTACTGGGTAAAACCGACCATCAAGAAGCAAGGCCTTATACTCCGTTTACCTACCCCTAGTTTCGCCTTGAAATCCATCTCCATGGATTAGCATGTTGGGCCTACCTTATACTAAGCATGGAAGATCAGAGCCATGGTCATCACGGACTTTCAAGATGGCCATGCCAGGTAGCCTCGCAAGAAGAATATCACAAAGAAAAGCTAATCGCTAAACTTCTTTGATGAGAGTGTGGGTGCACTTTGGATCCGCCGCCCATCATACTGATTGGGAGGGTGGTTCCTGACATTTTTGTCCAACCGCTCACGTCGGACACCAATCTCACAGTCCACAACATCCCCAAACAAGATGGCCGCACAAAGGTCATCAATAGAATGATTGTACACATTCCGCGATGTACAATTCAAAGGTCCATGCACATGGGAACAGAGCCTCCCCTAGTGTACAACATATTAGTGGCTCAGTTCTAAGGCCTAATCGCTCTATAGCCCCTTTTAGGTGGGCTTGGGATTCCATCCATTATGTCCCATCGACGTAGCCATGCCATTTAAGGCTACTTAGAACAGATCTGTAGTCATGTCCACTCAAGTCAAAAGCAAAATAGCTTCATTAGCACATTCAACACATCCGCCAATAGGTTCATGAAATATTGGAAGATAAATGGTAAGTACAAGCAACACCACACCTAGCACTGGGTGCCATAACTTCCAAGTGGGCGACAAAGTGCAGGCTACATTTACAAAAGAAGCACCTCACTATACCCCACCACAAGCTTTTCCCACTCCGATACGAAATAATTATCACCAAGGCTATAGGTTCACCTTCTAGCTCGCATTCCACTATTTCCTTTGGTCTCAGACCGTCCATTCAATGTGACCGCCTTCATCCTTATCACCTCTCATCGACACCTGCATTTAACAACTCACACCAAATAGAGTTGAACTGAATGTGTGTTTGGAATAGGCCACCACGCATTGTATCATGGACATGCAAATCAGAACACTCGCCAATAGAAGATCCAATCAGACGGGTTTTCTGGGGGCCGTCAACCCCCGACCAAGTAAAGTGGTTCATGAGGGACCAGAAATATGTAATTTCCTTCTGGCAGCCATGGAGGAACTTAACGTGAATGGGACCATTACTTCCTAAGGGAGAGGAATGGTCGAGGTGGATATTGGTGGTCACCTAACTATTCCACTTGGCCCTCACCATTATCTCTCTTTCTTAGCTTTTCGCCTGCCTAACTTACTATTTTAGCTTTTTCTTGGTCCCTGAACTTCCGAGCCATTTCGAGGCCCCAACGATATTTTTGGATAACAAAGAGATAACATGGGTCCAAGTAACAATACTTTGTTCAAAATTTGAAATCTTTGATGATCTTTCAACGCAGGCATGGTAATGTGCCGAACGGAGATCGTATGCCAAAGGTTACGCCCGGGAAGTTGAACACTCAATTTACCCCAAATGGGGCCTGTGCATAGTTTTAGTCGTCGCCATCTCCTAGGTTAGGGTTTTGACTATCGAGGATTTCCATTGTGTCTAAATTAAATAATAGGACCTAAAGCCCCACATATAGTTTAGTTCTGATAGCTCCGTAGCCGCCGTATCTCTTTCTCGTGATAGCTACCAAATGCTCTAGCTAGTTTTATTTCCATTCGCTTGTAAGAAAATTTTAAATTTCTTTGATATTTAATGAAATGAAGTGTTATTTCTAGTGCATCTTTGTTTATGGTTGTATGTTTATTCTGTTGTGTTCCTACATAAATCGATTCATGGTGGGAGGTAAAGAGTAAAACCACTTCAAACTTTTATTGGAATATGAAAATATTAAAAGAAATGTGGGTGAAACTACAAAAGATTATTGTGTGAGATTTAATGCCAGAGACAGCATTCCTACTAATTTGGAAAGCCCCAAGTAGCTTTGCTCAAGTTTCCGTATTGTCGGATGCCGATATGTCATATCATCTATAACAAAGAGATCCTACCACACTTTGGTGACATGCGTAAGATAGTCAGAGTGTTGAAGCAAATTTTTCGAGCATGCGAAGAGCGTGCAGCCAAAAAAGCCAAGAATCGTGAAAGAAGAAGCTTCCTTTGAGACATATACTTTGATTCGGCAATGCGAGAGAAATGTTACCGCTTGACTTCGGATAGGACTGAAGCAAGAACCGAACTTCAGAGGACACGCAGCCACAATTCTAAATCAAGAAAAGAGAATAGAGAACGAGGGACCCAGCAACACCGTAGTGAGATCACTCCAACAAGTAATAAAATTATGTTCATGAATGGAAAGATGATTATGATTTATCCACAGTTAAAGCCAACCATTATCATTCTCAATGGCTGGTGCGCCCACATTTCTCACAATATTAAAGAATATACAACGCATCGCAAACATTTGAAAGGATGCGTACTTATCAAGCAATGAGATACAGTGTTATAGGAATATTTCTGATGATTATCAAAGATACATGAACGCATACGCGCACAGAAAGAAGAAAGACGAGGGAGCAAGTAGATGTCCCGATCAATCCTGGTCTTAAGAGAAAAGAGCTGAATCAAAAAGACTAAATACTAAACAAAGTGAAAGAGCCCGTCGACTCCTTCTCCCAAAGAAGGCATCTCAAGAACACCAATATTGCAATGAGAAAAGAACATCATATCGCAGCAAAGGAGCAAGTAGAGAAGAAATATCCTCCCGTCAAAGAGGTAGAAAAGTCCCATCTTTTAATTGTAGAAAAATGAAATTTCTGGGTCAAGGGCTCCATGTCTCGATCGAGTTGGGTGAAAAATAGCACTTATAAACATCAAAAGTTCATAATTTTGCAAATACTCATGTAATTTCCATATGCAGTTAATGTCAAGATGATTATCCCGAACTCATTTTTGGTCCAAACCCATAGAAGGACAAATAAGAGAGCAAGTCCCTCCCTTCTACCTCGTTCTTGGATTGTATGATGCCCACGACATAGTCATGCTGCACTCCGGAGCCTCGCATAACTTGATGCCAAGGCCATTATGGAGAAGCTAGGACTGATATTACCCTGCAATGTCACATTTGGGGCCTTTCGACTCTAGTAGGGTCCGTTGTAGTCTTGGTCTTATCAAAGACTTGGTAGTATCTTTGGATCAAATCCCAACCAAGAATGTTTTGATGGATGAAGTATGGCTGATGTTCCACCATGATTTGAATGCCTTTGTCTAGGTCAAGTGGGTGCAAAATTGAAAGCACTATTCAGCCTTGATTTCTCTCATGCCACCATTCCCACTGGCCGCTGAGAGAATTATATAGGAGAAGAAAATGAAATACATGATCACCAAGAAGAGAAGCCAAGAATCATCCCATTAATGCAAATCTACTACGCATTAGTTATTTTTACATATTCATGGTGGTTTGAATGATGTAAGATGTCTGGCTGGTAGAAGTATATGAGGTAATCTAAAATTTCAAAAATTTTAGTAGGTGTCCTGAGGTGCAAAAGGATAAAGAAGAAATTGAAGCTTTAACACTGTTGTTAAAGGATAATGAAAAGCAAAGATGCAGTAAATCACTCCGCATAAATGAGTAAAGAAGCAAAATTTCAACATTCAGAAGAAGAAGAAGAAGGTCTTTGGAGAATGGATTTGAGGAGTCATGCTGGTAGGACGGTCCTTGGCATAGGAATATGGATTGAGGGCTCTGCTTTCCACCGAAAAGTTCCTAGTAATAAGAGTGTGAGATGACAAGTTACTAGATCGCTCTAACAATGAAGCAAGTAGCATGAAGCTTTGGATTGCAAGTTTGAAAATCTGAAGAAGTTAAATGGCAAAGAGGATTTTCATGGAGATTCGTTGGTAATTAAATGTGTAAAAGGAGAAAATGCAGCATCCTGACAGCTCATAGAAATGCAAGCCCTAGACATTTTGGAGGACATTTCGAGTACATCTTCACAACAACACTTCGAATGCGCATCTTATTTGCATTCTCTTTACCGTACAATTTAATTATTACATGAATTTGCATTTCAACAAATTCTGAAATTTATGTCAAACATCGTCGTTTATTTTGATAATTTAAGGTATTGGCAATTGTTTCAGGGATGAAAATGAAATCACGTTTTTTGCAAGAGGAAGAAAATTCAAGGATACTCCCTATTAGGGTCCCGTGATTTGGTCATTGGCAAGCCAAATAAAGCGAACATCAAACTCGCCTTGGAGCCCAAGGACCTAGCTTCTTCTCGACTCGGGAGGGTTCTCTATTTAAAGGATATCTGTAGGTATTCTTATGGTGTTCTGATTTTATAGGCTAGTTATGAAGTGTTGGTTTTGGTTTTTTAGGTCAGTGAAGGATGAAACTGATCAAAGATATGAGATGTAAAAAGATGTCGTATCACAATCAGTTGGCGGGTTTGTGTGGCATACAGCGACGATGGTGATACAAGGTCATAATAATGATTGATTCATGGTAGAAAGATATTTGGGAAAAATGAGTAAATAAGTAGCATCAGTGGAATAACAAAGGATTTCAGCATAACTAGCGATAGCAGACATGTACCATGGTAGGAAAACCATTAATCATGCATAGTGTAACTATAAGCTAATCAAAGGAAATAAATATCTGCCATGTATGGAGATATAACTCTCTAACTTTTGGAATAGTAAGCATTTATTCTTTGGGGAAAATAGCTCTGCAGAGAAAGAAAAACAACTCAAACACACTATGTACTTAAATATAAAATTGTTATTGGCCACTTTGAAAATGAAGATTTGCATAGTCTAGACAAAGTGTTAGATCGGAACTAGGCCTCCTTGGTTCAAAATAAGATGATAACGACCAGTCCAGGTAATTTCATGGATGGAGCTATGGATAGCCATAGGTAAGCACCGTAAATATACTTTGCAGTAGCAGCTATTACAGAACTATCAAGAAACAAGCAACAATATCTCAAGTTATTAAAGGGAAATTAAGAATTCTTTTAATGGACTAGGGAAGAAGAAAACATGAAAGCTATAAAGAAAAACAGGAAATTTATAGCTTCCAAGGCATGTCCAAATTTGTTCTCTACTATTCTATATCAAGAAAGAACATGTATTCATGAATGAAAGCTAGAAGACAAAACAAATAAAGAGAGACACTATACCATTCTACCAAGTCATGGAATCCAACAACACCCTCTTCATTCATCCAAGAACATCCAAGAGGCAATCCAAAAGCATGAGATAGCAAGTATTTCTCCAAAGTTTATATGACCACATATTGCTTCATTTAAAGTTTACCATTTACAATGAAATCCTTTGAACAGAGAGTTCAAGTGAGAGAAAACCTCATGACTAACTCGTATCCTCATCGCTCATTCTAAATATCTAGATTTGTCCTCGGGACAAGCTTAAAAGCCCCAAGGCACAAAAATATCTCATAAAATATCATCTAAAAAAATGCCAAAAAAGGAAAATAATTAACTTTTTTCTCACTCTTTGTAAAAGAATCAAACGCATAGAGGAAATATTTGCTTCTAAAGGTCTAAAAACAAGGAAAAATATTCAAAATCTATATCACAAAGGAAGCCTCGATTTCTTCCAGCTATTTGGTAGCGCCCCCATGTCAAAATGTCTAGAGAGCTGGTTGGAAAGCTCTAGAATCATTTTCTGAAAACTAAAATTTTCCCACCCATGTTTGGAAGTCCTACAAAATAGTAATCTTCGTGTAAAACAGAAAATTACATTATGTTGACAGACGGTAGAGTAAAAAATGAGCCTTTGCCATTTTGGGAGAAATATCTCCAAATGTTCCGAAAATTGGTTGAGGGTGTGATCCTAAATTTATGGAATCAATGATACCATTCTCCTCCTTTTGCTAAATCTCCAAAATGAATGTATACTCTCAAGGAAGCTGAACAAAAACTAAAAATGCTAAAAACCAAAGTATGTCAAAATTTTCCAAAATCGGTAGGCATGACTCCAAGGGTCCCTAGCAACATGTTCTAAAGAAGAAGCAATATGAGAAGTCCCAGAGGTCTTTTCTACTCTTCGTGTATGCTTTCCTTTCTTTAGCTCTCTTTGTGTTTTTCTCATGTTTTAATCTGGGAACGGGGAAAACTGATTTAATATACGTCTCATTGTTCTCTCTTTTGTACTTAAATCCATGTTTTTCCAAATTTTTCTCCAAATGGTCATTGACTCTTTCAAGCCACACCTCCTTGTTGCTCTCTATCTCCCTGTCATAAATAATGCAAGAAGGGGAGTGATTAAATGAGGGTCACTTTCTCCTTTGCCTTCTCAGGGCTCTTGCTCCCATGGTTCTAGGCCCTTTCGCCAAGTTGATCTTCTCTTCTTCACTTCATCAAAATACCATGAGTTCATCTATCCTTGCTTGGGCTTTATGCCTTTCTTATTTGATGTTTTGTCTCATAAACAAATTCATAAGACATCATTAGCCTATTTACCCCCCCCAAGAAATTATTGAAATTCTCTCATCGATGAAGGTCAATCTTTCAATGCACTAATTTGGCCTTCTCTATGGATTATGTTTTGCATCAGTTCGTTATCACTCATTGTCACTTTAGATTGAGATATCCACGAATTCCATGTCAAGACCTTTCCTACTCATAGTTTCTTCTCGGTGCTTATTCTCATGCTTTTCCTCCTAGGCAAGTTAAATATTTCTGGTAAATTTTCCTTTTTTATTACTTGAGAGCTCTCTCATTGGTTTGAGTATATTTGTCCTGCAATTCTCTCTTTCTTGTTGTTCGGGTTTGCCTTTTAGGAGAGGGGTGAAATATTGCTGACTTTCATTTTTATCATCTTGCATTTTCTTCTTCGAGCCGTGCTGCTAGACACTTCGAGGATAAGGGGTTGCTGTGCATCACAGAGACTGCTGTGTGTCTTCTTAGGCTGCCCTCGTCTCACAATCTCAAGCCGCTGCCTGCCTCACTCTCCTCTGTCATTTCCTTCATCAACAAGACTTGCTACTCAAACTGCTGCTTCAGATCATCAATATCAGGCATGTCGCCGTGCTTCAATTTCATGCTCATTCTCATGAAATTGGGGTTAATGGCCGCGGTCTACTCACTTTCCTTCGTCTGCTAGATCATCACCAATCGAGTTGGTGCCATTCACTCTCTTCCTTGCTCCCCGCCGTTGTTCTTCTACCATCGTCATGCCGCTACCCTCCATCACTTTTTCCTCTAGCCTTCATCAGCTTTTTCATGTCATGTCCTTCCTCCTCTTGCTGGCCACTTCCCTCTCCTTCTTCATGCTCTTTTGCCCGTCCCAGAGGGGAATTTTGCTTTCTAGAGTAGGCCCCATGGAGGCGAGAAGTATGAGTAGGCTGCATGGTAGATAAGGATTGGAGGACAAAAGTGAGAAATCCAGAACATGAAAGCATCCCAAGAAACCTCTTTTCTCCAAGTCGGGTGAAGGATGATGATTTTAATGAGGGAGTATGAAATAGAGAGGCTTGTTTAATAGTTTCTTCTAGAAGAGGAGGTCATTTCTCACGTTTTTGCACAAGAAGAAAGAAATATTGAGCTACTTGGTTCTCGTGAGCTGCACTAACAATGATGTGGTATGCATAAAATCCTTGAGAATCTCCTCAATAAGCAAGTGAGATACTATTATAATCTTCAGAGAGAATAATTGCCAGAAGATAAGAGAAAGGGAAAGCCAAGTAAGGCTCGTGTTTAGGCTTGATAATGTAGTCATCCAAGTCCAAATAGCATTGTTTGAACCATTTCTGCCAATGTAGATATCTTTAGTAGCCTTGGATATATCTCTTGGAGGAACTTGAAATCATATTCCTATCAGAAAATGTTATTTTGAACCTCAAGGCAAAATAAAATGTGTTAAAGGTAAGAAAATTTTGACTTTTGTATCCTCTGCAAAATCCAAGTACCCTGTCTTTATGAAAAATTTGAATAAGATAGATGGTGTATCAATTTGAAATTGGCTCATACCAGTAACCCACTCGCAGCCTTGTTTCATAGGAGGTACATCTTGACTAGATGGTACTTGAAACATCAACTACCAAAATTTTTGAAAGCTGCTTGAACAAAACTCTCCAACTGTATAATCTACCTATATTTAATAGTGAAATAATGATATCAATGTAGTGAAATGCCCCTTAGTATAAGGCCCCTATTCTTTTCATCGCTTTTCCACCTTTGCACAATTACCAATATTTATAGGAAAACATAGAAAAGAGGGATAAAGATACCAACAAATAAAGACATGATTTTTCTTCGTGTTTGTATGGCATCTGGCTTATGTTTCGAGGACACAATATAACCTTATAATTTGATAAATAAAACCACAATCTTTAATTCAAAAATCCCATTTTCTTCTATCCACTAACAATATTGAGATCTTTCAGATAACATGAAGACATTCAAATAAAGGCATCTACTACCCAGTGTCATCATAATATTGGGATAGAGAATAGAGTTTGATTTTGCTTTCAGAAATAGCAAAACTCGGTATCTTTCAATCTCAACAAAATCCTCCCTTAAAAAATATTTCTCCTCCCTTGTTTTACTACTTCTCACACTAGTTTGACCCACACACTTTCCAACTCAGAATGTATGCTCATTTACCTATTCTCATTTTTAGTGAAATCATGGAAAAGACAACACGTTTTGTCCCTTTAATATACGAGGATACTTTTAAGGTCATGCACAAGTGTTTATCTAATGATCTACTGCAGGAAATATCCACTGCCACCCCTAAAAAACACTATCTCTCTTCTTTCTTTACGCGTTATAGGCGCTTTTATTGTCTATACTAATGTAAAATCCCAATCCCTCTTTGCGTTTCATCATGCTGGCGTAAAATATATGCTAAAATTTTGTTTTTTCACAACACTCCACACACATGCATACATTTTTATAACCTCTTCCGATCACTTAGCGCTGAAAACCAAGGGAGGCACTCACCTAGAAATACCTCGATGATAGCTTCTGTACGACGAGCAACTCCAGAGGTGATTTGAGGGCGCGGATTATTTAAATGCAGTGCTGGACGACGGTAATGGAGAGTGCCGCGTTAGCCTTGGTTTCTGGGTCACTCCGTCGGGCCGAGACTAATACTACACTGCACACACGCACATTCAATGCACACGCCGTTTCTATATGGTGTGTAACTTCTCCGCCCGAGGCCGCGTCGTTAAGAGAGCCAGCACGAAAAACAAAACTTTGTTTTTTCACTCAATAATTTTCTGCCTGTCTTCGTGTGCGTAAGAGGTTGCGCCGTGCTTGAGGGTGAGTTCAAAATGTAATGACAATAGTCCTGACCTTGGGAAAGCGGAAAACTTAACAGCTCCCGTATGCTTGATTGAAAGGGTTTATTCAAAGTTTTGAAAAGCCTTTTTTTTTAAATCAAAGTTTGAAACTCCATCTTTAGAAAATACAATCGATATATTTTTTGATATGTGCATGTGGGTAACCATCATAGTTATGTTTATTACCCCTAACCCTTGCTATGAGAAATTGAAATCTTGATCGTCGAATTGTGAGTAGTGGAAGTCCTTTAATATTGTAATAAACTTTGTTTCCCTAAAGAAAGTATTAGTTGAAACATCACTTCTTCGGTTTTATCCTCCTTTTAAAATGACATAACCCCTTTGAGTACTTTCTTTAAGATTTTGATCAAGTAGAGGAAAAATGTCTCCTTTCATGGCAATGGCATGTAAACTTTGCCTTCAATGATTTTCGAACTCAAAGAATATGCCAAAGTTCTTTTTGTACTTGTGAACCCGTATACTCTATTTGGCAAGGTCTTTTGTCAAAGAAGAAATCCAATCATACCTAAAAATCCCTTTATACTCTCTAGTTTAGATGTGTGAGTGACACCAGAGAGGATATTTTCTTATGCTGTAGGTTTTTTGATATTTTGATAGAGTGTCCTTTTTCCTTGTGGTAACATAAACTAACACTTTGCTCTGGAGGCAGGAGGAGGTTTTGTTTATTGCAAAGGAAGTGAGATATTGTGTGCCGCTGAGTTTCCTTTCGAAGGTGAAAAATGAAGAATACTCTTGCTTTCTACTATTGTCCATTATTTAAAGATTTCTTTAATACTTCTTCTACTCAAACCGGAATTGATATGGTACTCTTTAACTTTGTGAGAACATGCTCTGATTTTTTGGTATTTTTTCTCCAAGCCCGAAACATGCCAAAGTCTTTGCCGTATAAGTTGTGAACCATTGTGGTCAAGGCCTAATACCTTTTCCCGGAGAGAATTAAAACTAAATTTTACTATTTAACCAGATATGATTCTAAGCACATCTTCTTATAGGGAGATCAAGCATTTTTTTGAAATATAATTATTATCATTTCCTTTTCATTGCAACAAACTCATCTTAATGTTAATTTTTCAATTTTTGATATCTTCGAGCACACAAGATCGTTTTTTTTGATAGAAAACCCATAAGAGATAAGCGCTGATCCCTGATTGCAGGAAATTTCCTACTTTCTTCTTGGTTCTACCACCATCATTTATCATCAATACCTGAAAATCAACTATCGTTCGCCATCTCGCTATGAATGAAGATAAGCCTTCACTGGTGGGGTAATTGATGTTTTTTAACTTCCGCCTTTATCAAATGTAGAAAGTTTGATTATAATACATCACAGGTTTCTCTATAGGTTACGTATAAATAAACTTTGAAAAATTCACACAACTTTTACCTCTACTTTCTTCAATCATCACTTGAACATTTTAAAACCCCCGTCATCATTAATTATTGAAAACAATTACCTACAATAAAAATTTTTTGTTAACTTTTGGCAACGCCTTCACTTATAAATATGAGGCGACCCTCTCTTTACGTATGGTTATATATGTTCTTTATCTTTCAATATCACTATTCCTTGACGTTGTTGCTTTTTCTTCTCAACACTTTTTTCGTGTCAGAATGAGGTATCGCAGAGTTTATTAACAAATCTTTTGCCTTAGGTGCAATCAAAGCCACAGATGACATCGAGAAGTAATTGTCTTCTTACGAGCGCCAAAATTTTCTTTCGAGATGCTTGAACTAAGCTTTATCAGCAAATCCATCAAACACGATATAAAAACACCCAAAAATCAGCTTCATCGAGTGTTCTATGTTGGTCGAGACTTATGGTGCAATAGTGGCGCTGTAATTCGGATGTAAACAACCGACAGTGTAGTAGTAAAGGTCTCATGATCAAGAGCAGCGCATGCAGGTTTTTTGCCTTTATATTTTCCAAGGGAAAATGCCTTGAAATAGCCTCTAACTTAGAGCTACGAATAGATTTGATTGTTGTCCTTTGTTTGTATACGCACTAGTGCGGTCGAGGCATAGGTAGGGATTTGATAAATGAGGTTTCATCTCATTGCTAAGGCTAATTCAAAGTACAGAGAAAGTGTGTGTTTTATAGGTGTTTCACTTGTACCTGACAAATTTCAGACCTACTAGGAAAACTTGTCGTTAATCAACTATCACTAACAAGTAAAAAAATTAATGAGACTAATAAAGGGTCTATTTGGGGAAGTCCTTCAAGAGGTGTCTAGAATTTTATAGATTTTGGTTTATGGCTGACCAATGCCTTACCTACCTAGATGGTGCAAATTTAATTTTCGATGTTACTTTCCGAAAAAGAGATAGCATGATTAGCTTCAATGATATTTCTACCTACCCCACTATCAATATTTTTTCTTGCAGCCAATTAACCAGCATCCCTTTGACAATGTACATTTTTTCTTTGTAAAATGAAACTGCCTATATTTTATACACTTATATCCGCCGAGAGTTCATATTGCAACCAATGAAACTCTTCATTACTTTTACCTAAACTATCAATCACAGATTAAATTGTTTGACAGATTTTGTTCTCTAATTCTGAAACCATGAAATTAAAAATGATCAAACTGCTAAAATGACTTGTCATGTATTTGTGGCATGAAAGGACAAATGCATACAAATATTATTTTTGAAAAAAGGAATGTAGAAAAATGAAAAGATGTATAATTGCTTTGTCTTTACTTTTGGTTCTATGAAGGGGAAACCAATAGTCTTCTTCTAATATATTTCTAGTGATAAAATAACTTACAATGTTGACCATATTTTTTTTTGTACTCACTAACTTATCAAATAAATAAATTAAACATTTTCAGCTATGATTAGGCTAGATATTTATCATATTTATACTGTATACATTTGCACTTGAAGGCTTTTTCACATTATTTTTGGAACATGGGGCCTTTTTCATTTTTCAAATCACTTTTCTATTCTCTATTGTTTTATTGCTTTTATCATTTTTTAATAGTAGGTATAAAATGAATGAAATATTTTACAACTTAGAACTGGAGTTCCTTGACAAAATAATGCCTTGACACCCTACCATAGGACGTCTGCAAGTTTCAACCCATCAGCCTCGGCAGAAGAAGGCATTGTTTCTGGCCACTGAGTCAGATGATGGAAGGCCCTTCTGCCAAATTCTCGAACTTGCCATGTTTACCTTTGTCTTCTTCAATCCCATTTTAACACTTTGTCACCAACTGGAAATCACTTTTCCAGTCCTCCCGTCAAAAATCTATTTATTTTGTCTTTCCTTGTTACCTAAGCTATATAAAATTCTTCTCCGGTTTGCTGTGTAAATGTGATACCATTTACCTCCGTAGCTGTTATTATTTGAACTTCTTCCAATAGTTTAATAATGAACCCCAAGATGTTGGAAAAATGGGTATCTATGCTATAAATTACACTGGTAAGCAGACATTTGTATTTTTTGTGAAGACTGCATCACCATTAGGCGGTAATTAGTTCTATGCCATGCCTTTTGATTTTAGCCTGTTAGAAAGTGCAGATGATGTTAGACTAGAGCTTTGTTAGAGATCAAGCAAACCATTACCTTGATAGACAGCCCTGGAATGTCCTAATGAAATGTGATATTTGTAACAAAAGTCAACCATTCTTTTGGGATGGAGAAGGCACAAGTGACTAGATGATCTTTTGTGACAATGCAAATCTAGATAGGGATGAGCCAGACCCAGACATGATCGAATGTATGCTCTGTAACAGGTATGGTCATCCATTGGGTAAAGTAATCAGGTCAAGGACTCATTTATGTTGAGCATGAGAAGGTGAATTTTCTCTTAATAGGCCTAGATTCCCATTGTTAGAAGTGTCCTCTACACCATGATGGGGTGGGCAAGAAATGTGTGCTGTCAAAATTTGACACTTACATGTCATAACTAGCTCATGAGTGTCGTGAAATAAGGTAGGCCAATAATAACCGGTTTTGGCGATTTTGTTTGTTGTGTTTAGTAGAGATGGCTCCCTTACATTCTTCATTTCGCATAATTTTCTTTCATACACTACAAATATTACAGATACCATGGATTTTTCCAATATAGAATATCATAGAGAATGAAAACTTTAAAGACCTTGCTTTAGAAATCTTACTTCTTGTTCTTATAAAGTCGATATACTTAGGTAAAATAATATATAGAGAATATCTCAGATACCAAGAGAATCCACATTTTGCTCAACATGGGATGTTGTTTCCTTCAGCTTCTTCAGTGTATCAACAAAATTTATATCCAAGGTTTTGCAGTTGGCCTACCATTAGTCTCGAAAAAGTCCTTGCCCTTGACTAGTTTGCAGTAGGTCAGATTTCTAAATCATATTCTAGGATGACAACATCTATTTTTCCTTTACCATCTGGGATCTTGGCTAGTAGACGCATGACAAAGGTTAGAACAAAGCAAGATGATATGAGAATGCAAGATAAAACTTGAAATATTTCATGTTTTCACCAATGTAAATGCTCATTTTTTTCATGATGTTATATTTCATGTATCTTCTAGGATTAGTTTGTGTGCTGGCAATGGGTTGTTTCCTCACTTACGTTTTTTTGTAACAAGACGACAGTCATCATGTGTTCGAGAAAATGAAAATACAAAATATTAGCAACAAGATTTAATAATACCTGTTTAGTTCTCTCTTAACTAGTTCAAAATATTTTTTTTCTTCTATATGTCCATTTAACCTCACTTTTTCTCAAATATTATTTGTGATATCTTCAGTAGAGTTCTGGGTTTGGGATGAATCTTTCTAAGAAATTGTTCTTCTTATAAAGACTGAGTTCTGTTTCTCGGGATGACTATTCGCAATATGCCTTCATCCCTCGTGGGGGTCTGTTTTTTGCCCCATCTTCCAAATGATGTGACCTGGGGAGTTTTCCTTTCTTCTGACACAGTGTTTTCTGAAGGACAAGCCATATTTTTCATATTTAGAAATCTTTTCTAAGTGTACTAGGTGTTCTTCATCTGAGCTGTGAATATACCTGTATATTTATCCGTATATATGACTTAAAATAATATCATATTTTTCAAAATAGAATTTAAGCTCTTGAATGTGGAAATCGAGACCATCAATCCAAAAGGTATCTTTAACGATATAAGCAGCAGTCATAGGTGTGGTGCAGTTGTTTAAAGTTGATTAGTGGGTAAAACCGCACTTGGTTATAACTACAAAACCATCGAAAATAGAGATCCTTTTTAGCACCTACTACCTTTTGGAGTATGTGGTCCATTTTGGGAAAAGGATGTTTGTCCTTCAAACAGTGCTCTATTTAGGTTTCGGTAAATCAATACAGAAAGTCTGATTTCTCCAGCTTTTCTTCTCAACCATACCATATTTGAGATCCACCGTAGCACTGAGAGACTCTATTATCCTAACATCATACATCTTTTTACCCCCTTTTCAACCAAGGGTAGTAATACCGGGTTTATTCTTCGCTTTTGTTTAAAAGTGCTTCGGTTTTCTTTAAGGGGAATCTTGTGCTAATACGTTGTGTCGTAAGATTTTAAATCTTGCATCCCCATGCGAACACATCTTTAAATTCTTTAAACAAGATTGATGTACTTTGATGGCATGTGAGGTGTGCTGGTTTTGATAGTTTGATGTTCCCCCAAGCTCTTCTAGGCTTCCTATGTTGTATTCCTGCGTTCCACCTCGCAGATTCTATTTTTGGTTTTTTGGCCACATCGTTAAAATCAAACAATTCCTCTAAAGGTGCGAGCCTTCCTGGTGTTATTTTTGGCAAAGTTGTAGATTTGGTTTCTTCCTCAGTCAATGTCCTCTCCATTCATTTCATATGAATGGTCTACCATTGTGTTTAGATTGGTCCAACAAAGGTATTTCTAGTTTCGATCTGTAGACTTTGTCAGATTTCCTTTCTTAGGTTTTTCTAAGTTCAATGCTTATCAAATTCATTCCTAGATTGTAGGAAAATCATCAATTTGATCATCATTTTTAAATATTTCTCCAATGGTCAATATTATCCAAGATCGTAGGTTATTTACATTTGACCCAAGTATACCATATTGTTCACTTAGGAAGTATTTGGCCATTACCATGTTACAGCGCTAGCCTGATTGCATAGGTCATTTTGAACTTAGATAGTGGTGAGTTCATGGCTTTGAAAGGTTTTGAGGATGTCTAGAGCTAGCATTCCTATATTATCTTAGTCTTGGATTCTTTGCCGAATATTCCCTTTGATTTGCTTGATCACAAGCTCAATCTCCTCTAATGATATTTTGGCACCTAAGCTCTGGTATGTGTATTCAAGGAGAAATGCTTCATATTCGACAATGTTATTAGTACACCGGAATCTCTCTGATCTCAGTGAGAATAACCTTTACTAATATTGTGTATCCAAATGCTAGCTCCCTAACCCGCTTTTTCAAGAAACTGAGTCAAACTTATACTCCAAAGAGCTTTTCTTTGTATATGATGTTACTGCTGTTTTTCAAGTTTTAAGCCATTATTAATTTTCATTCCGTAATGGTTCAAGATTTTCTTCATTTTTTATCTTGTTTATATCGCTTTCATTATATAAGATAAAATAATCCAAATTAAGAATGAATGGAATAAATAGGAGTGTTTTTTGGGCTTATCCCATGGTTATTAACCATGTATTTCATGTGAGTTTCTCAAAGATAATCTCCTAGTCTCGGTTGAAAACTAGGATTGTAGAAAATATATATCCATTTGAAGAGTCATCTAGATGTAGCTCATGCCTTTGATAGTAGCATTCCATACTGAGAGGGACATTTCCATCACTACCACGTCCATGACTAGGTTTTTCACGGTAGTTGTTTTAAAGCAAAACCTAGCTTTTTTATTTAGAATTCCAAACATCCGACCTAACTTGAGTCAAAGGAGTATATTTTTGTAATGTGTTGAGTTACTTCTACTCCCAGGTTTTCCATGATTTCTCTAGGTTTCAAACATGGGAGGTACCTTTAATCTAACATGGTATTATGTAATATCTTGTCCTTGCATGTCTAAACTCACATAAAGGAGACATGCTTCCTTCTGGTTCTCACTCATTTTAGGCCATTAGAGCTCTGTTTTTTCACAATGTGATTTAAAGTATATGCCTCATTTTCGTCAAAACCTGAAAATATGAGATCTATATGTCCACAATATTAGCCGCAAGGGGTATGGTAATTTTTATTTTTGGAAATTCTCCTCTCAAAAACTAAAATGAGTTTATAAATAGACGTATTTGTTTTAAATTTTTTTCGAAACATTACTTTTTTTCATAGCCTTAATTTTTCCACTTCCGGACTTGGATTTTGTTTGACCTAGTGACCTTGGAGGTCTTTAGAAGTACCAGTATATTCCAGCCAAAACTTACTGAATATATTTGTCTTTTGTTTTGGTCAATTTTTCTAATAATTTTTGTTGCTATCCATGGGCTTTTTTAAGGATGATATTAGAGGTTTTGGCAGAGGTACGTCTTCTTCTTGGAGTGATCTCTGCTTCTTCTTGCTTCTAAGGTTATACTGGCTTCTATAATGGCATTATGAAAATCTATGGCAGATCCTCGAGGTTTTCTATAAAGCTGGTTTCGTCCCGACTTGGGAGCATAACTCTTGCCTTCCACAGCATGCAACCTCACACTCGTTATTAGAGCCTATGAAACCATAATGATTTTCATTTAATAGAGTCCTATGTCCTATCCTCTTCATCAATAAAATTTTCACTGAAGATGGTCTGCCATATGGTCCTTTCCTCTTGTTTTAACTTTATTGGTCTTCCTAAGGTTTTGGTTGTGGTTGCGGGTTTGGTCGTTGATCCTTGGGAGGTGCTTTTCTCACTCATTTTTTCCCACATCTTTGCTTAGTTTTTACCAAGCCACATATTCTATGGGTCTGAAGGAAGAAGTGAGGGGGAAAATTCGTCATGGTAAGTGACTCCCTTTTCTCGCTCTTTATCTCTAGCTCTTTTTCACAGGTTAGTTTCGTATCAGGCGCTACTTTTTTGGCTTATCCGTGTAAGGGCAGTCCTTGTCTCCTCAGTTTATAAGTCATGTATGGCCGAAACCCTCGGGGAATTTTTCCAAAGCGAACCAAGCGGGGTTTGAAGTGAGGTGAGGGCGTTATATACACCTGAACCTAGGCAAGATCCTTATTAATTTCATTTTTCTGCTTTTAGACTATTGTTCGATGATTTTGAATGGGGTTCTTTCCATATTTCACTAGTTTACAAAGACCCCAATAGAGTCTCTGGATGTCAGTGATACGGCCATTGGGCTAAGCTCTTAAACCATTTTTGGCTTCTCCGCCCAGGCTTCGTCATCATTCTCATCTCCGATGGTCTCCATTTTGCATTTCCAAGTATTCAAAGGCATTCATCATTCCTATTTCTATGGCGTTCTGAGTTGTGGCGCCCTTCTCCAAAGAAAGGTGGAATTTCACTGGCTGGATAACATTCTGTGAGAGAGCGTGTAAATGGCAATGGCCTCAAAAGGCAGCACTGTGGCCGCCATGATGGAGCCAGAAGGGATGACATACAAGATGAGGTCAGGGATGAGCCGAGAAAGAGAGATCGTAGAAAGCAGTAGGCTGGATAGGTGTGGCAGATGTGTATCTGGAATATGATCCGGTTTCGAGCGCATCCGGGTTAGAAGGAGCCAAAGGATGGAGAAGCTGAGTGCCCGGGAGGTGGAAGGTGAGAGGCTTTCATAGGACTCTACAGGGAGGATTTAGGTGTTCAAGATCATCAAATTTTATCTACTATGACCTTATCTCTAAAATATTTTTTATGTGCTCTAAGTCAAAGTGGAATTCGTATAGTGGATAAGGTTCGGTGTACTAATCTTGCCTTACTGAGATCACCAAGAGTTGACTTTCAATTTTGGAATCTTGCCACACAAAATTTCTTCCGTCATCTACTTGCGGATAGATTTTAATCAAGATGGGGATCCGGCAAGCTGATTCTTCGCTAGTTGAGATTTCGGGTTCATAGAGCGAGAGAGGTTGATATCGATGAATGTTCTGGACCATGGCCTTCTAAATTTTCTACCGATGTATGATGGGCAAAAAATAAAAAGGATGGACTAGTGGAGTCGCTGTGTGAACTGGTTGTTTTCAAAGATGTGGTTATGGTCCACCACCACAAAGAATTAATCCGGAAATGTTTTTAAGGTTTTTCTAAGTTTCATGTGTACTTATGGTTTTACAATTATTCTAAACTGTTTCAACACTTCACATAGGGGAGAGAGAACAAAGAGTTTACCCCCAAATGGTCTTGCATTGCTTGTCCGTTTAAGCATCTATGACTAAAAATTCTGGCAGAAGTTTGCTGTGACCGGCCATATACCAGCTTCCACCATCTCCGCTATGTTAGTGAGGCACATGGACAGGTCGATTGGATAGAACTTGTGGAGCTCGGTAAAAATAGTACAAGGCCTACCGGGGGCTAGTGGAAAACACTGTGGAACTTGGTTGTTTTGGTGTATATGGTGTAAGGTCCATCACCACATATTGACAAAATCCAATCTAAAATGATTTTTTTAGGTTTTTGAGTTTTTATGAAATCCCATGTTTGGAAGAGTTGTCCTGCAGCCGAGTCATCATTTTGCTAGGGACAGGTGTGAAAGAGCTACGTTGTACTCTCTAAACAAAACTTTAAGTTTTCTATGATTGATTGACTTTGTTGGCGAGGAAGACGCAGATTTCCACTAACCTTGTCCCCACCATGATTGCCACCATGTTAGTGAGTCATGAGTTTCAATCGATAGGTACTTCCATACTCAGAACAGTTTAGGAAACTTGTTTGTTTGTTATCGAGTCACCGCATCGTCATTATGTTAGTGTGGCGAAGAGGTGGCTCACCGGTAGGTGCAGCCTTGAAAACAGCACCTTCCGGGAGTTTCGTGCTGTGTCCCCGCATTGCCGCCAACTCAAAGTCCCACCGTGATCGCCATTATTATGTTAGTGTCCCATGATTTGGCTGATCGTGGCAAGCCGAATGACGTTGTAACATCAAACTAGTCTTGGAGCCTGGGCGACCTGGTGCCTTTCCTAGACCTTCCGTAGAGGGCTCTCTATTTGCAGGATATCCGTGTTTTCTTATGGTGTCTTCGATTTCAGGCTATGAAGCAATTTTTTTTGGTTTTGGTTTTTTAGGCTAGAGATGAAAACTGATCAAAGATACGAGATAGTAAACATGTCGATCAATTGGGCTTATTGGGTCTAAAGGTCAAGAAAGCTATCACATGCAGATACAGCATTTGCTGTAAGGCCGATTTGATTCAAGGTAGAAAAGCATCTTTGGGCAAAATGGAGTAATGGACATCAAGTTTGTGAACAACAAAGGATTTCAAGCATAACTAGTTTAATAGTAGACATAAACATGGTAGGGCAAACCATTAATCAAGTAGTGTACCATAAGCTAATCAATACATGGAAATAAATATTCCGTCATGGCATAGAGATATATAACTTCTAACTTAGAAACATGGTGCCATCGACTTTGGGAAAACACTTAAGAAAGGAAAAAACTCAAACATCTTTTCTAACGCTCTAAAATAGTACTTCAAGTTATTGGACACTTTGAAAACAAGATTTGTATAGTCTGTATTGGGGCACTAGATCGAACTAGGCCTCCTTGGTTCAACAAGATGATAATCTAATCACTAAAGAGGTAATTATTGATGATGGAGCTTGTGGATAGCCATAGCAAGAAGGAAGACATACTGTAAATCATACTATACTACATAATCTTTATGAATGAAACAAGCAAAAATATCCTCAATTTATTAAGGAGCAATTAAGAATTCTTTAATGTGACTAAGGAAGAAAAAAACATGAAAGCTATGAAGAAACAGGAAATTTGAGGTGCCTCCAAGGGCATGTCTCAAATTTGTTCTATACTGATCTATAGCAAGCAAGAAACATGTATTCATGAATGAAAACTAGAAGACAAAACAAAGAAAGAGACACTATACCATTCTACCAAGTCATGGAATCCAACAACAATCCTTCTTCATTCATCCAAGAACATCCAAGAGGCAATCCAAAAGCATAAGACAAGTATTTCTTCCAAAGCTTATATGACCATATATTTCTTCTCTCAATATCACTTCAGCCCTAGTTTACAGAAGGCTCTTAACATAGTTCAAAGTGAGGAAAACATCATGGTTCAACTTGCATCCTCATTGGCCTATTCAAAATATCTAGATTCGTCCTTGAGGCTTTGCAAAGCCCAAGGCACAAAAATATCTCATAAAAGATCTAAAAAAGACTAAAAAAGGGAAAACAATTGAATTTTCCTCACTTCTCATGTGTAAAAATAGCTAAACGCACTTGAGGAAATATCAGTTTTTAAAGGTTCAAAAAGTACAAAAATATTCAAAATTTACATCAGCAAAAGGTCCCTTGACTTGCTGGAAACATTTGGCAGCCTTTATGATGTTGAAAAGAAGCTCATGATAGCTTGTTGGAAAGCTATGAGTGTCTAATTTCTGGAACAACTGAAATTTTCCCAATCTGATGCCTGGAAGTCCTCCAAAACTGCACCTGTGTGTAAAAAACCAGAAAATTACAGTCTACTGATAGATCGGGCAGAGTGTGCAAAAAGCGAGCCTTTTTTGCCATTTTGGAGGAGAAAATGATCTCCAAATGTCCTAAAAATCGCTGAGGGTGTGCTCCTAAATTTATGGCATCCAATGATACCATTCTCCTCTTTTGACGAATCCCCAAAATGAAATGGCGAATTTCATGAGTTTTGACCAAAAACCCAAAAATTCCAAAAAACCAATGTCAAAATTTTCCCAAAATCGGTGTGTATGACCCTCAAGGATCCCTAGCAACATGTTCTGAAGCAGAAGCCAAAATATGAAGTTCTGATATGTATTTCTTCACTTTCCGCGCCAGGCGCTTCTCTTTAGCCTCCTTTAGCTTTTCTTGGGAAGCCTTTAACTTGCGATGGGAAAACTGATTTAACTTCTTGTAATGCCCCGTCATTCTCCTTTGCAGCTCTAAATCCCTGTTTTCCCTTTCAAAATTTTTCCCCAAATGGTCATTGACTCTTTCAGGCCATGCCTCCTTGTTGTTCTCTATCTCCTGTTCAAACAATGCAGTGAGGGGAGTGGATTGGAGAAGGGCTTGTTCCTCTTTCTTTTGCCTTTCAAGGGCTCTTTTAAGCCCTATGGTTCTAGGCCTCTTTCGCCTAGGCTGGTCTTCTTCTTCACTTTCATCAAAATCTCCTATGAGCTCATCTATCCTTGCTTGGGCTTTAGCAGCTTCTTTCTTGTACTTGATTTCTCCTGTCT
Organism: Pinus albicaulis; assembly: GCA_034641835.2. Classification (NCBI taxonomy): domain Eukaryota; kingdom Viridiplantae; phylum Streptophyta; class Pinopsida; order Pinales; family Pinaceae; genus Pinus; species Pinus albicaulis. Next base: position 231,398,306 of record CM076571.1, on the reverse strand, counting down.
CATAAACAACCATATGGACACTCATTTGCCTATTTTGGATCTCCAAGAAATGATTGAAATTCCTTGCCCGATGAAGGTCATCCTTCAATGCATCAATTTGGCCTTCTCTATGGATTATGAGGTTTTCTAGAATCCGGGCCTCGTTATCACTGTCGTCACTTTGGATTGAGATGGCATGCAATGCAATCCCATGCTCATGACCTTCTCCTACCTTGTTTTCCCTTTTCCTTGGAAAGCTATTCTCGCGCTTTTCCTCCTAGGCAAGTTAGTGATAGGCTTCTTTGGAAATTTTCCTTTACTACGGAGAGATCTTGTCACATTCAGAGTGACAACCTTGGGCACTCTCTTTCTTGCTGTTCCGGGCTTGGCCTTTTTAGGAGAGGAAGACATGATTCTTTTACCTTTATCATATTCTTGCATTTGCTTTTCTTCTTGAAGCTGTTGTGTATCTTGAGGAGGATGTTGTGCATCATGAGGAGACTGTTGTGTGTCTTCTTTAGGCTGCCCCTTCTCCTCAATGTCAAGCTGCTTCTCTGTCTAAATTTCCTACTACCCTTGATCATCAATATCATGCTACTCAAACTACTGCTCTTGATCATCAATATCATGTTGCTGCTGTGCTTCAATTTCTTGCTCATTCTATTGTTCAAGCTGCTGCTCAAACTGCTACCCTTCCTCTCATTCCTGTTGTTCATCACCACTGAGTTGCTGCTATTCAACACTCTCTTCCTCTTGCTCCTTCTGTTGTTCTCCTTCACCACTGTCATGCTTCTACCCTCTATCACTTTCTTCCTGTTGTTCCTCATCTTTTTCTTCATGCTCATGTCCTTCCTCCTCTTGCTAGCCACTTCCCTCTCCTTCTTCATGCTCTTTTTCCTGTCGTGTAGTGAATTTGAGATTTATAGGAGTAGGTCTGCTAGAGGAAGGCGAGGGGAGATGAGTAGGCGATGTAGGAGATGTATGGACTAGAGGGACAGTGGAGAAATCCAGGTGACTGATGAAAACATCCCAAGAAACCTCTTGCTTCTCACGCTGGTGAAGGATGATGATTTTAATGAGGGAGTGATGAAATAGAAAGGCTAGTTGCTGTGATGAAGGTTTCTTCTGGACAGAGGAGGCCATTTTCTCAATGCTTTTGCACAAGAAGAAAGGAAGATTAAGCTGCTTGGTTCTCGTGAAATGCATCAACAGTCGGATGTGGTATGCATAAACTCGAGAGAATCTCCCCTCACAAGTGAAATACTTCATTATAATGTTCATAAGGGGAGCATAGCCAGCTAGAAGATAAGAGAAAGGGAAAATAGCAGGGCATGCTTCTCTGTGTTTAGGCTTGAGGAAGGGTTTGTAGTCATCCAAGTCCAAATAGCATTGTTTGAACCATTTCTCGCCAATGTATGGAATTTTAGTAGCCTTGGATATGGATCTCGGGGAGAACTTGAAATCAAGGTCTGCCACTTGAAAATGTTTGTCTTTGAACCTCAAGGCGCACAAATGTGTTAAAGGTGAGAAACTTTTGAATTCTTGTATCCTCTGGCAAAAATCCAAGCACCCCACCTCATGAAAATTGAATAAGATAGATGGGTGTGCATTGACCTCCTCGGTGGAAATTGGCTCATACCTCTTGTGCAACCCACTTCTGCTATCTTGCCTAGGAGGCATCTTGATCTAGATGCTCTCTTGAAACACCAAACTACCTCAAAGTTTTTGAAATGTGTTTTTGAACAAAATTCTGTCTCAGCCTGTTAACTCACTGTAAGATTAGGCAACAATGATATCAAATGTAGTGTGAAATGCCCTCCTTTTGTATAAGGCCCCTGTTCTTTCATAATAATACCTTTTCCACCCTTTTCATATCAATCAGCCAATATTTATAGTGAAAACACAGTAAACAGGGATATAGACAATCAACATATAAAACCACAGTCAAGGGATTTTCCTGTGTTTGTGGTAAGGGTACCCTGCCTTTTGATGTTTTGAGGACAAAATATAACCTTGTAATTTAGAAAAAGGTAAAACCACAATCTTCTTAATTCAAAACCCCTGCACTCTTCTTTGTATGCCACTTAAACAATAGATTCAACAATATGAAGATAGTCAGTCAAAAAGGCATCTACACAGTCCAAAGTCACTGTGTAATAGGATAAGAGAATAGAGTTGATTTTGTTTTCGATGTAGTCATAAAAATCTTGCATCTTTCAATCACAGCAAACTCCTCCTTAAAAAAAATACTTCCCTCCCTTTGCTTTACTGCTTCTCACACTAGTCTGACCCAGACACCCTTCAACTGTAAATGGTAGCCTACTTACTGATTCTGCCTTATGGAACTGAAAGGCACAACACTGCTTTTTGTCCCTTTAATATACAGAGGATATTTTTGGAAGGTCACAAGTGTTTATCTAATGATCACTATGTTAGAAAAATGACCCACTGCTTTCACCCCTAAAAAAACACCTTATCTCTTCCTTCTTTATCACAGTTTGAGGGCAGTTTTATTGGAAATTCATACTAATGCAAACTCAATCCTCTTTAAAGCTTCACCTCTAGCCAATATAAAACAACAAACTTCGTTTTTCACACAACACCCAAACTTTGGTTTAGGCTGTGATTTTTAACCCCTTCCCATCACTTACTAGTTTTGAAAAACCAAGGGAGGCACATAGAAATACCTCAAGAACTCGATGATAGCTTCGTAGACGAATTTGAGCGACCTTCAGAGGTGATTTGAGGGCATTTGGACTGTTTAAACGTGCACGACACGTCTGCAATGGAAAGCGCCGCGCAAATTTTGGTGTCGGGTCACCTGTCGGGCCGAGAGGACCCAACGCTACAGGTGCACCGCACAGCCTTGTTAGCGTGTCTAACTTTTCCACCTGAGCGCGCCGCGCGGTTGTATAGGTGCGCCGCGCGGTTGTATAGGTGCGCCGCGCGGTTTCCAGGCCCAAAAACTAATCTTTTTCGCTCAAAAATCTTTCGTCCGGTCTTGAGGGCAGCAAGAAGGGCTCTACTCGTGCTTGAGGAGTTTCAAAAATGGAATGACAACAGTCCTTGACCCTTGTATAAAGTGGAAAAACCAAAGGTCCTTTTATGTTTGATTTGAAAGGGTTTATTCAAAAGTTTTGAAAAAGCCTTTTTTTTTAAATCAAAGTTTGAAACCTCATCTTTGAAAACACAATTGATATTCTTTTTTTGGATATGTGCATAGGGGTAAAAACCACTTGCTTATAAGCGAGACCTCCCTTAAGCCTTATGATAAATTGAAATATTTTGACTACTTCTAATTCAAAGAAAAAGGGTCCTCCTTTTTTAATATTGTAATTTCAAACTTCTTTTGTTTCAAATAAAAACATGAAGGCAATGATCACTTCTTTCTAATCCTATCCTCCCTTTTTGAAATGACATAACCCCTTTGAGAAATTTTTCTTTTAAGATTTTGACTGTCTCTCACTTAGAGGGAAAAATGTCTCCTTTTGTGGCAATGGCATGTAAAATTTGCCTTCAATGATTTTCAGAACCTGCAAGAATATGCCAAAGTTCTTTTTGTACTTTATGAACCTGTATACTTATTTGCAGTGCCCTTTGTTGAGGAAGAAACTGAACTATCACCTCAAACTCCCTTTTATACCTCTGGTGATTTGTATGAAAAGAGTACACCTGTAGAGGACATTTTATGTTGTAGGGGGTTTTCTTTGACATTTTGACAAAGGTCCCTTTTCCATTTTGTAACATAAAGTAACACTTTGCTCTGGATGTTATGATGATAGTTTTGTTTACAGTGTAAAGTGAAGTAGATGACACGTGCTCCTTGAGTTTCCCTTTCTGAATGTGGGTGAAAAAATGCAGTTGTATTTACCCCGACTTTTCTACTATTTTCCATTTAAAAGGAGATTTCTTTAACACTTCTCTCTTCACTAAAATTGCATTGATATGGTACCTTTGACCTTTTACAAGGAACATGCCTGTATTTGTTTTGAGATTTTCTCCAAAATTTGAAAACATGCCAAAGTCTTTCCTGTATGTTATGAACCACTGTGTCTAGCTGCAATACCTTTATTGGGAGAATTAAACTCAAATTTTACTTGTCAACTTGTGATAAGTGATCTGAAGGACATCCTCTTATGAGTAGGGAGATCGGTGTCCTTTGAAACATAATCATTATCATTTCTTTCGCCTGTGCAATAAGCCATCTCATCAAGCACTCTTCAATTTTTTTTTGCTGGAGCTACAGACTGTCTTTTGATAGAAAACCTGTTAAGAGATAAGCTTGATCCCTTCGATTGCAGTGGTACCCCTGATTTCCTTCTTGGTCTCTTACCACTCATAATTTATCAATAAGACCTTGAAATCAATCAATTCCTAGGCCATCTGCTTATGAATGAAGGAGGCCTTTCACTTGGCAAAGTGTCTGATGCTTTTTAACCTCTGGCTTAATCAAATGTAGATAGTTTGATGAATATGCTTGACAAGGGTTTCTCTCATAGATGATGGTAGGGAAACAAACTTTGAAAAACACTACAACTTTTACCTCAGCCTTCAATCATCACTTTGCTTCAGAAAACCCTGGTCACTGTTTCACCTTTTTCATTAAAAATAAATCTTTCTTACAGTCAGTTGCAACTTTTCAAGTCAAACTTTGGCAATCGCCCTCTACTTATAGATGAAGGAGGCACTTTTAACCCTCTGATTATAGATGAAGGAGGTTCTTTGGTCTTCAATATCAACAGCCTCTTGAGAGTGTTGCTTTTTTTTCTGCTGTCCTTTTAGGCTGTGAATGAGGTCGCAGGAGTTTGATGAATAACTCTTTGCCCTATAGATGCATCTCAGGCTCAGGATCACATTGAGAAGCAGTTGTCTTCTCATGTGGAGCCAGAAATTGTCTTCTGAGATGCTGGTCTATTTCTGTACTTGAAAAATCCATCAAACACTGTAAAAACACCTAAAATCAGCTTGACTGATGGTCTATGTATTGTTGAGACTTAAGGGTGCATTAGTGGCACGACCTAGGGTTGTAAACAACTTTATTAGCAGAGTAGGAAGGTCTGTTATGACTAGTATATTGCAGATGGAGGTTTTTTGGCTCTTTGATAGTTTGCCAAGGGAGAAATGCCTTAAAGCGCCACTTCCTAACTTAGGGGAGGCTGTTTGAATAGATTTGGATTGTCTCTTTTAGAGCTGATGGGCAGACTAGTATGGCTGAGGCTAGGTAGGATTTGATAATGAGGTTTCATCTCGTCATGGGCGGACTGAAAAAGGTAGGAGAGAAAAAAATTTTATAGGTGTTTCCCAGCTAGCAAATTTGACAAATTTTAGATCGGCTGTTGGAAAACTTGGCTGTTACAACTAGTCATCACCAACAAGTAAAAATTTACTGATGACTAAGACTCCCATGGAAGGTGATTATGAGGTCAATTATCAATAAATTGAAGCAAAGAAGATGGACTTGTTGCAGCTGAAAGACAATGTAATTCCTAGAGGTCTCATACCTTTAGAGGAGGTTTTTGATCAGGATGATATAGCAAATAAACCGAGCTTGGTGCCTACTGATAAAGGAGTTGAAGATGTTAATCTTGGAACAGCTAACAAGCCTAAGCTTGTGAAGTTATAAAAAGCATTGTCCCCTAAGGTAAAGGAATAGTATGTTAAATTACTTTCTAAATTATCTGATGTGTTTGCGTGAGATTATTTAGATTTGAAGGTGTATGACAAAAATATAATTTAGCATACTATTCCCATCAAGCCAGATCAGAAGCCATTTAGATAGAATTTGAGAAGGATCAACCCAAAGCTGCTACCATTCATTGAAAAAGAGGTAAACAGATTGTATAAAGCTAGTATCAGTGTCCCAATTAGATTTCTGATTGAATTTCAAATTTGGTCCCGATAGATAAAAAGACAGGAGAGATAAGGTTGTGCATAGATTTCCGGAATCTGAATAAGGCATCCTTAAAGGATAACTATCCACTTCCGAAGATGGACCATATTCTGCAGAGAGTAGTTGGAGCATCAAGGATGTCACTAATTGATGGCTACTCAGGCGATAATCAGATCTTGGTGCATGAAAAAGACCAAGACAAAACTGCCTTCACAACACCTTGGGGAACTTTCCAATATGTCAAAATGCCATTTCGACTGAAGAACACTGGAGCTACTTTCCAGCGAGCAATGGACATTGCTTTTGCCAATGAAAAGGATGTTTTTCTTGTTGTTTATTTAGATGATCTGACAGTGTTTTCTGGTTATGATGATGAACACTTGCCCCATTTGAAGGTTGTTTTTCAACGATGCAGAAATTTTGGGATTTCTCTCAATCCAAAGAAAAGTTTGTTTGCTATGGATGAAGGCAAGTTGCTGGGGCATATCATCTCTAAAGACGGTATCCACATTGATCCTTCAAGAGTGGAGGAAATCCATCACATAGACCTTCCACGTAACAAAAAGGAGATTCGAGCATTTAATGGTAAGATGAACTTCTTGCGCAGATTTATACCCAATTTGGCTGAACATTTAAGAGAAATGATTAACATGTTGAAGAAGGATAGCACTGTCAAATGGAGTAAGGAGGCTATCAATTCATTTAATCTGGTAAAGTTTTCACTTTCCAATGCCCCAGTCTTGATTAGTCCTGATTATAATCAATATTTCATTATATTTTCATTTGCATCAGAGCATACTATGGTTGCGATATTGATGCAAAGGAGAGATCTGATTGAAAAGCCAATTGCCTTTTTCAGTAGGACCATTCGAGATGCTGCTTTGCGGTATAATATAATTGAGAAAGAAGCATTGGCCCTTATAAAAGCATTGAAGGATTTTAGAGTATACATTATGCATTCACATACCATAGCATATGTTCTGAATGCAGCAGTAAAAGATGTCTTGATGCAAAATGACCCAGAAGGAAGAAGAGGTAAGTGGATAGTAGCAATGTTGGAATATGATTTGGAGATCAAACTCACAAATTTGATCAAAGGACAAGGCTTGGAAAAGCTAATGGCTCAATCAAACGTTCATGCCCTAGATATAAATCTCATAACAACAATGTCAGAGGATGAAGATGAAGGTTTCCTTGTCTCGGTTTCAAACATAGTTTAAGTTCTTCAGCATCTTGCACCACCTCCCAGATTATCTAAAAGCAAAGGTAGATCATTGAAGCCCAATTCTACTAAATTTTGTATTTTAAACAATGCTCTATGTTGGAAATATCTTGGAGGTATTCTGCTTAATTTTTTGGTTGAAGATGAGGCTCAGCAGGTGATGCATGACTTTCACAAAGGTGATTGTGATGGTCATTTGTTTTGGAAAACTACAACTAACAAAGTGTTGAGAGCAGGATATTATTGGCCCACTTTATCTTCAAATTTGTACAAAATAGTGATGAGCTTCCATGAGCGTCAAATTTTCCAAGGGAAAAGGAAACTGCTTCCTCTTCCTTTGAAACCAGTTTTAGTAAATGCTCCCTTTCAGCAGTGGGGACTTGATTTCATAGGGGAAATCCATCCCGCATCATCAGCGTAGCATCGATGGATCTTGACAGGTACCGATTAATTCACCAAATGGATCAAGGCCATTCCAGCAAGGTAGGCCACTGATACGGTAATCATTCAATTTCTAGAATCATATATCTTATCTCGTTTTGGTTGCCCTCACAAAATCATAACAGATAATGCAGCAGCGTTCAAATATAAGAAGATGGTGGAATTATGCAACAAATACAATATTGTGTTGGGCCATTCAACAGTGTACTACCCACAAGACAACGGCTTGGAAGAATCATCAAATAAGTCTCTAATAAACATAATCAAGAAAATGCTAGAGGAAAATAAAAGGAACTGGCATCGAAAGCTTATCAATGCATTATGGGCAGATAGAGTCAGCAGGAATTGGTTTATAGTACTGATGCTATTTTTCCCACGTCACTTACAGTTCTGGTCATGAGAATATTGCAAGAGGATGGCAGTGAAGAAGATGATAATCAGTGGAGGATCAATCAAATGATCCACCTTCAGCAAACAAGGGAGGAAGCGTCACAAAACACTATCCAGTTGTAGGAGAATATAAAGAAAATCTATGACCGAAAGAACAAAGTAGAAAAGTTTTAGTTGGACAATGTGGTGTTGAGATGGGATGCATGAAATGAGGACAAAGGGAAGCATGGTAAATTCAACAACCTATGGAAAGGACCATACAAGATTTCAACATACAAGGGACAAAATGCATTCATGCTTTCAGAGATGGATGGCCAAGATTGCCCTAGAGGACCGGTGAATGGTAGGATTTTGAATCACTACCACTGTTGAAGATAATGGTTTGAAAACTATGTCATAATCATTGTATATACCATTTCATTGTTGGTTAGATTTCAATTACACAGTCATTGAAGTTTGGGGCCTGACTTGAAGGCTATAAAACTTTAATGATATGTGTAAATTTGGTTGGTTTTATTTAAGTTTTCAGTCACAGTTTCAGTTAGAGTCAGTCTGCATTATGTCAGTTTTCAGTATTTTGATAATATTTCCCAATGGATAAGGCTACTTGGTCTACGCTATTCTTGGCACCTCCAAGGAGCGACCATCACCATTGGAGCCAATGTTAGTGTCAGTCTTATAATACTACCATCAGTGATCAAACTCACTCTTTTGCATTTGCATATTAGGAGTCCCATACCATAAATTTTCATCATTCCATTAGGTCATGAATTCATTGATGGTAGTGGTCTTTCATCAGTTTTCCCTCATGTGAAAATTTTTAATTCCCTCTCTATGGTCTTCATTCATGAGTCACTTTCACTCTGTAAGTCATATTAGTAGGTCATAGGATTGGTCTCATTAGGTTCTAAGGTCACATCATGGTCCAATTAATGAGTAAAGTGTCAATAAATATCAGCAAGGACATGAGGAGGTCAATAAACTCAAAGGCATAGTATCTGGAAAGATCAAACAATTGTTCTATTGAGCTTGATGTAATTTTCACGTAAAAACATGTTTTGAGGTGAAAACATGGTACTTTGCTTTTATTATCATCTTTTATGTAATTTTATGTCTTCATATGTAATAAGTTGAACTTCAGAAAGTTGCTATCTCCACAAAGCCACCACCCTACCTTTGAAAGGTGTTTTCCATAGAAATTTTAGTGAAAAATCATGTTCTAAGTACTTCCATCAGAAAGAGCTTGGAAAGAGCTTTCCAACGGTATATTATACTCTCAAAACTGACTCCTGGATTGAAAAATATGCCTAAGTGAACAAAGGTCCCCAATAGCCTAACTTTACCCCTTTTCTCATTTGTCCCTTAGACTTTATTTCATGTAATTTTAATTTTTTTTATTATAAAACCCTTTCCCTCCAATTCGATTGCACCCCTTCTCTTTCGATCCGATCGCATCATTGCAATCGCACAGTCCCGATTGACCCACCTCTGATTCACCCTTCCCCGATTGCAAATCCCCGATACGATTCATCACAAGTCCCCTCCTCTGATCACCTGATTGCATCGCATATTTTATGTCCAACACTTCACTTCTGCCCTTCCGCTGATTCCTTATTGCGATTGGCCTGGGTCCCACCATAAGGCCTTTCCGCCCCGCTCCAAATAAAAGTGTTATTTCCCTTGTAAATTGCAATACTCCGATTATTCAAAATTTCTTAAGTAATTTCATTGCATCGCATCACACCATGTTTAAAGACTTCCCCACTCCCTTCTGCCGATGCAATGAATCGCACATCACAATCGGCATTTCGCAAGTACTAGTACTCTGCTCTCCTGCCCCGCCGATTTTTGATTGCGGTCCTCCCCGGGTCACACCATAAAACATTCTGCCCGTTCCAAACAAAAAAGGGTTTTTCCTTTGTAAAGAACAAAAATAATTTTTGTTTTTTTTCAAGGGATTTATATCATCGGACATTGTTTTCTCTCGCTTATTACCCCATCTCTATGGTATTACTCCATCGCATCACAAATTATTATTTTGATGTGCCCCCCTCCTCTTCCGCTGCGATCTCTGATTTGCGATTGCAATTTCCCCTTCCCCCTATACACTATCGCATCACATATTCCTAATCGCACTATCCCAATACACCTTCACCCCCCCTTTACGATTGCAATTTGCGATCGCATATGGGCCCACATCCTTTCCTTTGCTCCTTTTCACCCAAAAAGGGACTTTTCTTCATTTAAACGACTAATATGGTTTTTCATCGTTTTAAAGGAATTTTCTTCGACAATTGGTTTTTATTCAAAGAGTAAGACAACGATAGTAGTCAAAGGCCGTGAGCTAATTATGAACTAGAGACATCTATAGTAGCGATGAAAAGGGGATCTGTTGTTCAAATTTCCTATTTTCATTCATTGGGTGTAACAGCAAAATCTTCAAGATGGTCAGATGTATTGTTGCTCCTTCTTTTCAAGGGAAGATTGTTGGTCTTTTCTTATGTTCAAAAAAAAAAAGTGTGGAATAAGTTGGAAATCATTTGATGACGGTCTCCACTCCATTTGTAACAGTTTGGTAGGGAATTAATAAAGATATGCAGCTCTAATTTGTGGGATCCCTGTGCTATGGATTTCAGCATTGTTTCTTCCTTTGTGTTCATCTATTAATTGTTATGTTTACCATTCATTTCATTCATATCTCTGGTTGAATGCTTTCAAGATAGATAGGTAGAATCCATTGTATAATGCTCTGCCTTGGGAAATCATTCAATACTCTATGTTTTCTATTGTTTGAAAAGGATCCATCTCCTATGCTTTTTTCACCTCCTCACCAGTCTTAATCATTTCATAATTATTTAAACTTAAGTGTTAAAATTCTTGCCTACCTTGGCCCATGAAATACCCTGTATCTCTGATTTAATTCCCCAGATTTAAACTTCTCTTCCTATTCCATACAACCCTGAAATTTATAAAAGCATTTCCAATCATTATACCTAGCCTAAAATCAGTTTACGGTAATACTTCATTGAATATTTTTCCCGGAGAGAGCCCTCTCCTGACCTTGTAGGGCTAGCTACAAGGCTGAGTGTGGTTTGAGGTTACCTTGATTTTCCTTCCTTTAGCCTAAGGTTCAAATTAGGTGCGAACAAGAGGCTAGATCTTAACTCCTAGCATTATTTGAGCTATATAACAATAGATCTACATTTATCCCTAAAACTGCGATGTGTTAGCTTAGGAAATTTGTATGGTAGCTATTTCTCATGTGATGGCATATTTTTCTTGTAGAGACCTATTTTGTATTGCTTGAGTGACTTGATCCTCAAGATCTTGTGCCTATTCTTTGCTGATATGTTTAATAAGATGGCTTTAAATTTGTCACATATCATGGTGTGTTTATTTATTCACTATTCTTTCCATTATTGTGTTCATGTATTACTGCTTCCCCATTTGGGAATGTTACATCAAGAAAGGTAATGGAGGATTACCAATATCTTTTGGTACTGCATATATGAAGCAAAAGGACTAAATTTCTGGGTTGGCATACATGGTGTCACTATCCCAAAGAGTGGATTTGGAGATAATGAACTGGTGCTCTGCTAGAAAACAGACAGGGTGGTCAAAAAAAATGCCCAGGGGACTGGGTTTTTGGTGTAAGAGGAAGGAATGATGATGGAGATCATCCTTAGAGTGTTCTGAAGTGATATGGGACTCTAGAGGTTCTTCTAAACAGGAAATAATGATGGTACTAGAGTCGGCACAACCATATGCACTATGAGTGTTGTGGAGAATTTCTTCTCCTGGACTCTCAAATATGGGTTCCCCTTTACCAAAACATTGTGTGTCAAGGTAATGACCACAAGGTGTATGTGGTTCGAATGTATGGTTTCGATGTAAGTGGGGATAAATAAAGTTAGGGGTGGTGATGGCTTCCATAATGTCTTCATCATAATAGAGTATGGGGTGACTAGTGGAAGAAAAACCACCTAACGTGGTGAAGCTACTTGACTCATCATCATGAGAAGAAAGGTTCACATGCGCATCATCATGGCAGGTGACGGAATAAAAAGAAGATAAGGGATCCACTAATGTTGAACCCATGGTGATCACCCAAGCGAGGTCAAGCAAAACAGAAGGGGAATTCTAAGAGGGAGCTTCCACCATGGATCTCATGGATGATGACAGGAAGAGGATGGTGGCCGAAGACCTCGTCATCTCAACATCAGGAGGGGGAATGTCAATGGGAGTAGAGGTATCCTCAGGTTGGCCCGAAGCATACTACGTGAGGACGGGAGAGGTGAATTAGCTTTGTTCAATCTCGTACTCTCGAACTACCTCCAAAGAGGCACGGTAATGTGTGAGGTGGGGACAATAGTGGGTATAATGGTCATGGAGATCACACAAAGCATAGGGGTGGTTGGTGTGAATAGTCTTGGGGTTCTTGGCTGAAGTTGAGGAAGGAACAAAGGTTTCTGGGACCGTAGACTCAAGTAACGCGACATTGACCATGGGCTTGATATGAGGCAATTCAAGACAATGATGGGTGAAATGACCGATGACATCACACAAAGCACATGGGGGGGGGTATGCTTTGGAGGCAGAGGATCAGAGTTTGTTTGCAGACCTTTGCCTTAGGAGTCTTGCATTTTCCCCCTCACTCAAAGCTTTCGCTGGCCAGGGGCAGGTTCCCCGTTGAGGCGGCCGGTACGTGGGCGGGGTGAGGGTCATGGGGATCAGTTGAACTGGGGTCAAAGCAAGATAAGGTTTGGGTTGACCAGGCAGGATAGTGGCTAGGGGATCAATGTACCAAACTGGGATCCCTAGGGTCATGTTAGGAAGGGATAAGGTATCCATAACAGGTATCAAAAATACTCCAGGACTGGGATTTAGAAATGATATATGATTGGAGGGGTAATGGTCAGGCAGGGAAAATACAAGATGGTTAAGGCTAGGAGGAACTATGCCAGGAGGGTGGGGAGGCTCATGGATACCAGCTGAAGATGAGGGGCCTTGAGGAGGGGGTCCTGAAGGTTGATTCGAGGTGCTAGAAGCAAGTTTCAGAGGGCGGGGTTGCTGACTAGTTGAAGCGGGTCACTTGAGGTCAGACTAGGACGATTGCATCATACAAATGTTTGATGAGTTGGGATCAGAGACAGGAGGAGAAATACCAGGGAAAGAACCAAGTAAAGAGGAGTCTTTATAGAATCTGGGTGAAACATTGATCAAAGGTTCGACTATTTTTTTATTGGCCATCAAAGAGATGATGGACTCAGGGGAGGTCTAAGAATTCGGTTGGTAATACATCAACTGGTCAATGGTGACAATGTTTCCATTGTGAGGAAAGCACATCTTACGGTGAACCGCCGATGGGACAAAAAGCATCACATAAGTGTAGCTACTACCCAATATAATGTTGTAATCTAAGGGGGAATCAATGACTTCTACGTCAACACAAATAGTCTTGCCCATAAGATTAATAGGACAATTACGGAATAGGCTGATGGGCTGGGAAGAGTGGCCATCCCATGCTCGAAGGGTGATAGTGGAAGGGGGGGTGCTCTGACCAGTAAATATTGAAGATGATAAAATTATCATCTTAACGATACACAACACCCATGGAAGTTAGTAGAGCTTTTCATTGTGAAGGCATGATTGGAGGAGTTCCAACATTGTGATGGTAGCAGGGTATTGCGCCAAATCAACTACTATTTCATACGAATGGGCAACTTTACCAAAAGCAGTTTTTTAGCGTAATGGTCCCTTGAGGATCTTGGTATGAACTTTTTCCTTAGATTGAGGTATCTGTTAGAGTCGGTCCTTGCAGCCCTCCGTCAGTGATCATTTCGTCTTTTGCATATTCATTATTAGATGTCTCGCTTGTTTCACTTCGTTGCATTTCACTAGGATCATGCCATGAACTGACGAAGGGGTCTGTCGTCCTATGTTTCCTCATGTTTATACCTGCAGCGCTATTTTTAAAAATATTTCCTCAAAAAATTATTCATAGTCATTGTCATTATATATACATTAAAAATGTCAATAAGTGTCCTAGGTCTTGGTGTCTAGGGTTTTTGAGTCATTTATATACTATTCATAAAGCCTGCAAGGTGAGGGAAGTCCAGTACTTGTGATTTCTATTTTTATTATCATCAGCATTTAAAAAAAAAAAATATTTCTAGTCCAAAACTCTGTTTTGGAACTAGAAATTTGTCGTTATCATTTTGTAATAAATTGTAATTGTTCCGCCATGAAGACATTGTCAAAAGTAGACCCCTGGTCTTTTCTCTAGCCAAGATAGTCATATCCCTGTGAGAAGACAGTAAAATCATTAGTATCGACCTCAAAAAAGCCAAAGGAAGTTTGTATTTGAAAAAGCCAAAAGTGAAAATTACAAAAACATTTGTAATATGGGTTTGAAATTAGATTTGAAATAAAATCTGATTGTGAAGATACTTGTGACATGTATAAAAGCCAAACAAGTTTCATTTGAACCAATTTCATAGCTCCCAAATCGTGTCAAAGTGGAGGGCCGATTTCAGAATTTTTAAAAGTGCGTACGTAGTTTTGGGTCGTTGGGACTCCTAATTGGAGTAGGAGCATGGCCCAAAGCGGGAAAGAGCGCCACCTCCACTTCAGGCCGGGCCTCAAGAAGGTAAATTTACAAGGGGCGCGACCCATTCCCGGGGCTCTAGCGACCCACGCAGAAATGGCCACACCCACGCATACGTGGTTTTGAAATTTAGTTTGCGCGCCCAGTTTGGTTTGGAATCGACTCAAGCTGCCTTCAAACAGGTTTTTATTCATTGTTTGATGTTTGTGAACGCATTTGTGGCATCATTGGTGGTTTCAAATATTCAGATGGAGGATTTAAAAACCCACAGTCATAGTATTATTGGTTTCAGGGTTTGAAATGAAAATGAATGGTGGAAAGGATGTGTTTGCTATCTTAAGGCAGTGATATGGCCAACCTTCCATATAACATCAAAATCAATTTGCTCTCATACCCATTATACCACTGCAACCATTGCTATTGTTATACCATGTTTAAACCCTTTGAGTCACATTGCCTATGTTTGTAATGAGTCACATTGCCCAATGTAAAAATATGCTCATGTCTTTGTTTCAAATGGCCCATTGAAATCTTTATGGTCATTACTCATAGACAAACATATTACTATTAATGCCATGTCTTCCTTTATTTTAGATGTTCAACTTTTGTGTTGTCTGCTTCCTATTGGTCAAAATTTAGTTTTGTATCTGAAATAACAGAGATTAGTATTTCCAATCCATTTAAAGCCGAGATTTTATCCATAATTTGATTCCTCGATAGTGCAAGCCACTTATAATATATATATAAGTAACATATATCCTATTTTTTTTCATCAATCTTACTCGCATAGCTACTGCCAAAGCTTGATCTTCGAAAGATATGTCAGACAGTCGAATATGAGCCAGGTCGGCAAGGATTCTAGTTAGTTGTAATGTGCCACGGGGTTCCCGCAGAGAAAATAGAAGTGGTGATCATCGCAGAGAGGAGCCTACTTCTTTGGCTCGGTTGCAGGCATGTCCATTAGCTATGTATTGTTTTCGATTCTTGTCATGTTTCAGATTTTGTGAGATGGTTGTACAAACCCGACCTCATCGTGAATTAGCACGTCTGTTTGTTCTTCATTTACAGGGTGATCGGGTAAACCTTGCTGGGGTTGATTTCATTGTATCACCTTTGACTATTTCTCAAGCCACTGGTATACCGAACATAGGCGAGGAATGGAGCAAGGGTAAGCAGTTGGAGAAATTTCACTATGAGCCATACATTAAAACTGGATATAGGGCTTACTTGAGCAGAGTTTTTCCATTCAGATTCTTGAGAGATGAGGTGCGTATGATGAATATTCCGTATTTCATACACCGCAACATAGAGAGGATGGTGACATTTGTGCAGAAGAAGACGAGCCCAGTGCAGCAGTACAGGAGTATATATCATTTTGCTTTAATCAAAATCTTGGTGTCACATCAGTTGGCGGAGCAGGGCATCACTTGGGAGAATTTCATTTCTAGAGACTTTTTCAGAGTGCCACAGTAGCCTCCCGAGGCAGTTCATGATGTAGGAGAGCCCTCACACCAGCTGGACATGTTTGAGGTTGAGCATATCATCACTCCTTTGGTTCAGACATATCAGCGAGGCCACAGGGCCTTATTTGCAGCGACACGGCGGGTACTATCTCCACGTGAGGTGGAAGGGGTCCTGCCGACTTCATCGACACGGCGAGTATTATCTCCACGTAATGTGGAAAGGGTCTCGCTTTCTTCTCTAGTGCAGGTACAGGTACAAGACAGGGGCAAGAGGCCCATGCATGATGAGGGCCCATCTGGAGGCCGGGACACCGATATGACAGTCATTGATGTTGATACGGGCTCTCCTAGCTCGAAGCTGAGGGAAGTCATCCAGGAGCAAAGGGCCGAGAATGACCAGCTGAAAGACCAATTGCAGAAGGCTCAGTGGGTGATTAACTATTTGGAGCAACGCAACAAACAGCTTGAGGATGAGCTCACATTTTATGAGGTGCGCCAAATCCGTGAGGACAGACAGTGGAATCGAAAGAGACCCGGTGACATGACACCAGCTGACAGAGATACTGTACTCACGCGGGTAAATATACATCTGGAGAAGCTGTTGGCGAAGGCCAATCGAGACAAAGACTTGCTTCGCCACATGAAAGGCCACTACTGGGCTCGCATGCATGTTTGCAAAGCGAGGATGAAGATCATGAAGAGGAGGTTGCGCAAGGCACTTCGACGGCGGAAAAGGCCTAATCCACTTCGGATTTTGGTCGAGGCTTCATTGACTGGGCAAGACACATGATGGAGGACCTCCGCTCCGAATTTGGGCAAATTCGGAGAAAATTTTGTCATTTCCAAATTTTTGGTCTAAAAAACAGGTTTTGCAGCTACGTGGGTCGCGCGCTCATGCGCTCGCATTTTTTTGAGACACTTGCTGGAGGAGATTTTTACATTTTTAGATTTTTCATGGTTAATTATGCATCCTCTGAAGTCAACTTAGCATTTCAACAAAATCTGGATGGTCAAACAGCTCAAAAACACCATGAAAACCACCTTGCTGCCACCTTTTGCACCAGCAGGAAGTACCTCTGGGAGAATGAGGTTTTGAAGGGTCAAATCAACTCAAAATTCAGAAATTCCACTTGGGTTGGAAAGTAGACATCCAGGGCTTTCCAACGAGCTATCATGAGCTCAATTTGGATGTTTGGAGCTACCTCAAAATCAGCCTGCAACATGAGCGACCCACGCAGTTCAGGAGCGACCCACCTAGAGATTTTTCTGAGTTTTCAGCTGCCAGCTCAGTATTTCGCCTATTATGGACCAGTTTTGCCTATGGATAGAATTCTTAGGTTTTTATGATGTAAATTCATGTTTGGCATGTAACTTTGGCTTGTTTTTATCTCTTCTAGAAGATTCACTCTCAAATGAGTAAAAAATCATGTAATGGATCAGTTTCCACTCTTTTAGAGGCAAGTTGTTAGCTGCCTAGATTGTAGTTCCATGAATAGAATTGGTTGAAACTGATCCCTAAAGAGGGAATTCGACCCCTAGAGGTGGGGAAAGGTGTTAGAGTGATCTATATATTGTAATTTCTCAATCATTTTCAGGGGTTGGAGAGGTTGGACTCTTGGGATACTTTTGATACTATTGTACATACTTTTCATATTTTGGCTAAGGAAAGATCAGGGGTTTTGTGGCACTTGTTGGGATCCTTGTGGTGTTCTGTTCTTGATGATGTTTATCCTTTGTTTACTGTAAGTTTCTTTATGTTTAATGTTGCCATCCCTTCATTATGCTTCTGAACTAAGTTGAATGAGTGATTAAGGTTGAATCCATTGTTTACAGTGCTTAGCCTTTGAATTCAGTTAGTTCTATATGTTTTCAGCTGTTTGGAGAGGATCCAAGTTCTTCTTTGCCCTCTTCAGCTCCTCGTCGGTCTAATATATCCATAAATCCAATTTAAAGCATCAGGATCATCACCTACCTCGCCCCAGCTTGAACTCTGCAAAGGTCTGACCTTATCCCCGGACCCAAAATTTGTTTTCCCATTACTCCAGCGAAAACCCAAAAAACCAAAAATCAAACATACCTATCTCTTTACTAGCCTAAAATCAGTTCTTATTATAAGTCATCTCGCATTCTATTGCTTATTTTCTCGAGATTGACGGAGAGAGCCCTCTCCTGTCCTCGTAGGGCTAGCTACGAGGCTGAGCGTGGTTTGATGTAGCCTTGAGTTTTACTTCATTTCAGCCTGAGGTAGATTTGAGTGCTAACATAGTGGCGACCATACTGGGGAGAAAATCAAAACGTTTGCTTGTTATAGACGGAGTCTGAAGTCACGCCAGGTAGCCTTCTAAACGCTGTTGCTATGCATCAGCGAAGTAGATAAACGTTGCTTCAGTCGATCTCCGGTATAACTTGTAATCGTAGTATTTAACTTGTAAATTGCCCCAGTACATGTATCAAGTTCAGATCTGATCGTTGATGGTGAACAACGGTCAGACATCGCAAGGCTGAAATCATTCACCTGGCGACTTCATTCACTGAACAAATCCAGAAATCGATGCTTCATGGTGACTTCACTGCAGGGAGATCAGTAGTTGTGAGATTTTCAAGATGGACAGAATCACAAGAAGATATGCTCCCATGAGCCGAGATCACATTCCAGGTTTTCCGAATAAGATGCCCAAGGTAGATTGGTCAAAGAATCTGCCTACGTTTAACGATGATGGTAAGAAAGATGCTGCTTTACATCTGGTTAGATTTCATATGCATATTCGCAAGTTGAAAGTGGATTTTCCTGAAGATTGCTTGTTGAAGATATTCCTGGCCACTCTGGAAGGTGAAGCCCAATCTTGGTATGAAAATTTGCCGCTGGCCTGTATTTATTGTTTAAAGGATTTTCATGCCCTGTTCATTGAAAGATATCAAGTATCTTATCCATCGTTAAATTTAGTTCATGACTGTTGCAAACATGCTTCTACTTTTATTGAAAGCCTGGAGAAATATTATGAAGATGATAATTTCATGGATGATGAGATCATGGAAGCATTGTATGAAAGTCCCTTTAAGCAGCATAAATCCAATCATGAAAATTTGCAGCAGGATCAAGATCTTAGTGTGGTGGAAGATGAAGGAGTTTTGAATCTTGATAGTCAACCAGAATTACATGAAATGGATCAGCAGTATGAGGAGAATCAGTACACTCCTTCACTTGAAATCAATGAAGACAATCATTGTTTGAGCAAAAGAAGACAAAAGGTATTATCTCCTCTATCTAAAGATGAGATAGATCAGCTACTGAAAGGTCATGTTCTAGCTCAAGTTAACACAGATCTGCAGTGTGCACATGATCCAGAAGGTGATGGTGAAACTTCTTCCTTTTTTGAAAAGGATGACAGTCCGGTAAGCAGCCTTATAGATCAGCAGGTTGAAATTTGTCATATGGCTGAAGATGATGAGAGAGAAGAGCTTGTTTCAGATCTGCCCACAGAAGAAGACATCATGCAAGTAAGTCCAGTTTCAATTTTAGAATGTGATGCAGTCAGGTCAGCCATTTCAGATTCAAATTGTAATAACCAAGCATACCTTGTGCTGAATCCTGAAAAGGAGTGTTTTGCTGTTGAGACCATAGACAGAGTTTTTGATCCAAGTGTTTTCAGTTCATCAGAACAAAGTCTTCATAAAGAGGTAATTCAGTTAGTTCATGAAAAACGAGATGGAATTTTTGTTCAAGAAAGTGAAAAAGTTTCTTTTGATGAATTTTTGGTAGATGATAGAAATGTCATGTTTGGGTATCAAGAATCAGCTGAAGTTTCTTTCCTTATGATTGATGACTATAATGAAAATCCAGCTGTCCTATCATATGAAGATGACCTATCATACTTTCAGAGTACAAAAGATCAAAACATTCCGGATTGCCTTTCATTTTCTTCATATGTCTCATGTGTTGAAATGTTTTCTCAAAAGGAGAACTGCTCATCTACTTGTTCAGAGTTTTTCGAAGCCCAGGAACATATTGTTACTGAAGTACATGATGAAGGAAGATCAGAATTAGAAGAGAAGGACACCTTGTTTTTTCAGCAGGAGGTAAATCTTCATGTTTTTCAGGATCCAATGGCAGATTTGTTACAGTCAGCAGTGAAGGTGTTTATCGCAGTGTTCAGTGATGAAGGAGATCATGGTCAGCTATGTTTTTGGATGCCCAGTTATCAGTTTGTATTGTTGACCAGGAGATTTGATCGGGAGAATCAGTTAGCAAGGCATCTGCTTGACTGGTTACATTGGAAAGCCAATTATACATGATTGTACATATTTCATTGGTATGCAGGTGGTTGTCATCATGATTCCAAATCTTGATGGACTGCTGCCTTTTTTCAAAAGCTTGGTAAAGTTTTGTTTTAATTCAGTCATGAGTCATTTGTGTTTGGTCGGTTTGAGTCAAGTTTCAGTTAAGTTTCAGTCAGTTTTCAGTCAAGTTTTCATTCAATAAATGTGTCAAAGGTTTTGTGTTATCCGTTCAAAATAATGATTCCATCGCCCAATGGATGGAGGCACTGTCTGACTCCCCCAGAGATCTGTTGTTCTTGGCATCTCCATGGAGCCACCATCCCCATTGGAGCCAATGTTAGAGTCGGACCTTGCAGCCCTCCGTCAGTGATCATTTCGTCTTTTGCATATTCATTATTAGGTGTCTCGCTTGTTTCACTTCGTTGCATTTCACTAGGATCATGCCATGAACTGACGAAGGGGTCTGTCGTCCTATGTTTCCTCATGTTTATACCTGCAGCGCTATTTTAAAAATATTTCCTCAAAAAATTATTCATAGTCATTGTCATTATATATATGGTCATTAAAAATGTCAATAAGTGTCCTAGGTCTTGGTGTCTAGGGTTTTTTAGTCATTTATATACTAGTCATAAAGCCTGCAAGGTGAGGAAAGTCCAGTACTTGTGATTTCTATTTTTATTATCATCAGCATTTAAAAAAAAATATATTTCTAGTCCAAAACTCTATTTTGGAACTAGAAATTTGTCATTATCATTTTGTAATAAATTGTAATTGTTCCGCCATGAAAACATTGTCAAAAGCAGACCCCTGGTCTTTTCTCTAGCCAAGATAGTCATATCCCTGCAAGAAGACAGTAAAATCATTAGTATCGACCTCAAAAAAAAAGCCAAAGGAAGTTTGTATTTGAAAAAGCCAAAAGTGAAAATTACAAAAACATTTGTAATATGGGTTTGAAATTAGATTTGAAATAAAATCTGATTGTGAAGATATTTGTGACATGTATAAAAGCCAAACAATTTTCATTTGAACCAATTTCATAGCTCCCAAATCGTGTTTGCAAAGTGGAGGGCCGATTTCAGAATTTTGAAGTGCGTGGACAGAGTTTTGGGGCTGCGCGACCCACGTTGAGGGAGAGCGACCCACCTGGGCAGAGCGACCCACGCAGGTCAGTTCAGCAGTGCAAATTTACAAGGGGCGCGACCCACGCAGAGCCTGCGCGACCCATGCAGACACAGGGTTTTGAAATTTAGTTTGCGCGCCCAGTTTGGTTTGGAATCGACTCAAGCTGCCTTCAAACAAGTTTTTATCCATTGTTTGATGTTTGTGAACGCATTTGTGGCATCATTGGTGGTTTCAAATATTCAGATGGAGGATTTAAAAACCCACAGTCATAGTATTATTGGTTTCAGGGTCTGAAATGAAAATGAATGGTGGAAAGGATGTGTTTGCTATCTTAAAGCAGTGATATGGCCAGCCTTCCATATAACATCAAAATCAATTTGCTCTCATACCCATTATACCACTGCAACCATTGCTATTGTTATACCATGTTTAAACTCTTTGAGTCACATTGCCCATGTTTGTAATGAGTCACATTGCCCAATGTAAAAATATGCTCATGTCTTTGTTTCAAATGGCCCATTGAAACCTTTATGGTCATTACTCATAGAAAAACATATTACTATTAATGCCATGCTCTCCTTTGACTAGATGTGTTCAAACTTTTGAAGGTTGCCTGCTCCTATTTGGTCAAAATTTAGTTTGCATTCAAAACAGAGATTGTGCCTTTTCCAATCCATTTAAAGCGGAGATTTTATCCATGATTTGATTCCTTGATGGTGTTTTGATGGTGGGAATATTGTTTGGGTGTTAAAACATACATCCTAATTTTGCTTTCACTGCATTCATATCAGTATACACATTGCCAAAAGCTTGATCAGAGATATGTCAGAGACAGAGTCAGAATATAAGCCAGGGTCAGGCAGTGATTCGGTGGCTGAAGGTAATGTGCCACGGGGTTCCCGCAGAGAAAATAGAAGTGGTGATCATCGCAGAGAGGAGCCTACTTCTTGGGCTCGGTTGCAGGCATGTCCATTAGCTATGGATTGTTTTCGATTCTGGTCATGTTTCAGATTTTGTGAGATGGTTGTACAAACCCGACCTCATCGTGAATTAGCACGTCTGTTTGTTCTTCATTTACAGGGTGATCGGGTAAACCTTGCTGGGGTTGATTTCATTGTATCACCTTTGACTATTGCTCAAGCCACTGGTATACCGAACATAGGCGAGGAATGGAGCAAAGTTGTGAGGGCAGGTATGCTCGTCTTTTCTCATATCATGTTCGTTTGCTTATGCACTTCACAAGGGTGCGTATGATGAATATTCCGTATTTCATACACCGCAACATAGAGAGGATGGTGACATTTGTGCAGAAGAAGACAAGCCCAGTGCAGCAGTACAGGAGTATATATCATTTCGCTTTGATCAAAATCTTGGTGTCACATCAGTTGGCAGAGCAGGGCATCACTTGGGAGGATTTCATTTCTAGAGACTTTTTCAGAGTGCCACAACAGCCTCCCGAGGCAGTTTATGATGCAGGAGAGCCCTCACACCAGCCGGACATGCTTGAGGTTGGGCATATCATTACTCCTTTGGTTCAGACATATCAGCGAGGCCACAGGGCCTTATTTGCAGCGACACGGCGGGTACTATCTCCACGTGAGGTGGAAGGGGTCCTGCCGACTTCATCGACACGGCGAGTATTATCTCCACGTAATGGGGAAAGGGTCTCGTTTTCTTCTCCAGTGCAGGTACAGGTACAAGACAGGGGCAAGAGGCCCATGCATGATGAGGGCCCATCAGGAGGCCGGGACACCGATATGACAGTCATTGATGTTGATACGGGCTCTCCTAGCTCGAAGCTGAGGGAAGTCATCCAGGAGCAAAGGGCCGAGAATGACCAGCTGAAAGATCAATTGCAGAAGGCTCAGTGGGTGATTAACTATTTGGAGCAGCGCAACAAACAGCTTGAGGATGAGCTCACATATTATGAGTTGCGTCGAATCCGTGAGGACCGACAGTGGAATCGAAAGAGACCCGGTGACATGACACCAACTGACAGAGATACTGTACTCACACATGTGAACATCCATCTGGAGAAATTGTTGGCGAAGGCCAATCGATACAAAGACATGCTTCGTCACATGAAAGGCCATTATTGGGCTCGCATGCATGTCTGCAAAGCGAGAATGAAGATCATGAAGAGGAGGTTGCGCAAAGCACTAAGTCGGCGGAAAAGGCCTAATCCACTTCGGATTTTGGCCGAGGCTTCATTGACTGGGCAGGACACATGATGGAGGACCTTCGCTCCGAATTTGGGCAAATTCGGAGAAAATTTTGTCATTTTCAAATTTTTGGGTAAAAAAACAGGTTTTGCAGCTACGTGGGTCGCGCGCTCATGCGGTCACTTTTTTTTGTGACACTTGCTGGAGGAAATTTTTACATTTTTGGATTTTTCATGGTTAATTATGCATCCTCTGAAGTCAACTTAGCATTTCGACAAAATCTGGATGGTCAAACAGCTCAAAAACACCATGAAAATCACCTTGCTGCCACCTTTTGCACCAGCAGGAAGTACCTCTGGGAGAATGAGGTTTTGGAGGGTCAAATCAACTCCAAATTCAGCAATTCTACTTGGGTTGGAGAGTATACATCCATGGCTTTCCAACGCGCTATCATGAGCTCAATTTGGATGTCGGGAGCTACCTCAAAATCAGCCTGTAACATGAGCGACCCACGCAGTTCAGGAGCGACCCACCTAGAGATTTTTCTGAGTTTTCAGCTGCCAGCTCAGTATTGCGCCTATTATGGACCAGTTTTGCTTATGGATAGAATTCTTGGGTTTTTATGATGTAAATTCATGTTTGATAGGTAACTTTGGCTTGTTTTTATCTCTTCTAGAAGATTCACTCTCAAATGAGTAAAAAATCATGTAATGGATCAGTTTCCACTTTTTTAGAGGCAAGTTGTTAGCTGCCTAGATTGTAGTTCCATGAATAGAATTGGTTGAAACTGATCCCTGAAGAGGGAATTCGACCCCTAGAGGTGGGGAAAGGTGTTAGAGTGATCTATATATTGTAATTTGTCAATCATTTTCAGGGGTTGGAGAGGTTGGACTCTTGGGATACTTTTGATACTATTGTACATACTTTTCATATTTTGGCTAAGGAAAGATCAGGGGTTTTGCGGCACTTGTTGGGATCCTTGTGGTGTTCTGTTCTTGATGATGTTTCTCCTTAGTTTACTGTAAGTTTCTTCATGTTTAATGTTGCCATCCTTTCATTATGCTTCTGAACTAAATTGAATGAGTGAAATAAGGTTGAATCCATTGTTTACAGTGCTTAGCCTTTGAATTCGGTTAGTTCTATATGTTTTCAGCTGTTTGGAGAGGATCCAAGTTCTTCTTTTCCCTCTTCAGCTCCTCGTCGGTCTAATCTATCCATAAATCCAATTTAAAGCATCAAGATCATCACCTACCTCGCCCCAGCTTGAACTCTGCAAAGGTCTGACCTTATCCCCGGACCCAAAATTTGTTTTCCCATTACTCCAGCGAAAATCCAAAAAACCAAAAACCAAACATACCTATCTCTTTACTAGCCTAAAATCAGTTCTTATTATAAGTCATCTCGCATTCTATTGCTCATTTTCTCGAGATTGACGGAGAGAGCCCTCTCCTGTCCTCGTAGGGCTAGCTACGAGGCTGAGCGTGGTTTGATGTAGCCTTGAGTTTTACTTCATTTCAGCCTGAGGTAGATTTTAGTGCTAACAGTATCAATATAGGACCATTTTTTGTCAAAAGAGGCTTTTGGAACCTGAAGAAGGGGGTTCAGGGGCAGATGTAGCGGGAGGCTTGTTGTACTCATAGGACTGAGTTTGAAAGTTGAGGTCAATGGTAATTTATTTTGTTGTAGATTCCTTATTTTGGCCTTATTTCTCTTTTTTTGGTGTACTTGTATATCCATGGTTATTCTTGCTCTAATTCGTAGTAGCAGACACTTTCTCCTTGTTTTGACTAGCTTAGGGATTTTGTTTGGGATGAGTATCTCTTTGCTGAGTTGTCCTATTCTGAACAGGATTGATAGGAAAATCTCGGTTTCTCAAAGAATATTATCTCTGATATGAGCTGAGATCATTAAGATACCCCCACTGACAGTCATCAGATTAGACCTCCAACTCACCATCATTTGCAAGAATATAGTTCCCATCATTTGGTAAATCTGTTTTTTTAATATGTTCTTCAGCCTCTATAAGGAAGATAGTTTGCCCATATTTTTTGAAGAAATGATTCTCTTCTACAATATCATCTTCCTTTTAAACCCCTTGAGCGTAGTTCTGCTTCAAATGAGTGCGGATTTTTTATTGAGTTGGGTGCTCCGAAGCTCTTTGTTCCCTATGTTTAATCCTAAACTGAGTCTGCTGCTGCTGACCTCGAAAAATAGGATTCTAAACCTAAGTTTCAGGCTGTCTTTTAGTGATAGACATTCTATCCACCATTCTCTCCACAATCTTGATCAGGGTATCCAATTTGGCATCAGAGGATGTGCATGGTTCCTCCTTAATTATAACTTTTCTTTCACCTTTGGTCTTTGATATTTTTATCATCAAATTTGCTTCGACACTAACCAAGTTTTTTTGCATCTCCTCAAGTGTTACATGACTTATTTCTCTAAGATGGTATTCCATATCAAGATCAAAAGCATCTGGATAGTGCATGAGATCCAAACCTGGAGGAGGATTGATATAATTTGGGATCGAGTTATATACTCGGTTAAAGCGAGTAGTAAAATCCTGAACAGACTCGTCAGAATATTTTTTTAAGTTTTCATACTCGGAAATAACCTGAAGTGGATTATTTTTCACTTCCCATATAGTTATAAAGGCATCAGTTAATTGCTCCATATTTTCTATGGAATTGGAAATCAAATAAAGGAACCATGTTTTTACATCCCTAAAGAATATTTGGGCAATGATACTCAATTTTGCATCATCAACATCAATCTCTTCTAAATCAATGAAATCAGTGAATTTCACTAGGTGTTGTATGGCACTAATCTCAAATGTTTCATCAAAGAGTGGAATCCTTTAACCATAGCCTTGTGGTAAGGCTACAAGTTTACCAGGTAAAAGTAGAGGTGCAAATATCGCCATGAACCCTTCTAAGTGTAGTGCAAGAGTAACAATGGGAGGGGTAGACTGAGAAGGTTTATGAGGAGGAAATGATGTAGAAGGCATGGAAGAAGTGCAAGAAACTGATTGAGATGTTGTTGGAGTGAACAAATATTATTTCTCATACTCGATGATAGCTTTCTCAGATGTATATTGGAGTTGGGTGGCTAATTTTTCATGTTTATCAAACTAACTCTAGACCTTCCTATCAAAATCTAACTCAGATTTCGATTCTAGAGATAATATAATTTCTTCAAGCTTTAGAGAATCAAATAATATTTTAGATAATGATGTGACTTTAGACAACCTCATGGGATCAAACACTCTTTCAAACAAGGATATTTTTTAATTTGATCTGAATAGAGATAATTCAAATTTCAGATCAAATGGAATATATTCAAGGAAAAATATTTTTGCAGGAAATGATTTAGACCTTACCAATGTAGATAAATCTTGTTAGCCATCAGCAAATTTTTGTCATAGAAAATGATGGCTAAAACAGGTCTTTAGTCTTCAAGAAACAAATATCATGCAAAATTTGTGACTTCTTGAAGCCTCTTTGTGTTTCCTTGTCCAAAAAGATTAATCTTCATTGTTGTTCCTTAGCAGTGTTGTTCCTTAGCCTGTTTTCCTTAGCAGTGTTGTCCCTTAGTAGTGTTGTTCCTTAGCAATGTTGTTCCTTAGAAGTGTTGTTCCTTAGCAGTGCTATTCCTTAGCCTGTTGTTCCTTAGCGGTGTTGTTCCTTAGAAGTGTTGTTCCTTTGAAAAAATCCACCAAGTAACCCTACTAATATCAAAAGAGACTGTTATTTAGGCCATTTTTCCATCATTTTCTAAGCCCATTTCACTCATTTTTTCATTTTATTTATCCTCCATTCCTTTTGAAAAAACCCATTTCTACCCTCCATTTCATAAAAAATCCCTTTTTAAACTTATAAAGATTTTATTTTATGGTTTAAATCATCCTTGTTTTCTTGTCGGAACCTCAAAAAAGTCAAAAAACCCACTTAAACCTTTTTCTGCTCTTTTATATTAAAAATAGGCTTTAAGCCCCCTTGGCTTAAGCCCCCTTTCTTCTTTCCATCAAAGAATCAAGGCCCAAAAACCTCGCGCCAAAGACTTAAGACCTTATAGCAATCGCATATCGGCGTTTTTAAATTCTTCTTGCCTTGCCTATTTTTTCTATCAATTCACGATATGCCAATGCACTCATCGCATCAGGCATTTTGCATCACGCCAGAAATATTCCATTGCATCGGCCTTTCCATCGAAATCACTCATCGGATTTTCTTCTGGGCTCCCAGTCACTTGCTCCTCCATGTGACCATGCCCCAAAACCTACCCATTAGCCCCCCCATCACATAGAAAATAAACATTTTTTCTTCATTTCATCTTTGCCTTCCTATGCCAATGTTTCAACCCCTGATAAGATCTCCACTGTAGATCTACCAAGATCAATGGTTATCGTCACTCCCATTCTTATCTGTCTCCCATTGTTCCCATCCTCTTTACCCCCTCTGACAGCAGATCTCCACCGTTGATCTGGGAGATCCAACGGTTGTCAAAGCCCCTTTCCTTCTTGAGTTTTCGCAATTCCTAGACCTTATCCCTCTGTTCCTAGTTTTTATTTTCTTCCATAAAACCTAATTTTCCTCGTTTTCTAAGCCTCCTTCCCTTATTTATTTTAACCCCTGTGCCCCTTGTAAAAAAAGCTTTTTTCCTTTGTATTTATCCATAACTAGATTTTTTCATTTTAACACTAAAAACTAAGGTTCACCCGACCTAAAAGTTGTCCCGCTACGTGAAAAAAATGATGACATCACCCCATCCCCACCATATATTTCACCACACATCTCTCAATTTTTTGCGCCCATCCACGGTCGTTGATCTTCCACCCGAAGATCTAACAGTCCCGAACCCATTTCATGTTCATTCCCCCAATAAAGCCAATCGCGCATAATCCATGTGAAACCAGTGGTTTCCTGGTGGACACGTGGCGATCAACAGATGATATCACATTCGATCGCATCAATACCACTTACCACCTCAATGCCGCACAAAAACCATTCATGGTTTTGCAAAACCACTTTCCATCATTTCGCTCCAAATTCAAATTTAAACCTATTTTCATAGGTTTTATCCATAAAACCTCCTTCGCCTGCATATCCCGTTCCTCTGTAAGCAGTCTTTTCCAACCCCGCAGGGTTTTATAACGTTTTTATTGGTTTTTTGCAGGGTTTGATGAGAGTTTTAAGGCCAAATAGGTTTCTCGTGGTTCAATAAGAAAAATGGCCAAATATTACCACCTCTGAAGCCTAAGTAAAGCAGATTAAAGGTTTCTAGGGTTAATTCCATGGTTTGATCAGTGATTTATGAGCACTGGTTATACAAATAAACCCTCCGCGTACTAAAGCCACCTGTACACCGGCAAACACAACGGTGAAGAATTAAAGAGTATCAGAGAGAAGTTAAAAATTTAAAGGGTTAATACATAAAGATTGAAGATCAAAGAGCTTAACCCGACTGTTAAGGATGAAAATGAAAGGAAAAAGATAATTAAAGGTGAATACAGTCAGCGAAAGGACAATTGAAGACCGAAGAAGAATAAAGAAGCCATGATCAGCCTTAAAGCACAGAATCAGAGTTAAATCAGTTTTTTAAAGTATTAAGACAGACATATTAGTAAAGGAAGCCTCCAAATGCCACATCATTGAGGCAATTAATCCTCAAAATGCCACCTACAAGTTCATTTTCCTCAAAAGAATAAAAATTGAATGCACAATCAGAGATATTTTTCAAAGACAGCTCAGAATTAATTGCTAGCCTACCAAAAGCCTCCAAAGTCAACAAAAGTGACTAAAGTAGATAAAAGTTAATATAAAATTAATTTAAACAAAGTTAAAACATCTAAAACTTCTCCATAAGGCCTCCTAAAGGTCGAGAAGCATTTACTCTGTATTAATTGAACAGATAACCCTTTCTTTCACTCCACCTCCTCATTCTTCTATAAATACTTCTCAAGAAGACAGTATTATTGTTGGTTGGATACTTGTTAAATGTAAATAGTTGTTGAAGCATGTTGTAGCTCTATTAGAAATTGAAGAAACATAAGCTGAGATGAGAAGTTTGAAGCTATAAAGACGCACTGGACTTGAAGATTTTAACTGGTTTGAACATCAAATACCATAGCTTATTTATGGGATCCTGGTCTATTTCAATGGTGATGTTATTCTCATTGTAGTTGTTATTTTCTTTTCGTTTTCATTTTGTCCACTTTTCTCTGATAAAGAACAGAAAATATAGATTAGGATTTAATTCTAAAGTACCCTAAATCTCACTGATAAATCTTTATCTTAAATGTTTTCTTCTAATTGTGTTTTGAAGGTAATTCAATAGAGTATAATCAGTGAAGTGTTGGTAAGCTCATGTTTCCTGAGTACAACTTGAGATATTTTCTTTTAAAGTTCTTGAAAATTTTGCTAAGTAAAGTTGAATTAGAGAAGTTTATGGTTAGCCCTATCCTCTAGTTTATCTCCAACAGTTGCTTTGAAAATATCCCTTAAGAATATGCTGAAAGCAGGCTAGGTTGAAAGCCCTTACTTGATCTTAGGCTATTCTTTATTTTATCTTAAATTTTTTCCTTTGAGAGTAGGTTGAAATCAGGATAGGTTAAAAGTCCTTACCTGATCTTAAGTTGCCCTTTATTTTTTTCATATGTTTGTTTCTTTCACAACACTTTTAAGGATTCATCCCACAAAATCAACTTAAAGAGATCCTTTGACATAGACGACTTGCCCCACGGACCACTTTTGAAACTTGTTGTGCAATTAAATCCTTTTGTGACTCCATAGCCCAATGGATTGATGTTGTCCCTTACTTTTCCTATCAGTTGAACCATTCTGTCAACTTACTCACACCTTCACCCTTCATATAGACTTCCTTCATTTTGACGATATCCTACCCAACCAAAAACAAACAAACCCTTGTTCTTCATAACTAGCCTAATATCATATCATAAGCCTTAAATAAATATCTTTGAAAACACATATATAGAGAGATCCCTCTCTGAATCTAGGATGGCTAGATCCTTAGATTCCAAAGTGGTTTTGATGTAGGCTTTGGAGCATTTGTACTTTCCAATCATGAAAACTACAGAAGCCTAACAAATTTGATTGAATCTCTCAATGTCGAGATCTCTATTTTCTGATGGGTTTCTCTAGATATTCAATAGGAGAGGCTGGATGTGGATCAAGATTTGATCTTGTGTATATTTTCAGGGCCAGTGTATTCTTGTTTTTTGCACCTTGGATCTCTGCAATTTGAATCAGCCTTCACGAACACTAGGGACTATCAGCCATAGGCCTAGAATTCGATGAAAAGTAATAGTACACCCAAGGAAGATGTGTGACTTCGTTCCCTAACAACGACGCCAAAATGTTAGCACTCCACCAGTTTTCTGAAGGATAAAAATGAGTCTAGCAAAGGTAACCACATACCACTTTGACCTAGTAGCTAGCCCTACTAGGGTGACAGGGCACTCTCAATGATATCAGAGTCAAGGATTGACTGTGATAATGAAGGATAATAGGCTAGATATGATAGGCTCGGGTAGGTTTTGAGATTTTTATAGTTGGATGTTGGACTAGGGATGAAACCAAGTAGCTAGGTATAAGTATCAAATGGGTTTACAACAACAAAAATATAAAGGAGAAAGGTATTAGTGGATCTATGATGGCTTTAGGTGTTTCTAGGTATAGTGGAGAGTATAAAAAAGTAGAGTGGTTTAATGAGCATGTTCATTCATGAATTCATTAAACTGGAAGCATGAAACACAAAATGACATTTCCATATAAACAGAGCTAAATTAATAGAATTTTTCCTATGAACTGTAAGGAAAGCCAATAAAGATACAAGATATGGAAAGATGATCTATATTTCATTCATTAAAGACTATAATAGAGAAAATACATGATCATAAACTCACTGGACATGAGTTCCTAGATAATAGCTGCAACTACATCATTTGATTTATGAATACGAAAGTGAAAGTAAAAGATACAAGATTACAATCCTATGATGTCCAACCAGTAAAATGAATCTGAAAATGATAGATATAGACCAAAACAACATCTCCCCTCTCTCAGGTGTCGAATCCATCACTTGTTGAGTTTATTACATGATATACTCAACACAACCCTAATGTCTAGTGGAGGTCAACCAGTTCACCTCATCATAGGAAACTAGATACATTTGACCAAAAATAACATTAACAAGCATGTATCCACCCTATTTCACCATTTACAAACTCAATTACACTTCATGACATCAAAATATCATAATAATTGATCAATTACATAGGTAAAAAGTCAAACTGGGTTAAACTTCCCATGAAAAATGCCTGCTGGAGAAAGCACAATGAATTTTGGAGAAAGCACAACATGCCTGGAGAAAGCACAACATCCTTGGGAAAAAAGGAAATTTGAATGCCTTCCTTGTGTCCAAATGCTAATATTAAAGTTTCTATGGAAATATTTGGTTGTCTACTACACAATCAGATGTTCAAGCACTCAAAAAGGTGTCTCCTAGCCCTCCAAAACTTCATTCTCCCAAGAGTACTTAGAAAGCGCAATGTGGCCTCCAAAAACAGGGAAAAAAGGTGGCTAAGATGGCTCCACCCCTGACTAATATTGAATTAATCATCAAGAGGAATCAACCAATGTAGATAGTGTATCCATTGGACCTCCCCAACAAAAGCACAACATGGCCCACTCTGCGCTTTTTCCAGTGTGACTGGTTTTCAAAATTTCCAAATTTGACCAAAATTTCACGAAAACCAAAATTTTCTCCAGAAATCCTCAAAATTTGTCTAAATATGCTTGAAAAGGTATGTTTTTCTACTAAGAAAGCATCAACAAGTATCTCCAAGTTAGCCTTCTCCTTTTGACTAATTAGGGTTTCCTTCAGTTTTTCTTGCAATTGTTTGACTTTAACTTTGTAAATCTGATTCCTTGTGTAGTAGTGGTCAGCCATGTGTTTTTGCATGTTGTTGTCCCTGTTTTCCTTTTCAAGGAGCTTCTCCAAGTGAATATTGATTTTCTCAAGCTAAAACTCCCTATTTTCATTGATTTCCATGGTTATCCTTTCTTCAAATGTCAACTCTTCATTTGGTGGATTTTGATCTCTTTCTTTCTATAATGATCTTAGGAGACCCATGGTGCTTCGAATTTTCCTTCTCACCTTCTTTTCATGCTTATATAACTCTTCATTATCAACCATTAATTTTCCTTCCACATATTACATACTAGCTTGAATTTTTTTTTTTTTTCTAAAGACAACTGCTTTACCTTCAACTGATTGTTTTCTTCCTCTAAGAAGGAAATTATGACATTGTCCCTTTCCAAATTGTCCTTGAGTTCTTTGATATGAGCATCTTTTTCCTTGATGATCTTCTCTAGGTTTCGTGCTCTTCACTAGCCTCCAAGTCTACTATATCAGTGTCATGATGGATGAGCTCCTCATCATGCAAAGATATCTCATGCTGTAATGGTAAACCCTGTTCTATTGATGTGAGCTTGTCCTTTTCCTCAATCTGATTAGAAAACACAAGATTTTTTCCTCTCTAGTATGTCTGAGTGTCCTCAATATTCCTCCTCACTGAAACTGTGCTAGGTGAGCCAACGTTCACATGTCTAGATGGTGTTGATGGTGAACTAGGGCTAGTAGGCTAGAGACTAGAAGGAAAAGATACATATTATTGCATGAAGGTTTCCAAAGAGATGATATTGTATTCAAGCTGATGTAAAACAATGATTTTTATCATAGCATGGTGGAAGAGGCTACCTTCAAGACTACTCTTCTTATGGTGAACATTTTTTGCCATATTTGACAAACTTCTGTAGAGGAAATAAGGGAAATTGAGTGCCTTTACCCTTGTAAAATGCACGAGAAGTATGACATGATACCCATATAGTCTAGAAAACATTCCCTTACAAGTGAAGTGCTTCATTATGATCTTCATTAGTGGTGCATACTTCTCAAGGAGGTGCCCAACAGGAAAAATATTCTTCATGTGTTGTTGATAATGTGTTCTGAGATAGGGCTGGTAATTTTGAATGTCTAGGTCTTGGTTTTGGAACCATTTTTCACCATTATTGGGTATCCTTTTTGCCTCAGCTATTACATTAGTTGATATAGAGAAAGTAACCCATACAATAATTACTTTTTCGCTTTTGAGATGAGTGGAAAACAATTTGGCCAATGTGGCATGGTATTTGACTTTCTCAACTTGTTCAAAAAAAGGACTACATCCTACCATTTGAAAACAGTGCTTGGATAATGGTGAATACATTACTTCATGAGAGTTTAAGGGTTGATATCTTATCAGCTGCCCTTCATTATTGTAAGGCTTCTTATCCTCCATTTGATTGTTTATAAGGGGAAAAACCATAATGCAACAAAATAGGGGAAGGGAGTGAAGGGATAGGATGAAGGGGTTATGGAAGGGAGATGGGAGTAGGAAAATTTAGAGAGAGGGACAGAGGTCTTAGGAAACTTTAGGAAGTGGAATGGAGTGAAATGGGTAAGGGAATTGAGGTATGGAAGTTTTACATAGTCCTAGCGAGGAAAACTGTCAAACTTTGCAGTATTAGGCTACGGTTTAGGGTTTGGGGCTTAGGAAATGGGAATGGGGTGGTGTGAAGGCTATGGGACATGTTTTTTGGTTTTAGGAAGGGTATAAAACTATGGGAAGGTTAATTTTCCTTGCAAATTTTGAAAATCTAGGTCAGCCACTAAAACGCAACATCGAGGCCAATGGAGGGTTTACACTCTAAAAAATGAAATTGAGCTGCAAGGAGGGGTTACTGAGGTGTAACTTACTTTTCCAATGATTATAGACACATTTATAGCCTTCATAAATATTCATAAGTTGATTTTATGCCTCCAGGAAATAAAATGTAGAGTGTCGAAGAAAGCGCAGCGTGTAGCCTAGAAAGCGCAGCATGGCTTCTTTGGCATCAAATTTTTGAATGTATTTGACTTGAAATTGTTGAATTTGACTTGGTAAGTTAGATAAAGCTCTTCTTAAATGATGTGAATGAGAAATGAGCTTGAATTGGTATTTTATAGCTTTTGGTGGTCACTTTTTCTTCATAGTAGTGTGATGGCCCACTACATGTCTTTTCATTTTTCTTTGAAAACTTGTAGCTTTGAAACTTTCTTATTTAAATTTAGGAGCATTAGGAATTTATTACATATTAAAACATAAATTACATTTGAAACCAAACTTCATTGAACAAATTTACCTATTACCACTCCTCCATTGTGGATTTATGCATGGAATGACAGATTTTGGTGACCTTAACCCTAATGACCTAATGGAGACACTAAAATGGATGAAGACCATGATCAAATGACTGAAATGAATATGAATACCTTGTAATGATGACCGATACAAATGAGATATGGTAATGAGAAACAAGTGAAATTTTTTGGAAGGAGCAAAAATAGTCTTAGACACCACTAGCCCGTGAACAAATTTTTATTTGAAGACCTATTAAAACCATAAAATTTTGACTCAACACCCTAAAAAAAACTTTGAAAGAGCACATTTGATCACTATTGATAGACAAAACTGACTAACACTAGCAAAGTCCACCCTTCATCAAAATTTCAACATGACGGACTTATGGCTTCTTCGCTAATTTATTTGATTACAGATAACTCAGTCTACATATAGTATAGGTATCTCTCAGCCTTGGGATCTCTTAAGCAAATTTCACATGTTGGATTACAAATTTGTACCCATGCAAAATTTGTCAGGTGTCAAAAGTTTCCAGCCAAGTGTTCCACTCCTATCGTTGATGCTACATTGTATCAACGACTTGTTGGTAGCCTTTTGTACTAAGCTTATAGTCCTCCCAATATATCTTATGTAGTTGGGTTGGTTTCCCACTTCATACAAGAACCAAATGAACTTCATTGAAAAGTTGCAAAAATAATTCATTGCTACATTATTAGGATACACGTGAAATAAAATAATCTTTTGATGTTAATGTAAATATAATTGGTTATTTGAGCCCAATTTGGCTGGTAATATTGAGTACTGGAGGTCCACATTTGTCTCTTTCATCTTGGCTCTGGTCTTTTTTTTTGGTCTAGCAAGAAATAGGGTGCCATCAAGATTTCTTTTATAGATACAGAGAAGCAAGGTATTCTTAATGCTGCCAAAAATATATATTTGGATTCAATATATTCAATAGGACAAAACTATGATTTGGTGTATTAATTAGAGTGTTATCCATATTTGCAATCAGTTAGTAGCATAAATACATCATATAGAAATCTGCATGCATTACATTGGACAGTTGATTCATGATACAATTATTGATTTGTAGTATTATTACACTGAATTGTAGATTGCTGGCATATTTACTAAATTATTGACAAATATTTTGTATGTACAACTTCGTATCTTGCTGGAGGTGTTACACCATTTTTTGGTCATCTAACCTATTATCATTAGATGGACCCAATTACACCATGTAAGACCAATTTTACCCTAATTAAAATTGCTTTCACTATGTTAAAACAGGAAACCCCAAAAGGAAACATTAAACAAACCTATATTTGTTTGATTTTCCTTATGGAATAATTAATTAAACCATAATTTAATTATTATTCCCAGTCATGTTTAACCCAAAATCAAATAAATTAATTAGATAAACCTTTATTTATGTTATTATTTTCTAGGAATAATTATTTAAATCCTATTTAGATAATATTCCTTGTTAAATATGACCAAATCACCTACAAATAATTAAATAAATCATTATTTATTTGATTATCTTTCAACCACTTCCTTAAATAATTAAATAAATCATTATTTATTTGATTATCTTCCAATACTTCTTAAATAATTAAATAAATCATTATTTATTTAATTATCTTTCTCAACTACTTCCTTAAATAATTAAATAAATCATTATTATTTATTTGATTATCTTCTTTATAACCGTTTCCTTAAAAATATAAATAAATCATTTATTTATTTATTTTAATTAATCAAGGGATTTGACCCAAGTCAAATATTCTTCCCTCCAAATATAATAAAATATTCCATGTGCTGTGATCTTAGATTTGGTTAACATTATTTTAATCATAATTGGCATCTAGAATGACCCAATATTTTGTTGCAAACAGAGGGTTTTTCCATCATTCTTTCATCTTTTTGCCTATTATAACACTCGATCTATACACTTGGAAGGTCACATCTCCATCATTTGCTCCCATTGAGCTCTACTCTTTGCATTGGGTTTTCTACATCAACTAGAGAGAGAAATCTTAGATCTGAAGTGCTGAGGACTTCCAAGAACCCATCCCACTGAGGAGAATTGGATACTCCTTCTGGTTTTCCTCCCAGGTGCCCCATTAATACAAAAAATCTTTCAAAAAATCGTTCTTGTCTTGTCTATTGGTACATGGAGCAAACCCTTATTTTTACTGCTTAATGTCTTTTCATGTATAGATCTGGTTGTTTGCAGCTCTTTTCTTGTTCTACTAACCACAGATCTGAAGATATTGGTAGCCACTTTTGTTGTTAGGGCTATTAGTTATGCGTAGCTAAAGTGGTCATTTTTCGTACACTTCGACAAAGGATTCATACTAACAAATGGTGACTCCACACGGGTTTTAAATTATGATCGCTGTCGTTTTTCATATTCTTGCATATCCAGCTACTTCAGACCCTAGGGTTTCTGTTCAGCTGTTTATTTTTCCTATTTTTATGTTGTTTTTCTCACATAAAACCCTAAAACATCAATATTTCTAACTTCCGTGTGTTTCTGGCCCTATTGCGCAGGTAAGCAACACCAGCCGCATCTGAGACGACAACTTTTCTGAAAATCTGCCGCCGAGACAACCGGAACGGGGGGTCACACTTTTTGGCCCATAACCATTAATTGACCTCTAGGTTTTTTACTTTTCTGCCTTTTCTGTCGGGACTCAGACTCAAAAGAATAGGTCGACCCTGACCCGCCGCTTGTTGATTTTTCTTCCGTGACGCCCGCCTATTGCTTCTGCTGTGGTCTCTAATCCCCCCCACGCCCGCCACCAAGCCCTGATCGCTATCATTTAAGTGGGAACCCAGCTCTCAGGGCTTGTGTACCTCCACACCAGTGGTGAGTTTTTATTGTTTCAATCGTCTCTGCTTTTCTAGCTTCTGCCTCCTTTTTCCGCCCCTCACACTCCTTTCATCCCTAATCACCTTTCTGATGTTCAAATCACCTCTTGTAGTTTTGTTTGGACCTCCTTTTAGGGCCTCCTCCTTGCCCCTTCTGCTTTTTTCTGATTTCCTCCTTTTTTCCAGCCACCTTGCCTCCGTCTCTTGGTTGTGATCTGCACCTCTTTTTGTACTATCTCAGATCCTGTCTTTTAACTTAGATCTATCGGCCCTTTTCCAGTGGTGTTTTGAATAGATTTTTCCTCTTTTAGAGTAGTTTTAGAGACCCCGCCTTTGGGTTATATTGATGCAGTGGTTAGTTTGTCAATGTTCGTTATTTTTACACCTTATTGTCTTGCAGATTTCTTTTCAGCTATTATAATTTTTCTTGCTCAAAACGAAAAAGTATTAAAATTAAAATTAAATTCACATCACACATCAATTCTAAGTGAATAAGCACTTGGTTAACACCGCTCTGCAAAGACTCTGGAAATCAACTGTCACTGCACTTTTATCTGCCCCTGACATTACTTGATTCTGGTCCCTTTCCGCCCACGGTTTCCTTTTCCTCACACGCGCCCTGCGTTTTCTTAGACCCCCGGCCTTTCACCCTTAGTTTCTGCCGACCGACTCAAGCTCGCTCACTGTCGTCGAGCTAGTCCTCCTCCGACTCCTCTTCTGATTCTTTGGGTTCTCCTTTTCCTTCTAGGTTCTCCCCCTGTCACCTTCACTATGTCTGGTCCAGGGCCTAATGCTAGTGGAGCTCCCGGCCCTAATGTTGGAACTACTACTAGCGGAACCACCACGGGAACTACCTCGCCTACACCCTTGCTCCCCTTCTTGGCAGGCCTCAGCCTCCTAGATTTGGACCGGTTGATAAACGACCCTATACATCATGACGCTAGTTGGCCTGCTATGTCGACAAAGCTCCCTTCCGACATCCCAAAGTTTGAAGGTCGTGCTGGAGAAGATCCTTCAAATCATGTTTGATCTTTCCACATGTGGTGTCCATATGCCTCCATTACCGTTGACTCTGTTCATCTTAGATTGTTCCAACGCACGCTTACAGGTGAACCTTCTAAGTGGTATGTTGATCAGCCCACTTCCTCCCATACCACCTTTGCGACTCTTGCCTGGGCTTTTTTTATCTTCCTTCCAGCTTCCCCTCCGTTATGACACTGGTATCGAAATTTTGACTTCTTTCCGTCAATCATCTGCGACCCGCCTATCCGATCATGTCCAAGAATGGCGGAGATGAAAGAGCCTATGTCAATCTCCTACCTTCGAAGACCGTGTCTACATGGAATGGTTCCTTAGATCTCTCTTGCCCCCTATCGGGAAAGATGTCGCATCGTATTTTCCTCAAACCGAAGAAGCTGCCCTCCAAATGGTGTTAAAGTATGACCTGATCTATGCTCAGATGGGTTATGTTTATACTGTTCTACATGATCTCCCTAGACCCGGTGATGCCCATACACCGGGGGCACCTCATGCCGCCGAAAGTATCATTGGATCTATCTCTCATCCATCCACTCAACCTCTCATGAGCTATGGTTTTCCTGGGGGAGGGGGCACCAGTTCCTGCACTTCTCCCCCTCCCAGTAGCATGCATCCAGGATACAACATGCCTCATCCTTTTTCCCAACCTCCTGCTTACCTCAATGTTGCCCAACCTAACCATTACCCTTATCCACAGCCTGGTGCACCAGCTCCTCCAGCATATGTGCTTTCGCCTCCCTTGCCTTCTCAACCCCTGCAACAGCAGTCACCGCCCCCTCACAAGCAGGTGGATGCACAGCAAGGATTCATGGCTACCCACCCACTTGACGGACAGGTGGCCACTCCACCTTCCCCTTCTGGTGCCTCCAATTACCATATCCTCATGATGAACTCTGATCCACCTCTACCCGTCGACCTTAACCTTCAAACTTGGTCCCGCCAGTACCCCAAGCCTCCCGCTCAGTCTGCCCCCGAGCCTCCTTCTTCAGGTCCTACAGAGCCTCTTTCGACACCGAGTGGTCCCTTACATATCCCTCAACCCAAAGTTGAGGTTCATACCAAGATTCCTAAGGGACCATTACGTCGAAATGCTACTTCCAGTCGAGCTACTCATTCGTATAGCATAGTAGATGATTTGGCGCAATCTCCTACTACCATTTCCACACTGGAACTCCTCCAGTCGTTCCCTTCCCAAAATAAGGCTCTACTATCTGCTGTGGGCACTGTAGATCTTGCTGATGACCAACTGATTATTTTCGACGCCACTCAATCGGACCATCCTTCTCTTCCTCCTTCCGTCGCCTTCCAAATCCGAGTCAAGATCCAGAATGCCAATGTGTCCCGGTGTATAATTGATGAGGGGGCATCCACCTGCATGATGTCCACTTCGGTTTGGAAGCAACTTGGATCCCCTGAGCTGGCCCCTTCCACGATCACCCTTTGAGCGTGGGACGGTCATGCCTCCCAGCCCATTGGCCTGTTTCGGAACTGTCCCATCACCCTCGCCGGTAAGACCGTTTGCGTTGACGTCAAAGTCATTGACGCCCCTCTAGACTACAACATTCTATTGGGGCGAAGCTACACCTATGCCATGTCTGCTGTCCCATCCGTGGTTTTCCGCAAGATGTCTTTCCCACACAATGGAAATATAGTCACCATTGACCAACTATCTTATCATGAGCCGCCGTCTCAGACCTCCTCTGAGACGACCATCTCTTCTGTAGCCAACAAGCAAACCGTCGATTCCTTGACCAGTGTCTCCCTCAGCATTTAAAAATATTCCTCCCTGCTTGGAACCTTCCTTGGTCTTCCTCCTCCTCCTGTCTCTGACCCTACCTCATTGAATGTTTGCATGATGCAATCGTCTCAGGCTGCTCTCAAG
The DNA here is from genome assembly GCA_034641835.2 of Pinus albicaulis. Taxonomy (NCBI): domain Eukaryota; kingdom Viridiplantae; phylum Streptophyta; class Pinopsida; order Pinales; family Pinaceae; genus Pinus; species Pinus albicaulis. Next base: position 231,357,713 of record CM076571.1, on the reverse strand, counting down.
CAACCTGCTTTGGCTAGTCATCACCCGCGCTCTTTGCAACCTACTCCTAGCCCTTCACCTGTAGCTGGTAGTCATGAGCCTCTTTACCCTCCTGGAACGGTTCCTCTAAGCCTTAGCCATTTAGGAGCCGTTCCACCTGGCCACTACCCCTCTGGTCAGATACCATTCCTCGCTCCCCCACCAGGAGTGTACACGGTACCGGTCATGGCCACCCTCTCTCTTCCTAACTTGACCCTTGGGATTCCCATTTGGTACCTTGATCCTCCAGCCCCTACCTTGCCTGGTCAACCCAAACCTTATACTGCTTTGACCCCGGTTCAACTGGCCTCCATGCCTTCTCCCACTGCATCAGTGCCTTAGCCACCTCAACAGGAACCACCTCCTGTTGCGACTACTTCGGATAAGAAGGTCAAAGCTTGCAAGGGGGCATCAAAGGACAAGGCTACCCCGACAAACCCTGCTCCTCCTAAGCCTCCAAAGCATACCATCCAGTGTGCTTTGTGTGATGTTGTCGGTCACGCCTCCCATACCTGTCCTGCATTGCTTCATCTCAAGCCCATGGTTAATGTCACGCTCCCTGAGTCCGCGGTCCCAGAAGCCTCTGTTCCTTCCACGACCATGGCCAAGAACCCCATGACTATTCACACCAACCACCCCTGTGCTTTGTGTGATCTCCATGGCCATTACACCCATCTTTGTCCCCGCCTCGAGGACTTCCACACCTCTATCGCTGCGGTCCACCAATTCGAGGCCAAGCGCAATGAGTCCACCTCTCCCCTATTTGCGCATTCTGCTTCAGTAGAGCTACCACATATGACTGCTCCCATTGACATTCCCCCTCCTAATGTCGAGATGACAGAGCCTTCGTCCAACATTTTTACCTATCATCATCCATGAGACCCTCAGGGAACATTCCATCTGAATCCTCCCCTATTGTTTCCCTTGACCTTCCTTCAGCGATCATCTTGGGCTCAACATCGGTAGATCCTTTATCTGCTTACTCTTCGGTCACCCCTTGTGACGATGCGCATGTGAACCTCTCTTCTCATGATGATGATTTCGGTCACTTCACCATGTCAGGTGGTCTTTCTTCCACCAGTCACCCCATCTTCTATCACGATGACGACATTATGGAAAAAATCCCCACCCCTGACGTTACCTATTCCCCCTTACATCGAACCCATGCGTTCACACCACATCCACCCTATGGCCATTACATTGAAACCCACTATTTGGGTAAGGGGGCCCCCACATTTGAGAGACCACGAGAAGCAATTCTCCACAACTCTCCTAGTGGATCTGGTCATGTTGACTTTAGTCCCAGTATTCTTCCACATTTCGAAGAACCTCTAGAGTCCCATATCACTTCAGATCACTCTAGGGATGATACCCCTTATCATTCCCTCATCTTACATCAGCAACCCAGTCTCTTAGACATTATTGTTGACCAACATATAGCTTTTCTACGAGAGCATTAGTTCATTATCTCCAAATCCTCTTTTTGGGATAGTGACACTAGGTATGCCAACTCCGAAACTTAAGGTCCATTTGATCCCTATATGCAGTACCAAAAGAGATTGGTAATCCTCCATTTCCTTTCTCACACTGCATAACCACAACGAGAATAAATGGCACACCACATCATTTAAATGTGTTTAGATTCCCCTTTTTTCTAAATACATTTTGGCATGACCACACCATGCTCGGGGGCACCTATGCCCCTCAACCATAACCCTCCTCACCTCATTTTTGGAGAGGAGGTTGTCTTACCAATCGAGTGTGATATCCCTTCCCTTCATCTGGTTGTTGAACTTCTCCCTGACACCCAACCTCTAGAACAAAGACTTATCATGCTTGAGCGTGCCTCTGAAGACCGCCGTGTTGCATTGCAAACCATGGAAGTTGCCAAGAAACGCACCAAACGCTCACTATGACCGAAAAGTCCAGCCTCGTCCTTTTCACGAAGGCAACCTTGTTCTATTATATGACCAGGTCCATGATGTCCTTGGTCACAGGAAGTTCGACTCATTATGGCTAGGCCCTTACGTCATCCGTAAGGAGCTTGGTAAGGGGGCATACCTTTTAGAGGACTTCAAAGGAAATCCTCGCAATGCACTCTATCTTAAGAAATATTACCCTTAGCATTTCCCTTCTGAGATGCGTGTTTTATTTTCTGTTCGATAGCCAGCATCCTTTTTGTACTTTCATCCTTCGCCAAGACCTATTTTGTGCAAGAAGGATCACTTCACCTCTCCTTCACATCAAACTTCCTCACTTACAACACTTGTACTTGGGGCACCGTTTTTCCTCCTTACTTGTCTTTGTTCGTGTCGATTTTCGTCATGAGTTACCATCTTGGACTCATGGTTTTATGGTCCCCCATTAGGCCTTTTACTGTGTGGCAGCACCATAGAGTCGCCCTTGTTTAGAGCATGCAAGTTGAGTCATCATTGCATTCATGGAGTCTATCCCGAGTCCCTTTATACCCCGTTATAGCCCTCCATCCTTCATTGCTTGGTCTCTCTCTTGTGTCGCATATTATGACCTTCAGTCCCACTGTCCCCTATCCCTTACGATATTGTGTCAGTCGCTGCCATGTCATTCATGCCCTTTATGCTCTAACAAGGGAAGTCGTCCATTAGCTACTCAGTCCTTTCCACTTCACTATCATCATTAGTGTCAGTCTGTCCGTCGCTCTACTGTTTTCTCTCGTGCCTTAGTTGAGGGTCTCTCATTGCCTCACCTATGGCGGACCTCCTTCTGTCGACATCAGCTCATTCATTCCAGAAGCCAGGTCTAGAGGGCGGTGTACCTTGGTTCCAGCTTCCACTCTTGTTCGGTGCCTCGGATCAGGCAAAGGGATCTCTCCTTGCCCTTTGACTTGATTTTTTCTCCAGCTCCTTTCAGCATGATCGAGATCCGTATACTTGATGGTCCAGTGATCCAGCAGCAGCTCTTGATGATTCCCAGGTGTGTGTGAGATGTCTCAACCCTCATGAGGGGGTGGCCCTGCAGGTAGCCCCCCACATGCCCGGATGACCTCTTCCTTGCAGCCTTCGATGCAGCTCCAGATATTTGATGATGTTGGGCGTAGCCACTTGCAGTGCCTCTTTGATTTGCATGTATCAGTCAGATTTTGTGAGCCCTTCCCAATTTACAGGGGGCATTTGGGTTGTATTTGTATCTCATGTACTCAGATATTATTGTACAAGTCCTGGCTGTTATCCCAGGCACAACATTCCTCATTGTATTTCTATCTGTCTCATGATTATACCAGCTGTACTTTATGGTTCGGTCCCTTGTTTACTGGACACACTATTCTTTTGTACTTCGTCTCGGCGGGCATAGGTATGCCTCCCCTGCCGCCTTCAGTACAGGTACCCTCTCATAAAAAGAGACTTGTCGTACCTACGAGTCTCATCTCCTCAAGGTCTAGTTCTTCAGCACACTATCTACCTCGCATTTCTCTCTTTGACTTCCCTTTTGTTGTCTAGTGATTGAGTTCTTACAACGTACTTCGGTCATACGTTTTTCTCCTGACACTCGCACGCTGGGGGGCAATCTGTTACACCATTTTTTGGTCATCTAATCTATTATCATTAGATGGAGCCAAGTACACCATGTACGACCAATTTTACCCTAAGTAAAATTACTTTCACTATGTTAAAACAGGAAACCCCAAAAGGAAACATTAAACAAACCTATATTTGTTTGATTTTCCTTATGGAATAATTAATTAAACCATAATTTAATTATTATTCCCAATCATGTTTAACCCAAAATCAAAGAAATTAATTAGATAAACCTTTATTTATCTTATTATTTTCTAGGAATAATTATTTAAACCTTATTTAGATAATATTCCTTGTTAAATATGACCAAATCACCCACAAATAATTAAATAAATCACTATTTATTTAATTATCATTCAACCACTTCCTTAAATAATTAAATAAATCATTATTTATTTAATTATCTTTCAACCACTTCCTTAAATAATTAAATAAATCATTATTTATTTAATTGTCTTTCAACCACTTCCTTAAATAATTAAATAAATCGTTATTTATTTGATTATCTTCTAACCGCTTCCTTAAAAAGATAAATAAATCATTTATTTATTTATTTTTGACTAATCAAGGGATTTGACCCAAGTCAAATACCTTTTCCCTCCAACAAATATAATAAAATATTCCATAAAAGGTGGATCTAGATTTGGTTAACATTATTTTAATCATGCATCAAGATCTAGAATGACCCAATATTTTGTTATAAATAGGAGGGTTTTTCCCATCATTCTTCACCTTTTGTTGCCTATTAGATCACTCTGGATCTATACACTTGGTCACATATCTCCATCATTTGCTCCCATTGAGCTCTATTCTTTGCATTGGGTTTTCTACACCAACTAGAGAGAGAAATATTAGATCTGAAGTGCTGAGGACTTCCAAGAACCCATCCCACTGAGGAGAATTGGATACGCCTTCTTGTTTTCCTCCCAGGTGCCCCATTAATACAAAAATTCTTTCAAAAATTGTTCGTCTTGTCTATTGGTATATGGAGCAAACCCTTGTTTTTACTGCTTAATGTCTTTTCAATCTTAGATCTGGTTGTTTGCAGCTCTTTTCTTGTTCTACTAACCGCAGATCTGAAGATATTGGCAGCCACTTTTGTTGTTAGGGCTATTAGTTATGCGTAGCTAAAAGGGTCCTTTTTCGTACACTTCGACAAAGGATTCACACTAACAGGAGGTGAGGAAATTTATTCTGGAAGTGGGTAGAGGGTGGTATTAGTCCTTGTTTTTTTTCCTACTATTTTGTGAATTTTTTACATGGATACCTCTCATGGCCTTGTAACGAGGACCCTTTGAAATTTAACCTCATTTTTATACTTTCTCGAGTTTCACTTAAGGGGTCGTATGTACATACCCAGTTTAAGTTCACTTTCTCTGCTGGTATACCTTTAAACCACCTTGTGAAATCCTATACCTCTCCTAATTTTTGGTAAATAGAAGGCATCACTCTGCATTTCAAAACATAGTAGATTTAATAGATGCAGTGATTCTCTTGTTCCTTATATTTGTTTGAGTCTATTCATTTTCTAAGTTCTATTTTCTTGTATGAAAATTAAGCCTCATATTTTTTTTTTTTCTAAGTAAGTCTAAAATCTATTATATGAACATATAGTACAGAGCGATACTAGCCTTAAGCAGGCACATTGTCAGCAAAATGACAAAAATAGAGCTGCCCTGTGCGGGAAACCAGCTCGAGTAGAGTGTAAGAGCTGCCTCTTCCGAGGAAACCAGCTTTAGCATAACAGTTATAAACAAAAAGACAGAGTCACCCACGAGGGGAAACCGACTCATTCTATGTTTGTAATTGAGAACTGAAACAACAGTATAAACCAGAAAATCAAAGAGTCCTAGCAGGATTACATGGATTTGCAAAACCACTAGAGGCCGTAATCGCCTGAAGGCTGCTCCTCCTCTATCCTGCACCATCCTGCGCTTTCATCAGTGTGGGCCGGGTTGCTCTGAAAAGCATCTGGTTCAGCATATTGAACGCCATCCTGTGAGTCTTTAGCATGCTGGTGGGCAGAGCTGCCTGCTCCAGCTTCGCGAGCCTCATCAGTACCTGTAATGAAGGTGAATTGCGGAGAGGGAGAGAGCACAGCCTCGTTCGGGATGGAGGAAGGCGGAGGGGCGGGAGTGGTCTCAGCTACCTCTTTAAAAGAGACAGTGACAGTAGCAATGATCAAAGGCTTGTTGGATTGACTTTGAAAGTGAAAAATGGCGGAAGAGGGACTGTGGAGAGGCGCAGCAGGGAGGGGAGCAGCAGGAGATCTGGAAGAACCTGGACGGGGTCTGCGCGAGGCAGGGGAAGTGCAGTTGCGCATATTGTAGGAATGGCGCCTCACTCGAGGCCTTTCGAAGCTATCTACAGGGGAAGACGAATCCGAAGAACTAGAGGGAGAGCGCCAACCTCTGGAAGAAGAGGCTCTCGGATTACCCCGCCGGCATCGAAGCCGATGCCTCAATCTGGGCATGGAGGGGCATAAGTCGAGACGAGGGCCAGACAGGAGTCGAGGAGGCGGCGCGATCCAGAGAGCAGACGAAGTAGCGTTCAAACCAGAGCAAAATGGACTGTGGGAGAAATGCAGGCCGGGATAAAGATCGAGACAGCAAGTAAGCAGACACCGACGGCCAACCTGCGTGCGGAAACTGGGCAAGGAGGCCTCCACAGGGCAACTAAAATTGAGCGGCTTAACCTGCCGAGTCATGAAGCGCCGGAGGGAGTGACGGACCAGAGTGGTATGGAGATTGTCCTGCAGAGCAACCAGACGGAAATAGAACTGCAAAAGCCGAATGATCCTTGCGTGAGGACTCGCGTTCAAGTAGGGCAGGTCGATTCCTCGTCGATCCCACCATCGTAAATGCTGCGTTGGGTGGAGTAAATTCGCAGTAAGCATGGCTGCGAGGATTAAATGCTGACGAGCCCGAGGCCACGTGCTAGCCCGTGGCATACCAGCCTTCCGGACGCCCCTAATCACCCGCATCCGGGGAAAATTAAGCCTCATATTATCCTATCGTCTGTAGTTTTATTTTACAATAGAAATCCCCTTCTTAAAAACGCCTAGTCCGAAATCTACAAGAATTAAAACCTATATAAAAGGACCCATTTAAGATAAACATGTATTATAAACAACCATTAAAAGTAGCAGACTCATCACGGAAAATCGTTAAAAGTAAAATCACGATCACAGGTTTGGTTTTTGGGTTTGATTTTGTGAATATCTCGTTAGAGATAGAGGAGAGAACTCGTTGATTAAAATAAAGTTCCTCTTCCTTTGGTCGAGTAGTCCATTCCTCCTCCTTTTAGAGGTGAGTCACTAACCATACCTTGATCTCAAGAATAATCTATTATATGGCTTCAAATATCTTGATATAGACATAGAATCGGATACGAGGATGTTGAGAGGGAATTGAATGTAAAAATATCCTCTTCCGTAGCTAAAATGCAGGCCTGGCGAAGAAGAATGATTTTCCACTGATTATCAAAGATAGAACCTTTATTCAGGAAATAAGCATTAAAACCTTTACATAAGGAGAGATCAAGAGAGGGGAAGAAGAAACATGCTTGACTACTATCCTCAGGTGGAGAATAACTTTAAAAGACAAGAGGAGCAAATGTTATATGAGAAGCCCTATATACCCATGCTTTTCAACAGAAAATCTGCACAAAGGGACATCAAACTGCAATGTTGTGGGAGTGGAGACAATATATACTTTTAAAATAACACAAGAAACTAGGGTATAGGTCATATAAATGATAGGCATTGGAAGTCAAGGTAGTGGTATCCATTTTTCAAATTTTAGCCGGGAATAATGAGTTCCTCCCGCTAAAACTTTATAATGAAGAGCCAAAATCATTGTCATGTTATATTAGTGGGGATGGTGGAAGATAAGTTTGCATAGGGAAATTTATATGGCATTCATTGATGCTCATTATAACATAAATATAGTGTAGTTAATTCTTATTATAATATAATTTTAGTGTAGTATATTAATTAACTATCTAGTCTAAGACTATGTTGTCTCTATCTAGACCAACTTCTTGTAATTATCTAAAGGTCATGTATGTAGTGGCAACAAGTTCACTTACCTTCAATATGCTCATCAATTATGTTGCATTGCCATGGCTAACACACTATCAAACACATTTCCAAATTTTATTATCCTTTGGTGAATTTGTGTTGCAACACTTCATTGATCGTCTATCCTTGTTAGGCTAGACATCCTTCATCCTCCTCGTCCACACGAAACTAGTACATCATCCTAAATGTCTCAGGGATCATTATGAGTCGGTCATGAGGGCTATGAAACATATAAACTAGTCATGCACCATTTATCATGTTTGATTAGCATGTTATATATAATAAAATTTCTAGTGGAACCTAGAGGAAGGTCCTTACATTATTCCCAACTTGAATTGTTAACATCCCCATAAATACAACCCGATCAACTTCTTCAATGAAATGGGTGTGTATAGTGAAGAAAAATTCCAAAATTTTTCATTAAAACATGGATTTAATACCATTTATCATGGGGCTAGAATTTTTATTGCACTTGAGTGTCTAATACCACTCAAGGAACATGCTCACCAAGCATATTCAATGTGACCTTACTAGTTAAGCATGACCACCAACCACTTGTATCTCATGTGTTGCAACTAACTTCCATGTTCAAACCAAAATTAGGTTAGGTGCCTCAAACATGAAGTAACCCACAAATAATCACATAGATACTCTTTAAGGGATATTTAGATTTCAACTTCAATATGGGAGCCATGGCATTTTATTCTACATAAAGAGCCACAAGAATTGTTAGTGTGTATGGTTTTCTAGTAATAATGTGTGCACATTATAAGAATGTGAATGTGTTATTAGAATTTGTGCATATTTTTTTAATGCATGTATATCTATAATTATCTATATAATAATATGGATTTATATTAATTGATCAAGTCAATAGTTTCATCTAGCCCAGGGCTCGAGTCCATTTATGAGGGACTGCAAAACTCTTCTTGGGGTTCTTTAGCTTTGTTTTTGGTTTCCCTTTTATCCTAGAGAGTAGAGAAATATATGAAATGGATTATGACTTAGTGTTTTCAGAAGATTTAGAAGTTATGAGTTTCTCCGATTTGTTTTTTTTCTTTTCCTTCATCTCAAGTGTAATTGGCCTTGCCCTCCTTGGATGAACTGGTGATGGAAAGCCTTGCCTCAATGACGAAGTAACGTAAAATTGATATTGTTGAGAATATTTGAATGCATATGCAATATTAAAATTTATAGACAAAATGGTATTTATAATTTGAACACTATAGATGGATTCAAATACCCCTTTGTCTCTAAATTTTAACACTGTAGATGGATTCAGAGATCCCTATAGTGAAATGTAACACTTCAGTATCAAAATTTCAATTTTCTGTTTTCAGAGTGACACAATTAAAAAATACTAACATAAATTACTAATTCATATAGTTTTTGTACTCATTATTTGGACATATTTTTATTCGTGGACTATAGTAGTCATTTATGTTAACCATTATTAATTTTGTCAATTATTATCTAGTCATATATTTTATTCCTTGCCTAAATTAGTCATTTTAGTTAGTCGCTTTTAGTTTCATCACTTATTATTTAGTCATATATTTTATCCCTAAACCAAATTAGTCGTTTAAGTTAGTAAGTTTTAGTTTGGTCACTTAAAATTGCTCAAATTTAGTAGTAATTCACTTGAAATAACTGCGGTGACTAACGTTTTTAGTCGCCTAGTCACTAATTTCATAATTTTCTACTAGTGTAAAGAAGAAGCCCTAACATATGATGAAATCCTAAAGGCTACCATGAAATAACATATTATTTTCATGGATAAAATAATGATGGAAGTTGACAAATATAATCTTATTAATGGTGTGCTAGAGGCGGAATTATTCCTCAAAATGAAAAGCTTAACCTTTATACCTCTATCCTCCCATTATACAGGCTCACAGATAATATATACAGGTTTAACCCAGTGTAATCTTCATAACAGAACTATGGTAAAGAGGCAATCGGTGAATCATATGGCCAAATCAAAATATAAAGGAAAGCAGATGATTCTAAAAAATATAGTTGAGACTAGCAAGCGAGGCAGGAAAACAATGAAAGTGATATTAGAGAATATCTCGCAAGCTTACTCTATAGGTAATCCTACAAAAATCAAAACTATCATTCAGGGATGGGAAAAAGAAAGTCACAGTAATGAGGAAGATATTGAGGCATTGGAGGAAATTATGGATTTTTTTAATGATCCAACAAATACTAGAGGCCGTCTTTTGCTATTTAACCAAACTGTTCATACATACTAGATAATGAAATATGTCCTGGCCAAAGCAATGCAAAGTCTTCATCCAGGTCACGGGATTCCAACACCAACAATACTGCAATTACTTCAGGATATCAAGATTCAGTTCCAAGACATCAAGGTGTCATAGTATCAAGCAAAAGCTCGAATAGGCCGCATTGAAAGGAAGATTCAATAATGCAGCAAGTGAGCATGCTTGGTTCCACTGCAAAGGATCCAACATCGATAGACTCTTCGAATGGGTAGCAACCTAGATTAAGTTTTAATGAATTTTTCAGATAGTGTTTTTGTTTTCAGTTGTTACTTAACTAATGTTTTAAACAGTAAAATGGCCATTCTGGCGAGTAGAAGAAGGAAACAACATCAATTTTGGATGGCTTTTAATGCGTTATGGTGGCCAACAGACCTGGTTTCCTTCAGGCAGGTTGAGGCCATTAACTTTGTATATGATGCAACCTTCCCTTTTATGATAAATAGAAAATAGTAAGGATCTATCAAATTTACAATATATATATATATATATATATATATATATATATATAGTAAAATGACCATATTTAAGGATTAAATTTGCATAGGCTTGTAGATGACATTGAGCTCTTTCCAACGAGCTATTATATGCATTCTAACTCCTCATATGCCGATAGAAACTGATTTTAAAATTTGATATATAATGATTTTTTAGGCTAGCCGACATCAACCTACATATACAATTCAACTCCTAATCAAGTGATGTGTCTCTTCATCATAACTCAAAAACTTGTATAAATATAAGCTTGAACTCTTCATTATGTCCATCAATTTTCAGAAAATACATAAGACAAAAAGGTGATAAGTGTTCACATCTCGTGAACCAAGGAGGCCAAGGAGTATAAATTTTCGACATAATTTTTTGATTGGGTTATAATACAAGATCTTGAGAAGTAGACCTTGGAGCTACAACAACCTACTTTGGACCTGTGGTAAACTAGACACAGACCTATTGTAAATTTATTCTTGGATCTTGGGTTATCATTTGTGTATTCTTCCTAGAATCTCAGATTAATACTCAGAACTATGGAAGGATATATAAAGGAGTTCGAAACAGTGAATAAAGTCACTCCGAGGATCATCGCTACAACTCAGACAAGTCTCCTGTGGAATAAATATATATACACATACCTCATACCTTTGTTGTGGAGATCAGAACAGTGAAGACAACCACTCGGATTAGCATCACTAAAACTCATACAAGTCTCCTATAGAATATATCTACCTCGGACCTATGTTGGGGAGCTCAGAAAAGTGAAGACTATCACTCAGATTTGTGGAAGATACCTATGGAGGATAAAACCATGCAGACTAGAGGCTTAGAGCCACAAGACTCAAACCTGTGGGATATAATAATTATGCACAAATACCACTATAGAAGCTCGTATACTTAAGTAAAAACTTTTGAAGAGGCTCATATCTATGTTGGCGGCCTTGTTGCAGATATTCGAGACCTACATTCTTGTAGGACCTGTGGACATGTGGTTGAATGATAATTTTTAGGGCTCAGTCTACAAATCAACAGTTGTTGGGTGCTAAAAGGTGTCTTTTAAAACTCCTAATTTCCTCACATTAATTATCAACCTGGGTAAGTCTTTTTGTTTCAAGAGTGTACACAATATGTGCAAGTTATATTCCAGAGAGTAATGTTTCCTAAATTGTAATATAGATCTTGACACAAGAATAAATGGAAGCATCTAATAAAATCCAATTGAAATTATTAAAGGGAATATTAAAGTGCAATCTGCTATTGAAATCAAATCTTACAACAATCCAAAGAATGGTATCATCAGTCGAGAGCACAGTAATAATAATTCACTCCTACTTAGCTGATTCAATCTAGATTATACTAATTTCTGCAAAGAAATTAAGACAGAAATGGTATCACTTCTGAGAGTCTCATAGAAATAATTAAACTCTTACATATGATTTTAGCAATGCAATGTGTTGTCTTAAATAACTCACGCTGTAATGAACAAGATTCAGATCAAATGGTAACGAAGTAAATCATAAACAAAACACATAATATCTCAATACAGGAAAATAATAAATAGCTAATGAAATGAACTCATGGTAACAAGAAATTATCAAATAAATCACACGCTACAAGAATAAAAAATATAACACAGGAAAGCAGTGAACTCTACCAGGGGCCAGGCCCTTATCCACTAGCAGGCACTGCTAAGCTACTTCAGATAATGCGAATGAAAACAACAACTTCAAATATTCATCAAAATTGAGTAGCATTACAATATAATTCTTTTCAGAACTACGTTTTTTCCATAATTATTCTCATAAATAAATCTATATTCCCTTTCATAATTCTCTCCATCCTCCTCTCTTTGATCTCTGTTTTTCATTTAAATACACAGAGCAGAGAGAAGTTACAATAGAGATGATTACAAAATGACCCCCATAACAAAATTGGATTGTTCATAACCAATTGATCAACAAGATCATATATGAAATATCTTTCCATCAATCATTCAACAGGAACAAGTCGAAATTGGTATTGCAACTGAGATAATTTGGAAAATGGTTGCAACATCGAATCTGGGAAAAACGTCTTCAGAGAACCTTCCGTTTCTCTTAATACTAACCGAATTTGGGAAAATTTCTCTTCGGTAAAGTTAATTTGGTCCGTTCTGGACAAAACCGATGTTTCAGATTTTTCAGATTCTTCTCCATTTTCCCAAAACGTCCAATACAAAGCTGTCACTTCTTATTCCAACGAATTTCTAAGTTGGAATATTTAATAATGAGCTGGAGATCAAATATGCAATCTGGAGAATATCTTGGAGTCTAAAATGGTGAGTGATGTTACAAAAAATTTATTAATAAACCATCATTGATAAAATCATGCATAATAATCATCAATTTATTAATAATATTTATCCATAAGAGCATAAATAATTACAATATGGAATTATATGATAAACCATGATAAATGACGTGATAACGAATGGTAGAAATGGATGAAATAGGTGTTAAAATGTGATAATAATAATGAAAAACTAGCGGGCCAACATACCCCCAAACTGAATATATTGCATGTCCTCATGTAACTCAAAGCCTCTTTATTAACCAAGAAATAATACAAAAATTGTTCATCCCAACTCATGAAATGGATGGAACAAATGAATTCTTCCTCAAATAATGAATATTCAATGTTAGAAATCTTGATGAAGGCATAACAATTTTTACATTTGACATTCAACTATATGTATATGAATTTGCAGCAAGTAAGCATGCTTGGTTCCTTTATGAGATCAACATCGATAGACTCTTCTGATGGGTAGCAACCTAGATTAAGTTTTAATGAATTTTTTGGATAGTGTTTTTGTTTTCACTTGTTACTTAAGTAATGTTCTAAACAGTAAAATGGCCATTGTGGTGAGTAGAAGAAGGAAACAACATCAATTTTGAATGGCTTTTAATTCGTTATGGTGGCCAACAGACCTGATTTCCTTCGGGCAGGTTGAGGCCACTAACTTTGTATATGATGCAACCTTCCCTTTTATGATAAATAGAAAATAGTAAGGATCTATCAAATTTACAATATATATATAGTAAAATGACCATATTTAAGGATTAAATTTGCATAGGCTTGTAGATGACATTGAGCTCTTTCCAACGAGCTATTATATGCATTCTAACTCCTCATATGCCGATAGAAACTGATTTTAAAATTTGAAATATAATGATTTTTTAGGCTATCCGATATCAACCTACATATACAAGACAACTCCTAATCAAGTGATGTGTCTCTTCATCATAACTCAAAAACTTGTATAAATATAAGCTTGAACTCTTCATTCTGTCCATCAATTTTCAGAAAATACATAAGACAAAAAGGTGATAAGTGTTCACATCTCGTGAACCAAGGAGGCCAAGGAGTAGAAATTTTTGACATAATTTTTTGATTGGGTTATAATACAAGATCTTGAGAAGTAGACCTCGGAGCTACAACAACCTACTTCGGACCTGTGGTGAACTAGACACAAACCTATTGTAAATTTATTCTTGGATCTTGGGTTAGCATTTGTGTATTCTTCCTAGAAGCTCGGATTAATACTCAAAACTATGGAAGGATATATAAAGGAGTTCGAAACAGTGAATAAAGTCACTCTGAGGATCATCACTACAACTCAGACAAGTCTCCTGTGGAATAAATATATATACATATACCTCATACCTTTGTTGTGGAGCTCAAAATAGTGAAGACAACCACTCGGATCAGCATCACTAAAACTCATACAAGTCTCCTATAGAATATATCTACGTCAGACCTAAGTTGGGGAGCTCAGAAAAGTGAAGACTATCACTCAGATTTGTGGCAGATACCTATGGAGGATAAAACTATGCAGACCAGAGGCTTAGAGCCACAAGACTCAAACATGTGGGATATAATACTTATGCACAAATACCACTATAGAAGCTCGTATACTTAAGTAAAAACTTTTGAAGAGGCTCATATCTATGGTGGTGGCCTTGTTGTAGATATTCGAGACCTACATTCTTCTAGGACCTGTGGACATGTGGTTGAATGATAATTTTTAGGGCTCAGTCTACAAATCAATAGGTGTTGGGTGCTAAAAGGTGTCTTTTAAAACTCCTAATTGCCTCACATTAATTATCAACCTGGGTAAGTCTTTTTTCTTCAAGAGTGTACACAATATGTGAAAGCTATAAATCCAAAGAATAATGTTTCCTAAATTTTAGTACAGATCTTAATCACAAGAATAAATGGAAAATATCTAATGAACTCCAATTGCAATCATTACAGTAAATATCAAATTGTAATCTGTTATTGAATTCAAATCTCACAGTAATATAAAGAATGGTATCATCAACTGAGAGCACAGTAATAATAACTCACTCCTACTTAACTGATTCAGTCTAGATTATACTAATTTCTACAAATCAATTAAAATAGAGACAATATCACTTCGGAGAATCTAATAGTGATAATTAAACTCTTACGGATGATTTAAGAAGTGAAATATGCTATCTCAAATAACCCACGCTGTAACAAATAAGATTCAGATCACACAATAATGAAATATCTCATAAACAGAACGTGTAATACAAAAATATAGTAAGGTGATAAACAACTAATGAAATGAACTCATGGTAATAGGCATTTATCAAATCAATCACACTCTGCAAGAATCACAAATATAACACAGAGGAGAAATTAACGCTACCAGGGGTCGAACCCTTAACCACCAACAGGTACTGCTCAAACTACTTCAGATGAGGTGAATGGAAACAACAACTTCAATTAATCATTAAACTAGAGCAACATTACAATGTAATCGTGTTTTTCAACAACGCAGTTCATGATTAAGTTTACAATTCGAAAAGTAACAACCCTCCCCCTTTCTTTTACAAACGTATCCTTTTATAACCAGAAAGAGGAGAAAGTAAATAGTAAATGTGATCCCTCATAACAAAATTTGATTTTTCCCAACAACTTGATTAGCAAGAAAATATATTTCCATCAATCATTCAACAGGAACAAGTTGAATTTGGTATTTCAACTGACATAATTTGGAAAACGACCACAACAATGAATCTAGAAAAATCATCTTTAGAGAACCTTCGTTTTCTCTTAATACAAATCGAATTTGGGAAAACTGCATCTTAAAAAAGTTAATTCTGTTTGTTTTGGACAAAACCCATGTTTCAGATTTTTGATATTCTTCTCCATTTCCCCACAACATCCAATGCAAAACTGTCACTTCTTATTCCAACGAATTTCTAAGTTGGAATATTTAATGATGAGCTATAGATCAAATTTGCAATTTGGAGAATATCTTGGAGGCTAAAATGGTGAGTGATGTTACACCAAATTTAATAATAAACCATCATTGATAAAATCATGCATAATAATCATCAATTTATTAAAAATAAAGGAGAAGAAATAATATTTATCCATAAGAGGATAAATAATTATAAAATGGAATTATATGATAAACCATGATAAATGATGTGGTAAATAATGGTAGAAATGGATGAAATAGGTGTTAAAAAGTGATAATAATAATGAAAATCTAGCGGCCCAACATACCCCCAAACTAAATATATTGCATGTCCTCATGTAACCCAAAGCCTCTTTATTAACCAAGCAATAATACAAAAATTGTTTATCCCAACTCATGAAATGGATGGAACAAATGAATTCTTCCTCAAATAATAAATATTCAATTCTTGCAATCATGATGAAGGCGTAAAATTTTTTACATTTGACGTTCAACTATATGTATATGAAGTTGTAGCAAGTGAGCATGCTTGGTTCCACTGCAAAGGATCCAACATCGATAGACTCTTCTGATGGGTAGCAACCTAGATTAAGTTTTAATGAATTTTTCGGATAGTGTTTTTGTTTTTAGTTGTTACTTAACTAATGTTTTAAACAGTAAAATGGCCATTGTGGCGAGTAGAAGAAGGAAACACCATCAATTTTGGATGCATTTTAATGCGTTATGGTGGCCAACAGACCTGGTTTCCTTCGGGCACGTTGAGGCCACTAAATTTGTAAATGATGCAACCTTCCCTTTTATGATAAATAGAAAATAGTAAGGATCTATCAAATTTACAATATATATATATATATATATATATATATATATATATATATATATATATATATATATATATATATATATATATATATATATATATATATATATATATATGTAGTAAAATGGCCATATTTAAGGATTAAATTTTCATAGGCTTGTAGACGACATTGAGCTCTTTCCAACGAGCTATTATATGCATTCTAACTCATATGCCGATAGAAATTGATTTTAAAATTTGAAATATAATGATTTTTTAGGCTAGCCGACATCAACCTACATATACAAGTCAACTCCTAATCAAGTGATGTGTCTCTTCATCATAACTCAAAAAATTGTATAAATATAAGCTTGAACTCTTCATTCTGTCCATCAGTTTTCAGAAAATACATAAGACAAAAAGGTGATAAGTGTTCACATCTCGTGAACCAAGGAGGCCAAGGAGTAGAAATTTTCGATATAATTTTTTGATTGGGTTATAATACAAGATCTTGAGAAGTAGACCTCGGAGCTACAACAACCTACTTCAGACCGGTGGTAAACTAGACACAGACCTATTGTAAATTTATTCATGGATCTTGGGTTATCATTTGTGTATTCTTCCTAGAAGCTCGGATTAATACTCAGAACTATGGAAGGATATATAAAGAAGTTTGAAACAGTGAATAAAGTCACTCCGAGGATCATCACTACAACTCAAACAAGTCTCCTATGGAATAAATATATATACATATACCTCATACCTTTGTTGTGGAGCTCAGAACAGTGAAGACAACCACTCGGATCAGCATCACTAAAACTCATACAAGTCTCCTATAGAATATATCTACCTCGGACCTATGTTGGGGAGCTCAGAAAAGTGAAGACTATCACTCAGATTTGTGGCAGATACCTATGGAGGATAAAACTATACAGACCAGAGGCTTAGAGCCACAAGACTCAAACCTGTGGGATATAATACTTATGCACAAATACCATTATAGAAGCTCGTATACTTAAGTAAAAACTTTTGAAGAGGCTCATATCTATGGTGGTGGCCTTGTTGCAGATATTCGAGACCTACATTCTTCTAGGACCTGTGGACATGTGGTTGAATGATAATTTTTAGGGCTCAGTCTACAAATCAATAGTTGTTTGGTGCTAAAAGGTGTCTTTTAAAACTCCTAATTGCCTCACATTAATTATCAACCTGGGTATGTCTTTTTGTTTCAAGAGTGTACACAATATGTGCAAGCTATAAATCCAAAGAATTATTTTTCCTAAATTGTAGTACAGATCTTAATCACAAGAATAAATGGAAAATATCTAATGAACTCCAATTGCAATCAGTAAAGGAAATATCAAAGTGTAATCTGTTATTGAAATCAAATCTCACGGTAATCTAAAGAATGGTATCATCAGCTGAGAGCACAGTAATAATAACTCACTCCTACTTAACTGATTCAGTCTAGATTATACTAATTTCTACAAACCAGTTAGAATAGAGACAATATCACTTCTGAGAATATAATAGTGATAATTAAACTCTTACGGATGATTTAAGCAACGCAATATGCTGTCTCAAATAACCCACGTTGTAACAAATAAGATTCAGATCACACGATAATGAAATATCTCATAAACAGAACGCGTAATACATAAATATAGTAAGGTGATAAACAACTAATGAAATGAACTCATGGTAATAGGCATTTATCAAATCGATCACACTTTGCAAGAATCACAAATATAACACAAAGGAGCAATTAACGCTACCAGGGGTCGGGCCCTTAACCACCAACAGGTACTGCTCAAACTACTTCAGATGATGTGAATGGAAACAACAACTTCAATTAATTGTTAAACTAGAGCAACATTACAATGTAATCGTGTTTTTCAACAACGCAGTTCGTGATTAAGTTTATAATTCGAAAAGTAACAACCCTCCCCCTTTCTTTTACAAACGTATCCTTTTATAACTAGAAAGAGGAGAAAGTAAATAGTAAATGTGATCCCTCATCACAAAATTTGATTTTTCCCAACAACTTGATTAGCAAGAAAATATATTTCCATCAATCATTCAACAGGAACAAGTTGAATTTTGTATTGCAGCTGACATAATTTGGAAAACGACCGAAACAATGAATCTGGGAAAATCATCTTCAGAGAACCTTCGTTTTCTCTTAATACAAACCAAATTTGGGCAAACTGCTTCTGAAAAAAGTTAATTCGGCATGTTCTGAACAAAACCCATGTTTCGGATTTTAGATATTCTTCTCCATTTGCCCACAACATCCAATGAAAAATTGTCACTTATTATTCCAACGCATTTCTAAGTTAGAATATTTAATGATGATCTGGAGATCAAATTTGCAATTTGGAGAATATCTTGGAGGCTAAAATGGTGAGTGATGTTACACCAAATTTAATAATAAACCATCATTGATAAAATCATGCATAATAATCATCAATTTATTAAAAACAAAGGAGAATAAATAATATTTATCCATAAGAGGATAAATAATTATAAAATGGAATTATATGATAAACCATGATAAATGACGTGATAAAGAATGGTAGAAATGGATGAAATAGGTGTTAAAAAGTGATAATAATAATGAAAAGCTAGTGGCCCAACATACCCCCAAACTAAATATATTGCATGTCCTCATGCAACCCAAAGCCTCTTTATTAACCAAGCAATAATACAAAAATTGTTCATCCCAACTCATGAAATGGATGGAACAAATGAATTCTTCCTCAAATAATAAATATTCAATTCTTGCAATCATGATGAAGGCGTAACAATTTTTACATTTGACGTTCAACTATATGTATATGAAGTTGTAGCAAGTGAGCATGCTTGGTTCCACTGCAAAGGATCCAACATCGATAGACTCTTCTGATGGGTAGCAACCTAGATTAAGTTTTAATGAATTTTTCGAATAGTGTTTTTGTTTTCAGTTGTTATTTAACTAATGTTTTAAACAGTAAAATGGTTAATGTTTTAAATAGTAAAATGGCCGTTGTGGCGAGTAGAAGAAGGAAACAACATCAATTTTGGATGGCTTTTAATTTGTTATGGTGGCCAACAGACCTGGTTTCCTTCAGGCAGGTTGAGGCCACTAACTTTGGATATGATGCAACATTCCCTTTTATGATAAATAGAAAATAGTAAGGATCTATCAAATTTACAATATATATATATATATAGTAAAATGACCATATTTAAGTATTAAATTTGCATAGGCTTGTAGACGACATTGAGCTCTTTCCAACGAGCTATTATATGCATTCTAACTCCTCATATGCCGATAGAAACTGATTTTAAAATTTTAAATATAATGATTTTTTAGGCTAGCCTACATCAACCTACATATACAAGTCAACTCCTAATCAAGTGATGTGTCTCTTCATCATAACTCAAAAACTTGTATAAATATAAGCTTGAACTCTTCATTCTGTCCATCAATTTTCAGAAAATACATAAGACAAAAAGGTGATAAGTGTTCACATCTCATGAACCAAGGAGGCCAAGGAGTAGAAATTTTCGACATAATTTTTTGATTGGGTTATAATACAAGATCTTGAGAAGTAGACCTTGGAGCTACAACAGCCTACTTCGGACCTGTGGTAAACTAGACACAGACCTATTGTAAATTTATTCTTGGATCTTGGGTTATCATTTGTGTATTCTTCCTAGAAGCTCGGATTAATACTCAGAACTATGGAAGGATATATAAAGGAGTTTGAAACAGTCAATAAAGTCACTCTGAGGATCATCACTACAACTCAGACAAGTCTCTTGTGGAATAAATATATATACATATACCTCATACCTTTGTTGTGGAGCTCATAACAGTGAAGACAACCACTCGGATCAGTATCACTAAAACTCATACAAGTCTCCTATAGAATATATCTACCTTGGACCTATGTTGGGGAGCTCAGAAAAGTCAAGACTATCACTCAGATTTGTGGCAGATACCTATGGAGGATAAAACTATGCAGAGCAGAGGCTTAAAGCCACAAGACTCAAACCTGTGGGATATAATACTTATGCACAAATACCACTATAGAAGCCCGTATACTTAAGTAAAAACTTTTGAAGAGGCTCATATCTATGGTGGTGGCCTTGTTGTAGATATTCGAGACCTACATTCTTCTAGGACCTGTGGACATGTGGTTGAATGATAATTTTAGGGCTTAGTCTACAAATAAATAGTTGTTGGGTGCTAAAAGGTGTCTTTTAAAACTCCTAATTACCCCACATTAATTATCAACCTGGGTAAGTCTTTTTGTTTCAAGAGTGTACACAATATGTGCAAGCTATAAATCCAAAGAATAATGTTTCCTAAATTGTAGTACAGATCTTAATCACAAGAATAAATGGAAAATATCTAATGAACTCCAATTGCAATCATTACAGGAAATATCAAAGTGTAATCTGTTATTGAAATCGAATCTCACAGTAATCTAAAGAATGGTATCATCAGTTGAGAGCACAGTAATAATAACTCACTCCTACTTAACTGATTCAGTCTAGATTATACTAATTTCTACAAACCAATTAAAATAGAGACAATATCACTTCTGAGAATCTAATAATGATAATTAAACTCTTACGGATGATTTAAGCAGTGCAATATGCTGTCTCAAATAACCCACGCTGTAACAAATAAGATTTAGATCACACGATAATGAAATATCTCATAAACAGAACGCGTAATACATAAATATAGTAAGGTGATAAACAACTAATGAAATGAACTCATGGTAATAGGCATTTATCAAATCGATCACACTCTGAAAGAATCACAAATATAACACAGAGGAGCAATTAACGCTACCAGGGGTCGGGCCCTTAACCACCAACAGGTACTGCTCAAACCACTTCAGATGATGTGAATGGAAACAACAACTTCAATTAATCATTAAACTAGAGCAGCATTACAATGTAATTGTGTTTTTCAACAACGCAGTTCGTGATTAAGTTTACAATTCGAAAAGTAACAACCCTCCCCCTTTCTTTTACAAACGTATCCTTTTATAACCAGAAAGAGGAGAAAGTAAATAGTAAATGTGATCCCTCATAACAAAATTTGATTTTTCCCAACAACTTGATTAGCAAGAAAATATATTTCCATCAATCATTCAATATGAACAAGTTGAATTTGGTATTGCAACTGACATAATTTGGAAAACGACCGCAACAATGAATCTGGGAAAATCATCTTCAGAGAACCTTCGTTTGCTCTTAATACAAACCGAATTTGGGTAAACTGCTTCTCAAAAAGTTAATTCGGCCTGTTTTGGACAAAACCCATGTTTCGGATTTTTGATATTCTTCTCCATTTGCCCACAACATCCAATGAAAAACTGTCACTTATTATTCCAACGAATTTCTAAGTTAGAATATTTAATGATGAGCTGGAGATCAAATTTGGATTTTTGGAGAATATCTTGGAGGCTAAAATGGTGAGTGATGTTACACCAAATTTAATAATAAACCATCATTGATAAAATCATGCATAATAATCATCAATTTATTAAAAATAAAGGAGAAGAAATAATATTTATCCATAAGAGGATAAATAATTATAAAATGGAATTATATGATAAACCATGATAAATGATGTGATAAAGAATGGTAGAAATGGATGAAATAGGTGTTAAAAAGTGATAATAATAATGAAACGCTAGCGGCCCAACATACCCCCAAACTAAATATATTGCATGTCCTCATGCAACCCAAAGCCTCTTTATTAACCAAGCAATAATACAAAAATTGTTCATCCCAACTCATGAAATGGATGGAACAAATGAATTCTTCCTCAAATAATAAATATTCAATTCTTGCAATCTTGATGAAGATGTAACAATTTTTACATTTGACGTTCAACTATATGTATATGAAGTTGTAGCAAAATATGATATAAGTAACAGAAAACTTCATTAACCATTTTCTCAAAAACTAGATTTCCAGAAATCAGATCGTTTTGATGCACGGATCATGAGATATAAACAAAATGGTTGTAGGTGATAGTGCATGATTTTTGAAATTTTTTGAACTAATTTAGCATGAAATTATCTGGGTTTGTGTATTTTAATTATACCTCTTTGTTATCTAGAAATCTCAAGAATTCAGTTCACATTTTTAAAGATATATGCAAATCAATTTTTGCACTCTATAAAAATGAAATTGTATGTCTTAAATGAGAAAGAAAGTAGAAAACATCTATCATGTGTAGCAATGCCTCCCCCAAATTGAAGAATTAGCATGCCCTCATGCAATGATAGAAAACGAATAGAGGTGGTTGATACAATTTGTTGAAATCTATGCTTGGTGTAAACAACATGGAAGAAGCGAGGTGTTGAGAATGAATAAGATGGTCATAATAAATAAATAAATGAAAGGAACACTCCCCCAAACTAAAATATTTTTTCGTCAAAGAATGGGAAGTGGTAAATATGTGGAATGAATGATGATAAATAATGCTCAATGGATTTTGCATGAAATTCTCCTAAATTCGTAATAAATTAGAAAAGTATGCTATTTTACCACAAGTTTTACCTCCAAAAAAAAATGTGGAATGACATGTATGGACTGGCATTTGTTGAAGCTAATGTAGGATGAGTGGATACTGAAAGTGATGTAAAATGTGGAAGCCATGCAAGCATATCATGTCTGAACAATTCTGCACATTCGCGAATTGCGCGAGCCTCTGTCGTTAGGGGCAATAGTGTGGCCTGGTTGCGAATAGAATTCCTCTCCATACTTGCTGGTCTCCTATAACAAGTCACTATTTTGCATGAAAAGTTATTGAATCCACAGTTTTAGTTTTGAATAGCAACATATAATATGCATGCAAAAATTTTAATCAGAAAAAGTTTTCTATAAATGCAGTACTAATATTTTTTCAAATCATCAAGTTATGGCAGAGTGAAATAATTATATCACATGCTATCCCATAATCCATACATTCCCCCCTCCAATTGGAAAAGGGATTCCATGACCATAAAGCATATAAAAAGTGTTGTGCTGACGGCAAGGCAAGGGAATGATCAATATGACAGTAAATGAAGCAGAGTACACATATCAGTGATAGGATAGCAAGAGGTATGGTTATAATGAGAGCAGAGTGTGTAAAGATAGTTATGAATAAGAGATAGGACGCCTTGGATTGATGATAAGTTATGAAAAAGAAAAGGACATAAATATGCCAAAAATATGCTTTTCTGACAGTGTTCTAGCCGAAAATGATGTGATTGATCAGAAAACAATTTCTCATGCGTAAAGGTTCAAAACAGGGAACAATTAAGGAAATAACTTCTCCGATAAAAAAATAATAAGAGAAGGGTATTATAGTAATAATTGACGATAAGATATAACTTCAATACCATAAGCAAAGCCTCTTCTTCCAACAGGTGTCCATAGCCTCGGCAGGGTTGCCTTTTAACCCGTATGAGCCAGGATCCTCAATTTATAAATGGAGAGTTCCAATGCTGTTTACAGAAGAGATCAATGTGCTAGCATGGTAACTAGATAACCACACTACCATTCACTGGGATGTAGCAAAAGTGATCAGGTTGGCTCATGAGGAGAACTCCTGTTCCAAGGATATTTTGGCTATCCAATGAATCATAACCTTGGTGTGGTGGCCATAATGGGAATGTCACTTCGTTATAGCCTTATGAAAATGGTAGGCTAGCTCATAATGAGACCTCCTATCCTCCATCTGCAAACAAAATTTTGTTGTGATTACATATTTTTATGATAAAAAGAGGGAGGCTCAGTACTCCTTAAGAGTAGGGATGGTGGAAGAAGTTGAACATGTCAATAGAAAAAAAAATATACCCATAATCTCATTTATTATAGACAGAGAATATTATAACCAGGAAGGGTGGAACTAGCATGGTATTAACATGATCAATCAATATCATGTACGGCAAAAAACGATGCAGTAAAGTAGTATATAAATAACTGTGTCCCTTTTCTTAAAAATAATCTCTCATCCAGAAGCTGTCATGTTAAAGATCATAATGTTAATGATATTCTCCTGCTTCAATAGAATCCATAATTCTTGTCCTCATAGAAGTATTGTACTTCATTTCATGGAAGGGAATCAGAAAAATGGGGCTGAAAATGAGCTAGTGTTTGGGAAAATATATAACAAGGGTACTGTTCAAAACACACAAAAAATATTCAAGAAAAAACAAAAGAGAGTGTTGTTCTTTGAAAGAAATTCCAAAAGGGGAAAAAAACCACACAAAAAGCGATGTTCCTCAAAGGGAACAACAGTTGTTCCCTGTAGGGAAAAACAAAAAAAAATACACAAAAAATGTGTTGTTCCTTATAGGGAACAGCAAGAGAAAACACATGAAAAAATTGTTGTTCCTTATAGGGAACAACAGTTCTTCCCTGTAAGGAATAGCAAAGCAATCTACACAAAAAAAAATTGTTCCCTGTAGGGAACAACAAGAAAAAGTACACGCCAAAATTGTTGTTCCTTAGAGGGAACAACAGCTGTTCCCTGTAGGGAACAACAAAACAAAATTTACACGAAAATTGTTGTTCCTTTTAGGGAACAGCAAAGCGAAATACAGACAAAAATTTTTGTTTCCTGTAAGGAAAAGCAGCTATTCTCTGTAGGGAACAACAAATAAAAATGCATGCAAAAATTGTTCTTCCCTATAGGGAACATCAGTTGTTCCTTGTAAGGAACAACAAAGAAAAATGCACGCAGAAGTTGTTGTTCCCTGTAGGGAACAACAGCTGTTCCCTGTAAGGAACAACAAGAGAAAATACAGAGAGAGAAAAAAACAATCATCCCTCCTGCTCTAAATAACAGAAGAGCGATTATATAGAAAGAGGAACTATAGAATAAATAGAGAAAAATGATTGTATGTACAGATCTAAAGAAAAAGTAACTTTTTACATAATTGGTGCTGCCGAAGAATTTCCTTCTGCAACTAAAAATTGCATGGTGGGGTCCTCATTGTTCAATCTCCAATGGAGCAGAAACTACAATTTGAAGGAAGCAACACCTGAAACACAAAAACATAAGAGAAATTAGAAAAGAAACAACACTTTATTTAAAAATAGGATATAAATAAATTAAGTTACAACAACTATGATGTTATTTCCTAAAGGAATATCATTCTGTCAATGGAAAAAGAAATGATCTCTTGGAAAAAAAATTTGGCAGTAGTGACATGAATCTTCAAATGGGAATCAATTCTTCATTTTTTTTGTTATGAATCCATTAGGTAATGAATTGGATGAAATGCCCTTGTTTCATTAAAATTTCTTTCAAGAATCGCTCGTCCATAAATTGACCTTCTTTATTCTCCTAAGACCTGCAAAAAACGAGTGTCTACTTGTAATAAAACATTAAATCATGGATAAACAGAGGTGATCGGGCTCCCCTAATCCAAGGAATATGCAAAAAAAACAAGTAGCTACTCTGCAAAACAAATTTATAGAAAAATAAAACAAATTTTATTTGTTAACTGCGGGAGAGCAGTGGTTGACCATACTAACCAACAATGTTTTAATCATAAATCCTTTGTTTTTCGTCTGATTTGAGTGATTGAAAAGCCAAATAAAATTTAATTTAGAGAGATGTCTCCAATAGAAACGGGTTTTAAATTTTCTTAGAACAACCTGCATAATAGAGTCATTTTCAATTTTCCAACTCAGAAGAACAGTTGATATTTCAAGCATAAATTTTTCATTTGATGATGGATTAGGCTGATTCAGATTGGAAATGAAAGTAGATTCATTTATTTATCTCCAATAGAAATAGGTTTCGAAGACAAGAAGAATTGATGGGTCAAATACTTTAATAAACAGCTGGAAAAAAAAAAAAGTTTTAAGAGTGCTGATTTTGAATAGACAGTCAGTATTTGGGTTATATTTTCTTCA
The DNA here is from genome assembly GCA_034641835.2 of Pinus albicaulis. Lineage (NCBI taxonomy): Eukaryota > Viridiplantae > Streptophyta > Pinopsida > Pinales > Pinaceae > Pinus > Pinus albicaulis. Next base: position 231,331,288 of record CM076571.1, on the reverse strand, counting down.
TACGGTATCGAAATCGAGTGATTCAAATTTCATTTTAAACTATATTCATATAGGAATATACCATAGAAATATGTTTTAAAAATATAGTCATTTAGCCCTCAAAAAACTCACTATCCTAACTCTGTTCCTGAGCTGCCTACTAGATGCCCTGTCAATATTTTGGTTATAACTTTTTAGTTTCAGATCAAAATGGAGTGATTCAAATTGGGATGGAAATTATACATCAAGTGATACTTAGGATATCAAAATATTTTAAAAATTTAGTCATTTAGGCCTCCAAGAACTTGTTGTCCCAACTTTGTTCCTCAGCTGCCTACTAGACACCCTGTCAATATTTTGGTTATAACGTTTTCGTTTCAAATTCAAATGGAGTGATTCAAATTGAGTTGGAAAGTAGACATAAATGGATACTTAGGATAGAAATAGGTTTTAAATTTTTTTTTTTTTGGTCCCTCAAAACATGAATATCCCGACTCTGCTTTCAGAAATTTCATCAAGCTCGCAAGCCAAACAATATGATATTCAAGCAATTTTTCCATATTGGTGATAAAAATGAATGAGTGTTTGTAGAAATTTTGTTTTGAATATAATACATCTAAATACAAAAATAAATTAAAATATTTATCACCGATGTTGAATTTCACAGTGTGTTGCAACAAAAACATATTTTTTTTTTTACATAATAATAAAAATGTAATTATTTATGTCCTTATTTATTTATTTTCTATACTAACCTACTCTTCTTTGAAAATTGAATATTCTTACATATAAGAGTACTTCCAGTGGAGCCATTTTTGAAATAAGGCCTCTATTATGTACATACCCAAATTTGAAAAATGCATGTTAATAAATAGTAGGATATGAGAAGCCAACTTCCCTTGAAAAGATGGTGCCAAAAATTGTTGAAGTATGGAGTGATGCTGCAAAAAAATGGAGTGAAACCAATCTTCAATGTATCCTTTACTTTCTTGATTTCCCATAGTCGTCATATCATGAAGGTCTTGAGTGTTTAAAATGGCTTGTTGATTCAGACTAGAAGAAACCTCATTTTCTTTCATAACCTCTACAATTTTTGGATTTGATACATTCTGAATCTTAATATAAGTTTTCTCCAATGGTGCATGTGAGATTGAATGGGTGGGAAGGGTGGATAAATTTTGTAGTTCAACACTATAAGCATGTTGTACTGGTTTATTATGGTGAGGGTGTGGAATGAGTTGAGCAGGAAATTGTGTAGGGAATGGAGCATTTTGATGATGTAGTTGATTGGGTTTAGTGGATGATTTGATAGGAAAGCAAGATGTTGTGGAAGAGCTGGAAGATGTGTTTGTGCTACAATATGAGGGAGAGTAGTCATGCAATCATAAGATGAACCATGCCAAACTTGTAGACAATATTGGTGGTGGTCATATTGAGATTGGAATGGCTACCCTAACATATGAGTATTCCATAATGGATTAGAGAATGGAGAGGAAGTTTTTTTAACCATACCTGTAGGCCACGATTTCCATGGTTTTGACCTTGTTGTAGCTTCCCCATCTCTTTGATATGCTACTTCTATCCTAGATAAGGAAGAACAACTATCTATGGGATGCTCCTTTCGGTAATGAGGGAAAAACACTTCGTCAAATTCTTGATTTTTCTAAACCTAAAAAACATTCAATTATGAATTTAGAGAGCTAATAAAATCATATTTAAAATTTTCACATAAAACATTGATTTCAGCTCTTATGTCTCTTGTTCTTGTAGTAAATTTGGAAAAGAAAGAAGAAACTTCTCTAGAATTCTTACCATACTTGGAAATTCCTCTTGAATACCTTATGCACAATTCAAAAACATCATCATATGATAACTGAAAAACATCACCTTTTCCTATCAGATTTAAGAGTTATAAAAATTCTTCTTTGATTCCTTTAAGAAGGAGTGTTTTGAAGATCTCTTTTTCCAAATGCTTATGCTTTGATTTTTGAAGGTTATATTGAAATCACTTTACATATTCCTCCAAGCTTTCATCTTCCCCTTCTATCATACTGAAAATATCTTCATTGGATTTGCAGTAGTCTTGGTCCTTCTTCAAGAATATATTCTTCATGTCCTCCCATTTTTGGATGCAATTCCCACCAAGGTTCATGAACCATCAGAGAGATACTCCTTTTAGAGTAAGAGGAAACACTTTCAACCTTTGATCATTAGTGCAATAATCATATCCTCTACAAAATACTTCAAACTCAAATAAGAATGTATCTGGACCTTGATTTTTCAAACCATGAAAATTTGATAGAGGAGACGGGGGAATTATGTTCATTTGTGTCTCTCCTCCTAGATCTTTGATAGGGAATTCAAAAGTTGCAATGTGAGCCATTTCTTACCATAATAGAAGATGATTTTCATGTGTTTCTTTCAGGCTCCTCCTTCGAATGTTTCTGTCAATTGGTTAGTGAAATGGGTGGTGCTTACATCACCACTCGAGTGGAATTACAAGATTTTTTTTCAAAAATTCTACCTCTAAAATTCCTACTTCAATTCCTACGCAATTCTGCTAAAAAACGGGTGGAGGAGCAAGCGCTTTACTCGCTCGTTATGCAGGTTCTTACCTTCCGTTTTTAATACCCAATTCTTTCACAACAGACAAACATCAAACATACATCACTCTCTCTGAAATGGAAACACTCTCCCCAGCAATGGCACCAAAATCTTGGGTGCTAAAAGGTGTCCTTTAAAACTCCTAATTTCCTCACATTAATTATCAACATGGGTAAGTATTTTTGTTTCAAGAGTGTACACAATATGTGCAAGCTATAAATACAAAGAGTAATGTTTCCTAAATTGTAGTATAGATCTTAATCACAGGAATAAATGGAAAATATCTAACGAAATCCAATTGCAATCATTACAGTAAATATCAAAGTGTAATCTGCTATTGAAATCAAATATCACAACAATCCAAAGAATTGTATCATCAGCCGAGAGCACAGTAAGAATAAGTCACTCCTACTTAGTTGATTCAAACTAGATTATACTAATTTCTACAAAGCAATTAAAACAGAGACAATATCACTTCCGAGAATCTAATAGCGATAATTAAACTCTTACGGATGATTTAAGCAATGCAATATGTTGTCTCAAATAACCCACGCTGTAACAAATAAGATTCAGATCACACAATAATGAAATAACTCATAAACAGAATGCATAATACATAAATATAGTAAAAGTATAAACAGATAATGAAATGAACTCACGGTAATAGGAATTTATCAAATCGATCACACTTTGCAAGAATCGCAAATATAACACAGAGAAGTAGTTAACGCTACCAGGGATTGGGCCCTTAACCACCAGTAGGTGCTGCTCAAGCTACTTCAGATGATGTGAATGGAAACAACAACTTCAATTAATCATTAAATTGGAGCAGCATTACAATGTAATCGTGTTTTTCAACAACGCAGTTCATGATTAAGTTTACAATTCGAAAAGTAACAACCCTCCCCCTTTCTTTTACAAACGTCTCCTTTTATAACCAGAAAGAGGAGAAAGTAAATAGTAAATGTGATCCCTCATAACAAAATTGGATTTTTCCAAACAAATTGATCAACAAGAAAATATATTTCCATCAATCATTCAATAGGAACAAATCAAATTTGGTATTGCAACTAACATAATTTGGAAAACGGCCGCAACAACAAATCTAGGAAAATCATGTTCAGAGAACCTTCGGTTTCTCTTAATACGAACCAAATTTCGGCAAACTTCTCTTTAAATAAAGTTAACTCGGTCCGTTCTGGAAAAAACCCATGTTTCAGATTTTCTAAATTATTCTCCATTTTCCCACAACATCCAATGCAAAACTATCACTTCTTATTCCAGCGAATTTCTAAGTTGGAATATTTAATGATGAGCTAGAGATCAAATCTACAATCTGGAGAATATCTTGGAGGCTAAAATGGTGAGCGATGTTATGAAAAATTTATTAATAAATCATCATTGATAAAATCATGCATAATAATAATCAATTTATTAAAAATAAAGGAGAAGAAATAATATTTATCCATAAGAGCATAAATAATTATAAAATGGAATTATATGATAAACCATGATAAATTACGTGATAAAGAATGGTAGAAATGGATGAAATAGGTGTTAAAAAGTGATAATAATAATGAAAAACTAGCGGCCCAACAACAGTCACATTTGTGGTACACACCATTCAAACTTGCACAACCTCGGCACATACATAAGCTTAGAACTGTGACTTGATTGTTGGAGTGAAGAATTGAAGGCTCAAAAGAGTGAACATTGTAGAGGCTCAGAATTGTTGGCATCTCTACCTCAAAACATCAAAATTTCAAGATAATATTTAAAGAAACCCATTTACTTCATTTGGAACTTTTGACAATGAAGTATTTGGAGTTTTGAACACTGAATATAACTCTCATTCAAATCTTGGGAAGTGGAAAAATTATAAGTCTGGAGTAGTCTAGTGGAGAAGTTGAAGTAAGTCATTTATACATTATTTTTATTAAAAATTAAAGGGTTGGAGCCCTAGGGGTTGAAGCCTCACCAAAAAAACATTGGAGACTTGTGAAGGATAGGTTTAGAGTGTTAGAGGTTGGAGGCTCATAAAGCCCAAGTTGGAGCTTGGAAATAGGTTGGATCCTAGTGGATTGAAGGGTTGAAGCCCTCAACAATATTTTACTCAAACCATTGTAAAAGGAGGATTGATGTCCTCATTTGTTCTTAATAAAATTACTATTATTTATTTTCTAGTTCTAATTGTGAAAAATATTAACTGGCATTAACTATAACAATTGAATGAAATAATGATTCACCCCACCCTTTAATATTTCAACAGATGAAACTAGATTCAGGGTGAGTCTATCTCATTCACACGATCAATCAATGTACGAGTATAACCATGTTAATTAATGAGTTTAGGTCAAACATGGTAGAAACCATCTGATTACTTTCCAATGATGTAAGTTGCTAACACACGTGAGAGAAACTATGCATGATGTTAATTGATCTCAAGGTACTAAAGTACAATCCGTGTGGTGTGAATGAATGAGTTGAAGTCGAACACCACACAGAATCTGTCTATCAAAGGCTAATGATAAAAAGCTATCACCAAGAATGAGGAAAATTGCTATTGATATATGTAATCACCAAGGTACCAAAGGGTGTTTCTAATTCAACTTTCTGTATAATGAGGATGTCGACAAGAAGCGACTCGTCGCAGGTGGGCCTTGATATATTCCCCATCAATGACAAAAGACAGGTATCATGATTTGAGACGTAATGATGCTCATATGGAATTGGATTAGGAATGAAAAACATGGAATGAAGGCTTAAGATTATTGCAACATATATCAACTAAATGGATTCTCTTGAACATATCGGCGACACTAAATGGAGTTGGTAGTATTGAACCAAAACAAAAAATAGAGGCTTTGAAAAGGTATAATGAATCAAAAGACAAGCATATTTCCCCACTCAAAAACCATGAAGATGAAGTGGAAGAGTGTCATGTTGAAGAGTGCCTCACTACCATTAACAAGTGGAGTACCCTATCTTCCCAATTTTCCCAACCATTGATGGTCAATACATCTTTATTGTTTAGAAAGCTTGAAAAGGATAACATATGTTTGATATGTAAGTTCATCCTTCAAATGAATCCCTCCAAGTATTTTTAGTGAACCCTAATAAGGAGTGGTTTTGTCCCATCATGATCGACAAGTCCATCATTGTTTGATGTTTTAGTGAGTCCAATGAACATTAGAGGAAATTTTAGCCTAAAATTTCCCATGAAATTTTCACATAATTTTCATGTCTTAATATGTAAACCAATAAAAATCCTTTAAATTCAAAAACAGGTACATGTAAATATTTTGGAGGGATAAGAAGAAAAAGTATTTTTTTAATTGTATGTTTGGCTTAACTCCTTATAGGTTTACTCAAATTTTAAGTGTAGACACATTGCATTCAGAATTAAAGTCTGCATCCAACAAGTACCCATTATGCATACATTTGAGATGGCCCACATTGATAAAAATTGAAGATACATTAAAAAGGTGTGTTGGGAATTTAATTCCAGATCCATCGAGTATGCATTATGCATACTTTTGAGAAGACCCACATTGATAAAAATTGAAGATACATTGAAAAATCACGTTCAATACATTTTTTTAATGTATCTTCAATTTTTATCGATGTGAGTCTTCTCAAAAGTATGCATAATGGGTACTTGTTGGATGCAAAATTTATTTTTTCATCCAACGAGTGTCCTCACTTGAAATTTTAGTAAACCTATAAGGATATAACCCAAAAGTACAAGTAAAAAAGTAATTTTCTTCTTTTCCCTCAAAATTTCACAACTCTTATTTTATTATTTTATTATTCTTCCTTAAGAGGCCACTTTTACACTAAAAATTCCTCTAATGGGTACAAATCAACATTTTTTCATGTTTAAAAAGTTTGAAAAAGAAGTGAAAAAAAAAACTCCAAATTTTCCTTTTCGTAGATAGTCCCTTGAGTCTAAAAAGGTAGAAAATGATACTCAAGAGAATCTCTTAACTTTGATCGACTAAGGTATTCTTTTTTTGTAAATAGTCTTATCTCATTCTGCAAAAGGGTTAAACTTGTACTAAGTAGTCATCTTTTGTTTACTTTAACGAGTTCGAAAAGACAAGTGCTTGACAATATTTTCATATCTCGGGAGTTTGAAATCATCCAGATTTATATAGGAACACAATAATATAAAAAATAAAAATAAAAAAAGAGATGTAGCGGTAATAAAACTTCATTTCATTAAAATCAAATGACTGAAATACGCTTATAGAAATAATGGAAATAAACAGATACGACATTGGTAGGCTTATCTATGAGAAGAGATGTGGTGGCTACAAGCTTTTGAATTGTGTTACAATGAGGCTCGAAGGCCTGTTTATTGTTGAGAAATAATGGAAAACCCTAAACATCAAAAAACCTTACCCTAGGAGATGAAGCACTAAGACTATGGGCCTCGTTTGGGTAAATTGGTACATAAACTTCCCGAGGACATAACATCAACATATGATCTCTGTTTGATGCACACAATACCTCGTTAGAAAGATCTATCTCAACACTATAGATTTTGAGGGAGAATCATCGGTTTATGGCCCATGTTTCTCCCATTTTTCCCAAAAAAAACATTGTTTAAGGCCTCTAAACAACTCTGGAAGTTTAGGACTTGAAAAACTGCTAAAAATATTAAGTTGTGTTGAAACTGAAAAAATGAAAGAACTGATGGTGGGGGTCCAAATGGAATGGGTGGGTGGCCACCAATATGCACCTAGATCATTCCTCCCTGCTTAGGAAGAAATGGTCCCCATTTCATTGAGTTCCTCCATGATATGAGGCAAATAATGATGAACTTGGTATTACATTTTTCAAGGATGTCACGGACCTACTCGCGGACAAGTTGGATGCATTCAATCAATTTGGTTTCTTTATCAACCCTTGACAGTACATGTGTGGATTCCATCTGTGTGGTCGCATGAGGTATAGCAAAATCAGGCGGCAGCGCACCTGAGGTCAGATCAATGGAGTGCTTGACTTGATAGTGTAGAGGAACCGATGTGGGTGAGGAAGAAATTCCCTCGTATTCCTCCATGAATTTTTCCATATACTTTTGTCGTGCAAGGGAACCTTATTTCGAGGCTGTGGCCAAAATATTATTCTTTACCTGTGGGCGAATTGTTATGCAAATAAGTTTCCTAGTTTGGGAAGAAATATTACTACATTGTTTTGTAGTAGTAAAAGATATGGCAAGAGGCAGTACTACCTCTAGTATCCTGTACAATTTATTTCCCATAGTAATAATAACACCACAAGGCCTAGAATCATACACATCATGTCACCTCCACAAGTATGGTTGGCCCAATAATACACCAAACACATAAAGAGGTTCAAAATCACATAGCACCTCATCCGTGAATAGCTTGATGTTGTATGGAAGACGACAATGCTTGCAAATGCGAAGATCTCTTCCTTGGTTAAGCCACCCAATGGTATACAATTTTGGATGTGCTATGGTCGGTAGGCCGAGACGCTTCATGACCTCTATTGAAATGTTGTTCTTTTGGCTTCTGCTATCGACAAGGAATTGCAGTGGAGAACCCTTCACCCACATCTACAAATGGAAGAGGCACTCCCTCTCCTATGGGTCCTCGGGATCCTCCCTTTGGAGCTTGGTGGTGGAAACAATGGCATAGGGATCCACATCAATGATCATCTTCCATTTGTAATTGCCCTTGTCTATTTCTAACTCAGGATCAAAACATGCATATGATTCAGGTGCCTTCGATTCGAACACCAATGACTTTTTGGCCCAACACTCGTTTGTGTTGTGAGTGGGTCAGTTATGAGATTCACACCACTTCCTCGTGTCCTTCTTGGGATTTTTGGTGTTGTTCCGAGTCACCCCTCTTTGGATTTTCCCCTTGTTTTGCGGTTTAGGGGTGCCTTTTCCTGGCTTTGGATTCACAGATCCAAAGTATCACTTCTTCTACTTAAAGTTATGCTCGATGATGTGGGCATAATGATATGTCGTGCCAAGCAAGGTAATGTTGAGGAACTCCATTTCCCCCTGAATGTATCAGCGCAAAAAACTGCGATACTGGAGCACCAAATGTCTCTCTGAATCTTTAACACCCAACTGTGTGCACAGGGTATGCAAAAAATTTGTCAGTTCATGCACATAATGATCCATTTGCTGCCGCAGCGTGTTCCATTGGATGTATTTGTCGTCATAACTCCCCATGGGGTAATATTGTTCCTTGATACCATCCCGAAACGAATTCCAAGTGGGTGTGACTGAGAATAGATAGGGTTCCCTCTCGTCCTTTTGCTCACAGTAGGTTTCCCACCAATATTTGACATGGGGGGTGTCTTTCAGGAGTCCAAAAATAATCTTCTCTCAATTGGAAAAGTCATGAACCGATAAATATCCTTCTAATATATTCAACCATCTATCTACGAGGTCTACATCTATTTGGCCCTAAAAAATGGGAATGGAAAATTTTACTTGTACCTTAGAAAAAGTTTCCCCTCCAGAGTGGCTTTAGGATGAAGATGCACCACCGGTGGGAAGTAGTTGAAGGATCTAGGAAAATTTATCCATCATCGCATTCCTCTGTTTCTCGAGGGCCTCCTCGAGCAATATTTTGATAGGATCTCCTGGTCCCTTATCTTTATTTTCTTCCGCCATGGGAGGTCATCAGGATTTGTGAGGTTTATCTTGCAAGGTTTCAACCATATGGAGCCCTAACTTCTTGTACCCTGACCTTTTTGGGGACATGTAAAGAAAAATAGAGAAAGAGCAGACCACTTTTGTTGATGTGAATTCTAATCGCAAGTGTACGAAAAAATCTCACTTTAGCAGTGCATAAAAAAAAACACTAACATCAAATATGGCTACCAATTTCCTTAGATCTACTGTTAGTTGACCAAGATAAATGCTAAAATATCCATATATATGCAGTTAAATACATTAAACAACAAATAAAAGCAAGATATGCTCCATGCATCCAATGAAAAAGACAAGAATATTTTTAAAGAATTTTGTATTTATGGCACCTGGGAAGGGAACATAGAAAAATGTTACCAGTCCCCCTCAATGGGATGGGTTCTTGTATGTCCTCAGTGCTTCAGATCTAAGAACTCTCTCTCTTGATGGTGTAGCAAACCCAGACAAAAAATGGAACTCTAGTGGAGCTCACAAGTAAAAATACAAAAAATATGATAATAATGGAGGATCAAAGTCAGACCAAAAGTATAGATCCACAATGATCTTTAGGAAACTAAAGGTAGTGAATGAATGTAAAAACCCTTCTATTTATAACAAAATATTGAGTTAGTCTAGATATTTGTACATAATTAAAATATAATTAACCAAATCTAGATCCAACGTTTGTGGAATGTTTTATTATATTTGTTGGAGGCAAAACGAATTTGAATTTTTTCAAATCCCTTTATTTGTACATAATAAATAAATAAATGATTTAATTATTATTTTAAGAGTGTGGTTGAGTAATAATTAAATAAAAAGTGATTTATTCAATTATTTATAAATGATTTAGTCAAATTTAACAAGGAATATTTTTTAAATAATGTTTAAATAATTATTTCTACAAAATAATAAGAGAAATAGTGATTTATCTAATTAATTTTCCTGTTTTAGGTTAAATATGACCAGGAATATTAATTAAACTACTTTATAATTAATTATCCCTTGAGGAAAATCAAGCAAATATGGATTTATTCAATATTTCCTCATGGGGTTTCCTGTTTAGACCATAAGCAACTTAATAAATTATGGATTACTAAGTTATTTTTCATAGTGAAAGAAATTTACTTGGGGTCAAATTGGTCTTACATGGTGTACTTTGGTCCATCTAATTTTAAACAGGTTAGATGACCAAAAATTGGTGTAATAGATTGCCCCCCAGCATGCGAGCATTAGGAGCTAATCATATGACCGAAATATGTTGTGAGAACTCAATCAAAAAACACCGAAGGGGGAGTCAGAAAGAGAGAAATATAAGGTAGACTAGAGTGCTAGAGGACAAGACCCTGAGGAGGTGATACTTACAGGCGAAACAAGTCTCTTTTATGAGTGAGTACCTATTATACAAGAGGCGGGGGAGGCATACCTATGGCCGTCGATATAAAAAAGTACAAAGAATAATGCATTCAGTAAACATGGGACTAAACTATATAGTACATGCTGGCATAAACATGGGCAGATAAAAACATGATAATGGATCCCACATACATATTTTGCCTGGGTCAATAGCCATGAATTTTACAATAATATCTAAGTAAATGATATATAAGTACATCCAAAGAGGCCCTATAAAAATGGAAAGGGATCTGAAAATCTAAATGATACATGCAAACTAAAAGGTGCTACAAGAGGCTGAGGCTAGAACCATCAAATCTATGGAGCTGCATCCAAGGTTGTAATAGAGAAGTCATCCGGGTATGTGGGGGACTACCTGAAGGGCCACCCCCTCTTGAGGTCTGACATAACTCACACACACCCGGGAATCACCGATACAATCTGTTGTATCACTAAACCATCAAGTATATGGATCTCGATCATACCATGAGGAGCTAGAGCTAAGAAACAATCAAGTCAAAGGGAAATAAAGATTCCCTTTGCCTGATCCGAGGCACTGAAAAAGAGTGGAAGATGGAACCAATGTACACTGCCCTCGAGACCTATCTTCTAGAATGAATGAGTTGATGTTGACCAAAGGAGGTTCGCCATAGGTGAGGCAATAAGGGAAACTCAACTTAGGCGTGAGAGATAATGGTAGAGCGACAGATAGACTAACACTAGGGATGATGATGGAATGGGGGTACTAAGTAGCAGGTTGACGACTTCCCTTATTAGAGCATGAAGGGCATGGATTACCTGGTAGCAACTGACACAATATCAAAGGGGATAGGGGATAGTATGACTAAAGGCCACAATGTGCAACATGAGAGAGGAACCAAGAAATGAAGGATGGAGGACTATAGCGGGATACAAAGGGACGCGAGATAAAATCCATGGATGGAATGATGACTCGACTCGGATGCTCTAAAGAAGGGCGACTCGATGATGTTGCCACATAGAATAGGTCTAGTGGGGACCATAAAAAAATGAGTACAAGATGGTCACGCATGAGGAAAATCAACACGAGCATGGATAAGTATGAATGCAAAGTGGTGCCCTAAGTATAAGTGTTGCAAGTGAAGAAATTCGATTTTGAGGAGTGGTGAAGTGACCCTTCTTGGAAAAAATGTGTTTGGGTGAAGTATCAAATAACAAAAAACAAAACAATACCAATTTGAGAGCTTGGTCATAGTTTTCCAATGGTGGTGACGGTTTCTCAAACTGAGCTATGGTGTAGTCATAGTTGATGAAAGAAAAATCTAGGGTTTCTCTTTTAATAGGGCATTTTCCCTCCAATTTGAATCATTTGCAAGTGTAGATGTGGTGAATGTAGAGAGGAGAAAAGGCCCTAAATCTTGCAGCAATCGTAGCAGACAAACCAACCATTGGAATCGAGATCCATCAGTTTCAGGTAAGATGCCTAACCCTACTCTTTCATTTCAGTGGATTGAAAGTTCAGTTTAGGCACCTAAAGCCCAAGAATAGGCCAGGTCACACATGTTGTGGTCTGTTCTGCGACCTGGGTAGTATGTACTAGGTAGAAAACTATGACCTATCCTAGGAAATGACCTAAAAAGTGCAACCTATCAAAGAAAGGGGGTTTTAGTGCTATTTTTGGTTGAGAGATGAGATTTTTATGGTTGAGGGGCATAGGTTCCCCCAAGCATGTTATGGTCATGCCAAAATGTATTTAGAAAAGGGGAATATAGACACATTTTTATGATGTGGTGTGCCATTTGTTTTCATTATGGTTATGCATTTCAAGTGTAATATTCCTAAATTAGCATACAACTAATTGGAATATTAATTGTTTTCTCTTATCATTTAGTTAGAGGAAACAATGGTTAGGGAACCCCATAAATCTCTTTAGTAGGAATAAAATCCCTCTTAATGTGAAAATGGATAATCTTCATAGCTGGATAAATCACCCTCATGTGTGAACAGGGGCTAATGCATGTGGACAAGGTCAAGCTTGACCAAATCAATAGCGATGGTGTAGAGGGAGTGGATCATTAATGACGGACAACGCATTGTGTATGGAAGGAAGTCTCCATGATAGTAGAAATCCTAATGAGTGGGACCCAAGGTGAGAAGGCTCACATTGTTATAAGGAGGGAAAGGTAGCCATAGATGGGTATAGTATGATTATTATTTTGATATGTCTATTTAGACTTCTTGCATTCTTCAGCCGTTTAGTTGAGATTGCAGTGTTGTTTAGCACTATGTGTTCCTGACCGAGAATCCCACCTCTTTCCTTGAGAGGCCTCTTGGGAGAGTATTGATCCAATATTTCCACACATCTGACATTCTGTCCAAGCTTCATTCTTCAGCTACAATGCAGTTTCTCCATGATATTATTTTGTGCTGCAGGGTGTTGCAGCGGAGGGTTGAGAAACCCACTTTCTGAGCTAGTTTTTCATAGGAGGAAGGATTCCTTCTCTTGGGAGATCAACAAGGAGGGAGTCTGAGCAGATTTTAGAAATTTGGCATCAGGCCAACCTATTCCCATAATTTACAGTGCAGTTTCAGCTAGGAAGTGCATTATTTTGGAGGGAAGTTTCAGAGGAGGATCTATTGGCTCTTTTAAAGTGTTGGAATAGGGTCTCCTACAAGCTGCGAAACTGGTCCATTTTGAATACTTTTGATTAAATTTAATCTAACAGAGGGGTTTTGGGGTGGGTCAAAGCCGTGAAATAATTGTAATGGGTAAAAGGGTAAACCAAGGGTCCGAAAACCACGGTTTACGGACCATAGGAAAGTCTAGGCTAGATTATTATAAATAGAGGAAAATTTTGTATTGTAAGGTAGAGAAATGAAGAGCTATTGATGCGAATTGTGGTTTAAGCTATATTTTTTGGTTTTGGGGGAAAGGACTCCTGTTGGTTGTGTGCGCGGAGATCCAAGTCCAGCTGTGTGCAGACCCTACTACTGTGTGCATGGGATGGGAAGGGAATTGTAAGAAGGAATTGATGAATGAATGAATAAGAAGGGTTGATAGAGAACTGAATCTGTGAGTACTCTTTATGTGTGAATCCTTGGTAATTACTACATTGTGCTTTTTCTATATTTAAGCTGCGAAGATCTGTGTAAGTGTGTTTTCTGTATCTAGATATGTTCTGTTATGTTTATGCAATGTTGTGCTACTAACATAAAAGCATATAATTATAGATCTAGTGCACATGGATGCGAATAGAGACCCACTTAGCCCTGTGTAGAGAAAGGTGATTTGGGTGTCGTGGGGCCAAATGCAGCTCTGCTTGCCTTACTTGTCCTTTCTCAGGGTGCGGAAACCTGGTTCCAACACCTAACCATACTACTTTGAGTGAGACTTTGACTTGCAAAAGTAGGTCATTGCCGAAAGGGCTAGTAGTATAGGGGTTTGTTGGAAAACCTTGAGTTCCAAACCTAGGTTAGGACCCCTCAAGCCAACAAATGGTTCTGTTGCCAGGACTTGGAGAATTCTGAGAAAGGGATCAGGTAATGAAAAGAGAATACTAGAAGCCTGAAAGAAAGGAAATTGAAGAATAGTTCAAAAGGCAGATCCAGGAATTTTTGGTAAAAGAAAATTGCAGTGAGAAGTTAACGGCGAAAAGGTGGAAAAATAGGTACATTCTTACAGAAGGCTATGAAATATTCTTTGTGACATTTGCAATCGAGCTTCAAGAGTGGCCAGATAGACTTGTAGAATTCCAGAAGTGTTGGAAGAACGAACGAATCACTTAGTGAACCCCATAGCTGATCTAGCAACTATAAAAGACTGCTAATACTATCACACACACAGAAGATCACTGGGTGGATAGTGTGCTAGGAGGATTCGTGACTAAATTTTCCATCGATTAGTTTGTCTCATACTTTGAGGCTGAATGACGATTCTTTAAAGGGTTTCAGGGCAAGTTTCTGAGGACATTACCATTATTGATTAAGATATTACTGTGTGAAAAGAGCATTCAGTGTAGTTATACTGACTGAATGACCTCGGATCTAGATGGGAGTGCAACGCGCAGTGGTAAATACTATCAGACCAACCTTAATGAGGGAGATCCACCCATAATCTATTGCAAGAATTAGCTGCATAGGATCCTAGGCTACACCACCGCCCAAACAGCACAAAGGTAAGAACTCTCCCATACCACCACCCCCGCAGGACAGCAAAATGGATGCGCACCTAAGAATACCTACGTTAAACAGGGTAGGGGATGAAGATATGGACCAATTTTGGTTTGTTGTAGACTCTGTATGGATTGTGCAGAATGTGGCAACCGATACGGTGAAGAGGGCGATGTTTTCCCTGCCGTTCGAGGATAGGGCACTGGATTGGTATATGAGATACATTGCCCAGAATGGGAGTGCGTCTATTCAAGAGATAAAAATTCTCTTAAGCAACAGTTTCGAAAGCCAAAATCTTACTCTTAGCGGGTAGTATAAGTAAAGGACTTCAAACAAGGTGCATTTGAGTCAGTGTGGGAGGCTGATTAGTGCTTGAAGAGAGAAATCAGGGAAGGAGGTTTCGAGTATGATGATCGAAAAAATACATAATGGTTCATCGCTACGTTGTTACCTCACCTACGCACGCCAATGAGTCACCAAACCTTTGAGTCGTAGGAGAAAGCTGTGGAAGTCACTATGAAACTAGAAGCTACACCTCGAGAGGATATGTCGGTAGGAGTATAGTAAATTCAGGAATAGATTGGTGCTATGCATATGGAAATACAGAATCTGTGAAAGGAGCGACGAAAGGATGGCCGTGCAGATCTATGGTGCATACGATGTCGAGTATCTGGCCACACGAAGGATCAGTATCCTCTACTGGCAGATTACATGCATGTGGGAGGATCTAGTCTGGTATGCCTAGGAGCAAGTGGGGAGCCCATCCTATCACCACCAGGCTTGAGCAGACATGTGCTGTGGTGTGACAACTGTCGTGTAGTAGGACTGCATGATATGAACCATTGCCCCCGGCTAGGTGCATATGTCCCAAAACTGAAGCAACAATGGTGCAAATTTTTCCGGTCAGTGGGACATGATGAATAGAACTATCGTACTTATGACTTGATGATAGATCGTGGCAGCTTGTATAGGGTACAATCAGACCTTGCATCACCAAGAACTTCCGCGCACTTTGGGGGATCACCAGCTAGGGGCAGAGGAGGTCAGGGGGAAGTGCAGGACGAGGACGTGGGTAGCTAATCTGTTATAACTGTGGAGAGATAGGACACTTCATGAGAGAATTCCCAAATCCCACTAGGCCATCATGCAAGTATTGTAGGCAGCAAGACCATGTGGTGGAGGATTTCCCAATTTTAATAGCCAAGATGCAGGAAAAACAACCCACCCCTACCCAGGATGTCTAAAGAGTTAAAACTGAGCTAATGAATGTAGATCTGAGTGTAAAAGTCATAACACGGAGCGGGATAGTCACCCAGGGAAAAAAAGAGGAGCTTGCCTCTCGGGAAGGAGTGAACTTCAAAGAACAGGAATCACTAGCAACCCCCGCGTAGCTGCCGACACACCTCAAGATAGGGGAGGGGGTTGAGCCCTTCCTGCAGGCATGTCTGAAGCTGCTACGAAAACTATAGGCCATAGAGAACCTCCAAGAATTATTGAATACCTGTGCAGCTCGACCGAATATAATTCCCGGGACCCAGGATGTACACAAACTATACAGCTATAAAAAAACACACTAGAAGAGAAATGCAGCTAACTACGCAGATTGGTGACTACGAGATAGATCAAGTTATCTTAGATCTTGGATCAAATGCAAAAGTATTACCAAAGCACACATGGCAACGAATGGGAGAGCCTAAATTATAATGGTCCACCATCCAGCTGTGAATGGAAAATCAACAAAAAATCATTCCTCTGGGTAGGCTACCAAAAGTCATGGTCGATGTCACAGGGGTAAAGGTCCTAACTGACTTTGAAGTAATAGAAATTGTGGAAGATGCAGATCCATACCCCACACTCCTAGGACTGGACTGGGCTATAGACATCGGGGGTGTCATCAATCTCAAAAATTGCAACATGGTATTTGAGAACAATGGTACGCGCGTAATAGTACCACTAGATCCAACAGAAGGTGCGCAGTATATAGAGCCAGCCTACGTGCAGGAGGAAATAAATCACATTTACAAATTGACTGTGTGGGACAAAGATCGGGTTAACCCCATAGCCGAAGGAGTACTCTGCTGAGAAAAGGATAGTGAATGTTTTTCTGACTCTGATGAGGAACTGGAAAACATGCAAGAATGGTTGCACGATGTTTCGGCGCTACGATGCCTTCAGACCACCAGGCATTTCCACCGCATCTCTACGAAGGTAAGAGACCTGCCCTACCATGATGATACAGGTAATATTATGAAGTTTTTTGAAGCCAAAATTCCCAAGGAACACAGGCTAGGGGCACTACCGCTAACCTTGCGCGGAGCACCTGTGTGTTGGTGGGATATGCAAGGGTTGATATTCCTCACTTAGGAGAAGTGTCGGAGTAGGATGATCCTGCACTTGGGGACCCTAGCTCACAGACGGGCCCTGAGGTCAGTGGACCCATGAAAATACTTGCTAACATGTGAAACTCAAGAGTGCAATAGGGCCCCGCCCGAACAGGCTCACCGGGTTACTGATGACCTAGGTTTGCATTCGACTATGGAGCTGTACCAACCCATGCGCAATTTGGGGAAGTTACAAACACTTCAGGTGATAGATGGCATGAGGATGCTTGACGTAGCCTTGCCATATAGGGACATCCTGACCAAGGGAGAAGTGTACCAATCGAGAAGTTTGGTGGCCATATTGCTAAACTGGTACCTGAACCGTGTTATGAAACACCTCGCGTCAGCCCTAATTCGGGGTACACGAACAACACGTAGGCGTCATCTGAGCTCTGTTGATCCATGGGAAAGTCCTCAAGTATGAATAACGACCATCAGCCCACCCCACTTTGATAGGAAAGGAACCTTATAATTATGCAAAATGGGTGGTAAGCCATCAATGTAGCCATTTATGGTAAGTTTGTTTCAAACGATCGATGGTAAGTATCACGTACAGGTTACTCCGCTATTAGATAGCTCTGGACACTGTGTAGTTAGCAGGATAACTTTGCAATAGGCTACATATTGTCTCTACACCATGCCTCCGTTATCCACCTGCTGGCTTATTGGGATCATTGACGTTTTCTGGGATGCCTGTCCTTTTGTTGCTATGGAAATCCCTAACCCGCTGAATGCTTCGGTCCCTGTCTATTCAGCACCCACATACATCATATTGAGAGAGATTGGGGATGCCGAGTTTGATCAAATGATTGGTCGTTGGCCCCCTATAGAGGAAATTGACTGCGAACCCCGCACGGAGAGGCACCATAGCTGCGCGACAAGATTTCCTGACCTTCGCACCCCGGGGACGACCGCAGGACCCAGCCAAATGGCCTTGGATGATACAACAGAGGAGGGTATGCTATTATCATGGTCCCCCGCCAACATTTTTCCAATCAAGTCATAACTAGTCTTGTGCGAGGAAGCAATGATGAGATATAGGGATCTGTTGCAACTTCTCCGTAGTCCCATATTACCGACCAACAGAAGCCATATTTGTTTGCTCCCTCACACTGTCCTAGTTAACGTTCATGCTCCAACCACTATGGACATACAAATAGATTTTGCGTAGCTATCCCGTGAGGCGCTACAAGGATTATACACCACGGTGCTGTAAGAGGTGGGTCACCGTGATCGGACTGCATGACAGCAGTGTGAAATACCTCTGAATGTTTGGGCACAGCGGGTTGCATTAGTCACAGAAGCAACAAATATTATTTAGGAGCAGCTCACCTAGGGCATGTAGTTGGTCAAAATAGCTACACAGCTTTGGACAACGGTCCGATACCATCCTATGCTTCAGTGTATCTAGGAAGACTTACAGCTGACGGAAGCTGCTTTCGATCAGGTCAGACCTCCCTTGCCCTACAACGTCTCTACGCAGCATCTAGCCATCATGGACATGATTGTGAATCTTTGCAGTGCCAAGCATGTTGTTAGGAAATGGTTGAAACCATGGGGTAACACTGCCCTCTAGATCTCCCAGGATGCTCATACTACCATTTCGCGCCTCCACCGGATGTTAGAATAGGTTACCACAGCTCCAGACGGCCCTACCTCCCTGACGCTTGTCAACATTGCATAACGAGCTACTTCCCAGAGTCAGGAAGTGCTCCCTCCGCTCTTCCACGCTCTTGATACCTTGCGTGTGCACATTGAGGTTGCACCACCGCAGTGAATCGGGATGAGTCACAAGATTTTGTTGGGGGACTGTTGGAACAGGGTCTCCTACAGGCTGTGAAACTGTTCCATTTTGAATACTTTTGATTAAATTTAGTCTAACATAGGGGTTTTGGGGTGGGTCAAAGCCCCGAAAGCATTGTAATGGGTAAAAGGGTAAACCAGGGGTCCGAAAACCATGGTTTGTGGACCATAGGAAAGTCTAGGATAGATTATTATAAATAGAGGAACATTTTGTATTGTAAGGTAGAGAAATGAAGAGCTATTGATGTGAATTTTGGTTTAAGCTATCTGTTTGGGTTTCTGGGGAAGGTGCTCCTGCTGGCTATGTGTGCGGGGATCCAAGTCCAATTGTGTGCGGACCTTGCTGCTATGTGCGTAGGCTGGGAAGGGAATTGTAAGAAGGAATTGATGAATGAATGAATAAGAAGGGTTGATAGAGAACTGAATCTTTGAGTACTCTTTGTGTGTGAATCATTGGTAGTTACTGCATTGTGCATTTTCTGTATTTAAGCTGCGAAGATCTATGTAAGTGTGTTTTCTTTATCTAGATCTTTTTTGTTTTATTTATGCAATGTTGTGCTACTGTCATAAAAGCATATAATTATAGATCTAGCACACTTGGATGTGAATAGAGACCCACCTGGCCCTGTGCAGAGCAAGGTGATCTGGGTGTCGCGGGGCCAAATGCAGCTCTACTTGCCTTACCTATCCTTTCTTACGGTGCGGAAACCTGGTTCTAGCACCCACCCATACTACTTTGGGTGAGACTTTGACCTGCGAAAGTAGGTCATTGCCAAAAGGGCCAGTAGTATAGGGGTTTGTTGGCAAACCTTGAGATCCAAACCTAGGTCAGGACCCCTCGAGCCAACATAGATTTTTTTCCTGTAGGCGGAGGGTTCAACCTTTCATTGGATGAGATCCTTGAGGAGATCTGCATCAGATATATATTATTTCAGCCTTCTATTTTCATGAGCTTCAGTTTGCAATGACTCTTCAATCCTAGGGATGTATATCACCATTTGTATTTCGGGTGTATTTCCGGAAACTCTTCCCAGGTTCTCTTCGAAAGGTGTCTAGGAGGCTAGATCTTCACTCCTAGCATTATTTTAGATATATAAGATCACATCTACATTGATCTATCTTTATGCAGTATTTTATGCCCTAAAAATGTATTGTCTTAGCTTAGGACATTTTTATGGCAGCTATTTCTCATGTGATGGCATATTTTTCTTGTAGAGGCTTGTTTTGTATTTCTTGAGTGACTTGATACTCAAGATCTTGTGCCTATTATTTTCTGATATGTTTAATAATATGGTTGTACATATGTCTCATATAATTGTGTGTTGATTTATTCACTGTTCTTTCCATTATTGTGTTCATGTATTGCTGCTTCCCCATTTGGGAATTTTACAGTGGTATCATAGCAGAATCTTGGCTCAGCCTATGAGTTTCAACCAATATGCTATAAGAAGAAGAATAGATCTAAATGATGGAGGGAATGAGCTTTGTCTCATCACTTTTCAGATCTATGAATAACCTCTCCAAGGAGGTCAAGCATATGAAAGAGGAGAGATACAATGAGACCTCTAGATGGTTTCAAGATGAGAAAGCTCCATGTACTTCCTATCAGCAAAAGAAAGATCTGGTATTTCATAGAGCTCCAAAGAAACGCACTATTCCCTTTTCTTTTGAAGAAGAAGACAAAAGGCATGAATATGGAGGACACTTAGATCATGAGATTCTAAGTGAGTATCTTTCATAATAAAAATCTAAAACAAGGGCTTTCAAGGAGTATCTGACTCTCCCACAGTTCATTCAGCTCAAAGAAGAAAGAAGACCTTGCATCAATAGATTTATATTGTGTACATTTGATGGGTCATCCACATGCATAGCAAGAGCTTAGGGAATGAAGTTGGATGCATTTTTCCTGCTACATCTAGTATTAGAGAAAGAAGTGGTTGAGATTGCAATGATTCATCTTGAGGGTGAAGCAAACATTTGGTGGTACAACCATTTGAGTCATGCAAGAGTGACTGCATACGTAGACTTTAATCAAAGGAGAAGAGGCCTTCACCACCACTTGCTACATGAGCACTTGCATCAGGAGAAAGAACACTTGCACCTTTGCAAATTGGTCTTGATCACTTGACATTTAGAGTCCCATGCACTATTATGGAGATGCATGAGGAGGAGGAGACTTATAATAGCATTGATGCAGCCATAGAAGAGTAGCCATCTTCATAAGTAGTTGGGGAATTCATCACACCAGAGGATGGAACCCTTGTAGTAGTACAAATATTCCCAAGCTTCACTGAGGTATGCACACTTTTCCACTTTTTGTTATTTCAGTACATCATGTGGAGGATTGTGGGAATATACCATTGCATGACCTAGGGTCAAATAACATTGCTGATTTGGAGCAGCAGACTATCACTGCACTGAGGAGCCTTGATTTCTTCAAGGAGGAGATAAACATCCATCCTAGTTATTCAGTGTTGAGCTTCACACAAATTTTGGGGTTGGATTGTATATTGTTGGAGGATAGGATGAGTATTTTCCTAAACAATGCAATCCATAACTATGTGTTCAACATTGAGCATGATATCAAGATAGCATATGCACCATCATGGAGATCAGCAACATTGTCATTGAGCGACAGTGATGAGTTGGGGGGCCGACTAATATTGAGACATTCTGATGACCAACACACTTATGTATCAGTGGATAGGCAGATGATTGAAGGAGGACATCTTATGATGGATGACATCTTCCATTATTATGATGGATACTTCTTGATGAGCACTTCACATCTTAATGAGAATTTTTTTCCTACATCTCGTTTGGATCTTTATGGGGTCAATTTTGTCGTTTATGATTGGTCTTCATTTGGAGATCTCTAGGATATTGCATTTCAACATCCCATGAAATGCAAATATAGAAATTTAATTTTGGAGGATGGTATTTTCCATTAGAGGAATACCAATTTTGAGCATGATAGTAGACACTCACCATTGGTTGGATGGGTGATGTTGATGAGAAAGAGGTTGGGAAGCCACTTGAAGATCTATGACATAGGGAAAAAGGAGGCAAGATTGCATTGGATACTCTTGAAATATTTTTGTCATCATGTGACACATTCTATTTCAAAAAATATGTTGTTGGTTAGGACTTGGCATGGCACTTGAATCATATGGTAGCAAGGATTTTGGATGTATTGGGGTGATGTGATATATTTCATGTCAACCATCATGTTTTTGATCCATAGTTTATATGGTGATGGTGTGAGGAGGCAACAAGAGTTTTTTTTTCTTTTGAAGAACTTGGGAGAGTATGGACTGATTTTCTCCCATACTTTACATAATGTTGCAGGAGTAGGTGATGGCACCATCATGGTGCAAAAGGGCTAGTATTTAGCGTTGAAGGATCAGGAGGAACTTCCACTTTGGAAGGAATCTCCCATATATAGCAGCATTATGGTGGATGACTTTGACATTTGGCATGTGAAGGGATGGAGCTATGAGATGACAGGAGACTTATTAGAAAGGCCAAAAATGTTGTCACTTAGGAGCTTGGGGTTGTTGATGGAGTGTTCCCAGGATCACTTCACATATGATGCACTTGATGGAAAAGTAGGAGATGAGGGTGGTGAAGTGGTGGATGGAGACATTTATTACCATGATATGATCTTCTTGACTTAGATCTCCAAGCATAAGAAAAATTATTTGCATGCAGCACATGGTTCATTCCTTTTCATGGGGCTATGTCATACCACTATGGAGGGCTCATTCATGGATATTATTATCAACCTACTCTCACTACATGGTAAAAGTTGTGTTTTTTTACTTATTTATTATCTAACATAGTATTTTCATTCTCTTACCATCTCTATACAGTGCTTTTCTCCATAAGAGGGCAAACCTCTATTTGGGCTTCAAGGTCATTTTGGGACGAACATCAGTGATGGGGATAGCCATATTTTGTATGGCTTTGGGAAATTGTTTTACTATTTTTTGTATGCTCATTTTATAAACAATGCCATTTACTATTTACTAGTAGATGAGATGACATGTATAACTAGAAACTTGTTGGGAGGTAGCTTGCCATATTATGTTTTGTAATAGCAGTTAGAAAAATTGCACTGTGACCACTTGGGAAACTGTTGTTACCTTCTAGAACTACATGAAAACTTCATTATCTTTCTCATTTGAATGCCATATGGTGATGATGTCCTATTCATCATATATGGGGTGGTTTGGGCTAGCATGATTCATGACTCTAGAGAGAGGATCTTTGAAGATCCAGTTTTCTTCTTGCTTCTTGAAGGAAACATTATTGCAGCCCACAATGAGCAGCTACTCTACATTTATCATAAGTTGAGAGAGAGATAGCATGGGATAGACAATTTGGTCTATCAATTTCAGCAATGTATCCCACCTTCTTTGCAAGAGCCTAAGGTGGAGGAGTATTTCTATGAGTTACCATTTTGGAGGGTGGCTCATTTTGCATGGATGATAGCTTGGGGATGGGAGCTTCACATGGGAATGATGGTTCCCACTATATTTTAGAGTCCATGCCTCAAGAAGGCCTCTCGACATCATATTTTTGCCTCCATGGGTATTCCACTTTTTCATGATGATAGCTATTTCTGATTGCCACCAAAAGCTAACTTGCATACTTGGGAGGAGCAACTTGGAGATTTATTGATGAGACAACATCTTGTTCCCTGGAGAAGCTTATCATATTTGGAAGCTAGAGGAGGAGGATAGGATTCTCCTCAGTTCAATCCTTGCAGTTTATTGAGGACAAGCAACATTTGGGAGGGGAGGACTGTAATATTCCTAAATTAGCATACAACTAATTGGAATATTAATTTTTTCTCTTATCATTTAGTTAGATGAATAAATGGGTAGGGAGACCCATAAATCTCTTTAGTAGGAATAAAATCCCTCTTAATGTGAAAATGGATCATCTTCGTAGCTAGATAAAGCACCCTCATGTGTGAACAGGGGCTAATGCATGTGGACAAGGTCAAGTTTGACCAAATCAACAATGCTGGTGTGGAGGGAGTGGATCATTAATGAGAGAGAGCACAATGTGAATGGGAGGAAGTCTCCATGATAGAAGAAACCATAATGAGTGGGACACAAGGTGAGAAGGCTCACATTGTTATAAGGAGGATAAGGAAACCATAGATGGGTATGTTATGATTATTGTTTTGATATGTCTATTTAGACTTCTTGCATTCTTCAGCTGTTTAGTTGAGATTGTTGTGTTGTTTAGCACTAGGTTTTCCCGAAGGGGAATCCCACATTTTTCATTAAGAGGAATCTTGGGAGAGTATTGATCCATCATTTCCACACATCTTGAATTCTGGCCAAGCTTCAGTCTTCAGCTACAATGCAATTTCTGCAGGATATTGTGTTGTGTTGCAGGGTGTTGTAGTGGAGGGTTGAGAAACCCACTTTCTGAGCCAGTTTTTCATAGGAGGAAGGATTTATTCTCTTAGGAGATCAAAAAGGAGGGATTCTCAGAAAATTTCAGATCTTTGTCATGAGGCCAACCTATTCCCATCATTTACAATGCAGTTTAAGCTAGGAAGTGTGTTATTTTGGAGGGCAGTTTCATAGGAGGATCTATTGGCTCTTTTAGAGTGTTTTTCTGTAGGTGGAGGGGTCAGCCTTTCATTGGAGGAGAACCTTGAGGAGATCTACATTAAATATATATTATTTCAACCTTATATTTTCATGAGCTTCAATTTGTGGTGACTCTTCATTCCTAGGGTTGTATATCACCATTTGTATTTGGGGTGTATTTACGGAAACCCTTCTTGTGTTCTCTTGGAAAGGTGTCTAGGAGGTGTTAGTGTCAGTCTTATCATACTACCATCAGTGATCAAACTCAATCTTTTACATTTTCATATTAGGAGTCCCATACCATAAATTTTCTTCATTCCATTAGGTCATGATTCATTGATGGTAGTGGTCTTTCATCAGTTTTCCCTCATGTGAAACTTGGTGATTCCCCTCTCTACGATCTTCAATCATGAGTCACTTTCACTCTATAACTCATATTAGTAGGTCATAGGATTGGTCTAATTAGGTTCTAAGGCCTCATCATGGTAAAATTAATGAGTCAACTGTCAATAAATATCAGCAAGGACATGAGGAGGTCAATAAACTCAAAGGCATAGTATCTGGAAAGATCAAAGAATTGTTCTATTGAGCTTGATGTAATTTTCACCTCAAAACATGTTCTGAGGTGAAAACATGGTACTTTGCTTTTATTATCATCTTTTTATGTAATTTTATGTCTTCATATGTAATAAGTTGAACTTCAGAAAGCTGCTATCTCCACAAAGCCACCACTCTTCCTTTCAAAGGTGTTTTCCACAACATTTTCAGTGTAAAATCATGTTCTAAGTATGTCCATCAGAAAGAGCCCAGAAAGAGATTTCCAACGGTATATTATACTCTCAAAAATGACTCCTGGATTGAAAAATATGCCTAAGTGAACAAAGGTCCCCAATAGCCTAACTTTACCCCTTTTCCCATTTGTCCCTTAGACTTTATTTCATGTAATTTTAAAGTTTTTTATTATAAAACCCTCTCCCTTTGATCTGATCACACCCCTTATCTTCCGATCCAATCACATCATCACAATCGCACAGTCCCAATTGACCCACCTTCGATTCACCCTTCCCCGATTGCAAATCCCCGATGTGATTCATCACAAGCCCCCTCCTCCGATCACCTGATTGCATCGCATCTTTTATGTCCAGCACTTCACTTCCACCCTTCCACTGATTCCTGATTGTGATTGGCCTAGGTCCCACCATAAGGCCTTTCCACCCAGCTTCAAATAAAAGTGTTATTTCCTTTGTAAATTTTGATACTCTGATTATTCAAAATTTCTTAAGTAATTTCATCGCATTGCATCGTGCCATGTTTAAATACTTCCCCACTCCCTTCCGTCGATGTGATGAATCGCACATCGCAATCGACATTTCCCAAGTACTAGCACTCCACTCTCCTACCCTGCCGATTTGTAATTGCGATCCTCCCTGAGTCCCACCATAAAACTTTCCACCCGCTCCAAACAAAAAAGGGTTTTTCCTTTGTAAATAACAAAAATCATTTTTGTTTGTTTTCAAAGGATTTATATCATCAGACATTGTTTTCTCTCACTTATTACCCCCGCTCTATGGTATTACTCCATCGCATTGCAAATTACTATTTCGATGTGTCCCCCTCCTCTTCTGCTGCAATCTTCGATTTGTGATTGCAATTTCCCCTTCCCCCTATACACTATCGCATCGCATATTCACAATCACACTATCCCAATACACCTTCACCCCACCTTTGCGATTGCGATTTACGATTGCATATGGGCCCACATCCTTTCCTTTGTTCCTTTTCACCCAAAAAGGGACTTTTGTTCATTTAAACGACTAATATGGTTTTTCATCGTTACAAAGGAATTTTCTTCGACAGTTGGTTTTTATTAAAAGAGTAAGACAACAATAATAGTCAAAGTCCATGAACTAATTATGAACCAGAGACATCTACAGCAGTGATGAAAAGGGGATTTGTTCTTCGGATTTCCTATTTTCATTCATTGGGTGTAACAGCAAAATCTTAAAGATGTTCAAATGTATTGTTGCTCCTTCTTTTCAAGGGTAGATTGTTGGTCTTTTCCTATGTTCAAAAAAAAAAAAAAGTGTGGAATAAGTTGGAAATCATTTGAGAACACTCTACGCTTCATTTGTAACAATTTGGCAGGGAATTAATAAAGATATGCAGCTTTGATTTTTGGGATCCCTTTGCTATGGATTTTAGCATTGTTTCTTCCTTTGTGTTCATCTATTAATTGTTATGTTTACCATTCATTTCATTCATATATCTGGTTGAATGCTTTCAAGATAGATAGGTAGAATCCATTGTGTAATTCTCTGCCTTGGGAAATCATTCAATACTCTATGTTTTTTGCTATTCGAAAAGGATCCATCTCCTATGCCCTTTTCATCTCCTCACCAGTCTTAATCATCTCATAGTTATTTAAAATTAAGTGTTAAAATTCCTGCCTACCTTGCCCCATGAAATACCCTGTATCTTTGATTTAATTCCCCAGATTCAAACTGATCTTCCTATTCCATACATCCCTGAAATTTATAAAAACATTTCCAATCACTATACCTATCCTAAAATTAGTTTATAGTAATACTTCATTAAATATTTTTCCCAGAGAGAGCCCTCCTGACCTTGTAGGGCTAGCTACAAGGCTGAGCATGGTTTGAGGTTACCCTGATTTTCCTTCCTTCAGCCTAAGGTTCAAATTAGGTGATAACATTTCTGGCGACTCCACTGAGGAAAATTTAGCATAAAATATTGATCACCCCAGTAATATTTTCCATATAAATTCTTGGACTCTGGATGATGAGGTTCAGAGTTTGATAGGCTGAAATAAAATATTGTAAAGTAGAAATTTGACCACACTGGCTTCAAGGAGATATATAAGGGCCAACCCTGATCCAAGTCCTCCCCCTATGTTTGAAAATCCCAATCTCATTCCAAGCATAGTCAGAAGACAAGAAGGATCACTATGTCCTAGACCTATTTTCATATCCCACACCTGGCCCAGTGAGTGGTTGTTTGTAGAAGACCTTTCTTTTGATGAATGTTTTGAGCTTTCTCTGTTCAAAAGTAAATCTGAGACTGCACTTGATGACATAGTTTTAGAACCAAAATTTCTTGTAGATATCGAATTTCAAAGGGAAAACAAATCAATTGATGATTATATTTTGAATTCCCCTCAGACATCTGTGACTGTAACCAATATCCTTGAGCCTTCAGAGTTATCAGAAACAAAATTTCCTGCCCTTAATTCATCAGCATTCCCATCAGTTTCAGAAATCAATTCTTAGCCTACAACTCCTCTATCAACATCTCCCTTGAATCCTAGTTGCACAAACACTGTTGTAAATCCACCTCGAGTCATGGCTGCCCAGTATGCACCCTTAGTTTTACCTCAGAACCTTAATGATATGCCTTCTGATTATTAAAGTAAAATTCCTATATTTGATGCCACTTAGAGCACCATAGCCCAGCAGCACATTGATAATATGAATGAATTCTTTGACCTTCATGAGGTAGAGGCAGAAAATGTAACCACAAGATTGTTTGTCCAAAGCTTTGGAGGTGAAGTTAGAAAATGGTTTAGAGCATTACCAACAGGCTCTATCCACACTTTGCAAGAGTTACATAGGAAATTCTTAGACCGATGTAATCCAGGTGGATATTGGTGGTCACCCGCCTATTCCACTTGGGGCCCCACCATTTTCTCTTTCAGTTTTTCAGTTTTGGCTCAACTTACTATTTTTAGTAATTTTTCGGGTCTCGAACTTCTAGAGCCATTTTGAGGCCCTAAACAACTTTTTTTGGGAAAATGGGTACCCAAGTTGCTCATTATAAATTTTTAGTCCTCGGATAGATCTTTCTAACGAGGTATGGTACATGTCAAACGGAGATCGTATGCCAAAGTTATGCCCTTGGGAAGTTGAAACACCAATTTACCCAAACGGGGCCCATATTTTTGGTGCTTCATCTCCTAGGGTTAGGGTTTTGGCTGTTGAGGATTTCCCATTGTGTCTAAATAATAAATAGGCCCTCGAGCCTCATTTTAACTCAGTTTATAGGCCTGTAGCCACCACATCTCTTCTCATAGATAGCTACCAGTGCCCTAGCTAGTTTTATTTCCATTCTGTCTGTAAGCAAATTTAAGTTCTTTTATATTAATGAAATGAAGTGTTATTTCCATTGCATCTTTGTATTTATGGTTATATGTTTATTATGTTGTGTTCCTGCATAAATATGGTTCAGTGGTATCAGAGCGGTCTGCTTTTTCTCGATCTTTCCTTGCATGTCCGCAACGTGGTCAGGGTATAAGGAGTTAGGGCTCGATCTAGTAGAACCTTTGCAAGATCAGCCTCACGAACCCCGACGGATGCCCATGGGGGATGAAAAGAAAGATGAGGGAGTAGGATATCCTATCAAAATATTGGTCGAGGAGGCCCTCGAAAAATAAAGGAACACGATGATGGATAACTTTTCCGAGATCCTTCAACGACTTCCCACTGGTGGTTCATCTGCATCTAGCAGCCACTCTGGAGGTGCGGCTCCTTTTAGGGTACAAGTAAATTTTGACATTCCCATATTTTAGGGTCAAATAGATGCAGATTTTGTAGGTAGATGGTTGAATCTATTAGAAGGATATTTCTCAGTTCATGACTTCTCCGACAGGGAGAAGATTATTTTTGCACTCCTAAAGGCTGCCCCCCATGTCAAGGACTTGTGGGAAACCCACTGTGAGAAAAAGGATGAGACAAAACCCTCTTTGTTCTCGACCGTACCCACTTTAAATTCTTTCCGAGATGCCATCGAGGAACAATACTATCCCATGGGGAGCTATGAGGACAAGTACATACAATGGACCACGCTGCGACAACAAAGGGATTAAGATGTGCATGAGCTAATGAATTTGTTCCATACCCTACGCACCAAGTTGGGTATCAAAGATTCAGAGAAAAATCTAGTGCTAAAGTATTGCAGTTGTCTGCACAGATACATTCAGGAGGAAATGGAGTTCCTTGACATCTCCTCGCTTGGTACGGCATACCGGTATGCTACCAAGATTAAGCAGAAATTCAAGCAGAAGAAGCGAGACTTTGGATCTGCGAATCAAAAGCAAGGGAAGGGTGCTCCCAAACCATAGAAAAAAGGACAGATCCAAGGCATGGCAACTCAAGACAACCTGTCAAAGCCACAAGCAAAGAACAACACCAAAAAGCCAAAGAAGGACATGGGAAAGTGGTGTGAGTTCCATAAGAGCTCCACTCACAACACAAGTGAGTGTCGGGCCAAGTAGTCACTCATGGCCGAGATGAGAGCTTCTGAGTCAGATGCATGCTCCGACTCTGAATCAGAACTTGACAAGGGGAATGAAAAAGGGAAATTGATTATTGATGTAAAGCCCAATGCCACTGTTGCCACTACGAATATCCAGAAGGAGGAACCGGAAGATCCAGAGGAGGAGGAACGTCTCTTCCACTCCTAGATGTGAGTAAAGGGCTCCTCAGTACAGTTCATTGTTGACAATGGGAGCCAAAAGAACCTCATTTTAGCAGAAATTGTGAAGTGGTTGGGCTTGTCGACCACAGCTCACCCACATCCATACACCATCGGGTGGCTTCACCAAGGATGAGATCTCCGCATCAGCCAGCAGTGTCACCTTCCCTATAGAAACAAGCCCTTCATGGATGAGGTATTATGTGATGTTTCTCCTATTGATTTTTTGGATGTATTATTAGGACAACCATACTTGTGGAAGCTTCATGCTATGTATGATTCTCAGCGTCGCGCTGTTATTGTTACTTTGGGAAATAAGTTGTACAGGATACCAAAGGTACCACCTCCTGCCACTATCTCTTTGGTTACTAAAAAATAATGCAGTAAGCTCATTTCCCAAACCAGGAAATTCATTTTCCTGATGAGCCCCCAGGGCAAGAAGAAGACTGTGGCCACGACCTCCAGACAGGGCTCCTCCGCACAACAACAACAAATGGATAAGGTTGTGGAGGAGTACAGGGACATCTTCACCTCACCCATAAAGGTTCCTCTGCACTGTCAGGTCAAGCACCGAATTGATCTGACCGAAGGTGCACCGCTACCCAATGGACCGATCTATCAGCTCTCTATTTTGGAGAACAATGAAATCAAGAGGCAAATTCAGGATCTGTTGCAGAAAGGTCACATCTGACCAAGTTCATTGCCCTATGGGAGCCTAATCGTGTTGGTACAGAAGAAGGATGGGACGTGGAGACTTTGTATTGATTATCGAGTGTTTAACAAGATCACTATACGGAATAGGTACCCAATCCCATGGATTGATGACCTTCTGGACCAACTCAAAGGTGCAAAATATTTCAGCAAGATCGACTTGAAGTCTGGGTATCATTAGGTACCAATTGAACCCTCGGATGTGTGGAAGACTACCTTCAAAGCCAAGGAAGGCCTTTTCGAATGGCTGTTCATGCCTTTCGGGTTGACGAATGCTCCTGCAACCTTCATAAGAATGATGGACGACATCTTGCGGCCATTCACCAACTCATTTTTTAGTCGTGTACTTGGATGACATTCTAATCTTCAGCAAGACTTGGGAAGAGCACCTTCACCACATCCGACAAGTCCTCCAAACACTGCGGCAACATGAGTTGTGTGCCGATTTGGAGAAGTGCACTTTTGGCATGACCAAGGTTCAATATTTGGGATACATTATTGATGGAAGTGCATGTGGATCCAACCAAGATCCAAGTCATTCGAGATTGGCCAGCCCCAACCACTATAACAAAGCTTCGCAACTTTCTGGGTCTTGCTAATTTCTACCGTAGGTTCGTGTTGGGATTCTCTCATATCACTTGGCCCTTGATTCAAGTTACCAAGGAAGGAGCGAGAGAAAAATTCTTTTGTTCGGAACCTCAACAGAAGGCGTTCACAGAATTGAAAAATCACCTCTATTCTGCCCCAATGCTCACATTACCAGATTTACAACAACCATTTGAGATCAAAATAGATGCCTCTAACTATGCTATTGGGGTAGTTCTTACTCAACAGGGACATCTAGTGGCATATCACAGCGATACATTGTCTGACACAGTTCGCAAGTATCCCACTTATGACAGAGAAATGTATTCCATTGTGCAAGCTTGTCAAAAATGGAAGCATTACATTTTGTGGAAGGAAACAATCATCCACATAGACCACCAGCACCTGGAATTCATACAAACACAAGGGAAGTTTCAGAATGATCGCCATCAGAAGTGGTCCACATATCTATAACAGTTTCATTTGAGCATCAAGTACAAAAAGGGTAGCACCAATAGTGTTGCAGACTGCCTCAGCCGACCATCGATCGTGGTGCTCACCACCATCGTCAACTCTTGTGGGCACGAGACTTTTGATTAGCCGCTTCTCTACGAGATCGGCCCAAAATTTGGCCACACTTACAAGGCACTCTTGGGGGGTACATAAGTTCCAAATTTTCACCTCCAAGATGCACTTTTATGTCACCTGGGACACCTTTATGTTCCTTCAACCTAGCGTGCCAAGATGATATGGGAAGCACACTATAGTCGTGTCGCTGGGCATTTTGGGGTCGAGAAAACAGTAGCTATACTACAGAAGTATTTCTATTGGCTGAACCTTCGAAAGGATGTCGAGAAGCACATCAGATCCTGCATTGCCTGTGCCATTGCAAAACCGACCATCAAGAAGCAAGGCCTATATACTCCGCTACCTACCCCTAGTCGGCCTTGGTAATCCATCTCCATGGATTACATGTTGGGCCTACCTTATACTAAGCATGGAAGTGACTGTGTTTTCATGGTCATCGACAGATTCTCGAAGATGGCCATTATGGCAGCCTGCAAGAAGAATATCACAGTAAAAGCCACTGCTAAACTCTTCTTTGAATGAGTGTGGGTGCACTTTTGGATCCCACAGTCTATCATATCAGATTGGGATAGCAGGTTCCTCAGCACATTTTGGTCCAACCTCTGGTCAATGCTGGACACCAATCTCACCAAGTCCACAGCTTTCCATCCCCAAACAGATGGCCAGACAAAGGTCATCAATAGAATGATTGTACACATTCTGCGCATGTACAATTCAAAGCATCCATGCACATGGGACGAGAGCCTCCCCTATGTACAACATAGTTATAATTGGGTTCTCCACAGTTCAATCGCCCATAGCCCCTTTTAGGTGGGCTTGGGATTCCATCCATTATGTCCCATTGACGTAGCCATGCCATTTGCGGCTACTTAGGCTAATTCAGCTCATGTCCAGTCTGAAGTTGAAAAAGCAAATAGCTTCATTAAGCACATTCAACACATCCGCCAATAGGTTCATGAAATATTGGAAAGAGCCAATGGTAAGTACAAGCAACACCACAATCAGCACCGGGTGCCACATAACTTCCAAGTGGGCGACAAAGTATGGCTACATTTACAAAAGAAGCACCTCACTATACCCCACCACAAGCTTTTCCCACTCCGATACGGGCCGTACACTATCACCAAGGCTATAGGGAACAATTCCTTCTAGCTCAGTATTCCACCATTCCTTGGTCTGCACCCAGTATTCAATGTGGACTGCCTTCATCCTTACTTCCCACCTCTACTGGACACCTCAGACATTGCAGAACAACTCACACCAATAGAGTTGAACCTAGACTGCATGGAATAGGCCACCACAGATTGTATCATGGACATGCAAATCAGGAACACTCGCCAATAGAAGATCCAACTGTATCGGGTTTTCAAAGCTGGCCAACTCCTGCACCAAGTAAAGTGGTTCATGAGGGACCAAGTTTAGCAGAAATTTCCTCATGTCATGGAGGAACTTAACGCAATGGGGACCATTACTTCCTAAGGGAGGAGGAATGGTCGAGGTGGATATTGGTGGTCACCTAACTATTCCACTTGGGCCCCCACCATTATCTCTTTCAGTTTTTCAGTTTCGGCTCAACTTACTATTTTTAGCAGTTTTTCGGGTCCTGAACTTCCGGAGCCATTTTGAGGCCCTAAACGACATTTTTTTGGATAACAGAGAGCAACATGGGTCCATGGAACAATATTTATTGTTCAAAATTTGCATTCCTTGGATAGATCTTTCTAACGAGGTATGGTACGTGTCGAACGGAGATCGTATGCCAAAGTTACGCCCCTGGGAAGTTGAAACACCAATTTACCCAAATGGGGCCCATAGTTTTGTCGCTTCATCTCCTAGGGTTAGGGTTTTGACTATTGAGGATTTCCCATTGTGTCTAAATAATAAATAGGACCTAAAGCCTCATTATAGTTTAGTTCATAGGCCTGTAGCCGCCGCATCTCTTCTCAAAGATAGCTACCAGCGCCCTAGCTAGTTTTATTTCCATTCTGCTTGTAAGAAAATTTTAGTTCTTTGATATTAATGAAATGAAGTGTTATTTCTAGTGCATCTTTGTATTTATGGTTGTATGTTTATTCTGTTGTGTTCCTACATAAATCTGGATCATGGTGGGAGGTAAAGAAAAACCCACTTCAAACTTTGTTTGAATATGAAAATATTAAAAGAAATGTGGGTGAAACTGTACAGGATTATTGTGTGAGATTTAATGTTGTATATAATGCTATTCCGGCCAATTTGAAAGCCCCCATGGGGTTAGCTTTGCTCAAGTTTCCAGATGGTTTTGATGCTGATATGTCATATCATCTATAACAAAGAGATCCTACCACACTTGAAGACATGCAGAAGATAGCTGTGAGTGTTGAAGCAAATTTTCTAGCCAGAAGAGCGTGGACAAAAGCTAAAAAGCCAGTAACTGTGAAAGAAGAAGCTTCCCCTTTTGATATTAATATGGACACTTTGATTCAGACGGCAGAGAAAATGGTTGATCAGTTGACTCTCTCGGATAGACTTGAAGCACAGATTAGGAACCCGAACTTCAGAGGACATCAGCAGCCACAATTCTAAATCAAGAAAAGAGAATAGAGAACGTAGGACCAAGCAACACCGTAGCAGTAGATCAGAACTCCATTGCAGCAAAATTATGTTCAAGGAATGGAAAAAGATGATGATGACGATCCATTAGTTGAAGCCAACCATTTCTTCACTACCGATGGTGCGCCCATATTTCTCACAGAAGATGAAGAATATACAACGACTGCAAACATTTGAAAGGATGCAGATTTCATATTGGCCAATGATGTAGTGTTATAGGAATATTCTGATGATTATCAAAGAGGATACATGAACGCATTATCAGCGCAACAGAAGTAGTATACTTTGAGGAGCAGAGATGTCCCGATCAATCCTATTCAGAAGAGAAAAGAGCTGCAATCAAAAAGTGACTCCTCAAATACTCAAACAAAAGTGAAAGAGCCTGCTGACCCTTCTCCCAGCAAGGCATCCTCAGCAACTAACATTGCAAATGAAAAGAACCATCATATCGCAGCAAAGGAGCAAGTAGAGAAGAAATATCCTCCCGTCAAAGAGGTAGAAAAAGTCCCATCTTTTAATTTGGAAAATGAAATTTCTAAGCTGAAGGTATCCATGCCCTTGACTGAGTTGGTGAAAAATAGCACTTATAAACATCAGGTGTCTATAATTTTGCAAATAGACTATGTATCAGATATGGTTAATGTTGAAGATGATTATCCTGAACTCATTTTTGGTCCAGCCATAGAAGGACAGTCTGAAGAGAGCAAAGTCCCTCCCTTCTACCTCAGTCTTAGATTGCATGAGTTCATTTTACATAATGTCATGTTGCACTCTGGAGCCTCGCATAACTTGATGCCTAAGGCCATTATGGAGAAGCTAGGACTTGATATTACCCGCAAATACCAAGACTTGTATTCCTTTGACTCTAGTAGGGTCCGTTGTATTGGTCTTATCAAAGACTTGGTAGTATCTTTAGATCAAATCCCAACCAAGAATGTTTTGATGGATGTAGTTGTTGCTGATGTTCCACCATGATTTGGAATGCCTTTGTCTAGGTCATGGGGTGCAAAATTGAAAGCGACCATTCAGCTTGATTTCTCTCATGCCACCATTCCCGTGTTCGGTCAGTTGAGAGAATTATATAGGGAGAAGAAAATGAAATACATGATCACCAATAAAGAGAAGCCAGTAAATCATCCCATTAATGCAGTCCACACAGATTTAGAGTTATTTTTATTATATTCAGATGGTGGTTTGAATGATGAAGATGTTCAGTTGGTAGAAGTATATGAGGTAACTAAAATTTCTGAAAATTTTAGTGAGGTCCTTAGATAGCAAAAGGATAAAGCAGCAAAAATTTCTGAGCTTCTTGCCTACCAGCAGCAAAGGGATAATGAAAAGCAGAAAGATGCAGAAATCAGTCCAGATAAATTAGAGAAAGAAGCAAAATTTCAACATCTAGAAGAAGAAGAAGAAGGCCTTTGGAGAATGGATTTTGATGGAGCTGTTGGTAGGGACGGTCCTGGTATAGGAATATGGATTGAGAGCCCTGTTTTCCAGCCTGAAAAAGTTCCTAGTAATGTTAGAGTGTGAGATGACAAGTTGGCTTTTGACTGCTCTAACAATGAAGCAGAGTATGAAGCTTTGATTGCAAGTTTGAAAATCTTGAAGAAGTTAAATGCAAAGAGGATTTCTGTCTATGGAGATTCTGAGTTGGTAATTAAACAAGTAAAAGGAGAGTACCAAGCAAAGCATCCGTGATTGAGGGCCTATAGAAATGCAGTCCTAGACATTTTGAGGACATTTCCTGAGTACACTTTCACAACAGTACCCCGAATGCAGAATCTTATCGCAGATTCCCTTGCCACTACTGCAAGCAATTTGAATATTACAATGAATTCTAGCAACAAATTTGAAATTTATGTCAAACATCGGCCTGCTATTTTGGATAATTTAAGGTATTGGCAATTGTTTCGGGATGAAAATGAAATCAATGCTTTTTTGTAGAGTGAAGGAAAATTCAAGGATACTCCCTATTAGGGTCCCGTGATTTGGCTGATTGGCAAGCCAAATGAAAATGTAACATCAAACCAGTCTTTGGAGCCCAAGGACCTAGCCTTCCTGGACTCAGAGAGGGCTCTCTCTATTTGTGTAAAGGATATCTGTGTGTATTCTTATGGTGTTCTGATTTTAGGCTAGTTATGAAGTAAGTTTTTTTGGTTTTGGTTTTTTAGGTTGTGAAGGATGAAACTGATCAAAGATATGAGATAGGTAAAAAGATGTCAGATCAACTGGGCTATGGGGTCGAAAAGGTCAAGAAAGCTATCAGATGGTGATACAAGGCTGTTGAAGGGCCGATTTGATTCAAGGTAGAAAGGATATTTGGGAAAAATGGAGTAAATGGGCATCAAGTTTGTGAACAACAAAGGATTTCAAGCATAACTAGTTTAATAGCAGACATAAACATGGTAGGGAAAACCATTAATCATGCATAGTGTAACTATAAGCTAATCAATACATGGAAATAAACATTCAAGCCATGCATGGAGATATATAACTCTCTAACTTCGGGAAATGGCTATCAGACTTTGGGGAAAACACTTAAGAAAGAAAAACAACTCAAAACACTATGCAGGAATTCCTAAACATAGTACTTCAAGTTATTGGCCACTTTGAAAACAAGATTTGCATAGTCTTAGACAAAGGGCTAGATCGGAACTAGGCCTCCTTGGTTCAACAAGATGATAATCTAATCAGTCAAAGAGGTAATTTCATGGATGGAGCTATGGATAGCCATAGGTAAGCACCGTAAATCATACTTAGCAATACATAGAACTATGAATGAAACAAGCAACAATATCCTCAAGTTATTAAAGGGAAATTAAGAATTCTTTAATGTGACTAGGGAAGAAGAAAACATGAAAGCTATAAAGAAACAGGAAATTTGAGGTGCCTCCAAGGGCATGTCTCAAATTTGTTCTCTACTATTCTATATCAAGAAAGAAACATGTATTCATGAATGAAAGCTAGAAGACAAAACAAATAAAGAGACACTATACCATTCTACCAAGTCATGGAATCCAACAACAATCCTTCTTCATTCATCCAAGAACATCCAAGAGGCAATCCAAAAGCATGAGACAAGTATTTCTTCCAAAGCTTATATGACCATATATTGCTTCTATCATCAAGTTTAGCCTTGTTTACAATGAAATCCTTTGGAATATATAGGCTCAAGTGAGGAAAACCTCATGGTTCAACTTGCATCCTCATTGGCCTATTCAAAATATCTAGATTTGTCCTTGATGCTTTGCAAAGCCCAAGGCACAAAAATATCTCATAAAATATCTAAAAAATGCCAAAAAAGGGAAAATAATTAACTTTTTCTCACTTCTCATGTGTAAAAATAACTAAACGCACATGAGGAAATATCAAGTTTTAAAGGTTCAAAAATTACAAAAATATTCAAAATTTACATCAACAAAAGGTACCCTGACTTTCCGGCAACATTTGGCAGCCTTCCTGATGTCAAAATGAAGCTCATGATAGCTCATTGGAAAGCTCTAAATGTCTACTTTCTGGAAAAACTAAAATTTTCCCAATCTGATGTTTGGAAGTCCTACAAAATGGCACCTGTGTGTAAAAAACCAGAAAATTACATTATGCTGATAGATCGGGTAGAGTGTGCAAAAAATGAGCCTTTTTCGCCATTTTGGGGGAGAAAATGATCTCCAAATGTCCTGAAAATTGCTGAGGGTGTGATCCTAAATTTATGGCATCCAATGATACCATTCTCCTCCTTTTACAAATCCCCAAAATGAAATGGCGAATTTCATGAGTTTTGACCAAAAACCCAAAAATGCCAAAAAACCAAAGTATGTCAAAATTTTCCCAAAATCGGTGTGTATGACCCTCAAGGGTCCCTAGCAACATGTTCTAAAGAAGAAGCCAAAATATGAAGTCCTGATATGTCTTTCTTCACTTTCTGTGCCGGGCGCTTCTCTTTAGCCTCCTTTAGCTTTTCTTGGGCAGCCTTTAACTTGCAACGGGAAAACTGATTTAACTTCATGTAATGCCCCGTCATTCTCCTTTGCAGCTCTAAATCCATGTTTTCCCTTTCCAAATTTTTCTCCAAATGGTCATTGACTCTTTCAAGCCACACCTCCTTGTTGTTCTCTATCTCCTGTTCAAACAATGCAGTGAAGGGAGTGGATTGGAGAAGGGCTTGTTCCTCTTCCTTTTGCCTTTCAGGGGCTCTTTTAAGCCCTATGGTTCTAGGCCTCTTTCGCCTAGGTTGGTCTTCTTCTTCACTTTCATCAAAATCACCTATGAGCTCATCTATCCTTGCTTGGGCTTTAGCAGCTTCTTTCTTGTACTTGATTGCTCGTGTCTCATAAACAACCATATGGACACTCATTTGCCTATTTTGGATCTCCAAGAAATTATTGAAATTCCTTGACCGATGAAGGTCAATCTTCAATGCATCAATTTGGCCTTCTCTATGGATTATAAGTTTTTATAGAATTCGGGCCTCGTTATCACTGTCATCACTTTAGATTGAGATGACATCCAATGCACTCCCATGCTCATGACCTTCTCCTACCTTGCCTTTCTCTTTTCCTTGGAAAGCTATTCTCATGCTTTTCCTCCTAGGCAAGTCAGTGATACGCTTCTTTGGCAATTTTCCTTTACTACGGAGAGCTCTTGTCACATTTGGAGTGACAACCTTGGGCACCCTCTTTCTTGTTGTTCTGGGCTTGGCCTTTTTAGGAGAGGAAGACATGATTCTTTTACCTTTATCATCTTCTTGCATTTTCTTTTCTTCTTGAAGCTGTTGCGTATCTTGAGGAGGTTGTTGTGCATCATGAGGAGACTGTTGTGTGTCTTCTTTAGGCTGCCCTTGCTCCTCAATCTCAAGCTGCTGCTCTGTCTCAATTTCCTGCTGCCCTTCATCATCAACATCATGCTACTCAAACTGCTGCTCTTGATCATCAATATCATGTTGCTGCTGTGCTTCAATTTCATGCTCATTCTGTTGTTCAAGCTACTGCTCAAACTACTGCCCTTCCTCTCGTTCCTGTTGTTCATCACCACTGAGTTGGTGCTATTCAGCACTCTCTTCCTCTTGCTCCTGCTGTTGTTCTCCTTCACCACTGTCATGCTGCTACCCTCCATCACTTTCTTCCTGTTGTTCCTCATCGTTTTCTTCATGCTCATGTCCTTCCTCCTCTTGCTGGCCACTTCCCTCTCCTTCTTCATGCTCTTTTGCCTGTCCTGTAGTGAATTTGAGCTTTCTAGGAGTAGGTCTGCTAGAGGAAGGCGAGGGGCGATGAGTAGGCGATGTAGGAGATGTATGGATTGGAGGGACAGTGGAGAAATCCAGGTGACTGAT
Source organism: Pinus albicaulis (assembly GCA_034641835.2). Lineage (NCBI taxonomy): Eukaryota > Viridiplantae > Streptophyta > Pinopsida > Pinales > Pinaceae > Pinus > Pinus albicaulis. The sequence continues at coordinate 231,291,394 of CM076571.1, read as the reverse complement.
GAAAACATCCCAAGAAACCTCTTTCTTCTCAAGTTGGTGAAGGATGATGATTTTAATGAGGGAGTGATGAAATAGAGAGGCTACTTGCTGTGATGGAGGTTTCTTCTAGAAAGAGGAGGTCATTTTCTCAATGCTTTTGCACAAGAAGAAAGAAATATTGAGCTACTTGGTTCTCGTGAAATGCATCAACAGTCGGATGTGGTATGCATAAACTCGGGAGAATCTCCCCTCACAAGTGAGATACTTCATTATAATCTTCATAAGGGGAGAATAGCTGGCTAGAAGATAAGAGAAAGGGAAAATAGCAGGGCATGCTTCTCTGTGTTTAGGCTTGAGGAAGGGTTTGTAGTCATCCAAGTCCAAATAGCATTGTTTGAACCATTTCTCGCCAATGTATGGAATTTTAGTAGCCTTGGATATGGATCTCGGGGAGAACTTGAAATCAAGGTCTGCCACTTGAAAATGTTATTCTTTGAACCTCAAGGTGCACAAATGTGTTAAAGGCAAGAAAATTTTGACTTCTTGTATCCTCTGGCAAAAATCCAAGCACCCCACCTCATGAAAATTGAATAAGATAGATGGGTGTGCATTGACCTCCTCGGTGGAAATTGGCTCATACCTCTTGTGCAACCCACTTCTGCTATCTTGCCTAGGAGGCATCTTGATCTAGATGCACTCTTGAAACACCAAACTGCCTCAAAATTTTTGAAATGTGTTTTTGAACAAAACTCTGTCTCAACCTGTTAACTCACTGTAAGATTAGGCAACAATGATATCAAATGTAGTGTGAAATGCCCTCCTTTGGTATAAGGCCCCTATTCTTTCAGAATACTGCCTTTTCCACCCTTTGCATATCAATCAGCCAATATTTATAGTGAAAACACAGTAAAGAGGGATAAAGATAGTCAACAAATAAAAACATAGTCAAGGGATTTTCCTGTGTTTGTGGTAAGGGTACCCTGCCTTTTGATGTTTTGAGGACACAATATAACCTTATAATTTAGACAAAGGTAAAACCACAATCTTCTTAATTCAAAAACCCTACTTTCTTCTGTGTATCCCACTTAAACAATAGATTCAGCAATATGAAGACATTCAGTCACAAAGGCATCTACACAGTCCAAAGTCACTGTGTAATAGGATAGGAGAATAGAGTTGATTTTGCTTTCGATGTAGTCATAAAAATCCTGCATCTTTCAATCTCAACAAAATCCTCCTTAAAAAAAATACTTCCCTCCCTTTGCTTTACTACTTCTCACACTAGTTTGACCCACACACCCTCCAACTGTAAATGGTAGCCTACTTACTGATTCTGCCTTATGGAACTGAAAGGCACAACACTGCTTTTTGTCCCTTTAATATACAGAGGATATTTTTGGAAGGTCACAAGTGTTTATCTAATGATCAATGTGTTAGAAAAATGACCCACTGCTTTCACCCCTAAAAAAACACCTTATCTCTTCTTTCTTTATCACAGTTTGAGGGCAGTTTTATTGGCTATTCATACTAATGCAAACTCAATCCTCTTTAAAGCTTCACCTCCAGCCAATACAAAACATAAAATTTTGTTTTTCACACAACACCCACACTATGGTTTAGACTATGATTTTTAACCCCTTCCCATCACTTAGCAGTTTTGAAAAACCAAGGGAGGCACCTAGAAATACCTCAAGAACTCGATGATAGCTTCGTAGACGAATTTGAGCAACCTTGAGAGGTGATTTGAGGGCGTTTGGATTGTTTAAACGTGCGCGGCACGTCTGCAATGGAGAGTGCCGCGCAAATTTTGGTTTCGGGTCACCTGTCGGGCCGATAGGACCCAACACTACAGCTGTGCCGCACGCACCCACAGGCACACCGCGCTGCCTTGTTAGCGTGTGTAACTTCTCCGCCTGAGTGCGCCGCGTCGTTGTATAGGCGTGCCGCGCGGTTTCCAGGCCCAAAAACTTTGCTTTTTCACTCACGAATCTTTCGTCTAGTCTTGAGGGCAGTAAGAGGGGCTATGCTCGTGCTTGAGGAGTTTCAAAAATGTAATGATAATAGTCCTTGACCCTTGTATAAAGTGGAAAAACCAACAGTCCTTTTATGTTTGATTTGAAAGGGTTTATTCAAAAGTTTTGAAAAAGCCTTTTTTTTTAAATCAAAGTTTGAAACCTCATCTTTGAAAACACAACTGATATTATTTTTTTGGATATGTGCACAGGGGTAAAAACCACTTGCTTATAAGCGATACCTCCCTTAACCCTTATGAGAAATTGAAATCTTTTGACTGCTTCTAATTCAGAGAAAAAGGGTCCTCCTTTTTTAATATTGTAATTTCAAACTTCTTTTGTTTCAAACAAAAACATGAAGGAAATGATCACTTCTTTCTAAGCCTATCCTCCCTTTTTGAAATGACATAACCCCTTTGAGAAATTTTTCTTTTAAGATTTTGACTGTTAGAGGGAAAAATGTCTCCTTTCATGGCAGTGGCATGTAAACTTTGCCTTCAATGATTTTCGGAACCTGAAAGAATATGCCAAAGTTCTTTTTGTACTTCATGAACCTGTATACTTATTTGCAGTGCCCTTTGCTGAGGAAGAAACTGAACTGTCACCTAAAAATCCCTTTTATACTTCTAGTGCTTTGTATGAAAAGAGGACACCTGTAGAGGATATTTTATGTTGTAGGGGGTTTTCTTTGACATTTTGATAGAGGTCCCTTTTCCCTTTTGTAACATAAACTAACACTTTGCTCTGGATGTTATGAGGATAGTTTTGTTTACAGTGTAAAGTGAAGTAGATGACAGGTGCTGCTTGAGTTTCCCTTTCTGAATGTGGGTGAAAAAATGTAGTTGCATTTACCCCGGCTTCTCTACTATTGTCCATTTAAAAGGAGATTTCTTTAACACTTCTCTCTTCACTCAAACTGAATTGATATGGTACCTTTAACCTTTTACAAGGAACATGCCTGTATTTTTTTTGAGATTTTCTCCAAAATTCGAAAACATGCCAAAGTCTTTGCTGTATGTTATGAACCATTGTGTCTAGCTGCAATACCTTTCCTGGGAGAATTAAACTCAAATTTTACTTGTCAACTTGTGATAAGTGATCTGAAGGACATCTTCTTATGAGTAGGGAGATCAGTGTCCTTTGAAACATAATCATTATCATTTCTTTCGCCTGTGCAATAACCCATCTCATCAAGCACTCTTCAATTTTGTTTTGCTCGAGCTACAGACTGTCTTTTGATAGAAAACCTGTTAAGAGATAAGCTTGATCCCTTGGATTGCAGTGGTACCCCTAATTTCCTTCTTGGTCTCTTACCACTCATCATTTATCAATCAGACCTTGAAATCAATCAATGCCCTGGCCATCTGCTTATGAATGAAGGAGGCCTTTCACTTGGCAAAGTGTCTGATGCTTTTTAACCTCTGCCTTTATCAAATGTAGAAAGTTTGATGAATATGATTGACAAGGGTTTCTCTCATAGATGATGGTATGTAAACAAACTTTGAAAAAAACTACAACTTTTACCTCAGCCTTCAATCATCACTTTACTTCAGAAAACCCTGGTCACTGTTTCACCTTTTTCATTAAAAACAAATCTGTCTTACAGTCAGTTGCAAATTTTCAAGTCAAACTTTGGCAATCGCCCTCTACTTATAAATGAAGGAGGTGCTTTTAACCCTCTTCTTATAGATGAAGGAGGTTCTTTGGTCTTCAATATCAACATCCTCTTGACAGTGTTGCTTTTTCTTCTGCTGTCCTTTCAGGCTGTGAATGAGGTCGCAAGAGTTTGATGAATAAATCTTTGCCCTGTAGGTGCATCTCAGGCTCAGGATGACATTGAGAAGCAATTGTCTTCTCATGTGGAGCCAAAAATTTTCTTCTGAGATGCTGGTCTGTTTCTGTACTTGAAAAATCCATCAAACACTATAAAAACACCTAAAATCAGCTTGACTGATGTTCTATGTATTGCTGAGACTTAAGGGTGCATTAGTGGCGCGACCTAGGGATGTAAACAAATTTATTAGCAGAGTAGGAAGGTCTGTTATGACTGGTATATAGCAGATGGAGGTTTTTTGGCTCTTTGATAGTTTTCCAAGGGAAAAATGCCTTAAAGCGCCACTTCCTAACTTAGGGGAGGTTGTTTGAATAGATTTGGATTGTCTCTTTTAGAGCTGATGGGCAGACTAGTATGGCTGAGGCTAGGTAGGATTTGATAATGAGGTTTCATCTCGTCATGGGCGGACTGAAAAAGGTAGGAGAGCAAAAAGTTTTATAGGTGTTTTCCCAGCTGGAAAATTTGACAAATTTTAGATCGGCTGTTGGAAAACTTGGCTGTTACAACTAATCATCACCAACAAGTAAAAAATTAATGATGACTAATAGTGGCTCCATTTGGGGAGGGAAACTCCTTTCCAAGAGGTGTCTAGAATTTTAGATCTTTGGCTTATGAAGACCAATGCCTTACCCATTGGTGCAAATTTCACTCCTCTTTGATGTTACTTCTGAAAAGAGATAGCATGATTAGCTTCAATGATATTTCTACCTACCCCACTATCTTTCCTAACATTTTTTTTCTCTCTTTTTTGGCACATTTGAACTAGCATCCTTTTGACAATGCATATTTTTTCTTTTTGTAAAATGAACCTATCTATTTCTACACTTATATCTGCCGAGAGTTCATATTAAACTAATGAAATCCTTCATTACTCTACCTAAACTAGATCAACTGTCAAGATTAAATTGTTTGACAGGATTTTGTTCTCTAATCTAAAACCATGAAATTAAAAATGATCAAATCAAGGTTAAACAGTCTGATTTGTCATGTATTTGTGGCATGAAAGGACAAACTGCACACAAATATTATTTTGAAAAAAGGAAATCTAGAAAAATGGGGGTAAGATGTACAATTTGTTTTTCATTCCTCGCTTCTCTCTTTGGTTCTGTTTTAGGCATGTGGAACCAATATCTTTTCCTAATATACTCTCTATGATAAGTCAATCTTACATAATGTTGACCATATTTTTCACTCACTAACTTATCAGCAAATAAATTTAAACATTTTCAGCTATGATTAGGCTAGATAGCTGAACAAGACATTTGAGTACTAGTAGCGACATTTAGACTTGTGCGCTTTTCGAAGGACTATTTTTTGGAACATGGGGCCTTTTTCTATTTTTCAACCGCCCTCTTTTCTATCTTCTATTGTTTTTTACTTTTCTGTTTTATCTATTTTTTAAATAGTGGTGTATAAAATGAATGAAATATTTTACAACTTAGAACTGGAGTTCTTGACAGAAATAATGCTTTAATGTCCTGCCATTCATAGGACGTCCAAAAGTTTCAATCCCATCAGGTTCTTGCAGGAAGAAGGCATTGTTTCTGCTGACTGAGCTGATGATGTAAGGCCCTTTCCACAAATTCTCGAACTTGCCATGTTTACCTTTGTCTTCTCTTCTTGAATCCCATTTTAACACTTTGTCACCAATCTGAAAATCATTTTCCTTAGTCCTCCTGTCAAAAATCTATTTTATTTTGTCTTTTGCTACCTAAGCTTTTTGGTAAAATTCTTCTCTGGTTTGTTGTAAATGGATAGTCTGATTTACCCTCCTTTGCATGTCATTTTCTTCTATTTGAACTTCTTCCAATAGTTTCATCACTGGAACCCCTAAAGATGTTGGAAAAATGGCATCTATGCCATAAACTAATTGGTAAGGAGACATGCCTATGGATTTTTTGGTAGTTAATCTATCAGCCCATAGGGCGTGTACTAGTTTTCCATGCCATGCCTTTTGATTTTGTTCAAGAAGTTTTTTGATGATGTTGACTAGGCTTTTGTTAGAGGACTCGGCTAAACCATTACCTTGAGGGTAATAAGCTGTGGAATGTCCTAATGAAATGTGATATTTGTAACAAAAGTCAACCATTCTTTTGGAGGAGAAGGCAGCGGCGTTATCTGTAATGATCTTTTTAGGACAGCCAAATCTAGATAGGATATTGGTTTCTAGGAACTTGATGATGACTGAATCGGTGGCGTTCCTGGAAGGTATGGCTTCTATCCATTTGGTAAAGTAATCGGTGGCTGTAAGGATCCATTTATGTTGAGCAGATGAGGAAGGGTGAATTTCTCCAATAAAATCTAGACCCCATTGCTAGAAGGGTCCTTCAACTATGATGGGGTGTAAGGGCAAATGTAAAAGCTTTTTCTTGCCATCAAAAATTTGACACTTACGGCATGTCATAACTAGCTCATGAGTGTCAGGAAATAAGGTAGGCCAATAATAACCGGCTCTAAGGATTTTGTTTGTTGTGGTTTTCTAGTAGAGATGGCCCTCACATTCCCCTTCATGCATTTCGTGCATAATTTTCTCTGCATCAGCCTCAAGCAAACATTTAAGCAGCATACCAGTGGGATTTTTCCAATATAGAATATCATGTATAATGAAAAACTTTAAAGACTTTTGTTTTAGAAATCTTACTTTTGTCTTTTATAAAGTTGGAGGAGCATTTAGGTAAAATAATACATAGAGAATATCTGCATACCAAGGAGAATCCAGAAGCATTTGTTCAACATGGGGGGATGTGCATTCTTCCTGTTCTTCTAAGGTATCAACAAAATTTATATCTAAGGCTTCGAGGTTGGTTTCAGCCATTAGTCTTGCAAGTCCTTGCCCTTTAACTAGTTTGGTAGGTCAGATTTCTAAATCATATTCTAGGATGACAGCGATCCATTTTCCCCTTTTACCATCGGGATCTTGGTTTAGTATGTCTTTGATGACAGTGCTAGGAACAAAGGCGATGATATGAGAATGCAAGATGTAAACTCAGAAATATTTCAATGCCTTCACCAATGCAAATGCCTATTTTTTCATGATGTTATATTTCAAGGGGGCATCTCTTAGGGATTTGCTGAAAAAGGCAATGGGTTGCTCCTGCCCTGCTACGTTCTTTTGTAACAGCACGACAGTTATCATGTGTTCTGAGGAAAATGAAAAAATGTAAAAATATTTAGTGAAATCATGACTTATCAATACTGTTGTTTCAGTTAGGGCCCTCTTAACTAGTTCAAAATATTTTTTTTCTTCTATGGTCCATTTAACCCCGACCTCTTTTTTCAACATATTTGTGATATCTCTCAGGAGTTCGGCAAGGTTTGGGATGAATCTTCTTAAGAAATTAATTTTTCTGATAAAGGATTGTAGCTCCTTTATGTTTCTGGGATGACTTATCTGCAATATGCCTTCGATCCCCTGGGGGTCTATTTTTATTCCATCTTCCGAAATGATGTGACCTAGGAGTTTTCCTTCTTCTAGACCAAAAAGTGTTTTCTTGGGGTTTAGGGACAAGCCATATTTTCTACATTTGTTAAAAACCTTTCTTAAGTGTACTAGGTGTTCTTCATCTGATTTGGAATATACCGTAATATCATCCAGATATATGACTATGAAAATACCTATGTCTTTCGAAAAGGCTATATCCTTAGCTCTTTGAAATGTGGCACTGACATTCATCAATCCAAAAGGCATTTTAACGTACATAAAGTGCCCCAAGGTGTGGTGAAAGTTGTTTTGTGTTGATTAGTGGGGTAAACCAGCACTTGGTTATAACTATAAAAACCATCGAGTAATGAGATCCTTTTAGCACCTACTACCTTTTGGAGTATGTGGTCCATTTTGGGAAAAGGATGTTTGTCCTTCAAACAGGCTCTATTTAGGTTTCAGAAATCAATACAGAGTCTGATTTCTCCAGTTTTCTTCCTAACCGATACCATATTTGAGATCCACTCAGAGTACCTGAGAGACTCTATTATCCCAACATCATACATCTTTTTAATTTCCTTTTCAACCAAGGGTAGTAATACTGGGTTTATTCTTCTCAGTTTTTGTTTAAAAGGCTTCTGGTTTTCTTTAAGGGGAATCTTGTGCTGAATGATGCTTGTGTCGTAAGATTTTAAATCTTGGTATCCCCATGCGAACACATCTTTAAATTCTTTAAACAGATTGATGTACTTCTATTTTATGTGAGGTGGAAGGGTTTTGGATAGTTTGATGTTCCTGGGCTCTTCTAGGCTTCCTATGTTGTATTCCTCTATGTCGACCTCAGTAGATTCTATTTTTGGTTTTTTGGCCACATCGTTAAAATCAAACAATTCCTCTAAAGGTGCGAGCCCTCTGGGTATGGTGTTATTTTTGCAGTGTAGGACTTTGAGTTCTCTTTGGTCAATGTCCTCTCCTATCTCATTTCCATATGAATGGTCTACCAGGTTTAGATTGGTCCACAAAGGTGGATTTAGCTCTTGATCTTGACTTTGGCTAGATTTCCTTTCTTTGTTTTCTAAGTCTGTTCTGGTTACTTCAAATTCATTCCTAGATTGTAGGAAATCATCAATTTGATCATCATCTTTAAATATTTTCCAATGGTCAATATTATCCAGTACTGTAGGGCGATATTTGACCTAAGTACTATATTGTTCACTTAGGCATGGTATTTGGCCATTACTTGCAGCAAAGGCGAGCTCATTTGCTAGGCTATTTTGAATCCTAGGGATATAGGTGAGTTCATATTTCTCAAAGGTTTTGAGGATGTCTAGAGCTACATTCCTATATTATCTTAGTCTTGGATTCTTTGCCGAATATTCCCCTTTGATTTGCTTGATCACAAGCTCCAAATCTCCCTGGGCTGATACTTTCATGGCACCTAAGTCCTTAAGTATGTGTAGACCAAGGAGAAATGCTTCATATTCGACAATGTTATTAGTACACTGGAATTCTAATCTGAAAGAATAACCTTTACTAATATTGTGTATCCAAATGCTAGCCCCTGAACCAGTTTTTCCACAAGAACCATCAAATCTTATACTCCAAAGAGCTTCTTTCTCATATGTGATACTAAGTTGTTTTTCAAGTTTCTTGGGGTTTTGGTCATTAATTTCTTCATTCAGTAATGGTTCAAGATTTTCTTCATTTTCTTTTATCTGTTTGTTTATATCGCTTTCATTATATAAGATAAAATAATCCAAATTGGAATGAATGGAATAAATAGGAGTGTTTTTTGGCTTATCCCGGTTGCTAACCATGTATTTCATGTGAGTTTCTCGGTATAATCTCCTAGTCTGGTTGAAAACTAGGATTGTAGAAAATGACATATCCATTTGAAGATTACCTTGTATTTTGGAAGCCCATGCCCTTGATAGTAGCATTCCATACTTAGGAGGGATATCGACCACTACCACGTCCATGACTAGGTTTTTTGCTGGTAGTTGTTTTAAAGCAAAACCTAGCTTTTTTATTAGACCTAAACATCTGACCTAACTTGAGTCAAAGGAGTATAGGTTTTTGTAATGTTGAGTTACTTCCAGTCCTAGGTTTTCCATGATTTCTCTAGGCATCAGGTTATGGGAGGCACCAGAATCTAACATGGCATTATGTAATATCTTGTCCCGTATGTTCAAACTCACATAGAAAGGAGACACAGTTCCTTCTTGGTTCTCACCTTCTATTTTAGGGCCGAATAGGAGCTCGGTTTTTTCGTCAGTCAGATTTAAAGTATATGCCTCATTTCCTATGTCAAAAACCTTGAAAATATGAGATCTATATATGTCCACAGTTATTAGCTCAGTAAGGGGTATGGTAATTTTTATTTTGGAAATTTCCCCTTCAAAACTAAAATGAGTTTGCAGCTTGGACAGATTTGTTTCAGCTTTTTCGAACATTATTTTTTCTATGTTCTTAATTTTCTGACTCTGGATCGGGATTTTGTTTGACCTAGTGACCTCGGAGGTCTTTTTAGAAGCACCAGGAGTATCTGAGTCAAAACTTGTTTGAATATATTTGTCTTTGTTTTGGTCAATTTTCTTGGTCACAATTTTGTTGCTATCCATGGGCTTTTTAAGGATGACATTAGAGGTTTTGGCAGTGTGAGGGCTGCCCTTCTTGGAGTGATCTTGGTTTTTCTTGCTTCTAAGGTTATACTGCCTGTGGGCTTCTATAATGGCATTATGAAAATCTATGGCAGGATCCTCGAGGTTTTCATAGTTGGTTTCGTCCCGACTTGGAGAGCATAACTCTTGCTCCTCTGCTGTGAGGTAAACCTCACACTCGTTATTAGAGCCTATGAGGTTCCAATGATTTTCATCAATGGGTCCAGTGTCCCTATCCTCTTCATCAATAAAATTTTCACTGAAGGATGGTCTGGCTTGTTGGTCCTTTCCTCTTGTTTTAACTTGAGATTGGTCTCTCCTAAGGTTTTGGTTGTGGTTTTGAGGGTTTGGCTGTTGATCCTTGGGAGGTGCTTTCTCACTCATTTTTTCCCACATCTTTGTCATGGTTTTTACCAAGCCATATATTCTAGGATCCAAGGAAGAAGTTGAGGGGGAAAATTCGTCATGGTAAGTGACTCCCTTTTCTGCTCTTATCCTAGCTCTTTTTTCGGCCAAGTTGGCTTCTGCATTTATGGCCACTTTTTGCATTTATTCTAAGGTAAGGGGGTCCTTGTCTCCTAGTTTATAAGTCATGTATGGGTCGAAACCCTCGGGGAATTTTTCCAAAGCTGAACCAAGCGGGGGTTTGAAGTGAGGTGGGAGGGCGTTATATACACTGTTGAACCTAGTGCAGTATCCCTAGACACTCTCCCCATTTTTCCGTTTTAGATTGTTATATTCTGACAGGATTTGAATGGGGTTCTTTCATATTTCCCACTTGTTTATGAAGACCTGGAAGAGTTCTGGGATGTTGTGGATGCTGTTTGGGGCTAAGCTCTTAAACCATTTTTTGGGTTCTCCGCCTAGGCTTTGGGCGAACATTCTCATTCTGATGGTCTCATCTTTTACTTCCAAGTATTCAAAGGCATCACTATTCCTACTTACATGCTGTTGAGTTGTGGCAGTCTCTTCTCCAGTAAAGTGTGGAATTTTGTCTTGATAGCTATCTGGTAGAGGAGCCAAAGGTAATGGCAACACCAAAGGTGCGTACCAGGCTGCCATGATGGGAGCTAATGGATGATATACAAGATGAGGGCTTGTGGGATGAGCTGAGGTGATTGGAAAAGTAGTAGGTTGGATAGGTGTAGCAGATGTACTTGGAATAGTGATCTGGTTTTGAGCAGATCTGGGATAGAAGGAGCCAAAGTGATGGAGAAGTTGAAAGTCGGGAGGTGTGGAAGGTGAGGCTTCTCTACTAGGACTCTATGGAGGATTTAGGTGTTCAAGATCATCAAATTTTATCTTACTATGTGACTTGATTCCAGAAATATTTTTTGCAGGCTCTAAGTCAAAAGGGGAATCTGGTAAGATAGTGATATGTTCAGGTACTAATCTTGTTTTACGGATGGATCTATCAGTAGCTAGATTTTCAATTTTGGAATCTTGCCACAAAATCTTCTCTGGGTCATCTACTATGATAGGGGGATTTGGGTCTGGATGGGATCTGGTGTTGATTCTTCATGAAGCTAGATTTCGGGTCTAGAGTTTAGAGAGGTTGATATCGATGAATGTTCTGGACGGATGGCCTCTCTAAATTTCTACTGATGTGAAGGATGGGCAAAAATAAAAAGGATGGACTAGTGGAGTCGCCAGGTGGAACTTGGTTGTTTTTGTGAAGATGTAGCTATGGTCCACCACCAGTAACTAATCTGGAAATGTTTTTAAGGTTTTTCTAAGTTTTATGTGCAGCCTATGGTTTGCTAAATTATTCTAAACTTGTTTCAACACTTTGCTAGGGTGGTGAGAACAAAAAGAGTTTACTCTAAATGAATCTCTAGATTGCTGGTCTGTTTAAGTATCTAAAGGACTAAAAATTCTATAAGAGTTTGCTAGACTGTCATATACTCAGTTTCCCACCATCTCCCGCTATGTTAGTGAGTGATGGGATAGGTCGATTGGATAGTAACCTAGAGTTCGGTAAAATAGTAAGGCCTACTGGGGGCTAGTGGAGTCACCAGGTGGAACTTGGTTGTTTTGAGGTATATGTGTATGGTCCACCACCAATATTGACAAAATCCAATCTAAAGGATTTTTTTGGGGTTTTTTGAGTTTTTATGAAATCCTAAGGTTTGGAAGAGTGTCCTATAGCTGAGTCATCATTTTGCTAGGATGGTGAAAGAGCTAGCTTCTACTCTTCAAACAAAACTTAAGTTTTCTATGATTGATTGAGACTTCGGGAGTTACTAAGGAGTACTTAGATTTCCACTAACTCGGAAGGTCCCACCATGATCGCCACTATGTTAGTGAGCTGTGGGATAAGTCAATCAGATAGTATTCTTAAGGCTGCTAGAATGTTTAGGGAAACTAAGCTTGTTTGTTACTCAGAGTCCCACCGTGATCGCCATTATGTTAGTGTGGCGATGAGGTGGCTCACTGGTAGGTATTCTTGAAAATAAGGGACTTCTGGAGTTCTAAGGTGTCCTGAGATTGTCACTAACTCAAAGTCCCACCGTGATCGCCATTATGTTAGTGTCCCATGATTTGGCTGATTGGCAAGCCGAATGACAGTGTAACATCAAACTAGTCTTTGGAGCCCAAGGACCTAGCCTTCCTAGACTCAGAGAGGGCTCTCTCTATTTGTGTAAAGGATATCTGTGTGTTTTCTTATGGTGTTCTGATTTTAGGCTAGTTATGAAGTAATTTTTTTTGGTTTTGGTTTTTTAGGTTGTGAGGGATGAAACTGATCAAAGATACGAGATAGGTAAAAATATGTCAGATCAATTGGGCTATTGGGTCTAAAAGGTCAAGAAAGCTATCACATGGTGATACAGGGCTGTTGAAGGGCCGATTTGATTCAAGGTAGAAAGGATCTTTGGGCAAAATGGAGTAAATGGACATCAAGTTTGTGAACAACAAAGGATTTCAAGCATAACTAGTTTAATAGTAGACATAAACATGGTAGGGCAAACCATTAATCATGCATAGTGTAACTATAAGCTAATCAATACATGGAAATAAACATTCAAGCCATGCATAGAGATATATAACTCTCTAACTTTGGGAAATGGCTATCAGACTTTGGGGAAAACACTTAAGAAAGGAAAAAAACTCAAACACTATGCCAGAACGCCTAAAATAGTACTTCAAGTTATTGGACACTTTGAAAACAAGATTTGTATAGTCTTAGACAAAGGACTAGATCGGAACTAGGCCTCCTTGGTTCAACAAGATGATAATCTTATCAGTCAAAGAGGTAATTTCATGTTGAAGATGGCAACAAGAAACAGTGAAGGAGGCATCCTGAAACATCTTTCCTGATCCTAGTTGGAAAGTGATCACCTAAACTAGGTGGGGACCACACATGTGATTTTTTGTCGAAAAATATATTTTTAGACTATGTCTATTTTTAGACATATGGAGCATGGTCCGGGGATTGCAGTATGAGATTCTTGGAGTATGTGTCATGTTGGTAAAAATAGATGGGACTCTATTTTTTGGACCTATAGGTCGAAGTATATTTTTAGACTGCCTTCCTAAAAATAGGGAAGTCGAATATTATTAGCTCTCAATAATATTTGGACTACAAACATTATCTTATTCTCTTGAAGCACTTCAGTTTGATGCCTGGATGTGGCACATGCAGCTGACAGAAGGAAATACGCTTTTCCTAGGGTTTAAGTGAAGCTATTGCATGAAGACTTCAATTAGAACTCATGTGAGAGAGTTTGGTGGAGTTGATTGAGGAAGTTAGTGGAGTTGTATTCAGTTTAACTAATCTAAACATAGTTGAGCTTTTTGTATCCAAGTTAACTAATAGATACAATTCGTGAGAGTGGTGTTAATTAATTATTAATTAATTCACTAATTATAAACTCATAAATCAACTAAAGAATACATCAGTTAACTTCAGTGGATGGATAGTTTCAGTGGAGACCAGTGCAGAAATAGGTGAAAGAGCAGGTTAACTATCGGTTGTGACTATACTATTGCTATTTGCAACACACAGATGGGTGGAGTAATCAATGAGGATTGTGCAGTTCAATTCAGGTGGTTTATCTATATAAAGAGACCATCCCATAGCATTGAAACACGCAATTCAGGTTGGCTATCAAGTGGCTAAAGGTTAGAGCATGAGTTTTGCTAGATCTAGCTTGATAGTGTGTAGCAAGGGAGGTAGTGCATGAGAGCTTGCAAAGAGCTTTGTACTATGATTGTTACATGATCTCCATGACATGTATAATATAGAGATAGTTGGGGGTTTTCAGCTTTAAGCTTTCCCATGAAATACTGTGTTTATATGTGTGAATTTTTATGGCTTTAATGTGTGCATGCAATTGATTTTATTTCCGCATGTGATGATCAATGGTAGAAGAGATTATGTATTATGCATGAAGCTAAAATAGTGTGTGATCAGGAGAATCTCGGTGGATAACATATCAGTTATTCAAATTTCTACATGGTATTGGAGCGATATTGATCATTGGAGCAATTGCAAAGCATTGAAGCGGTTGAGTTTGAGGATAAACTCAAGAAACATAAAGATGGAGAAAGCCGGAAATATACATGCATATTGTATATAATTTTCTACATGGAATGAGAGCGAGAATTTTTGGGTGCGCGAGTTTGTAGGGAATATCTAAAAATTTTTGGTGAGATATTTTCAGAAATAAATAGCATATTTTGATTCCTTGCGAAAAAATACCCAAATTGAAAAAAATTCCGGTCGAATCGGAGCTCGGATGAGGGAGATATCATCGATTTAAAATCAGCTCTTTTGTTAGAAAATTTTGCGACGGCGGGACAATTGCAATGTGCGCGAGCCAAGAATCTACATGCACTGAGGTACAAGATGCATGCAAAGCTTTGAGGAGCAAAGCAGAGGTTAGTGACTTGGTGGTTGAGAGGGAGCCTCTTAACATGCAGCGTGAGAAGCAGTCTCAGAAGGTTGTGGAGCAGCCACAACTAGAGATGCAGAAGAATCTTTATAGATTTGATGTAGATGGGATTTCTACGGAGCTTCCTACTGTTGGGAAGTGCAAGGAAGACATGCAACTGATGCATGAGAGGGAGCAAGTTTTGCATGCAGGTGAAAGTGAACCTCGGGGTGTGGAGCAGCCACAAGAGGATCATGGAGTGGAAGAGACCACTCATGCAAGGAAATTTCGTGCCAGACGGGCAGAGGGAGTGCATGCAGCTATACCACCAGGTGTGAGGTGGGGCGACATGCATGATTAATCCCATGAGGAGATTTCTGGGCAGATTCATGAGATGGTGTGGATCTCATGAGTTGAACCTGGCTACGAGGTGCCCACAGCGCAGCAGTAGCAAGATCAGTTAGAGTGATGCAGGCAGATCAAAGTGACAGTGTCGGATACTGGATCGCGGATCAGAGTTGACAGCAAGTGCAAGAGTGCATGGGTTCAAGAGTTCAACAGCGCAGTGGTTCCTGATGACATGTGCAGTTGGCCAAGCAGAAGTCGAAGACTTTGATGATAGATGCTAGATGCATCAAGACTGATTGAGTTGTTTGGAGCCTATTCAGTTTCAGAGGAGTTGCAGAGCAGATGCATGGAGTTGCATGGTGCTTGAAAAGGGTGCATGGAACATGCATGGAGTTGCATGGTGCATGCATGAGTTTGCATGGCGCATGCAAAGGGTGCATGGCGAATGCATGGAGTTGCATGTCGCATGCATGGAGTTGCATGGCGCTTGTGAAGGTTGCAGGGCGAATGCATGGAGTTGCATGTCGCATGCAAAGACAGTCCTTTCTTGTTGAGAGGGAGTGTTGAAGATGGCAACAAGAAATAGTGAAGGAGGCATCCTGAAACATCTTTCCTAATCCTAGTTGGAAAGTGATCACCTAAACTAGGTGGGGGACCACACAGGTGATTTTTGTCGCAAAGTCTATTTTTAGACATATGGAGCATGGTCCAGGGATTGCAGTATGATATTCTTGGAGTATTGGTCATGTTGGTAAAAATAGATGGACATCTATTTTTTGGACCTATAGGTCGAAGTCTATTTTTAGACTGCCTATCCTAAAAATAGGGAAGTCGAATATTATTAGCTCTTAATAATATTTGGACTATAAACATTATATTATTCTCTTGAAGCACTTCAGTTTGATGCCTGGATGTGGCACATGCAGCTGACAGAAGGAAATACGCTTTTCCTAGGGTTTAAGTGAAGCTATTGCATGAAGACTTGAGTTAGAACTCATGTGACAGAGTTTGGTGGAGTTGATTGAGGAAGTTAGTGGAGTTGTATTCAGTTTAACTAATCTAAACATAGTTGAGCTTTTTGTATCCAAGTTAACTAATAGATACAATTAGTGAGAGTGGTGTGAATTAATTATTAATTAATTCACTAATTATAAACTCATAAATCAACTAAAGAATACATCAGTTAAATTCAGTGCATGGATAGTTTCAGTGGAGACCAGTGCAGAAATAGGTGAAAGAGCAGGTTAACTATCGGTTGTGACTATACTATTGTTATTTGCAACACACAGATGGGTGGAGTAATCAATGAGGATTGTGCAGTTCAATCCACGTGGTTTATCTATATAAAGAGACCATCCCATAGCATTGAAACACGCAATTCAGGTTGGCTATCAAGTGGCTAAAGGTTGGAGCATGAGTTTTGCTAGATCTAGCTTGATAGTGTGTAGCAAGGGAGGTAGTGCATGAGAGCTTGCAAAGAGATTTTTACTATGATTGTTACATGATCTCCATGACATGTATAATATACAGATAGTTGGGGGTTTTCAGCTTTAAGCTTTCCCATGAAATACTGTGTTCATATGTGTGAATTTTTATGGCTTTAATGTGTGCATGCAATTGATTTTATTTTCGCATGTGATGATCAATGGTAGAAGAGATTCTGTATTATGCATGAAGCTAAAATAGTGTGTGATCAGGAGAATCTCGGTGGATAACATATCAGTTATTCAAATTTCTACATTTCATTGATGGAGCTATGGATAGCCACAGGTAAGCAGGGCGTACCGTAAATCATACTTAGCAATACATAGAACTATGAATGAAACAAGCAACAATATCCTCAAGTTATTAAAGAGAAATTAAGAATTCTTTAATGTGACTAAGGAAGAAGAAAACATGAAAGCTATGAAGAAACAGGAAATTTGAGGTGCCTCCAAGGGAATGTCTCAAATTTTTTCTCTACTGATCTATAGCAAGCAAGAAACATGTATTCATGAATGAAAAATAGAAGACAAAACAAAGAAAGAGACATTATACCATTCTACCAAGTCATGGAATCCAACAACAATCCTTCTTCATTCATCCAAGAACATCCAAGAGGCAATCCAAAAGCATGAGACAAGTATTTCTTCCAAAGTTTATATGACCATATATTGCTTCTATCATCAAGTTCAGCCTTGTTTACAATGAAAGCCTTTGTAATATATAGGTTCATGTGAGGAAAACCTCATGGTTCAACTTGCATCCTCATTGGCCTATTCAAAATATCCAGATTCGTCCTTGAGGCTTTGCAAAGCCCAAGGCACAAAAATATCTCATAAAATATCTAAAAAATGCTAAAAAAGGGAAAATAATTGACTTTTTCTCACTTCTCATGTGTAAAAATAGCTAAACGCACATGAGGAAATATCAGTTTTTAAAGGTTCAAAAATTACAAAAATATTCAAAATTTACATCAGCAAAAGGTCCCTTGACTTGCCGACAACATTTGGCAGCCTTCCCGATGTCGAAAAGAAGCTCATGATAGCTTGTTGGAAATCTCTGAGTGTCTTATTTCCAGAACAACTGAAATTTTCCCACTCAGATGCTTGGAAGTCCTCCAAAACGGCACCTGTGTGTAAAAAACCAGAAAATTACAGTCTGTTGATAGACCGGGTAGAGTGTGCAAAAAGCGAGCCTTTTTCGCCATTTTGGAGGAGAAAATGATCTCCAAATGTCCTAAAAATATCTTAGGGTGTGATCCTAAATTTATGGCATCCAATGATACCATTCTCCTCCTTTGACGAATCCCCAAAATGAAATGGCGAATTTCATGAGTTTTGACCAAAAACCCAAAAATGCCAAAAAACCAAAGTATGTCAAAATTTTCCCAAAATCGGTGTGTATGACCCGCAAGGGTCCCTAGCAACATGTTCTGAAGCAGAAGCCAAAATATGAAGTCCTGATATGTCTTTCTTCACTTTCCGTGCCGAGCGCTTCTCTTTAACCTCCTTTAGCTTTTCTTGGGCAGCCTTTAACTTGCGACGGGAAAACTGATTTAACTTCTTGTAATGCCCCGTCATTCTCCTTTGCAGCTCTAAATCCTTGTTTTCCCTTTCAAACTTTTTCTCCAAATGGTCATTGACTCTTTCAGGCCACGCCTCCTTGTTGTTCTATATCTCCTGTTCAAACAATGCAGTGAGGGGACTGGATTGGAGAAGGGCTTGTTCCTCTTCCTTTTGCCTTTCAAGGGCTCTTTTAAGCCCTGTGGTTCTAGGCTTCTTTCGCCTAGGCTTGTCTTCTTCTTCACTTTCATCAAAATCGCCTATGATCTCATCTATCCTTGCTTAGGCTTTAGCAACTTCTTTCTTGTACTTAATTGCTCATGTCTCATAAACAGCCATATGGACACTCATTTGCCTATTTTGGATCTCCAAGAAATGATTGAAATTCCTTTCCCGATGAAGGTCATCCTTCAATGCATCAATTTGGTCTTCTCAATGGATTAGAAGGTTTTCTAGAATCCGGGCCTCGTTATCACTGTCGTCACTTTGGATTGAGATGACATCCAATGCACTCCCATGCTCATGACCTTCTCCTACCTTGCCTTTCCCTTTTCCTTGGAAAGCTATTCTCGGGTGATTTTGGTTCACGCCAACAACTAATTGCTGCCCTTGGGGAAAAGGGTTTGTTAACACATTCTGGGAACTAGAAGAACCCTGCTGGGATAACAAGCGCTGAGCATCCTGAATTTTAGGGCAAAGGTGTGTGAGATGGTCTCCAGCACAAAGCTTGCATGGAAACTTCACTTTCTTTTTCTCCTTTTGACCCTCACCAACACGCTCGTTGGTTTTGTTTGCATTACCCTTCCCGTTCTTGCCCCTCTTCTTGTTATTTCGTCCCTTCTTCTTCCCATCAGATTTTTGATTTCCTTTGGGATCAGAAGACTAGACAGCATTTATGGACAAAGACTGGGAAGGTGATGACTCTGCAGGCACAGCCTGACTAGAAGGAGCAGATTGTAAAGACAACTGCTGCAATTGAGAAAGCAGGCTGGCTGCACTACTACTGACCGATCCAACAAGTCCGTCACCATGCGGACCAGGTTTAGTTTTCGATAAATCCAATTTGGAGCGAGGAGCATTGGGTAAATATTTATAAAGTACCCCAAACTGAGAATAGATCAGTTCTAGCTACTGGGCCCTAAAAACGGCCTGCTCCTCAGAAAATACCCCAGATAGGGATACATCTTTTGAAATGTCTGACTGCAGAGATTTCAAAAACTACTCGAGAAGGAATTCACCTGGAATATGAGCTTTGATAAGCCTCATCCTTCTCCTCCATTCCTGAATGTGATCAGAAATGTGTGTTGCCTCGTCCTGCTTAAAATTAGCCAGGAGTTCGGTCCCAGCCTCATATCTGACAGGAAACTGAAAATGGTTGAGAAATGTGACAGCCAGTTCCCCAAATGTAGTGAAACTGCCCCCAGTGAGCTCTATATACCATTTGGCAGCATTTCCAGTTAGGGTGCGTTGAAATAATCTCAACCTGATCGAATCATCGATCAAGGAGTTCGAAGAACACCATAAGTGGAAAGTGGTGATGTGGTCTGCCGGATCTTCTCCATTCTTACCTTCAAACTTTGGAATGTCTAAAGGAATTTTATTTGGAACCGGAGGCCACCCCAGACTATAACGAATCGGATCATTAGTCAACTTCGACAAATCTGGCAAGTTTAACGTTGCCAGAAAAGGTAAGCGAGGCGGAGCCTAAGGATTCCATCCTTGATGGGATGGATTCCCAACATTCTGAAAAGAATAGCTTGGATTTGATGAGGCACCAGGTTGCCAAAAAGGACTCGTAGAAAATGGAGAAGGACCTCCTCCCCATGCCGAGTTACCAAATCCCAGACCAGTTCCCCCCGCTGAAGTGTTAAATGAAGAGGAGAGCCCTTGATAGGGGTTCCGAGCATTAGACAAGGGAGAAAAGGTCTGATAAGCACTTGAGGAAGGGAAAGAAGCATTCCCTTGATGACCTGTGTAAAACTGATTCCCAGCCCCAGCTGTAGTAAATACAGGGTTCCATCCTGTAAAAGTAGTCGAACTTTGCCCCCCAGACCAAGGGTTGAAACTCTGGGTCTGGGACGTAAAAGGAAACGACCCTAAAGAAGGATTGGAACTAGGAATGTGTCCATTCCCAAAGGGGAAACCCTGAAAAGAAGCTGATCCACTAGCCATGTTAGACATGGGCGTAGATCCAGCTGAAACAACAGAAAAGGAAAAAGAGGGATTTCCACTAATGGACATCCCTGAGCAAAAGGGACCAGAATGAGAAGCATGTGCTTGGGTGAACCCAGAGCCAAACACAGCAGCACTAGAAGCAATCAAAGACAAAGCAATAGTGCCCCCTTCCTCGACAGAAGCAGGAGTTTGAATGCCTGCAGCACTCACGGTAGAAGCCGCGTTCCCAGTCGTGGCCATCGAAAGATAAGAATGATACGGAAGATCCGGCGGTCTCTCAGACTCCGGTCCGATGTACTGAACTATGAATGGATAATTAGGAGGAAGAGGAGATGGACCTATAGTAGGAGGCTCAGGTATATCTTCTATCTGAAAATCTTCTTCCTGAGGAAACAAAACTCGCGAGGTGAGCAAAATGCTCCTCTCGAAACCGACACCAAAATCAGCTATGAAACCTTCAGATCTTTGTGGAGGATCTCTCTCCACTGCGTCAGATGCCACAGGGTGGTAACCACCTACTGAATTACTCCTACGCCTTCTCGAAGAAGGCTCTGGACTCTCGGAAGATAACCCCCAGATTCTCCTCGAACGTCGAGGCGCTTGATCAGCCACTTTTATAAATTTTTTAAATTAGACTCAAAAAAGTGAAAAGCTAGGAAAGCTAGGAGCAAAGAGCACTCACTATAATAAAAATCCCTGAGATACAGAAAAGCAAATAGCCTCCAAGTATTTCCACTTCGGGTGATGAGGACCGGACACCAAAATACAGGAAAGCGAAATATAGGACCTCCCGAAAGCAGTCTGGGATGATTAGGGCCCAGAACAACTAGCGAAGGTATCAGAAACAGCTACGCCGACCTCCTAACGACAGCCTTTGCCGGCTCAAGCACCCAAGCTTCGCAAGGGCACCCCCCAGAAGTACTGCTGAAAGTGATGCGACGTCTGCCTCAGGTACCACGGGTATTCCCCCCCGCAGTCACCTGTGTGGAACCTAGGAGTGGCAAATATGGGCACCAATCCGTATCAGAAGCCGGGCGGAACGGTCTTGAGGTCAGATTCAGCTAATCGGAGGGGGGGTATCCCTCTTCTCAACCTTCACTTCCCCTCGCGCTTGACTCTCGGATGAGAGCTTTCCCAGTCCACCTCACGGAGTTGGATTTCGCTCAATTAATCAACTTCTATTTTTGTTTGAGCGGCCTTGGAGAGTTAACTCTCCACTCACCTATTCCAAGGCCCTACAACCTAGCTAGTTGGTGATTGACACTTAGAAAACTTGCTAGTTGATTTTAGATTAAATCGCTTATTTTATGGGCTGTTATATTAAGTCACAAGGATATGGAGATGAAACGTATGGTGTTTTTGACACAAAAGAAATTAATAAAAACTTAACTACATGCACATGCAGTTATTGTCTTTCGATGAAAAGCAATCTCTATACAGGTTCTACGAGACTAAAAATTGTATTTTTTCTTTTCAAATAACAAGCTCACACTCACAAAAACTATGAAACTGACTAAATGATTTAAATGCACCTAATGCAAATCACTACAAGCATGCAAATTCTAAGATGCAACAATCTCCTAAAGTAGAGTGAAATTCCAAAAAAGCTCTTTCAGTTTTAACTCTTTTTTGTTGTCCTAGAAAGCTAGTTCTTGAAAACAAGAACTCCTAATATAAGACACCAAAAACGCTCAAAAACAAGAAGAAGAAATGAATGACAATTCCTCCTCAAAATCAAGCCAAAAACCAAAGCAAGAAACTTCACAAAAGCTCCAAAAGATATAGCGAAACGAAAACAAAAATGCAACAACAAAAACAAAAACAAAACAAAATGTTTTTTGAGTTTTTGAAATGCAAAAACAAAAAGCAAAACAAATGTTTTTTGAGCTTTTTAGTTTTATAAAGCAAGAGCTCCAAAATACCAAGCACAACTATCAAAAATCCAAACCAAACAAGACTGAATTCAAGCACAAACTTCAACAATGCTCCCAAACCTTATAAGGCTAATAGTAGCAAGATCAATAAGAGCAAAAGAAGACCAGAAAACTCAGCTAATCAGCCTAGAAGAATAGTGCAAATTCGTCGCAAACAAAAACTTCGAAGAAGCAAGAAAAACTCTTCAAAAGATGCAACAAAACCTAGCCTATTGAACTCAAGAAAACATATCAAAAAAATGAGAAAAAATCGTAATGCAAAGCACAACACAAGGGTAGGAAAGAGTAAATAAGCAAGAGCTCTTTGTTCTGATAAAGCAGAAGAGCCAAGAATGCTCAGAAAGCTATCTTGGTACTCAAACCAGAAGTGCCAGCACCAACAACAACACTTTGCCCAAAAGACTAGTTTTCAATCAAACGAAAGAGAGAACAGACCTGAAACCACTTTCTTCACAACCCAGTAAGCACAAAGACACTGTAGGAACAAGTCTTCACAGCCAGAAAGGACCAAAAAGTCAAGAAACTCAAAAATTCAAAATCTGCCTAGGTATACGCTACTTCATAGTTATGCAACCAGCATGCATACACGTCCGTGCTAAGGGAAACTCGTGTATACACGGGTCCCTTTAGACAAAATTGCGTGTATGCGCAACTGTGTGCAGAAAAAAGAGCGTATGAAAAGGTAAATAATGAAAAACAAAAAGAATCAAGCCTGGAAAAGAAACCAGGACTTCAGACTGACTGTAAAAAAGTAAACTGGACTGCAAATGAGAGTTAAAACTGTCAGCAACCTACCAAACAGTTGAAACCACCCAACAAGAGAATCACAAGAATGTTATCCCCAGTGGAGTCACCAGTTCTGTTTCGGGGAATATCACCCTAGAGGTTCGTTGGGTTACAACCTTCACAGAGCAGGGGCATGCTATATAAGAAGGACTCACACAACCATGCACGTTCAGAAAAACTAAATAGAGTAGGATGAGGAATTTACCCATAGGTCCTACGGTTGAAGTAGATCCAGCGGGGTCAAAACCCCCAGCAACCGTCCTTCCTTCTTAACCTGGAAGACAAGAAGAAACCAGCACAAAGAACAGGTTGTACAGCATATATCTACTCTAAATGTTAGTGAAATCCATATATAACATTAAACAAATCATAATGAATGCTTAAATAACAATATTCTTCATATATGAAAAGCATACACTAACACGTATATTTCGGGAACAGCACGGTACTTCTGTATTATAAATAGCATGTACAAAAGTAACGAGTGGAGAGATCACCTGATCCTTCCACGACCTTCGAGCAGACCGTCGTCTGGATCCGTCCAGCCCTTGCCTCGCTAAGACTCCTTCCGAACTGGTGCATACGAGATGACATATAAAGGGATGTGCATCTCAAGGAAACAAGGGTTTCCTATAATGAACTGGGAAAGTGCAGGAGGCACGGGGAATCAGACTTGGATAGGGAATACCAACAGAGTATAATATCAATAATTCTCTCTCTCCCTTAGGCCATACACATGAGGGATTTTTATACTCCCTCCAATTAGTTTCAACAGTTGGAAACAGTTGGCCACGGGCTGGGGTGGTTGAACTACCTGAGTAACCATCAACCCAGCGTGAAATTAGGGATTTTTTATATATTTTTTAATCATTTTAATGGCATAAGCGGAAAAGTGTAGTTTGACCCACGTATACACGCGGAAAAGTACGGGCATAGTCGCGTATGGGGATTTTTACACTGTTTTTAAGTGAATTTGTCCAAGACTGTAGGAATGGGTCCCCAAAAAGCCATAAAGCAATCATGAATCATATGAAGGTGATAAATGATGCTATAACACTCCCATGCTCATGACCTTATCCTACCTTGCCTTTCCCTTTTCCTTGGAAAGCTATTCTCGCACTTTTCCTCCTAGGAAAATTTAGTGATAGGCTTCTTTGGCAATTTTCCTTTACTACGGAGAGCTCTTGTCACATTCAGAGTGACAACCTTGGGCACTCTGTTTCTTGCTATCCTGGGCTTGGCCTTTTTAGGAGAGGAAGACATGATTATTTTACCTTTATCATCTTCTTGAATTTGATTTTCTTCTTGAAGCTGTTGTGTATCTTGAGGAGGATGTTGTGCATCATGAGGAGACTGTTGTGTGTCTTCTTTAGGCTACCCCTGCTCCTCAATGTCAAGCTTCTGCTCTGTCTCAATTTCCTACTGCCCTTGATCATCAATATCATGCTGCTCAAACTGCTGCTCTTGATCATCAATATCATGCTGCTGCTGTGCTTCAATTTCTTGCTCATTCTGTTGTTCAAGCTGCTGCTCAAACTGCTGCCCTTCCTCTCATTCCTGCTGTTCATCACCACTGAGTTTCTACTGTTCAACACTCTCTTCCTCTTGCTCCTTCTGTTGTTCTCCTTCACCATTATCATGCTGCTACCCTCTATCACTTTCTTCCTGTTGTTCCTCATCTTTTTCTTCATGCTCATGTCCTTCCTCATCTTGCTAGCCACTTCCCTCTCCTTCTTCATGCTCTTTTGCATGTCCTATAGTGAATTTGAGCTTTCTAGGAGTAGGTATGCTAGAGGAAGGTGAGGGGCGATGATTAGGCGATGTAGGAGATGTATGGACTAGAGGGACAGTGGAGAAATCTGGGTGACTAATGAAAACATCCCAAGAAACCTCTTTCTTCTCAAGCTGGTGAGGGATGATGATTTTAATGAGGGAGTGATGAAATAGAGATGCTACTTGCTATGATGGAGGTTTATTCTAGACAGAGGAGGCCATTTTCTCAATTCTTTTGCACAAGAAGAAAGGAAGATTAAGCTGCTTGGTTCTCGTGAAATGCATCAACAGTCGGATGTGGTATGCATAAACTCGGGAGAATCTCCCCTCACAAGTGAAATACTTCATTATAATCTTCATAAGGGGAGCATAGCCAGCTAGAAGATAAGAGAAAGGGAAAATAGCAGGGCATGCTTCTCTGTGTTCAGGCTTGAGGAAGGGTTTGTAGTCATCCAAGTCCAAATAGCATTGTTTGAACCATTTCTCGCCAACGTATGGAATTTTAGTAGCCTTGGATATGGATCTCGGGGAGAACTTGAAATCAAGGTCTGCCACTTGAAAATGTTTGTCTTTAAACCTCAAGGCACACAAATGTGTTAAAGGCGAGAAACCTTTGACTTCTTGCATCCTCTAGAAAAAATCCAAGCACCCCACCTCATGAAAATTGAATAAGATAGATGGGTGTGCATTGACCTCCTCGGTGGAAATTGGCTCATACCTTTTGTGCAACCCACTTCTGCTATCTTGCCTGGGACGCATCTTGATCTAGATGCGCTCTTGAAACACCAAACTACCTCAAAATTTTTGAAATGTGTTTTTGAACAAAACTCTGTCTCAGCCTGTTAACTCACTGTAAGATTAGGCAACAATGATATCAAATGTAGTGTGAAATGCCCTCCTTTTGTATAAGGCCGCTATTCTTTCAAAATACTACCTTTTCCACCCTTTTCATATCAATCAGCCAATATTTATAGTGAAAACACAATAAACAGGGATAAAGACAGTCAACAAATAAAACCACAGTCAAGGGATTTTCCTGTGTTTGTGGTAAGGGTACCCTGCCTTTTGATGTTTTGAGGACACAATATAACCTTGTAATTTAGACAAAGGTAAAACCACAATCTTCTTAATTCAAAAACCCTGCTTTCTTCTTTCTATGCCACTTAAACAATAGATTCAACAATATGAAGACAGTCAGCCACAAAGGCATCTACACAGTCCAAAGTCACTGTGTAATAGGATAAGAGAATAGAGTTGATTTTGTTTTCGATGTAGTCATAAAAATCCTGCATCTTTCAATCACAACAAACTCCTCCTTAAGAAAAATACTTCCCTCCCTTTGCTTTACTGCTTCTCACAATAGTTTGACCCACACACCCTCCAACTGTAAATGGTAGCCTACTTACTGATTCTGCCTTATGGAACTGAAAGGCACAACACTGCTTTTTGTCCCTTTAATATACAAAGGATATTTTGGAAGGTCACAAGTGTTTATCTAATGATCACTATGTTAGAAAAATGACCCACTGCTTTCACCCCTAAAAAAACACCTTATCTCTTCTTTCTTTATCACAGTTTGAGGGCAGTTTTATTGGCTATTCATACTAATGCAAACTCAATCCTCTTTAAAGCTTCACCTCCAGCCAATATAAAACAGAAAATTTCATTTTTCACACAACACCCAAAATGTGGTTTAGACTGTGATTTTTAACCCCTTCCCATCACTTAGAAGTTTTGAAAAAACAAGGGAGGCATATAGAAATACCTCAAGAACTCGATGATAGCTTTGTAGACGAATTTGAGCAACCTTCAGAGGTGATTTGAGGGTGTTTGGACTGTTTAAACGTGCACGGCACGTCTGCAATGGAGAGCGCCACGCAAATTTTGATGTCGGGTCTCCTGTCGAGGTGACAGGACCCAATGCTACAGGCGCGGCGCGCAGCCTTGTTAGTGTGTGTAACTTTTCCACCTGAGTGCGCCGCGTGGTTGTACAGGCGCGCCGCGCGGTTTCCATGCCCAAAAACTCTGCTTTTTCACTCACGAATATTTCATCCGGTCTTGAGGGAAGCAAGAGGGGCTCTACTCGTGCTTGAGGAGTTTGAAAAATGGAATGACAACATTCCTTGACCCTTGTATAAAGTGGAAAAACCAACAGTCCTTTTATGTTTGATTTGAAAGGGTTTATTCAAAAGTTTTGAAAAAGCCTTTTTGTTTTAAATCAAAGTTTGAAACCTTATCTTTGAAAACACAATTGATATTCTTTGTTTGGATATGTGCATAGGGGTAAAAACCACTTGCTTATAAGCGAGACCTCCCTTAACCCTTATGAGAAATTGAAATCTTTTGACTGCTTCTAATTC
The DNA here is from genome assembly GCA_034641835.2 of Pinus albicaulis. Classification (NCBI taxonomy): domain Eukaryota; kingdom Viridiplantae; phylum Streptophyta; class Pinopsida; order Pinales; family Pinaceae; genus Pinus; species Pinus albicaulis. The sequence continues at coordinate 231,264,194 of CM076571.1, read as the reverse complement.
AGAGAAAAAGGGTCCTCCTTTTTTAATATTGTAATTTCAAACTTCTTTTGTTTCAAACAAAAACATGAAGGCAATGATCACTTCTTTCTAAGCCTATCCTCCCTTTTTGAAATCACATAACCCCTTTGAGAAATTTTTCTCTTAATATTTTGATTGTCTCTCACTTAGAGGGAAAAATGTCTCCTTTCGTGGCAGTGGCATGTAAACTTTACCTTCAATGATTTTCAGAACCTAAAAGAATATGCCAAAGTTATTTTTGTCCTTCATGAACCTGTATACTTATTTGCAGTGCCCTTTGCTGAGGAAGAAACTGAACTGTCACCTCAAAATCCCTTTTATACTTCTGGTGCTTTGTATGAAAAGAGGACACTTGTAGAGGATGTTTTATGTTGTAGGGGGTTTTCTTTGACATTTTGACAGAGGTCCCTTTTCCCTTTTGTAATATAAACTAACACTTTGCTCTAGATGTTATGAGGATAGTTGTTTACAGTTTAAAGTGAATTAGATGACAGGTGCTTCTTGAGTTTCCCTTTATAAATGTGGGTGAAAAAATGTAGTTGCATTTACCCCGACTTTTCTACTATTGTCCATTTAAAAGGAGATTTATTTAACACTTCTCTCTTCACTCAAATTGCATTGATATGGTACCTTTGACCTTTTACAAGGAACATGCCTGTATTTTTTTTGAGATTTTCTCCAAAATTTGAAAACATGCCAAAGTATTTCCTGTATGTTATGAACCACTATGTCTAGCTGCAATACCTTTCTTGGGAGAATTAAACTCAAATTTTACTTGTCAACTTGTGATAAGTGATCTAAAGGACATCCTCTTATGAGTAGGGAGATCAGTGTCCTTTGAAACATAATCATTATCATTTCTTTCGCCTGTGCAATAACCCATCTCATCAAGCACTCTTCAATTTTGTTTTGTTGGAGCTACAGACTGTCTTTTGACAGAAAACCTGTTAAGAGATAAGCTTGATCCCTTGGATTGCAGTGGCACCCCTGCTTTCCTTCTTGGTCTCTTACCACTCATCATTTATCAATCAGACCTTGAAATCAATCAATGCCCTGGCCATCTGCTTATGAATGAAGGAGGCCTTTCACTTGGCAAAGTGTCTGATGCTTTTTAACCTCTGGATTAATCAAATGTAGAAATTTTGATGAATATGATTGACAAGGGTTTCTCTCATATTCGATGGCAGGGAAAAAAACTTTGAAAAACACTACAACTTTTACCTCAGCCTTCAATCATCACTTTGCTTCAGAAAACCCTGGTCATTGTTTCACCTTTTTCATTAAAAATAAATCTGTCTTACAGTCAGTTGCAACTTTTCAAGTCAAAATTTGGCAATAGTCCTCTACTTATAGATGAAGGAGGCACTTTTAACCCTCTGCTTATAGATGAAGGAGGTTCTTTGGTATTCAATATCAATAGCCTCTTGAGAGTGTTGCTTTGTCTTCTGCTATCCTTTTAGGCTGTGAATGAGGTCGCAAGAGTTTGATGAATAACTCTTTGCCCTGTAGATGCATCTCAGGCTCAGGATCACATTGAGAAGCAGCTGTCTTCTCATGTGGAGCCAGAAATTGTCTTCTGAGATGCTGGTCTGTTTATGTACTTGAAAAATCCATCAAACACTTTAAAAACACCTAAAATTAGCTTGACTGATGGTCTATGTATTGTTGAGACTTAAGGGTGCATTAGTGGCACAACCTAGGGCTGTAAACAACTTTATTAGCAAAGTAGGAAGGTCTGTTATGACTGGTATATAGCAGATGGAGGTTTTTTGGCTCTTTGATAGTTTTCCAAGGGAGAAATGCCTTAAAGCGCCACTTCCTAACTTAGGGGAGGCTGTTTGAATAGATTTGGATTGTCTCTTTTAGAGCTGATGGGAAGACTAGTATGGCTAAGGCTAGGTAGGATTTGATAATGAGGTTTCATCTCGTCATGGGTGGACTGAAAAAGGTCGGAGAGCAAAAATATTTATAGGTGTTTTCCTAGCTGGCAAATTTGACAAATTTTAGATCCGCTGTTGGAAAACTTGGCTGTTACAACTAGTCATCACCAACAAGTAAAAATTTACTGATGACTAAAACTCCCATGGAAGGTGATTATGAGGTCGATGATCAATAAATCGAAGCAAAGAAGATGGACTTGTTGCAGCTGAAAGACAATGTAATTCCTAGAGGTCTCATACCTTTAGAGGAGCTTTTTGATCAGGATGATATAGCAAATAAACTGATCTTGGTGCCTACTGATAAAGGAGTTGAAGATGTTAATCTTGGAACAGCTAACAAGCCTAAGCTTGTGAAGTTATAAAAATCATTGTCCCCTGAGGTAAATGAATAGTATGTTAAATTACTTTCTAAATTCTCTGATGTGTTTGCGTGGGATTATTTAGATTTGAAGGTGTATGAAAAAAATATAATTTAGCATACTATTCCCATCATGCTGGATCAAAAGCCATTTAGATAGAAGTTGAGAAGGATCAACCCAAAGATGCTGCCATCCATTGAAAAAGATGTAAACATATTGTATAAAGCTAGTATCAGTGTCCCAATTAGATTTTCTGATTGAATTTCAAATTTGGTCTCGGTACATAAAAATATAGGAGAGATAAGGTTGTGCATAGATTTCCATAATCTGAATAAGGCATCCTTAAAGGATAACTATCCACTTCCGAAGATGGACCATATTCTGCAGAGAGTAGTTGGAGCATGAAGGATGTCACTAATCGATGGCTACTCAGGCTATAATCAGATCTTGGTGCATGAAAAAGACCAAGACAAAACTGCCTCCACAACACCTTGGGGAACTTTCCAGTATGTCAAAATTCCATTTTGACTGAAGAACACTGGAGCTACTTTCCAGCGAGAAATGGACATTTCTTTTGCCAATGAAAAGGATGTTTTTCTTGTTGTTTATTTAGATGATCTGACAGTGTTTTCTGGTTATGATGATGAACACTTTCCCCATTTGAAGGTTGTTTTTCAACGATGCAGAAAGTTTGGGATTTATCTTAATCCAAAGAAAAGTTTGTTTGCTATGGATGAAGGCAAGTTGCTGGGGCATATCATCTCTAAAGATGGTATCTACATTGATCCTTCAAGAGTGGAGGAAATCCATCACATAGACCTTCCACGTAACAAAAAGGAGATTCGGGCATTTAATGGTAAGATGAACTTCTTGCACAGATTTATACCCAATTTGGCTGAACATTTAAGAGAAATGACTAACATGTTGAAGAAGGATAGCACTGTCAAATGGAGTGAGGAGGCTATCAATTCATTTTATCTGGTAAAGTTTGCACTGTCCAATGCCCCGGTCTTGATTAGTCCTGATTATACTCAATATTTCATTATATTTTCATTTGCATCGGAGCATACTATGGTTGTGATATTGATGCAAAGGAGAGATCAGATTGAAAAGCCAATTGCCTTTTTTAGTAGGACCATTCGAGATGCTGCTTTTGCGGTATAATATAATTGAGAAACAAGCATTGGCCCTTATAAAAGCATTGAAGGATTTTAGAGTATACATTATGCATTCACATACCATAGAATATGTTCCGAATGCAGCAGTAAAAGATGTCTTGATGCAAACTAACCCAGAAGGAAGAAGAGGTAAGTGGATAGTAGCAATGTTGGAATATGATTTGGAGATCAAACCCACAAAGTTGATCAAAGGACAAGGCTTGGAAAAGCTAATGGCTCAATCAAACCTGCGTGCCCTAGATATAAATCTCATAACAACAATGTCAAAGGATGAAGATGAAGGTTTCCTTGTCCCGGTTTCAGACATAGTTTATGTTCTTCAGCATCTTGCATCACCTCCCAGGATATCTAAAAGAAAAGGTAGATTATTGAAGCTCAAGTCTACTAAATTTTGTATTTTAAACAGTGCTCTATATTGGAAAGATCCTGGAGGTATTCTGCTTAATTTTTTGGTTGAAGATGAGGCTCAGTAGGTGATGCATGACTTTCACAAAGGTGATTGTGATGGTCATTTGTTTTGGAAAACTACAGCTAAAAAAGTGTTGAGAGCAGGATATTATTGGCCCACTTTATCTTCAAATTTGTACAAAACAGTGATGAGCTGCCATGAGTGTCAAATTTTCCAAGGGAAAAGGAAACTGCTTCCTCTTCCTTTGAAACCAATTTTAGTAAATGCTCCCTTTCAACAGTGGGGACTCGATTTCATAGGGGAAATCCATCCCGCATCATCAGCATAGCATCGATGGATCATGATAGGTACCGATTACTTCACCAAATGGATCAAGGCCATTCCATCAAGGTAGGCCACTGATACGGTAATCATTCAATTTCTAGAATCATATATCTTATCTCGTTTTGGTTGCCCTCACAAAATCATAACAGATAACGCAGCAGTGTTCAAATCTAAGAAGATGGTGGAATTATGCGACAAATACAATATTGTGTTAGGCCATTCAATAGTGTACTACCCACAAGGCAACGACCTGGAAGAATCATCAAATAAGTCTCTGATAAACATAATCAAGAAAATTCTAGAGGAAAATAAAAGGAACTGGCATCGAAAGCTTATCAATGCATTATGGGCAAATAGAGTCAGCAGTAAGAAATCCATAGGTATGTCACCATTTGAATTGGTTTATGGTACTGATGCTATTTTTCCCACATCACTTACAGTTCTGGTCATGAGACTATTGCAAGAGGCTGGCAGTGAAGAAGATGACAATCAGCAGAGGATCAATCAAATGATCCACCTTCAGCAAACAAGGGAGGAAGTGTCACAGAACGTTATTCAGTTGTAGGAGAAGATAAATAAAATCTATGACCGAAAGACCAAAGCAGAAAAGTTTTAGTTGGACGATGTGGTGTTGAGATGGGATGCACGAAATGAGGACAAAGGGAAGCATGGTAAATTTGACAACCTATGGAAAGGACCATAAAAGATTTCAACATACAAGGGACAAAATGCATTCATTCTTTCAGAGATGGATGGCCAAGATTTCCCTAGAGGACCGGTGAATGGTAGGCTTTTGAAGCACTACCACTGTTGAAGATAATGGTTTGAAAACTATGTCACAATAATTGTATATACCATTTCATTGTTGGTCAGATTTCAATTACACAGTCATTGAAGTTTGGGGCCTGAGTTGAAGGCTGTAAAACTTGAATGATATGTGTAAAGTTGGTTGGTTTTATTTAAGTTTTTAGTCACAGTTTGAGTCAGAGTCAGTCTGTATTATGTCAGTTTTCAGTATTTTGATAATATTTCCCAATGGATAAGGCTATTTGGTCTACGTTATTCTTAGCACCTCCAAGGAGCTACCATCACCATTGGAGCCAATGTTAGTGTCAGTCTTATAATACTACCATCAGTGATCAAACTCACTCTTTTGCATTTGCATATTAGGAGTCCCATACCATAAATTTTCATCATTCCATTAGGTCATGAATTCATTGATGGTAGTGGTCTTTCATCAGTTTTCCCTCATGTGAAAATTGCTAATTCCCCTCTCTATGGTCTTCATTCATGAGTCACTTTCACTCTGTAAGTCATATTAGTAGGTCATAGGATTGGTCTCATTAGGTTCTAAGGTCGCATCATGGTCAAATTAATGAGTAAAGTGTCAATAAATATCAGCAAGGACATGAGGAGGTCAATAAAATCAAAGGCATAGTATCTGGAAAGATCAAACAATTATTCTATTGATCTTGATGTAATTTTCACCTAAAAACATGTTTTGAGGTGAAAACATGGTACTTTGCTTTTATTATCATCTTTTATGTAATTTTATGTCTTCATATGTAATAAGTTGAACTTCAGAAAGCTGCTATCTCCACAAAGCCACCACCCTACCTTTGAAAGGTTTCTTCCATAGCATTTTCAGTGAAAAATCATGTTCTAAGTATTTCCATCAGAAAGAGCCTGGAAAGAGCTTTCCAACAGTATATTATACTCTCAAAACTGACTCCTGGATTGAAAAATATGCCTAAGTGAACAAAGGTCCCCAATAGCATAACTTTACCCCTTTCTCATTTGTCCCTTAGACTTTATTTCATGTAATTTTAATTTTTTTTATTATAAAACCCTTTCCCTCCAATTCGATCGCACCCCTTCTCTTTCAATCCGATCGCATCATCACCATCGCACAGTCTCGATTGACCCACCTCTGATTCACCCTTCCCCGATTGCAAATCCCCGATACGATTCATCACAAGTCCCCTCCTTTGATCACCTGATTGCATCGCATATTTTATTTCTAGCACTTCACTTCTGCCCTTCCACTGATTCCCGATTGCGATTGGCCCGGGTCCCGCCATAAGGCCTTTCCGCCCCGCTCCAAATAAAAGTGTTATTTCCCTTGTAAATTGCAATACTCCGATTATTCAAAATTTCTTAAGTAATTTCATTGCATCGCATCACACCATGTTTAAAGACTTCCCCACTCCCTTCTGCCGATGCAATGAATCGCACATCACAATCGGCATTTCGCAAGTACTAGTACTCTGCTCTCCTGCCCCGCCGATTTTTGATTGCGGTCCTCCCCGGGTCACACCATAAAACATTCTGCCCGTTCCAAACAAAAAAGGGTTTTTCCTTTGTAAAGAACAAAAATAATTTTTGTTTTTTTTCAAGGGATTTATATCATCGGACATTGTTTTCTCTCGCTTATTACCCCATCTCTATGGTATTACTCCATCGCATCACAAATTATTATTTTGATGTGCCCCCCTCCTCTTCCGCTGCGATCTCTGATTTGCGATTGCAATTTCCCCTTCCCCCTATACACTATCGCATCACATATTCCTAATCGCACTATCCCAATACACCTTCACCCCCCCTTTACGATTGCAATTTGCGATCGCATATGGGCCCACATCCTTTCCTTTGCTCCTTTTCACCCAAAAAGGGACTTTTCTTCATTTAAACGACTAATATGGTTTTTCATCGTTTTAAAGGAATTTTCTTCGACAATTGGTTTTTATTCAAAGAGTAAGACAACGATAGTAGTCAAAGGCCGTGAGCTAATTATGAACTAGAGACATCTATAGTAGCGATGAAAAGGGGATCTATTGTTCAAATTTCCTATTTTCATTCATTGGGTGTAACAGCAAAATCTTCAAGATGGTCAAATGTATTGTTGCTCCTTCTTTTCAAGGGTAGATTGTTGGTCTTTTCCTATGTTAAAAAAAGAATAAGTGTGGAATAAGTTGGAAATCATTTGATGACGGTCTCCACTCCATTTGTAACAGTTTGGTAGGGAATTAATAAATATATGCAGCTCTGATTTGCGGGATCCCTGTGCTATGGATTTTAGCATTGTTTCTTCCTTTGTGTTCATCTATTAATTGTTATGTTTACCATTCATTTCATTCATATCTCTGGTTGAATGCTTTCAAGATAGATAGGTAGAATCCATTGTATAATGCTCTGCCTTGGGAAATCATTCAATACTCTATGTTTTCTATTGTTTGAAAAGGATCCATCTCCTATGCTTTTTTCAGCTCCTCACCAGTCTTAATCATTTCATAATTATTTAAACTTAAGTGTTAAAATTCTTGCCTACCTTGGCCCATGAAATACCCTGTATCTCTGATTTAATTCCCCAGATTTAAACTTCTCTTCCTATTCCATACAACCCTGAAATTTATAAAAGCATTTCCAATCATTATACCTAGCCTAAAATCAGTTTACGGTAATACTTCATTGAATATTTTTCCCGGAGAGAGCCCTCTCCTGACCTTGTAGGGCTAGCTACAAGGCTGAGTGTGGTTTGAGGTTACCTTGATTTTCCTTCCTTTAGCCTAAGGTTCAAATTAGGTGCGAACAAGAGGCTAGATCTTAACTCCTAGCATTATTTGAGCTATATAACAATAGATCTACATTTATCCCTAAAACTACGATGTGTTAGCTTAGGAAATTTGTATGGTAGCTATTTCTCATGTGATGGCATATTTTTCTTGTAGAAACCTGTTTTGTATTGCTTGAGTGACTTGATCCTCAAGATCTTGTGCCTATTCTTTGCTGATATGTTTAATAAGATGGCTTTAAATTTGTCACATATCATGGTGTGTTTATTTATTCACTATTCTTTCCATTATTGTGTTCATGTATTACTGCTTCCCCATTTGGGAATGTTACATCAAGAAAGGTAATGGAGGATTACCAATATCTTTTGGTACTGCATATATGAAGCAAAAGGACTAAATTTCTGGGTTGGCATACATGGTGTCACTATCCCAAAGAGTGGATTTGGAGATAATGAACTGGTGCTCTGCTAGAAAACAGACAGGGTGGTCAAAAAAAATGCCCAGGGGACTGGGTTTTTGGTGTAAGAGGAAGGAATGATGATGGAGATCATCCTTAGAGTGTTCTGAAGTGATATGGGACTCTAGAGGTTCTTCTAAACAGGAAATAATGATGGTACTAGAGTCGGCACAACCATATGCACTATGAGTGTTGTGGAGAATTTCTTCTCCTGGACTCTCAAATATGGGTTCCCCTTTACCAAAACATTGTGTGTCAAGGTAATGACCACAAGGTGTATGTGGTTCGAATGTATGGTTTCGATGTAAGTGGGGATAAATAAAGTTAGGGGTGGTGATGGCTTCCATAATGTCTTCATCATAATAGAGTATGGGGTGACTAGTGGAAGAAAAACCACCTAACGTGGTGAAGCTACTTGACTCATCATCATGAGAATAAAGGTTCACATGCGCATCATCATGGCAGGTGATGGAATAACAAGAAGATCAGGGATCCACTAATGTTGAGCCCATGGTGCTCACCCAAGCGAGGTCAAGCAAAACATAAGGGGAAGTCTAAGAGGGAGCTTCCACCGTGGATCTCATGGATGATGACAGGAAGAGGATGGTGGCCGAAGACCTCGTCATCTCAACATCAGGAGGGGGAATGTCAATGGGAGTAGAGGTATCCTCAGGCTGACCCAAAACATACTACGTGAGGACGGGAGAGGCGAATTAGCTCTGTTCAATCTCGTACTCTCAAACTACCTCCAAAGAGGCACGGTAATGTGTGAGGTGGGGATAATAGTGGGTATAATGGTCATGGAGATCACACAAAGCATAGGGGTGGTTGGTGTGAATAGTCTTGGGGTTCTTGGCTGAAGTTGAGGAAGGAACAAAGGTTTATGGGACCGTAGACTCAAGTAACGCGACATTGACCATGGGCTTGATATGAGGCAATTCAAGACAATGATGGGTGACACGACCGACAACATCACAAAAATCACACGGGGGGGGGAGTGCACTGGGAAAGCGAAGGACCGGGGGTTTGTCAGGGCATCCTTGTCTTTAGGTGCCTTCTTGCGAGCTTTTCCCCCCTCACTCAAAGCTTTGACAATAGGAGTAGGTTCCTGTTGAGGTGGCTGAGGCATAGAAGCAAAGGGAGGGGTCATGGGGATCAGTTGAACTGGGGTCAAAGCAAGATAAGGTTTGGGTTGACCAGGCAGGATAGTGGCTAGGGGATCAATGTACCAAACTGGGATCCCTAGGGTCATGTTAGGAAGGGATAAGGTATCCATAACAGGTATCAAAAATACTCCAGGACTGGGATTTAGAAATGATATATGATTGGAGGGGTAATGGTCAGGCAGGGAAAATACAAGATGGTTAAGGCTAGGAGGAACTATGCCAGGAGGGTGGGGAGGCTCATGGATACCAGCTGAAGATGAGGGGCCTTGAGGAGGGGGTCCTGAAGGTTGATTCGAGGTGCTAGAAGCAAGTTTCAGAGGGCGGGGTTGCTGACTAGTTGAAGCGGGTCACTTGAGGTCAGACTAGGACGATTGCATCATACAAATGTTTGATGAGTTGGGATCAGAGACAGGAGGAGAAATACCAGGGAAAGAACCAAGTAAAGAGGAGTCTTTATAGAATCTGGGTGAAACATTGATCAAAGGTTCGACTATTTTTTTATTGGCCATCAAAGAGATGATGGACTCAGGGGAGGTCTAAGAATTCGGTTGGTAATACATCAACTGGTCAATGGTGACAATGTTTCCATTGTGAGGAAAGCACATCTTACGGTGAACCGCCGATGGGACAAAAAGCATCACATAAGTGTAGCTACTACCCAATATAATGTTGTAATCTAAGGGGGAATCAATGACTTCTACGTCAACACAAATAGTCTTGCCCATAAGATTAATAGGACAATTACGGAATAGGCTGATGGGCTGGGAAGAGTGGCCATCCCATGCTCGAAGGGTGATAGTGGAAGGGGGGGTGCTCTGACCAGTAAATATTGAAGATGATAAAATTATCATCTTAACGATACACAACACCCATGGAAGTTAGTAGAGCTTTTCATTGTGAAGGCATGACTGGAGGAGTTCCAACATTGTGATGGTAGCAGGGTATTGCGCCAAATCATCTACTATTTTATACGAATGGGAAACTTTACCAAAAGCAGTTTTTTAGCATAATGGTCCCTTGAGGATCTTGGTATGAACTTTTTCCTTAGATTGAGGTATCAATATAGGACCATTGTTTGTCGAAAGAGGCTTTTGGAACCTGAAGAAGGGGGTTTAGGGGCAGATGTAGTGGGAGGCTTGTTGTACTCATAGGACTGAGTTTGAAAGTTGAGGTCAATGGTAATGGATTGTTCAGAGTTCATAATGAGAATCTGGTAATCAGAGGTACCAGATGGAGGAGGTTGAGTGGCTTCCTGACCTTTAGGGGGTTGGGTAGCCATGAATCCTCACTGGGGGAAAGGATTGGTAAACATAGTCAGCTAGATAGGTGCAGTGTGGGGAGGAACCAAAGTGGAGGCTTTCTTTACTCATGATATTTCTTGAGATTCCCACATCTACCACATCTAAGGTAAAAGAGGAAACTCGTGGCTATAGTGACCATAGAAACCACAACAAGAACAAGGTTTTCTTGTGCGAACAGGCCTGTCCTACTTGGGCTGAGTGCCCTGTTGCTAGTTAGCAGTGTTAGGTGTATTCCCTTCTGGATTGGATCCTGGATTACCTGGGGCGGATTTGTTTTGGTTGCCTTTCCTCTTCTTTTTTGTAGTAGGTGGATTAGTCGCACCCTGTTGTGCATACAGTTGCACCTTGGGGGGGGGTGGCTACTGTTGCGGGGGTGGAAAAGGCAAGGGAGGCTGACATGCTAATGTTGGAGGAGTTAGAGCACCAGGCTGCAGATACAGATAATAAGGAGGTTGGTCAACATTGTGATAAACAGGTTGGGCAAAAGGAGTAGACATGCCATATCGTAGATACATGCTATCGGAAGGGGGAAAAGTGCCAGAGGAGCTGGCTTCTCCCTGAGGGAAAGCATAACCCATGGGAGGATGAGTGTATGGATGAGAAAGAGCTCCAATGATACCATCAGTGGCATGGGATGCCCCCGGTGCATTGGCACCACTGGGTCTAGGGAGATCAGGCAAGACGGTATAACATAACCAAACTGTGCGTAGATCAAGTCATATTTGAAGGAAATTTGGAGGGCAGCTTCTTCGGTCTGAGGGAAATGAGATGCGAAATCTTTTCCAATAGCAGGAAAAAGGGATCTGAGAAACCAGTCCATGTAGACATAGTCTTCGAAGGTAGGGGCTTGACATAGGCTCTTTCTTCTCCGCTATTCCTAGACATGATCGGATAGTCGGGTCACAAACGATTGACGGAAAGAAGTCAAAAGTTTGGTACCAGTGTCATAACGAAGGGGGAGCTAGAAGTAAGACAGAAAAGCCCTGGAAAGAGTGACAAAAGTAGTATGAGAGGAGGATTCCTGGTCAACATACCACTTAGAAGCTTCTCCAGTAAGCATATGCTGGAACAACCAAATATGGACGAAGTCATCGATAATGGAGTTAGACAAACACCACCTATGGAAATATCGAACATGGTTTGTAGGATCTTCTCCACCAAGACCTTCAAACTTGGGGATGTCGGAAGGGAGCTTGGTTGGCATAATAGGCCAACCAGGGTCATGGTGTATGGGGTCATTGATCAACTCGTTAAAATTAGGAAGACTGAGGCCTGCCATATAAGGGACCAAGGGAGCAGATGGGATAGTTCTTGTTGTGGTTCCACTGGTAGTATTCCTAGCATTAGGGTTGGGGCTATGACCAATGTTAGGTCCTGAACTAGTCATGATGAAGGTGACAGGAGAAGAACCAAGGATAGAACCAGAAGGGGAGCCCAATGAACTAGAAGCAGAGTTAGAATGGGTACTCAGTGGAGGATGAACTCGACCCCTACGTGGAGGAGTAAGTCTTCCTACCGGAAACTGAGGATGAAGGCCAAGAATTCTCTGAGATAAATTCCTTGGTGGCGTAGTGATGAAAAAATAGACACAGATCACAGAAGGAAGAGAGACTAACAAGGGCAAGGAGGTGCATGATCAAAGGATTATAATGTCGAAACAAGGACAGAGAGGTGTGGGATCAAATGATTACAATGTTATAGTCTTGGCCTGGTGGTGTAAACCAAGCACTCTTCACTTAGGGCATGTGTGTTAAGTGTGTTAATTTTAATTTTTAAACCTAGATGTGTTTAGAGAAAAAATAGAAAATGTGTTGTATAACTATAAATAAATCTGCAAATAACAGTAAAGTAAACTGAATATGATAGAAAATAAACAGCTAAATATCATCAATCTAAACCAAAGGAGGTGCGCTTCTCAAAAACTAGTCTATGGGTGGGAAAAAATTAGTAAAAACACAAAAAAATGGCCCATGGATCTAAGGGATAGGGATATAAAGGTCAGATCTGCTAGAAATAGGTGCAGATAAAAGCAAAAAACTAGAGGGAAAAGTGTTGCAAATGAGGTGGTGAAAGGCTACAACCTGAAGGGAAACAAAGGGGACCCTAGAGGAGGACCAAAAAAAACTAAAAAGAGTTTTTTTGGATGGATGAATAACCAATCCGAAATGGATATAAAGATATGGGATTAGATATGAAAAATGGTTAAACACACTGAAATCTCAGATAACCTGCTTCAACTAAACTCCTTCTAGAAAGGTGGAAGCGTACTGAAGCCCTAGGGGGCTAGGTTCCTACTTCGATGAGTAAAATAGAGCAACTACAAGTCCAAAATGGGTGGAGACAGATGTCAGATAACCTGGAACAGTAGCCCAAAAAAACCCAAAAAAAACACAAAAAATTTCCTACAAAATGTACAGGTCGCAGTTTCTGACCTTTTTTCCATAGAGGTTGTTGTTTTCAGGAAATTTTTTGCGCCCTAAAGGTTGAGGCCATATTTTCTGGCCCAAAAAGTGTCACCTACACTTTCGACACTATCAGGAGTAGGTTTCAGAAAAATATGTTATCTCAACTGTGACTGATACCTGTCTCCTGCGCAATAGGCCCATGAACACACGGAAGTTAGAATTTTTACTTTTTTAGGGTTTTGAAGGTTAAAAACAACATCAAGATAAGAAAAAAAAGAAGCTGAAGAAAAACCCTAGGATTTGAAGCAGTTGTTCATGCAGGGATCTAAAAAATGACAGTGGTCATAATTGTAAACCCTTGTGGAGTCGCCAGTTGTTAGTGTGAATTCTAATTGCAATCGTACGAAAAAGGCTCACTTTAGCTGTGCATAGAAAACAACCCTAACGTTAAAGATGGCTACTAATTTCCTTAGATCTGCATTTAGTTGACCAAGATAAATGCTACAAAATCCAAATCTGTGTAGTTAAAGACATTAAACAACAAATAAAAGCAAGAGTTGCTCCATGCATCCTGTTATCACACGGATTGAACCTTAGGCTGAATAAGGCAATTTCGAGGTAACCAAAAACCACATTTAGTCAACTAGCTAGAAATACTAGGCAAGGAGAGGGATCTTTCTGTATAGATCACAACCACGATGAATGAGGAAAGAATATATTTGGCTAGGTATAGTAGCTTAGGGTTTTGATTTTGATTGTGTAGGGTTTCGCTGGATCAGGAGGAGTCAAAAAGTTAGTGCAAGGAAATTAGGTCAAAATTTGCAGGGTGTTCTATGGGGAAAGGTAGGTACAGTGGTTTAGCACTTTTGGATTTCAATGGTGGGGTGATCAAGATAGGTGAGGGGCTATAAAGAGCATGGTGCAATAATGGCTTCTTTCTAAACTGAAGAAATTACAAATTGTGAATGTTTACCCAAAATAGAGTGTAGAAATTATGGATTATGTTCATCTAACTTGAAAAAATTCACTTAATAGCAATGAAATGATGGATGAAATAAAAAAAATAAAAAATTCTAACATCAGAGGACATAAGAATAAACTGAAACTAAACACCATACCACATGTATCCCATAAAAATAGCTGCAAATTTGATTAATGTCTAGGCCAAAACTGATACAAAAGTGTGTCTCTTGAAAAGACAAACCTTTAAGATGATTCAAACCATTACAAATGACTAAGAAAATACATAATATAGACTTCAAAACCACTCTCCCTAGCCTCAGGGAGTCAAATCCATGAGATGAGAATCAGTTACACCAAATTCTAAACAAGAAACTGAAGACTAGGAAGACCCAACAATTTGCCTCTAAAACAGAGGAAACCAATTCATTTGACCTCTAGAGGACTCACATAATGTATCTACCTTAGATGAAAGTAAAAACATAACATTTACATTCATCATGACCATTTACATCATTAATTTCTTCATTTTCCAAAGTAAAAGTAAAAATGGAGTGAAACCTCAAAATTTTCTTAAGACTGTGAAAATGCATTTTCCATGTCAAACGCACAGTGCCCAGGCAGAAAAAATGGCGTCTTTTGAAAGCATATTTTGAGTGCCTTCTTGGTGTCCAAATCCACTCCATGATATCTCATTGGAAATATCTTAGAGTCTAGTTTCTAGATATTTCTTTATTTTTCAAAATGGTTGTGATTTTCCTTGTCAAAAATCCAAACTCCTAGGACAGGTAAACGCGCAGCGAGCAGGTCAAAAAGGAGGTAGAAACATGAAAATTTGGTAGTTTTTTGCAATTTTGGGGGACAAGTTCTCCTCTAAATTTTCTGAAACTTTATAGGGTTGATGTATTCATTATTATGAACATGATGGTGGTGGCGATTTTTCATTTAGAGGTCCCAAAAAAGAGCACAGTGTCTAGGTCATTGCACCTTTGGAAAAATTTATGTGTGCAAAAAACTCAGAAAAAACCCAAAATGAATTGAAGTTCCAAGTGTGCCAAAATTTACCAAAATTTCTGAGGGTAGTTTCTTATCAAGTGCTTGAAGCATGAATATACACCTCACCAAGTATATCTAATCTCTCCTTCTCCCCTTGCTTAGTCAAACTTTCAATCTTAGCATTGGCTCTTTTGAGCTTGGCCAATGCAATTATCTCTTTCCATGCATAAATTTTGACTCTTGTCCTCAAAAATTCATTGTCCTTGTTGGCCTTCTCTAGCAAACTTTCAAAATTCAGATTGGCTCTATCAAGCCATGATTCCCTGTCCTTGCTAATCTCTAAGGCAAGCAACTCACTTGGTGTGAGCTGCTCTGCCAACTCAACTTCTCTTTGTCTTTCCCAAGCTAAAGCTCTCTTTAACCATATAGTATTTGTTCTATGGCTTGAAGGCTGATCCTCTTCATCATCAATCTCACCAAATATTTCCAAGGTCTCCTCCAGCAGGGCCTTAGCCTTTTCTACCTCTCTCTTTGCTTTAATGGTCTTTACCTCATTCATGATTTTCATGGTTTTCAACTGTTGATTTTCTTGCTCAAGAATCAATCACATATTTTCCCCTCTCAAGTTTAGCTTGAAGTTCACTAATATTTGCTTCTTTTCCTTTGATTGCTGCATTGGCGATTTTTTCCTCATATTCCTCATCTAGGTCAATCAGCTGAAATTCATACTCTGTTTCATGTTTTTCCTCCTGTAGTGAAAATTTCATTTGCTGTGAATTTGTTCCATGGAATGTTCTTTTGCTCAAGCAGATGCATGACTACCATCTTGATGAGAGAGTGGTGGAAAATACTCTGCATTTGATGATTATAATCCCTCTTTTGTGTAATGTATGCCATATTCTCAATGATGTAGGAGAGATAATAGGGTATGTGAAGCATTCTGACTCTAGTGAAGTGTATGAGGAGTCAGACATGATATGAATAGAGTCAAGAAAAAATCCCCTAATTGGTGAAGTATTTCATGATTATTTTCATCATAGGGATATATCGGTCAAGAAGATGAGAGAAAGGGAAAATGGTCTTTTTTCATCCTTGTATCTAGGTTTAAGATATGGTTCATAGTAGCTATGATCAAGCTTTCCCTATTTAAAACATTTTATCTCCCACATTAGGGATCCCTATAGCAGCTACAATGGCATTAGTAGACATGATAAAAGTAACCCTAACAAAAGTGACCTTCCTATCATGAAGACCTGAGATGAATACCCTTGTTAAAATAGGGTGATACTATATCTGTTGCACTTTCTCACAAAAGTCAAAACAACCAACTTGTTTTAAACATGACACAGTGAGGGGAGAAGCCATGAGCTCTTTTGTGGTTTCTGGTTCATATCTGATGATTTTCCCACCTTTCTTATATGATTTCTTCATTGCTATTTCCTCTTCATTAAAATTTCTATTTTCTTCTTCATACATTGTGGACTTGAAAGCTTTAGAAACCCTAGGGAAAATGGAATGAGATGAAGGGAGTGAGGGGTGAAGTGAATAGCTTAGGAAAATGGAGGGAGTGAATGTAAATGAAAACGTAGGCCTATAAAAGCTCTAGGATTTAAAAGTGTTTATGACTGATATGTCTTTAAGGACATGAATATGGATATGATGCATGAAAAATGGGAAGGAAATGAAAACTAGGGTTTCATAACAATAAGCACTTCAAATTTCTTACGAAACACCAAATATATTAGAGGAGAGGTGTCTCTTGCCAACTCAACTTCTCTCTGTCTTTCCCGAGCTAAAACTCTCTTCAACCCTATAGTCTTTGGTCTCTGTCTTGTAGGCTGATCCTCCTCATCATCAATCTCACCAAATATTTCCAAGGTCTCCTCCAGCAAGGCCTTAGCCTTTTCTGCCTCTCTTTGTTCTTTAATGATATTTACTCATTGATGATTTTCTTAGTTTTTCAGCTGCCTATTTTCTTGCTCAAGAAAGTCAATCACATATTTTCCCCTATCAAGTTTAGCTTGAAGTTCACTAATATTTTCTTCTTTTCCTTTGATTGTTGCACTTGTGATTTTTTCATAATATTTCTCATCTAGGTCAATCAACTGAAATTCATGCTTTGTTTCATGTTTGTCCTCATGTTCATCAATGATTTACTCTTTAACCTTTTCCTTTCCTTTATCTACTTGTTTTGTTGATGAAGAAATAAAAAACCTAATGACCTAATGGGACTTCTTTAGACCTGAATTTCATGAATGATATTTGATTAATATACGTCCTGGTGAAAAGAGCATTTCCATAGGTGTATTTATGCTCAAGGAGATATGAGAATGAGTCAGAAATAGGATCTTTTAAGGGAGAATGAAGTTTATTGACAAGGACAACCACCATTGGAACAATATTTTATATCATGACCTAATGGAATGATTGAAAATTTATTTAGAGTGGGACACCTAAGATGGACATGCAAAATGTGTTTTGATCCCTAGTGGAGGTATGAAAATATTGACACTAACATTGGCTCCAGCTAGGGATGGTAGCTCCTTGGAGGTATGAAGAACACCGTAGACCAAGTGCCTATCCATTGGGTATGGAGTCAAAAGCTAAAGACTAACTAAATACTGAAAACTTGACTCAATAATATGACTGAGACTAAAACACAACTGAAAAACTGAAGAAGATGCTTAGAATTGAGCTTATTCTAGAAAACCTACTCTAATTGATCCATTCATCACTTGATCAGGTGAAATGGAACAAACAATGAAACCATGTAAGTATTCTAGCTGTTGTTTGAATTCTCCGCAAGTGCTTGCTTATAAGAAAGAAGAGAGAACTACTGAAAGGAAACTCCCATGAAAACTTGTCAACAAATCGAATCTTGATGAAATTGCAAAGCATGAGCCCATCGACTGACCTCAAGAATGTTGCGAAAGGATCTTCATAGGAATACATATTGATTTCCACCCCATATAATACATTATTTATCTACTCAACATAGTCTTCGCACCTTAATTTTAAAAATTTCCTAACATCTATGCTTTCTTTCTTTGATGACAGCAGAAAGTTGACAAAAAGATCCTAAAACTCATGAATGACTGATTTTTCTTGATGATAAAAAACAAAACAAAAATCTTCTTCATTACTCTCCTGATATGACTACAAATCTTGGTATGAGCTTTGTAATGAAACACCTGCTGAACAAGAAAATGAAGTCAGCTATTGAATCAAGTTTATATCAACACTATTTTCGGGCTCAAAGTTAGCTAATGGAGATGGAATTTTACTGCAGATATCATCTAACACATCAGCTATTGGGTCATGAAAAACTTGAAAAGACTGTTGAAATGTATCCATCGATTTTAATGAGACTGCATGACACTCTACAGGCTGCTCATCCTTTTATTTAGAGATATTATGAAAATTTTCCTTTAAAAACTGAAATGCTTCAAAACATAATGGTATAGAATCATCTTGTATCATTTGATCATATGTTTCAGTTTCCAACCCTTCATCTTCAATTTGAAATTCAATGGAGCTAAGGAGGATTCTATGTCACAAATGATTTTCTCAACCAATTCAAGAGAATGTTCATCATTTATAGTGTTGACCACTCACTTATCTACTTGTTTATAGTTTTCTCTTATTTTTTCAAATGAGGAGAAACACAAAGGTAAGGAGCTCTGAAAAAAAAAATTACTATCCTCTTGATTGTCAAGATCAAAACTCAATGAGCGTTGATTCTTGATCTCATGAAAGTTATCTCTGATGAACTGAAATGAATTAAAACAAAGAGGCAAAGATCCTTCATTTAATTCCAAATTTTCTACACTTTCCTCATCTCTGTCATGAAAAATATGCATCGGTTGATCACTGTTTTCGAGCTACCAAAACTGAACTTCCTCCCACAAACCAACTATTGATTGCTCTGCAAGATTAGCTTCTGTTTGGAGAACATAATCATCATCATATTGTTAAAACTTTGGAAAACCATCGATATAAGTAATGTCATCAATCATACACATTATATTATCAGATTGTTTCTCCTTAGATTGATCTACAAATCCATTATCTGATCTATGGTAGCTAGGATTAGCAGGAAAATTTTTAGGGCTTGCAATATTTTCTTTTTCTGGGATAAGTGGGTCATGATGATCTTGAATGGAAAATACATCTCTCATGGTGATATTTTGCATAATTTCCTCTAATGTACTTGCCAAAATGTCGAGCTTTACCTCTGAAGATGTCAGGTGCTCTACAATGTTCTTCTTCTCCTCTTCCTTCAGCTTTTCCCTTCTAATCAGCAGATTAGCCTCTACATTGTTGGAAATACTGAGAGGGGGGGGGGTGAATCAGTATTCCTTTCAATTAGAGAATTTGCTAATCTTCAATTATTATCAGTGTTTTTGCAATGATAGCAATAAACAAGAGGAACACAAATGCAGATAGTTTTTAAGGTGGAAACCCACTCCGAGACAAAAACTACCTAATGCTTTTCTAATAATTCTTTAATATTCAACTCCAATTGAAAATAAAGCTCCAACTTCCTAAAATCTAGAAAATAATTCTTCTCCAGCTCCCATTGGATGGACGCTACAATGCCCAAGATTCTTCATTGGTCAACTGAACAGATGCCCCAACACCCAATGAGCTACAACTCACCCTAGCACCACCCTACCACCCTATAGAAGAATAAAAGAAGAATGGACTCCCATGCCAGGGAAAATGGTCCACTTTACAATGATATAGAATGATGCAGAAGAAGAAGATATACTAGACCATAACCCAAACTTTGATACAACCACCTAATGATGATCCTAGACCTCCCAACACTGCCTCTTCAACCCTTGGCAAATAAACACTAGTACAATTTGTACAATAATGTCTTTACAGTGACTAAGTACAATGATACCTTTACAATGATTGTATGCAGTGCTGCCCACTTGAAGACTTCATATGATGAAATTCTTGTTGCTGTTATGCACCTTGGTTGCTTCTCTTGTCATGCTACCATCTATTGCACCTTGCTTTTCTTTTCTGTGGTATAAAGTCTGGTCCTTTGCAACCCTTGACAACACATGATCTAGCTTTTTCTTGCCTTCTAGGAGCTCGATATTGAATCTGGTGTATCTCTGTCATTTCAGATCCTCAATATTGGATTTTTGGTCCTATAGTAGTCCTCTAAGTCATCTTTAAAATTCCATAGGTCTGACCCAATTTGGATTCTTGAAGAGAGAGTTATACACAATCTCTCACAATGCTCTAATTATGGACTGTTTCAGCATAGTGCACTTGTACGGCATGTCACGTGTCACTGTTTCTTCATTTGTTTCTGAAATTGATAGAGTGAATATTAAATACTTTACACTATTTGTCACTTTTTACAGAATTCCAATCCGATACTCAGACAGAGAGTTATGACGAATTTACCAAGGTCACTTTTTTTAGATGAATTTCAGGAGCCTGCACAAACCCTGACTTACACAGATCATATATCCAAAAATATTGCGCACCTTGGTATTAAATTTTTACTACAGCTTCCTCAAGATTTTGGCTTCACCTCATAGAAATTTCCGCTTCTAAACCTTCATGGAAGAAAAGTTAGAGCGAAAATTCCAAGATGACCTGTTTTAGATGGCGAATCCCTTACATAAGGAGGAAATGAAGATCACAATTTATATGAATGGTTAAGTTGAGAGGGGCTTCAACAAGTGAACGTGGGAGGGATTTTAGGAGCATAAAAAATATTAATTATGACTTTTCAATGACCCATGCCCCAACCCCATGGGGTTTTAGCCCACTAACTGGGGGTACAAACTTCAAACATGAATATCTCTCAAACCATGAAGAATTACATGGCATGCCATATATCAACGGAAACATCTCGACAAGTAGAAACCATAAAAATAATTATTGACCCAGAATATATTAATTTGGTAGGTCAAAATTCCCATGCAATATTGGGTTAGCCCCTGGTGCTGCTTGGGTTGACATCAATGACAACCGCTGATCAACAATCTCCCCCTTTGGCATTGATGGCAACACAAGTACTCCCCCTGCGATCATGGCACCTCTTCCTACAACATTCTCTCCCCCTTTGAAATCAATGGAAAATGGTAACTCCCCCTAAAACACAACCATCCTGTGGATCTGTACACACTTCCACTCCCGCTGACACACAATCGTCCTGCAGACCTGTACACACTTCCACTCCTGCTTTATATCCTTGAAAAAGGAAATTGTAATGAGAACTTGGGAGAATCCCAAGCTTTTGATGAAGATATTCAAATGCTTCATGAGGTAAAGGTTTAGTGAAGATATCATCAATTTGTTCTTTTGTACAAACATACTCAAGTTTGATATTCTTTTCAGCGACTTGTTCTCTAACAAAATGATATTTGATCGGAATGTGTTTTGTTTTTTAATGCATGACAGGATTCTTGGAGATGTTGATGGCACTAGTGTTGTCACAGAATATGGGAATAGGCTCACTGAATTGTACTTGAAGATCTTGCAAAGTTTGTTTCATCCAAAGGACTTGAGTACAACATGATGCTGCTGCAATGTATTCTGTTTCCATTGTAGATAACGAGATTGAAGTTTTCTTTTTACAGAACCATGATACGAGACAACCACCTACATAGAATGATACTCCAATAGTACTCTTATGATCATCAATGCTTCCTGCCCAATCTGCATCTGTAAAGGCTTGAATAATGAGATTGTTACCCTTGGGATACCACAAGCCATATTCTTTTGTGCCATTTAGATATCGAAGAATTCTTTTGACGGAAATAATATGTGATTCTTTTGGTGCTACTTGGAATCTTGCTACTTGTCCAACTACTTGCATAACATCTGGCTGAGAGGTTGTTACATATAGAAGACTACCAATCATAGATCTGTACAACTTCTAATCCACATCCTTAGATGATTCTTCTATGCTCAATTTGCAACCTGTTACCATTGGAGTAAGGATGGGTTTGCAATCTTCCATTTTGAATTTCTTGAGAATTTACTTGATGTACTTGGCTTGACATATAAATATTCCTTTCTCTTGCTGAGATATTTGAAGCCATAAGAAGTATGTCAACTCACCAAGTAAAGACATCTCAAACTCACTTTGCATATTTATAGAAAATTTCTTACTTAGTCAATCATCATTGCTACCAAATATTATATCATCCACATATACCTCAACAATTGTTAAATTATCTTTATCTATTTGTACATAAAGATTGCTATCAACAGTACCTTTCTTGAACCCTTGTTGACATAGATATCCATCAAGACGAGCATACCATGCTCTAGGAGCCTGCTTGAGGCCATATAGAGGCTTCTTTAACTTGCAGACATAGTATTCTTTTTGTGATAGTAGAAAACCTTCAGGTTGTTCGATGTAAACTTCTTCTTCTAATTCTCCATTTAGAAACACTGACTTAACATCCATTTGGTAGACTTTTATTTTTCTTGAACATGCATAGGCGATAAACATTCGGATGGCTTCTATTCTGGAAACTGGTGCAAATGTTTCGTCGAAATCAATTCCTTCCACTAGTGCATAGCCTTTGCAAACCAATCTTTTTTTGTTTTTGGTAACCTGCCCATCTTCATTTAATTTGTTCCTGAACACCCATTTAGTCCCAATGAAATTTTTATCTTTTGGTCATGGAACTAATTCCCAGGTGTTATTCTTCTCAATTTGATCCATTTCTTCATTCATAGCTAATACCCAATGTTCATTTAGGCTGGCTTCCTCAAAACTACTAGGCTTAAAGGTTGCTAGAAAAGCAACGTGAGCTTGTTGTTATGAATGAAGCTATCGACCTTCATTTATGTCACCAATGATTTGATTTTTTGGATGGTTCTTTTGAATCCACTCTTTTGTTCTCCTTGGAGGAGCTTCTTGTTATTTTTCTGGTATATCTTGATGATCATTGTTTACTTCTTCCTCATTGATAGTTGCTTCTTGTTCCATAATTTTATCTGTGTCTTTTTCAGCCTCTGTCTCAAGTTTCAAAGATTCTAGATCCTCATCATTACTCGCTAGAACACCATCTTCGTCAAATGTAACATTTATGCTCTCCACTATCTGTTTTCGTCTTAGATTATAGCATTTATAGGCCTTTCTTTTGCATGAGTAACCAAAAAATATACCTTCATCAACACGTGATTCAAACTTACCCAAATTTTGATCTTCTCTTTTGATATAACATTTGCTTCCGAAGATTCTGAAATATTTTACATTAGCTAGTTTTCCTTTCCATAATTCATATGGAGTCTTGTTGCAATTATTTCTGAGAGGACTTCAGTTGATAATGAAGACTGCCACATCAATTGCTTGAACCCAGAATTTTTCATCCAATTTTGAGTCCTTCAACACTGTTCTACCCATTTCCTGTATAGTTCTATTCTTTCTTTTAGCAACTCCATTTTTCTAAGGTGTTCGTGCTTTTTAAAATTGCCTCTTTATTCCATTTTCATCACAGTATTGCTGAAATAATTTGGAAGTGAATTCTCCACCATTATCTGATCTTACACACTTTATTTTCAAATCAGTTTCATTTTCAACCAACTCCTTGTAGATCTTAAAGCACTCAAATGCTTCAGATTTTTTCTCTAGGAAACTGACGGTTGTCATCCTGGTATAGTCATCTATCATTAACATGAAATATAATTCTCTGTCTAAGCCTTTTGTTCTCACAGGACCACATAGATCAGTATGTATCAATTCCAATAGATGTGATGAAAAATGTTCTTTTGTTTTATATTGGAATTTTGTCTGCTTTCCATGCCGACATGCCTCACATAGTGTGTTGGAAGGTTTTGAGATTTTTGGCATTTCTCATACTGCTTCCTTTTTTCTTATCTTGACAAGATTGTCAAAGTTTATGTGACCCATTCGTTTGTGCCATAACCAACTTTCATCTTCTTTAGCTAGTAGACATGCTTTAGTTGCTTCATCCAGAACATATATGTCATTTGGAGCTCGACTTGTTGTAGCCACAATTTTACCATACATGCCTTTCCTGATTTCACATTTTGTGGAGTTGAATAGCATTGTGTGTCCTTGATCACACATTTTTCCAACACTGAGCAGATTGTGATTCATGTTTTCGACCAATAGAACATTCTTGGCTATAACATCTTTGCTTCCGAGAGTGATGGTACCTGATCCTATAACATTTGAAGATCCATCATTTCCAAAGGATATGGTTCCATCATTCTTCTCTTTCAGAGATACAAATTTCCTTCTATCTCCAGTCATATGCGTTGAGAAACCGCTGTCAACATACCACACATCTTTCTTTTTTTGAGCCTTGAGAGCGAGAGCACAATTATCAGTCTTCTTCTTCTTCCATGTTCGTTCATTCTGTGGCTTCGAAGATTCTTCTGGAGGATTTTCAAGTCTGCAGTCTCTGGCTATGTGTCCAAATTTTTGACATTTGTAACATTCCATATTATTTCTTAAATTTTCAAATCTATTGATGTTTCGTTGAGCCCTAGGAGGTTCATATTTGAAGAATCTCTTGGAATTGTATTGGTTCATAGGGTACGTGAGACATTCTACAGCTTTATGACCAAATTTTCCACATGAATAATAATAACCATGAAAAATATGTTGGTAATTCGATGAAAATCTTTGTTTAGGAATCGTCTTCCAAGGATGTGCTTGCGAATCTTGTCCAATGAAGTCTTCATGTATGTCAGATCTCACAGGTTCATTGTATTTTTTTGTAGAAGGTCCCGCTTCTTCTTCTTTGTAACCGAGGTTGGTTCTGTTGTTGTAAGATCATTGATTGTTCATGAGTTCTTCCAATGCCCTTGAGCCGTCGGCATAGTTTTGGACAGTTTTTCCCTTCTTCACTTCCTTACGCAGCGAGACTACTTCGGCTTCTAATGTTTCCCTTTCTTGGTTGCTTTCTTCCAACTTCTTTTGAAGTGACTCTTCAATAAATTTGTGTTTTTCAACCTCAATTTTGAGACCTTTAACTTGTTCTTCAAGAGTGTTGGAATGGATCTTCTTAGCATTGAGCTCTTTTATCAACTTAATTGCCTCCTCATAAAATTCTTCTATGGTCAACCCTTCTTCTTCATTGTTTGATACTTCTTGTTTATTGTGCTTGGCCATAGACAATAATTTCTCATTGGCTTCTTCTTTGCTGTCACTTTCTTCATCAGATGAGCAGTTATCTTCTTTAGAGAGAAATATCCTTTTGGATCCTTTAATTTTTCCTTGCTTGTTGAATTTCTTAAAGCCTTTCTTTCCTTTTAAGTTTCCATCACCTTTTTTCGGACATTTTGCTACAAAATTCCCAACCTCACCACAAACGAAACATATCAATGGAAGTTTACCTTTGAATTTTACCTTACCAGGTTTTAGTTTTCTCATAAAGTAAGCATATTCTTCATCTGAAAGACCTTCTCCATCATCTCCCTTTTATTCACACTTGCAGGTGCATGTCATTTCAATTGAAGGTTGTTTGTCCTTATTGGTTTGCTTCGATGCAATGAATGTAGTTTCTATATTTGAAGTACCCTTTTCTTCATCAAGTCTCATTTCATATGCTATGAGAACTCCATGTAATTCTTCCTTGCTGATTTTGTCCAGATTTGCACTATATTCTAAGACCGATACCTTTGGGTTGAATCTCCCTGGTAACGTTCTAAGAATCTTCCGTATAATAGTCTTCTCATCAACTGGCTCTCCCAATCCTTCCAGAGTATTGGTCATTTCATCAACGTATTGGAAGTATGCAGCAATATTGCAATCTTCTTTCATTCTGAGTTGCTCAAAATTTTCTCTATAGATTTGAAGCTTTGCTTCTTTGACATTTGAGTCACCTGCATATATATTCTCAAGCTTGTCCCATACATTTTTGGTGGTTTTACAACCCAAAACCTTATGATAAACAGATTCAATAAGTCCACTGATAATAATATTGTTTGCTTTTGCATCATTTACCAAATTGTTCTTACCTTGTTCATCCGCGGTTGATGTAAATCCATTTTGAACAGTGTCCCATACTTCGTAACCTTGTGCCAAGAGATAGACCTCCATTTTTCCTTTCCAGAGTGCACAATTATTTTCATTGAATAGAGGTACACCATTCTTGGTATGCTCGATGACCTCCTTCCAGCTGTTAAACTACTATTGAAGGAACAAAACTTTGAAACCAATTGTTGGAAATACTGAGAGGAGGGGGGGGGGGGGGGTGAATCAATATTCCTTTCAATTAGATCATTAGTTAATCTTCAATTATTATCAGTGTTTTTAGAATTATAGTAGTAAAAAATAGGAACACAAAAATGTTTTTCTAATAATTCTTTAATATTCAACTCCAATTGAAAATAAAGCTCCAACTTCCTAGAATCTAGAAAAGCATTCTTCTCCAGATCCCACTGGATGGATGCTTCAATGCTCGAGATTCTTTAGTAGTCAACTGAATGGATGCCCCAACACCCAATGAGCTACAACTCACCCTAGCACCACCCTACCACCTTATAGAAGAATAAAAGAAGAATGGACTCCCGTACCAGGGAAAATGGTCCACTTTACAATGATATAGAATGATGCAGAAGAAGAAGATATAATAGACCATAACCCCAAATTTGATACAACCACCTAATGATGATCCTAGACCTCCCAACACTGCCTCTTCAACCCTTGGTAGATAGACACTAGTACAATTTGTACAATAATGTATTTACAATGACTAAGTACAATGATACCTTTACAATGATTGTATGTAGTGCTGCCCACTTGAAGACTTCATATGATGAACTTCTTGCTACTATTATGCACCTTGGTTGCTTCTCTTGTCATGCTACCATCTACTGCACCTTGCTTTTCTTTTCTGCCATAGAAAGTCTGGTCCTTTGTAACCCTTGACAACACATGATCTAGATTTTTCTTGCCTTCTAGGAGCTCGATATTGAATCTGGTGTATCTCTGTAATTTCAGATCCTCAATATCTGATTTTTGGTTCATGTACTAGTCCTCTGAGTCATCTTTCCAATGCCATAGGTCTAACCCAATTTGGATTCTTGAAGAGAGAGTTATACCGAATCCCTCACAATGCTCTAATTATGGATTGTTTCAGCATAGTGCACTTGTATGGCATGCCACGTGTCATTGTTTCTTCATTTGCTTCTGAAATTGATAGAGTGAAAATTGCAGACTTTGCACTATCCGTCGGTTTTTACGGAATTCTAATCCGATACTAAGAGAGAGAGTTATGACGAATTTACCAAGGTCACTTCTTTGAGATGAATTTCAGGAGCCTGCAAAAAACCTGAGTTACATAGATCATATCTCCAAAAATATTGCGCACCTTGATCTGAAATTTTTACTGCATCTTCCTCTGGATTTCAGCTTCGCCTCATAAAAATTTCAGCGTCTGAACCTTAGTAGAAAAAAATTTATAGTGAAAATTCCAAGATGACCTGTTTCAGATGGCCGGATCCCTTACATAAGGAGGAAATGAAGATCACAATTTATATGAATGCTTACGTTGAGAGGGGCTTCAACAAGTGAACGTGGGAGGGATTTAACGAGAATAAAAAATATTAATTATGACTTTTCAATGACCCATGCCCCAATCCCATGGGGTTTTAGCCCACTAACTGGGGGTACAAACTTCAAACATGAATATCTCTCAAACCGTGAAGAATTACATGGTGTGCCATATATCACTGGGAACATCTCGACAAGTAGAAACTGTTAAAAGAATTATTCAACTAGAATATATTAATTTGGTAAGTCAAAATTCCCATGGAATATTGGGTTAGCCCCTGGTGCTGCTTGGGTTGACATCAATGACAACCGCTAATCAACATACATCTACTGCATTGTTCTGCATCTCTTCAAGTGTTGCAAGGTTAATTTCTCTCAACTGAAACTCCATTTTCTGATTGAAGGCATCCGAGTAATGTAAAAGAGCTGATCCAGGAGGGGGTCTTATATCAACAGGTATTGAATAATAGACTTGATTGAATTTGGCAGAAAATTGTTGTATTGTCTCCCCTTGTTGTCTTTACAGTTGGTCATACTCTTTTAGAATTAGGAAATGGTTTTGTTTGACCACCCAAATATCGAGGAAAACTTTGACAAACTGTCGAGGAAAGTTTTTAAACCAACTCTTGACTTTGCCTTGCAAAGAAAGAGCAAATAGCTTGATACAGACGTCCTCTTTGTCAACTTCAAAAATGTCTAAGAAAGTCTGAAAATTATGCATATGTCTCTCAGTAGTGATGTTGTCATATTAAACCTCAGCAGATATAGGTAATGATTTTAAGGGAAAGCATGGAGTATAGGAGGAAAAATGAGAGGTTTATATCTATCCAGGACTATAGAAGCTGTAGGAGTATGTATAGAAGCTGTAGGATTAGTATTGATCTCTTTATACTCATCACCTCGAAAAGGATACATACAAATTTCAGGTAAGAGATCTTGATCTTGATCAAAATCAAAGGGGAACTTGGTATTTACACTCTTTAAGTAGGCATTATCAAGACTTTGATCATCTTTATCATACAAAAAAATCCAAAAAAATTTCAAGATAGTTTCAAGAAAAGAAAAGAAGTAATTTACAAGAAAGAAAATTACATCTTAAATACAATTCCAATTTGAATACCTGACCTTTGTGTAAGATCCTTCCATTTTTCCCGCTGACAAGGTCGATCCTCCAGTGGAGTGTTTACAACAAGCTAGAGTCGCCAAGTGAAGGTTTCAGCCTTCATATGCATCTGATCGATGTCCACCATCAGCAAACATATCTAAACTTTGTCTTTATTTCCGAAGGAATATATCATGTTTCACTTCCCCAATATGGCCGCCAAAATGTTATCACTCGGATTGAACCTCAGGCAGAAGAAGGAAATTTTGAGGTAATCACAAAACACGCTTAGCCAAGTAGCTAGCCCTTCTAGGAAAGGAGAGGGCTCTCTGTGTTTCGATCAAAACCACGACGACTGAGGAAAGAAGATATTAGGCTAGGTAAAGTAGCTCAGGGTTTTTATTTTGATTGTGTAGGGTTTCGTTGGATCACGATGAGTCAAACACTTAGGGAAAGGAAATTAGGTCAAAATTTGTAGGGCGTTCTATGGTGCAAGGTAGGTACAGTGATTTAACACTTTTGGATTTCGATGGTGGAATGATCAAGACAGGTGAGGGGCTAGAAAGAGCATGGTGAAATCATGGGTTATTTCTAAACTGATGAAATTACAAACTATGAATGTTTACCCAAAATAGAGCATAGAAATTATGGATTTTGTTCATCTAACTTAAAAACATTCACTTAATAGCAATGAAATGATGGATGAAATAAACAAAAAATTCTAACATCTGAGCATAGAAGAAGAAACTGAAACTAAACACCATACCACATGGATCCCATAAAAATAGCTACAAATTTGATTAATGTCCAGGCCAAAACTGATACAAAAGTGTGTCTCTTGAAAATCCAAACCTCCAAAATGA
Source organism: Pinus albicaulis (assembly GCA_034641835.2). Classification (NCBI taxonomy): domain Eukaryota; kingdom Viridiplantae; phylum Streptophyta; class Pinopsida; order Pinales; family Pinaceae; genus Pinus; species Pinus albicaulis. The sequence goes on along the minus strand of CM076571.1, from coordinate 231,234,630 downwards.
GCCAAACCCTTACAAACGAATGAGAAAATACATAATATAGACCTCAAAACCAGTCCCCCTAGCCTCAGGGAGCCTAATCCATGAGATGGGAATCAGTTACACCAAATGCCAAACAAGCAATCGAAGACTAGGAAGACCAAACAATTTGCCTCTAAAAGAGAGGAAACTGATTCATTTGACCTCTAGAGGACTCACCTAATGTATCTACGTTAGATGAAAGTAAAAACATGACATTTACATTCGTCATGAACATTTACATCAGTAATTTCTTCATTTTGCAAAGTAAAATTAAAACTGGAGTGAAACTTCAAAATTTTCTGAAGCCTATGAAAATTCATTTTCCATGTCAAACGCATAGTGCCTAGGTAGAAAAAATGACCTCATTTGCAAGCAGCTTTGGAGAGCCTTCCTGGTGTCTAAAATAGCTCCATGTTAGCTCATTGGAAAGATCTATAAGTATAGTTTCTAGATCTATATTTAGTGTTCAAAATGGTTTTTATTGGCCCTGTCAAAAATCCAATCTCCCGGACTGGTGAACATGCAACGACCAGGTCAAAAAGGGGCCAGAAACATGAAAATTTGGTAGTTTTTTGCATTTTTGAGGGACCCGTTCTCCTCCAAATTTTATGTAACTTTCTAGGGTTGATGTCTTCGTAATTATTAATATGATGATGGTGGAAATGTTTCATTTGGAGGGCCCAAAAATGAGTGCAGCGTCCAGGTCGCTGTGCCTTTGGCATAATTTTTGCGTGTAAAAAACTCAGAAAAAACCCAAAATGAACTAAAGTGCCAAGTGTGCCAAAATTTACCAAAATTTGTGAGGGTTATTTCTTATCAAGTTCTTGAAGCATGAAGAGACACCTCATCAAGTATATCTAATCTCTTCTTCTCCCCTTGCCTAGTCAAACTTTCAATCTTAGTATTCGCTCTTTTGAGCTTGGCCAATGCATTTCTCTCTTTCCATGCATGAAGTTTGGCTCTTGTCCTCAAAAATTCATTGTCCTTGTTGGCCTTCTATAGAAAACTCTCCAAATGCATATTGGATCTATCAAGCCATGATAACCTGTCCTTGATAATCTCTAAGGCAAGCAACTAACTTGGTGTGAGCTACTTTGCCAACTCAGCTTCTCCCTATCTTTCCCGAGCTAAAGCTCTATTCAACCCTATAGTCTTTGGTCTCTGTCTTGGAGGCTGATCCTCCTCATCATCAATCTCACCAAAGCTTTCCAAGGTCTCCTCTAGCAAAGCCTTAGCCGTTTCTACCTCTCTTTGTTATTTAATGGTATTTACCTCATTGAGGATTTGCTTAGTTTTCAGCTACAAATTTTCTTGCTCAAGAAAGTCAATCACATATTTTCCCCTCTCAATTTTAGCTTGAAGTTCACTAATCATTTCTTCTTTTCCTTTGATTGTTGCACTGGTGATTTTGTCCTCATCTTCCTCATCTAGGTCAATTAGTTGAAATGCATGCTCTGTTTCATGTTTTTCCTCCTGTTCGTCAATGATTGGCTCTTTAGCATTTTCCCTACCTTTATCTACCTGTTTTTTTGATGAAGAAGGCATGGCCACTTTCACTCCAAGTGAAGAAAGCATGTGCATGTAAGCTCTCAGATAAGTCTTGGGAAATGGCTCAACATCAGTGAATCCAAGCCAAGTTGCCTCAATGTCCTCCTCACTGCTTGATGAATCAGAACCATGATGTGATGATGATGAAGGGTTTGATGAAGGGTTATAGAAAGGTGAAGGATAAGGATCAACATGGGGTGAATGAAACTAACTTGGTGATAATGTATGAGCATTAGGCTGAGATGGAGGACTGGATATGGGAGGATGATGTGATGAAGGGATACTCTATGCATGATGACTAGGTGGGGTAGTGAAAATTTCATTTGCTATGAATGTGTCCCATGGAATGTTCTTTTTCTCAAGCTAATGCATGAATACCATCTTGATGAGGGAGTGGTGGAAAAGACTCTACATTTGATGATTATAATCCCTATTTTGTGCAATGTATGACATCTTGTCAACGCTACGGGAGATATAATAGAGTATGTGAAGCATTCCGACTCTAGTGAAGTTCATGGGGATTTGGATATGATATGAATAGAGTCAAGAAAACCTCCCCTCACAGGTGAAATATTTCATGATTATTTTCATCATAGGGTCATATCGGTCAAGAAGATGAGAGAAAGGGAAAATGGTCTTTTTTTCATCCTTGTATCTAGGTTTAAGATATGGTTCATAGTAGCTATGATCAAGGTTTCCTTGTTTAAACCATTTCTCTCCCACATTAGGGATCCCTGTAGCAGTTGCAATGGCATTAGTAGACATGGTAAAAGTAACCCTAGCAAAACTGACCTGCCTATCATGAAGACCTAAGATGAATAGCCTTGTTAACATAGGGTGATACTGGATCTGCTGCACTTTCTCACAAAACTCAAAACAACTAATATGTTTGAAACATGACATAGTGAGGGGAGAATCCATGAGCTCTTTTGTGGTTTCTATTTCATATATGATGATTTTCCCACCTTTCTTACATGATTTCTTCTTTGGTGTTTCCTCTTCACTAACATTTCTATTTTCTTCTTTAGACATTATGGAGTTGAAAGATTTAGAAACCCTAGGGTAAATGGAATGAGATGAAGGGAGTGATGGGTGAAATGAATAGCTTAGGAAAATGGAGGGAGTGAATGTAAATGAAAACATGGGTCTATGAAAACCATAGGATTTAACAATGTTTATGACAGATATGTGTTTAGGGACATGAATATGGATATGATGCATGAAAATTGGGAAGGAAATGAAAACTCGGGTATCATAACAATAAGCACTTAAAATTTCTTACAAAACACCAATTTTATTATAGGAGAGGTGTCTTAGGGTTCACTTACTGTTTTAAAGCCCTTTGAAGAAATTTGTGAACAAATGAAAACTTGCTAGAGGTTGTGAAACCCTTTGAAGCCCTACCTGAGCAAACGCGCAGCGTCCTGGAGGAACGCATAACACCTGGGTTAATGCATAGTGACCATGGGTAAACACATAGTGCCTGTGTTGTTTGGTTTGTAGTTATCGGGAAAACGTGGAGCGCCTAAGTGCAAACACGTAGCGACCCTGAATTTTTCTCAAAATGCTCAAAAACCTTAAAATTTTCTCCTCTGCTGGAAACTTCTGATGGATGAATGGATGCAATGACTTGATTTGAGGTGTTTTTAAAGGATTTGTAGCATAGTGGATTTGAAATTTTAATTTCAATTACCCACTTTTCTAATGTTCACTTTTCCCTTTGGATTTTGGCACTAATACTCTTTATCTTTCTGACTTTTGGCATTTTGAAGTTTGATCAAGTCATGGATTTTGGCTTTCTTTGCTCCCTTTAGGCCGAAAATGATTACATTTGACAACTTGGGATGAATTTATTACATATGAGAACATAAAATTAAATTTGGAAAAAAGTAAATAAATTACATATTGAGTTTTATATCAAAATGAAATTTTGATATAAAAGTCATTAAACTCAAAAAATACAACTTTGAAAATATGATAATTACATCATGATGATCTTCTACGTAGGAAAAAAAAATGTCTTTGAGTCCCTCTCTTATACATGCTGACTTTATTTGAATGGAGTAATGACCTTGAGAAATAAAAAACCTAATGACCTAATGGGACTTCTTTAGACCTGACTTTCATGAATGAGATTTGATTAAAAGTCTTCCTGGTGGAAAGAGCGTTTCCATAGGTGTTGTTATGCTCAAGGAGACATGAGAATGAGTCAGAAATATAATCTTCTGAGGGAGAATGAAGTTTATTGACAAGGAAAACCACTAGTGGAAAAATTTTATATCACAACCTAATGGAATGATTGAAATTTTCTTTAGAGTGGGACACCTAAGATGCACATGAAAAATGTGTTTTGATCCTTGGTGGAAGTATGCAAATACTAACACTAACACATCGAACAGACAAGACATGAATATTTTTAAATAATTTTGTATTTATGATGCCTAGGAAGCGAACATAGAAAGATGTTACCAGTGCCCCTCAATGGGATGGGTTCTTGTCTGTCCTCAGTGCTTCCGATCTATGATCTCTCTCTCTTGATGGTGTAGAAAACCCAGACAAAAAATGGAACTCTAGGGGAGTTCACAAGTAAAAAGATAGAAATATATGACAATTATGGAGGATCAAAGTCAGAAAAAAAGTATAGATCTAGAGTGATATGTAGGCAACAAAAGGTAGTGAATGAATGGAAAAACCCTTCTATTTATGACAAAATATTGAGTTAGTCTAGATATTGGTGCATAATTATAATATTATTAACCAAATGTAGATCCAAATTTTATGGAATATTTTACTATATTTGTGAAGGGAAAGAGAATTTGAATTTGGTCAAATCCCTTTATTTGTAAATAATAAATAAATAAATGATTTATTTATTATTTTAAGAGTGTGGTTGAGTAATAATTAAATGAATAGTAATTTGTTCAAGTATCTATAAATGATTTAGTAAAATTTAACAAGGAATATTATTTCAATAATGTTTAAATAATTATTCCTACAAAATAATAAGATAAGTAGTGATTTATCTAATTAATTTTCTTGTTTTGGGTTAAATATGACCAGGAATATAAATTAAACTGATGGTTAATTAATTATCCCCTGAGGAAAATAAAAAAAATATGGATTTATTCAATATTTCCTCATGGGGTTTTCTATTTAGACCATAGACAACTTAATAAATTATGGATTGCTAATTTATTTCTCATAGTGAAAGAAATTTTACTTAGGGTGAAATTGGTCTTACGTGGTGTACTTTGGTCCATTTAATAGTACCAGGTTAGATGACCAAAAATTGGTGTAACAACTTTGATACCACTGATCTAGATTTATACAGGAACACAATAATATATAAAATTAAACATAAACAAAGAGATGCAGTGGAAATAACACTTCATTTCATTAAAATAAAATTACTGAAATATGCTTATAGACATAATGGAAATAAACAACTAGGGTGTTGGTAGGCTAAGTCTCAAAGAAGCTATGTGGCGGCTACAGGCTTTTGAACTGTGTTACAATGAGGCTCGAAGGCCTATTTATTGTTGAGAAACAATGGAAAACCCTAAACATCCAAAAATCTAACCCTAGGATATGAAGCGCCAAAAATATGGGCCTTGTTTGGGTAAATTGGTACATCAACTTCTCGGGGACGTAACATTGGCATACAATCTCGGTTTGACACACTCAATACCTCGTTAGAAATATCTATCTGAGGTCTACAACTTTTGAGTGAGAAACATCATTCCATGACCCATGTTCCTCCCAGTTTTCCCAAAAGATGTCGTTTAGGGCCTCAAAACGGCTCTGAAAGTTTAGGACCTGAAAATAGCTAAAAATAGTAAGTTGTGCTGAAACTAAAAAACGAAAAGAACCGATGGTGGGGGTACAAATGAAATAGGTTGGTGGCCACCAATATCCACCTGGATCATGAAAATAGCTTAAATAGGACTCCTCCTGGAGGAACAAGTGGTATTATAGGTATTAATTGGTTCTGGTAATTATGGAAATGCTCAAAACATGTACAGGTCAAGAGGTTGGCTAATAAGACTAGTCATCGACACAGCTCCTCGGGAAAGGTAAAAATAACCAAGTGAAATTGTATGATCTTCCAAGCAAATAGTGAGGATGGAATGAGAAAATCAAGGCTCATCTAGTAGAAAAATGTTGATAAAAATGGAAATCATGAGAGGTAGGATGAAAATGGTTTCAATTTTACACAATCTTGAAACATAAGAAACTATGCTTGAGAATCCTTGAAGATGTTTTCATTTTTACAGAAGCTTGAAACATGAGAAAAAATATTTTTAAGAGTCATTTCATTTTTACACAGGTTTGAAATGGAGACAAACTATGCTTGAAATAAGTTTGCATGCCCCCAACGTAATGGCTCAATTCTAGGCATATTCTCCCAAAAATTCATTTCATTCACCTAAGTATAATACGATCTACTAACAAGTGGATGGAATGAAGATTCATTTACGAGATCAAGTGAAAGACTTGAATGATAATTTCCAATATTTAATCAAATACTCAAATTGGAAGGTGATATCTTTCATTTTTTAATTAGATTGACACAGGGATAGGAACTCGGCTCATGGGACCTTGTTTCATTATTTAACGAGATTGACACATGAAAAGGAACTTTGATGTGAACCTTATTTCATTTTTTAATGAGCTTGACACAAGAAAATGAACTATGCTTTGACATCGTGTTTCATTTTTTAACGAGCTTGATTTTAGTGTCTATGAGTCACTAGTGATCAAGTTTTCTCTTTTAGTATCATTGGATGTCTTTGGTCAAATTTTTAAATTTTCAAATAAATTTGACATGTATTTTTATTGTCAAATGAGTCTTGATTCATGTCCTATGTGTCACTACTACTCCCTCCATTTTCAAGGTCATATTTTTACATCAAATTTAAATCAATCTATCATGGGAAACATTCATGCAATTATTTTCCTCTATGCCTACTACTAGTCAACCTACCACTCAAATCACACCATCAACACCATCAAGGCCATAGGAGGTTGGCTCTTCAAGTAGACCAACATAGGTTACAAAGACACCTAGGGAAAAGGTTACTCAAACCTATGAGAAAGGAAAATTATTGATATTTTCTCCAAAGATCACTAAAGTGTTCTTTCACTTAAACCTACAACTGAAAAAGTACAAGAAGAAACTATGGAGCAGCCACCTATGCATAAAAGTGACTCACCCTTGCAAAACAATGAGGATGAGTAGGCACCTTTGGAGGTTGACATGGAATACCTAGCAGAGCATGTGGAAAAAAAGTTATATAGAGATAATAAGAGAAAAATAAGCAGAGATAAGAGAGCTCAAGGACAATATTTCAAAGGAAAATTTCATGATATCATTCTTGCAACAAGAAAACATGCAACTAAAGGTAAATTAGCTTCTCTTAATAAAACCCAAGGCATATTTGGTGGTAGAGAAGGACAAGGGTAAAGTAGTGATAGATGTGGAGCACCTAGAGGACAAAGAAGTTCAAGTACAACCAAGGAGGCCAAAGGCAAGAGGACTAACATGGAAGAAAAGACAAGGAAGTGAGGCATCTTCTCCCCTATGTCAACAAAACTTTGATGACATCATTGCAACTGAGATTGAAAAAGAAAAAGAGTTTTGGCTTGGCAGGGTTTATGAGCACCTAGAGAAGCTCCTGAAGAGGGAAAAAAAAGACAACAATCTTCAGAGGCACATGGAAAGACACTATTTCACCAAGAATGAAATTGGAAAAATTAGGGTTAGGAATATGAGGAAAAAGCTTAAGAAAACCCTAATCAAGCTAAAAAAGAGGAATAACTTGGATTTGTTGGTTGAAACATCTCTAACCGTCTATTTCATCATTCAATGATGCTAAGAATGAAGTTTCAACAATTTTTGAGCAGTTTTGGTATTTTTTTTGGATTTTTTGAAAATTTTGGCAATTTTGGATGTACAGAAGCACAACATGACCATGCTATGCTTCTTATCAGAGGCTCAAAATGGGATCATTCTTACATGGATGGATAGAATTTGATAAGTACATCACATATATGCCCTTCATTTTTATGTTAGATCATCATTTTGATGATCAAACAAAAACCTATACCAAATTTCATGTTTCTGCCTCATTTTTTGACCCCATTTTGTGCTTTTGGAGCAGTCTTGGGAAAATAAATTTTTACGAGCCATGGAGGTGGATTTTTTCGAGTTTAAAGGTTATGGAGGCTAGTAGAAATCTAGTTATATCTTTTCCAACCATCAGTTCATCTTGAATATGGACAAAATCCACTTAAAAATCCCCTCCAAGGTCATGCTATGCTTCTGCATGAGAATCATTAGGGGAATTTTGAGGTCTAAAATGGGCCTCCTAAAAAAAATTTACAACAAAAATAAACTTTTTAAGAACCAATCGGATTCAAGATGATGAAATCAACCATGGGGGATGATTCACCATTTTTTAATTAAAAGGGTAAAAATATTAAAAATAATAAAATAATAAAACTACTTTTTCAACTCGTATTTTCAACTTATCGCCCAAAGTTTTTACTCAAATTTTGACCGGGAGTACTCATTAGATGAAAAATTTAATTTCGCATCCAAGGAGTACCGATGTTGCATACTTTCGATGGACCCTGCTACACAAAAAATGAGAAATACATAAAAAAATGTAATTGCAATCACGTTTTTCATGTATTTCTCATTTTTCATGTAGCAATACCCATCGAAAGTATGCAACATGGGTACTCCTTGGATGAGGAATTAAATTTTGCATCCAACGAGTACTCCCACTCAAAATTTGAGTAAAAATTTTGGGAGATAAGTTGAAAATATGAGTTGAAGAAGCAGTTTTTTCTTTCTTCCCTCTAAAATTTGATGATGTAATCAAATATTATTTTATTATTTTCACTATTATTTTATAATTTCCTTAGGAGGCCCATTTAAACCTCAAAATTCCCCTAATGGTTACACTTATGTGTTTGCACACTGCGCTTCTGTGTTAAAGGTTTTTCTAGATAGGTGGCAATCAAAAGGTCAAAAGGATTGATATTACAATTATCTCATGAGCTATTTTAATAGTTAATGATTCTACTTATGTCCCTCCTTTTTAAAGGAACCTGTATTTAATGAAAGAGACAAATAATCCTACTTGTTAGCTAAAATAGGGGAGATTGTTTCTAACTTCCCTAAAAACTAGGTAATGCCTCATTAGGTGCATTAATTAAGTGTTTTGGATTAGTTATCGACCCATCATGATATAATATTCTATATTTTCTATATTTAATCTAATTGAAGTTCTCGTACAGGTTGGATAGTTTATAATTACAATGTGGAGCTTATGTACATATTTTTACAGTGATATCAAAGACAAGTTGTAGCTATAATTTTTGGACTTCAGTGGTATTTTTATTGGCATTATTAATCTCAGTTTTACCATCAAATTAAATTTTTATGTTTCCTGGCAATCACATGTATGCTTTCGTATGATGATCGCATGAGTTTCTAAAGGAGAATTCATACTTTATGTGCTATGTTTTAATGATATTTTCATGTATCAATTCTATAATCTTCTGATAAATGAACTCATAGTCATATGCTAATTCTAATTCTTCCTTTATCAAACCCTATAGCACAATGACAATATAAATATGTTTCTAAGCATACCTATCTAGCCTCATTTTCATCTCTGCAGTTGGTCATTTGAAACCTAACCTTGAAACCTTGATCTAGTTCCTAGGCTGACACTTCCTATCCAAAAAATTCAAAACAAAACCCTTATCAAAATTATTGAGCTTATATCTAGCCCGAGATATTTTCCTTTCCAGTCGCTTCATTGACTAGGAAATTGATACCGATGGATCCCTCTCTGGTTTGGTAGGGATAGATACCAAATATAAATATTGGTTTGAGGTTACCTCGTTCAGTCTCCTGTCTAAGCCTTGGGAAGCGGAGGGAGTGATAACACCTGACATAAGAAAATGAACTCTGCTCCAACGCCTTGATCATGACCTGGATAAGGCCATCGCTTCCAAGAGGTTCTTATTAGATGGGAGAAAAACTCTATGGAAGTGTTATGAAGACAATCCCCTCTGTGGAAAAAGGTGATCTCTCTAGCCCTAGATTGAGTTTAGAAACTTACGAGACTATCTAATGAACACTTTCTTAATTAACCTTAAAATTAGGATGACAAAGGGAAAAGTTCCTACCTCTTCTTGATGCTATGCACAATACTTTGGTGATGCCCTCGATCCACAATCCTTCAGGCTTGATCCTCACTCCTATTGGTGTTCAAATACCTGCAATAGATCAAGAGATGACAACAAACATGATACATTACAAAGCATGCGTTGAATGTCAATTACCTAATAGATCAAGGATCATTAGGCTACTTATATGGATATCCACACAAATATATAAAGTGAAACACCAGATGTATATATTAATAATGTAAAAGAGGAATATTACAATTGTGGCCTTGATTTTAGAGGCCTCCCTTTGGTGTAATCCGAGTCCAAACTGAGGCTCTTAAGTGATCATTCTCCCGAATGGTAGATTAGACATTAACATAGCATAAGGTTATGAAGGATGAATGATCATATCAGCCCAACAATGACCAACCAGTAGTGGAGGGATGGGGATCAATTTAAAGGAAGGGAGATGGAGTTAGGGGTCCCTGAAAGGAGGAGGAAGGGTCACTTTCTAAGGGAAAATACCCCATTGATAAGATCAAGATCTCTAAATCAAAGAGCTCGACCCTATCTCCATCGAATAAAATCCAACTCATCATCCTAAAGCTTCTATAGGTCGAATCTTCTCCCCCATTTGAGGGAATACTGATAGAAAGGGTTCATCGCAGTTTTCTCAGCTAGAAGAGTGATGACAATGCTAGGGTATAACTGTCAACCTACCATCACCACAGGCATATAACTAGAGAACATCGATGACCCAGAAATTTAGGGTTTGAGCTAAGCTTCTTCAGTAATAATTCAAGGAAGTTTTATTTTAGTCTTTAGAGGATGCCTTTATGTATTTTCCACAAGTGGATATACTTCACAGGACTCATCACAAGGAGCTTTAGGATCAGGGATAGGAAGAGATCAGGGTGACAATTTACTGTGTAACATATGCCCCCTAAAGCATGAAGGTAAAATGAGGAGTAATGGGTGAAATCCTTTATGAACCAAGTCAAGGATCTTGGAACACCATTAAAAAACTTGCTAAATCAAACACAATAAAATACATGAAATATCTTATATGAATATGACTAATAACATATCTCTAGACTAGGCATCAAATAACACATGAACCCACGGCATGATCTCAACCATCCGTCTGAAGAAAATCATGGAAATCGATCCACGGTATGGTTGCAAGCATTCATATAGTAAGGATCATCTGTAAAATCATGAAGACGCAAGAAATCCATGCAACTTGGATAATAACCTTGTGATCCAAGGTCTTCCCCTCGATCTCAATATACCAAATGTACGAATTTGGCCATGTGAATAGATGAGCTGATGTTGAACATGGTAAACTACCTAATTACCGGTCAATGATGAGAACCGTTAACATCCACGGGAGAAACCACCAATAATGACGATGGATCTCAAGGTACAACAACATAATATACAAGTGTGAATAAATGTGTTGAATTCGAACACTTGCATAATCATTTGATCGAAGTCCATTGATGTGAACTTATTGTTGAACACGAAGAAATTTCCATTGAGGCATGTAAGCTCCAAGGTACTGAAAAGGTGTTTCTAAACCATGTTCCTAGATAATGAGTTGAAGTTGACATGAAGTGAATCATCAAAGGAGGGCCATAAGTATTCCCACAAAATCGACATGAAACAAAGGATATCTCAATATGATAGGAGTTATTTAGGATTATGTCAGAGAGGGTCAAATAAGTATAGGATGTTTGAATTTGGAAAAAAAGGACTTATCTTGAACATATTGGCGACACAACTCCGGAATGTGGAAACATTTGACTATAATGGGATCAGAGGTCATGATGACAGAAATGGTGATCAAATGAGAGGCAAACGGATTTCCCAAACCCACAAAGTAAAAATGGTGAATGAAGGATATCCCCAACCCAATGCGAACTATAGGCGAGTGTCATGTTCAAGACCGACAAGCTTCACAAAACACATGGGGTGTATCACTTTTAATTTTCTCATGTTATTGCTAATGATTACCTCTTTATTTTTGATAGCCAGCAAGAAGAGGATATCATATGATAAGTTTGTAAGTTAATTCTTCAAATTAATCCATCCTAGTAGTTTTAATAGGCCCTAGGAAGGAGGAACTCGGTCTTGTCATGATGACAAGTCTTTCACCGTTTAATTTTTAACGAGTCCAACGAAAGGGTAACTCAATGTATTTTTCATGTTTATGGATTTTGAAAAAGAAACATAAAATAAAAATCTATCATGTCCCTTTTTGTAAATTGTCTCTCTAACCCGAGAAGGAAAACAATATTGGAGAGAACCGCTTTACTATGTTCAATCAAGGTATTCCTTTTTCGTAAATAGTGAATCTCAGCCTGAAAAAAGGGGTAAATGTATAATGAGAACACGTCTATTATAGGTCAATTTGGGCATCATTCCCAATGACTTGGTTAACTGGGCATCACCTCCAGGACCAATGTATAGGGTCTATCATCCCCTAACATTGTAGTTGCCACATGCCCTAAGACAAAGAACAAGACAAATCAATCAAGGACTTTCATCTGAAAAGGTTTCAAAAGTTTTAAGTTTATAATATATCATATGAGAGCTCACCAACACTGCCTCTAAGGGGAATAAAGTGCATTGCATATGTAGGTAGCCCTATGCAAGGCTGCTCTGCAAAGCACTTCCCGACATCCATGGGTGCACTGGTGACATTGGGAGTGAAATTCTCATTGTTCTGGAATCTCCACTTGGTCAGTGCCTTCTAGAAAAGTTCACATGTGTTAATAATCGAATCCATGTGTCCATTTGACATCCACAAAATTGGGAACATGTATTTCCTATTATTGGAAAGTCATTGATTGTAAAACTACCTTCAACTCCTCTATAAATTGAGCACAGATCTTAGTGTTTGAGAAGGAAGAATTGTGTAGAGAAATGCTGGTGGAATTTTCATCGCGGAGATTGATTTGTGTGACAGATTGTTGGAGATATTTGCATTGTGATGAGGCTAGGATGCTTCTCGAGATGGTGACACTAAATCCATCATTGGGTTGTAACCTCCCCTTCTATCATCAATAAATATTACTGCTTATTTTTCCCTATATGCATCTGTATAAGCATTGATTTTCAATATCATGATTTCTTAGTTGATGTATATGCTTTATGCTTTATTGATTTAGCTAAATAACTTGAATAGACATCTATATTATTGCTATCTCTTACTGTTTAGTGTTCATTCTTGCAGGAAATATTTTGCACAACCGGCTGGAATTTGAAGCTGTAGCCAAAGCAATAGAAGGAGACTTTGGAAGCAGTTGGATCCCAAGTAGGTTCCTTATTTCATTCTGTGTGTTTTTTTACAGTTAAGAAATATATTTGTAAATTCTTTAATCTATTGTTCTAGATTAGCACCTGTCTAGGGAAGAATGATTTATCCGTAATTCATAATTCCGCACCAAAAAATTGGCAACTCCGCTAGGGAGATTAATCTTTATCCTATGCGTTTTAGCCTCTAATTTTCTCTGTTTATTCACCCAGTAGTTGTTACTCACAAATATTAGGCTTTTTAAGATCCAAATTTGCAAAACAAGTGTGTTAAACAAGTGTGTTTTTATTTATATACTACGCCCAACGAACTCTTGGACAGACACAATGCTTTGCATAGCATTGTCTCCCTTTTAGGCATGCGTTACAAAGAACTATCTCTCTTTAGAGACTATGTTTCCTCTCGAAACCATCCAAATTCCCTTGAATTTGTCTTTGCAGTTTGTTTGCTACTGTGTTTTGAAAATTCTGAGCCTCATATTGACCAGTGAATTCATCTACCTCTTCACCCTTTGAAAGAAAATTTGTTCAATGTTTGTTTAAAGTACTTTTCTTTACCATTAGCAAGTTAATTTCAAAGTATTTTTATTTTTGCATTAGATCCATTTGATTTTGAGAAAGGAAATTGTCGTAAATTCTTCGATTCCTGATAGGAGAAATTGTTGTTTCATTCCTCATTTTTCCTTCAAAAGAGAAATTGTTTTTTATATTCCTCATTCCTCAAAAGTAAAGGAATTTGTTTTTTGTTAATTTAGTGCACTTATTTTCTTTTCTGCATTCATAACATTAAAGGAATTGAAAAGAAAAATCTGCATTTGCATGTAGTGGTTTGTGTGTTTTGTAAAAGGAACAATTAGGAAATCAGCATTTTAGTTTGTGTTTTTTGATTTGTTTCCTCACAAATTGATTGCCCTTTCCCTCTAGTAGCTAGGATTTTCATTGAAAAACTAAAAGTGAAATATTTCTTATCATTCTTAGTTGCATTTTAGGAATTTTCCAATACATCACCACGGTGAACCTTTGAAAGTAAAATTGTTAAGCAAGATCAACATAAAATTAATCTCAATTTACCTAACAAAGCATTGGAACCATAACAATAACATTTAGAAGGTCTAGGCTAGAGACGTGTTCCAGCGTCGTAAAACATCGTAGTTGTTATTAACTTGTCTATGATACATTTCGAGTGTGATACCTCACTCCACATATGTAAGTACATCGTAGCTCATCCACGTACTTTTGGGTATATCGGGTAGTGTTATAGTATAATAAGTATAAAGGGGTGCTCTCACTGTGCGGTTTCACATCAGATAGCGCTAATACAGACTTGGGCGTCCAAGTACCTTCGGGTATATTTGGGAGGAAAACTTTTAGGTGCTATCCATCCATAGTGAACTGAGTTAGCCACCTTGTAAATTGTGATACACCAAACACAACATTCAGGGAGATTTCCTACCCGTACTTCTTGGTTCACCAGAAGGTATTCTACAGTTCACATTTTCTTGGTAAACCCTTTTTCCTAGCATTAACCTTTTATTTTGTTTATTTTTTTTGGTTAAAATAAATTAGTAATCATGGCAGAACAAAATCCTTTTCCCTATCGTTCATGTAGACTAGAATTAAAACCACCTTTACCACCAGAAGTTACTTCTGGTAGGTGAAGGCAATCACGATCTATCGAATCAAGAACAATTCATACCTCTGGTGAAACATCATCTTTCCATAAACCAGAGTTAGCTCAATTTGTTTCTACACATCTCGGTTCATATACTGTTATCGAAACAAAGTATTCACAGCTACCTGTGGTCACGATCCATCCAATCAGTGAGACCATACCTCTTGGACCCAATGTTTTTCAACCAGAAATTGATCCAGATCATGTCTCTTCTTCACCAGAACATCTAAATCCTGAATTCATACAACCGGAAGTTGTTCCTACCATGGTCATCCCACAAATTTCTGTAGCTATTGAATCTCCCATATCACACAGTAACCCACCTGAAATATACTTTGCGCCTGATGGTGAAATACTTCCCCCCAGTTTAATTGCGATTGAAGAAATCCCATAAGGCGAGACACCTTTAAATCCAACCCATTTTTGGGAGGAGCTTTACTTGTACAAGTCTTTTCCTCAATCGACACCATCTGATTTTGTTGATCCTGTTCCTTTCCAAACTCCCGTTGACTCAAAAGGGTATACATTTGGTCAAGTAACCATGCCTGAACCAATATCTTTGGTTGGGCCATCTATTCCAATTAATTCAGATCCTGCCCTCGCTACCCCATCGATTTTTACAACTTCACGAGAGTCATATTTTCATGGTGGCCCTTTGGTCCCATCATGTTACAAATCATTATCTGTCATTTTCTCTGGTGCATCTTCAAATCCATGGAATTTACCAATGTCATCATTCGATATTTTAACTCGTAATCCTATAGTAAGTACTGAATGACTTGATTCATTATACACATCTTTAGGGAAATATCAATCCGATCCTTCTGGGTCTATTCCTTCAAGTACCATATCCACTAGACTCCCAACATTTGGAGAGCAATATTTTCCATCTTATTATCCTCCTCATGCTGGGTGGCAACCTTTTGTCACCCAATATGATAGTACTCCATCAGTTTTTGGTCAACCTAATGTCGAAATGAATGCTTGTCAATTGCAACCTACTCTGCCCATCCAACCACAAACGGTTGCATACTCGTATCAACTAGTTCAACTTGTTACACCAACATCATTTCCACTTTTCAATACAACTTTTCCCCTGTTACAGAGTCAAAATTTTGTACAACCTTATCAAACAGATCCTTCAACTCAATTTCCTCAAATTTTGGGTCCACAGACTTCGAATCCTTCGGTTAATTTACAACAACCTGTATCCGAAATCATCTATTCACAAGCTAGTTTACCATTTTATGGGATTCCACAATCGCAACATGGTTATACCTATCAACCGAATCCAAGTTATCCTAAATTGGGTTATAACATTGGTGGATAGACCCCTTGGTAGCCACAAGCACAAATGCCTCAAACTTCATTTCAACAAGTATCATATCCAGGTTTTGGTCAACATAATCCTCAAGCTTATGTTTTTCAAAACAACCCCTATCTGGGTTATCAACATCAAATTCCTTATGCTGGTGCTCAAAGGCCTATTGCTCAAGAAATTCCATCTTACCCTGGCTATGTTCAACCTAGCCTTAATCGACAGTTGCCATTTTTTGCAACTTTAGAGTTACCAGATTTAAATCGGCTAACTAATGATCCAATTAACTATGCTCCTTGGTGGTCAGTGATACCTCACAAATTACCCTCGGATATTCCTAAGTTCAATGGAAACCCTGGAGAAGATCCATCGACTCATGTTATGACTTATCATTTATGGTGTTCATCAAACTCCTGAATGATGATTTTGTTCGACTACGTCTTTTCCAATGTACGCTCATAGGTCCAGCTGTAAAATGGTACATTTAATTACCTGGAGCTTCTTTTGATAATTTCACTCCCCTAACTACTGTATTTTTGACTCATTTCCAGTTACCCACTAGGTATGAAACTGGAACAGAACTCTTGACCAATTTCAAACAGACTAATGCTACTCACATCTCTAATCATATTAATGAGTGGTGTCGTCGTCATAGAATGGTTAAGACATTTGTTCTAGATCAGCTCCTTGTTGAATGGTTCATTAAGTCCTTGTTACCATCTATAACTGAGGATGTGGCTAAGGGTGGCATCATCACAGAAGAGGAAGTTATCGCTCATGCCCAATATTTAGACTTGATTTACACTCAGTTTGGCATGCTCTATGAAAAAAATCCTAACGCGTCGAGATCTAATTTTACTGTTCCTCCTCAATTAAAGGAATCTCATGCTGTAGACGGCTTTACTGGCACTAAAATTACACATCACACTAATTAATCTGATCTTGCTCCTACTTCCTAAATTAATGCCATGTCATTTCACAAAGGCAAAAGTGCCAAGCAACCCAGAAGTAAGAAAAAGGGGAAATCTAAGAAAAAACAAAATTCTAACCCGTAGGAAAGATCATCTAATCAATCGTCTAGACCTAGGAAGCCTCGCTATCCATGCATAATCTGTAATGAGGAACACTTTGTTATGGATTGTCCTCACCATGCTGAAATATTTAAAATCATCAAGACTTCCCATGCGTCAGCTCTGTTGACAGACCCATTTCCAAATCTGGACACAAACATGGTTGTTATGGATTTAGCTCCTAGTTCCCAAGTGCTAATGTTATCTGTCACGAAACCTTCAATAGATATTTTGGTGTCAACGCGTAATAAATATTATGGTATTCAGGCCACTGATCAACCTACTACCTTGATAACGAATCCGTCTACAAAATCAATACTGCCTACTGCTATTCTTGAATTGACAATCAAGCCACCAAAGGGAGTAACTCACAAATCGACATATAATCCTCGAGAAATCACTGTATAAAATTATAATATAGTTGAATATTTGGCTCAATTCCCTTCAGTTATGTCTGCTATTGAGGTATTATAGAATTTTCCCTCCCAAAAATAGGCTTTATTGTCAGCTATTGGTGGAATTGATCCAACTGATTCTAATCCTGTCGTCTTTAATCATACGAGCTATGTGCCACAATTACCAGCAGAATTGGCATTATCCATACAAGTAAATGTTCTCAATCACCTTGCTCATTGCAATATTATTGATGAGGGAGCATTTAAATTCATTATGTCTCTAAATTGTTGGAATTCACTTGGCTCGTTGCACTTATCAGAATCATCAACAATGTTGAAGGCATTTGATGGACGTACATACAAACCTTGTGGTATTATTAATGACCTACATGTTGAACTAGGGGGGAAAAAAATGAATATTGATGTTGAGGTTGTTGATGGACCCCTTGATTATAATATTTTACTTGGAAGGCCTTGGGTATATGCAATGACTGCAATTGTTTCTACATATTTTAGAATGATTTCCTTTCCACATAAAGGTACTATCGTAGTCATTAATCAGCTATCCTTCTTTTCCTCTGCTTTACAAGTAACTGAAAGTGTTATGTTCATTCACATACCCCAACTAGAACTTCAAAACATTGGTGTATGACTCTTAAAGGATTCCACTTTAATGGGAACCTTTTCATTACTGCCACCTGCGACATTAGTAGAAATTGCAAGTATAGAGACCTGCTACATGATATCTTCCACTCTATTTGGCTTATGGGTGATTCTGAAATTACTACGTTGGATGAATTTCTGTCACTGAGCTATGTTGAGATGGCATAGAAATCAATCTATCTGGCTTGGGTGGAAAATCGGAAATCAGCATCACCGAGTGTTTGGGTTTATCATTCCTTATATTTTGGTGCTCCATTTGATCCTTTTTCCTCAATGTTCTTGATAGATGAGAATATTTTTTGAAACCATGATGTCAGAAGGAGAACCATGGGAATATTATCATCATCATTCCCATCTTCCTAATTATGAAGAAAACTATCTTAGTGAACTATATCACCCAACAATAAAAAATTTCTTTTTGAATTCTTTACCCATTAATGCATTCGATTCCGAGCGAAATCTGTCAAATACTAAAGAAACTATTTCTATAAATATTTTGACCAAACCTAGTGTTGTAGAATAGTATTCATGTCAGTGTATTTTGTTCTCCATCAGAACTTGAATCATATCGCTCTCTATTTCGTGAATTTTGTGATGTATTTTCTTGGTCTTATGAGGAAATGTCGGGCATATATACTAGTATTGTTGAACACATTATTAATATGTATCTTGATGTCAAACTGGTGCGTCAACAGATTCATCTGGTTCATCCAAAGAAAGTCACTGCCATCAAAGTAGAAATTGAAAAAAATTTGCGTGTTGGTTTCATATACTCTGTTCTGCTAACTGAGTGGGTTTCCAATATCATCCCTGTCATGAAAAATAAAGGAACCATTAGAGTGTGCATCAATTATTTGGATGTCAATATTGCTTGTCCAAAAGACAACTATCCTACTCCCTTTATCGACCAGATTATTGACAATTGTGCTGGATGTGAAATATTTACATTCATGGATGAATTTTCCGGATACAATCAAATCAATATCTGCCTAGAGGATCAACATAAGACATCATTCATCTGTCCCTGGGGCACATTACTTATAGGAAACTACCATTTGGTTTAAATAACACTGGCCTAACTTTTCAGGGAGCAATGGACTATGCTTTTAATGACATCAAGCACATTGTTCAACCATATCTAGATGATTTACTAGCGCATTCATGAAATCAGACTGATAACCCGATGCACTTGAGAACCATTTTCTTAAGTTTCTGACACTAAAAAATATGCTTCAATCCACATAGATGTGTGTTTTGTGTTGGTTCTAGTCATTTGGTTGGATTCGTAGTCTCCAAAGAAGGAATTCAAATCGACCCATTGAAGGTTCATTCCATTCTTGATTTGCCTATGCCATCAAACTTACTTCAAATATAGAAACTTCAAGGAAATTCTAACTTCCTAAGAAGGTTCATTCCAAACTGTGTCGAAATGGCTAAAGGATTTAGTTGACTATTGAAAAAAGGGGTTCCCTTCCATTGGGACCAAGTTGTGCAAGCTTATTTTGATGTTGTCAAGGAAACTCTTGTCCGAGCATCATAAATGCATCCCCCTAATTATAAAAATGATTATTTCCTATATATCGTCATGGCTGAAATGACCATTGTTATGGTATTGGTCCAAGTTGAAAATGGAATTGAACATCCGATCTATTATTTGAGTCGTAATCTTAGTGATACGGAAGCTAAGTATTCATACGTAGAAAATATTGCCTTGGCAGCTGTTCAAGCTGTCCAAATATTTCACCATTACATCCTGCTCTGAAAAACTACTATCGTTTCGGATTGCATGTAATGTTCCAAAATTTTTGTAAATAAATTGAAACATTAATTGTTGCTCATATTATCTAGGAGATAAATAAAGTGGGTAAGGAGACCCATTTGCATAAATAAAATTCCACATGAGGTGAGAAGGGATCCATGGAGTAGCCATTTTTGCACCTCTTAGTATGAAAAGGGGGCAAACACATGAGGATGAGGCCATGTTGACCAATTCAACAGTGCAGCCCAAGAGAGTGTAGCTTGCGTGGGAAGATAACGCAGTTAAAGAGGGAGGAAGATTCCTTGTGGGAGAAACCCTAATTGGGTGGGGTCCATGGCATACAGGCATCATTTTGCATATAAGGAGGATGAGGCAGCCATAGAGGGCATTATTGAAGATTTGGAATTTGAGTCTATTTGCAGTCTTTAGATGTTCAGCTGAATTACAGTGCCTTTGGCACGAGGGATTCATGTTTAGGAGTTCCTCTCCTCCCTTGAGTAGCTCAAGGAGGATTGCTCTTCATTTATCCATATCCAAGCATTTGGTCATAGCCATTACTTCATCTACAGTGCAGTCACTGGGTTGTGTTGCAGGTGTTGCAGTGGAGGAGATTCCACAACACCATTCCTTGTATCATCTCTCATAGGAAGGAGTTCCTATTCTTTCGGAAGATCAGCAAGGAGGGTTTATAGAGATGATTTGCATATTTTGGCAGTAGGCCAAACTTCTCCCACCTCCATCAATGCAGTCCCTTCCATAGACTGTTTTATCTCAGAGTTTTTCTGCAGTGGAGGTTTTCTCCACCATTTTGGAGGAAGAGATTTCTTGTGCCAGGATCAGCCTTGCACTTAAGGAATCCATTGGAGGAGGTTGTTTCAGTTTGCAGGCCATATTCATTCTCCTCCTTCTATTTTGTATTTGAGTTGCTGCTTCTACCCAACAACTCTGGCATTATTGTATCTTCATATTTTGTACATCTATTATAGCTAATCCTTTAGAGGATTGTTATAGTGTTGTTTTCAGGGGTTGAGAGCTTGCTTCCCCTCATTTCTTGAGCTGTTATTGTAATATCATTTCATTACCATTTTACATGTTGCGGTGTCTCCATTTGACTGTGCAGTCATAGCTAGGGTTCACATGTGTAGTAGTGTTTATCTCATGATTATTGTACTTCTACCTTGAGGATTGGCATTGTTCATATTGAGCATAATTTCCCTCAAGATTTTGTATACATTTGCAGTTGCGATTATTATAATAAGATGGTTATGAGTTCTACGGCATTTTCTGAAGTTTATGCAAGTTACTCTTCATGCCTATGTTTTGCATATTGCTGTAGCTCACTTTGAGCGGAATTCTTCAAGTAGCTCTATAGAAAAAGTCTGAAAAGGTCCAACTAGCCTCTAGATCTCACACTTCCTTGAGAAGGTGACACATCTGGTAAAAGAACCTTTAGTCAATCTCTAGAATAGATTACTGATTGCTGACATTCATGAAAAGGGAAAATTACAGTGGTATCAGAGCATCGAACTGGCAGAACCTGTGAGTTCGATTTCAGAGGAGAATGATGAAGAAGATGAGAGTGATCTCATCTAATTTTGGAATAAAGAAGAGCCTCCCTGAGGAGGACGAGGATAACAGGGGAGAAGAGGAAGGTCCATGCACTTCCTATTCTCTTGAAGACCAGCCATATGGAGATGGGGGAATCAACACAACCACCCCTTTTCCCTTTATGGATGAGAGGAGATTCATCTATCAGTCCCTCAATTGATATGAGCAGAGAACATGGTAAGGGTGTACATTGTTTTTCACATGATCATTTGTAAGATATATGTATGCATCCTTTAACCATACACATGCAGGAGAATGCTTCAAGGAGGAGCATACATTTTTCTAGACCTCATGATTTAGTGGGGGCCATAAGCATGGCTAATGGCCATTATCTTGGAGGACTTGGGGAGGATAGAGATCATGGAGGACATGCTCAATTTTCACTAGGTATCATTTACCTTCCCCAAGCTTGTCAGGAGATTGATGCAACACACTGATGGTTGAGCAGCCACAATTTTTATCAGTCTCTATGGCAATGGAGCACTAAACTATGGTGGTTTCACTTGAGGGACCATTATCCTTCTCATTTGTTACACAGGAAAGAAATCATGATGCTCCTATTTGCTCCCTATGATTCTATTGTTCATGCCTTTATGAGGAGCAGGGTTGAGGAGGAGACACATAGGATAGATGTGTCCATCGAGGGAGGAGTCCCTCAAATCATTTGCACTGCATGTTCTGATGGGAACATGAGAGATGGTATGGGCACCACAATAGCACCGTTGTTTTATTATGGGGTGACCCATATGATGGGTATGAGACCATATGAGGATGATTCTCGACTCATCACATATGGAGATTTTTGGGCCCGCATGTCTTGCAGTGTTGAGGGAGAGACCTTGGGAGGTCCAGCCTTCTTCTTGCCACTTGATGGA
This sequence comes from Pinus albicaulis, assembly GCA_034641835.2. NCBI lineage: Eukaryota > Viridiplantae > Streptophyta > Pinopsida > Pinales > Pinaceae > Pinus > Pinus albicaulis. The sequence continues at coordinate 231,212,199 of CM076571.1, read as the reverse complement.
AACCTTATTACAGCCCAGGATTAGCAGACACTCTACACTTATCTTAAGTGGAGAGATGGAAAGCATGGGGTAGACTATATGGTCTACCATGTGCAGATTATTAGACTACCTTCTTTGTCGGAGCCAAAGGTGGATGACAGTTTTCCTGAGTTGCCTAGTTGGGAGGTGACTCAATTTGCATGGCACGTAGCTTGGGGATGGATAGATCATATGGGGGAGACAATTCCCATTAGATTTCAGACTCCATTCCTCAAGGGGGGACCTCTAGACATCACTTGCTATCTTCTTGAGCATTACACCTTACATGATCATGGCTTGATAGCTACTTGCATGATAAGGAGGAGCATTGTGGAGGTTTGATTGATGAGATAACATCATTGAAATTCGAGGAGATCATCATAAAGGGATGCAACAAGTAGAGGAGAAGAAGACACAGTCTATCCTTTCACTTGCTTGAGGGCAAGCAATCTTTGGGAGGGGAGGACTGTAACGTTCCAATTTTTTTGCAAATAAATTGGAACATTAATTTTTGCTCATATTATCTAGGAGAGAAATAAAGTGGGTAAGGAGACCCATTTGCATAAATAAAATTCCACATGAGGTGAGAAGGGATCCATGGAGTAGCTATTGTTGCACCTCCTAGTATGAAAAGGGGGCAATCACATGAGGATGATGCCATGTTGACCAAGTCAACAATGCAACCCAAGAGGGTGTAGCTTTCTTGGGAAGACAACGCAGTTAAAGAGGGAGGAATATTCCTTATGGGAGAAACCCTAATTGGGTGGGGTCCATGGCATACAGGCATCATTTTGCATATAAGGAGGATGAGGCAGCCATAGAGGGAATTATTGAAGATTTGGACTTTGAGTCTATTTGCAGTCTTCAGTTGTTCAGCTGAATTGCAGTGCCTTTGGCATGAGGGATTCCTATTTAGGAGTTCCTCTCCTCCCTAGAGAAGCTCAAGGAGGATTTCTCTTCATTTCTTCATATCCAAGAATTTGGCCATAGCCATTAATTCATCTACAGTGCAATCACTGGGTTGTGTTGCAAGTGTTGCAGTGGAGGAGATTCCACAACACCATTCCTTGTATCAAATCTCATAGGAATGTTTGGTATGTGTTATATTCTTTCCACGACTAACCCCACGCACTCGACGTTGCACCGGGTGCAGAAGAGGGGTCACAAGTGGGGAAGAAGCCGCCACTGTTGGGGTCCGGGGCAGCGCCCCGACGAAAATTTGTTTGGTGTGCGGACCCACTCATAGGCAGATCCACCCATGTTTTGTGCATGAGTTTGCACATGGTTTTGGGGTACGATGGTTTTCGGTCCTTGGTATTTTGTAGATCCGATCAAGGGAACTATGGTTATTTTCTAATCCAGGGTTAATGGATTGGGGTTTATGTATGCTTTGGCATGTATATATATGTGTTGTAACACTAAAAGGAATGTAATGAAAAATCAAGCTGGTCATCCTGATTTGGGATCCAGGGGAAAATCTCTGTGTTTATCTGTTTTATGCTCTCACTATTGTTTATTTTCTGTTATAAGATTCGTGTGTAGATAATTTCTGTTCAGGGTTAAAACCTACATTTGGTATCAGAGATATTTCGAATTCAAGGGGACGCCTTTGATGCTGAAGGTTTTTTACTCGGGCTTGAGGTAGACCCTGTTCAGTGGGAGATCTACGGGATCGATTCTTGCAGTGAAAGAAGATGGCGAGTAGTGGGAAGATAAAGATCGAGAAATTTAATGGTCAGAGTTTTGAGTTGTGGAACCTCAAGATGGAGGATCTGCTGGTGGATAAAGATCAGTGGATTGCGGTAGATCCGTGTACTAAGCCAACGGCAATGTCAGATGAAGACTAGAAGAAGCTATATCGGAAGGCTAAGAGCACAATACGGTTTTGTGTCTCAGATTCAGTATTGTTGAATATATCTGGGGAAGCTACGATGAAGAATTTGTGGGAAAAACTTAGGACTTTGTACCAATCTAAGTCTCTGGTGAATAAATTTTTCTTGCGGAAAAAGATTTATAACCTGAGGATGAAGGATGGAGACTCAGTGATAGAGCATCTGAACACCTTCAATACTGTGGTAAGTTACCTGTCATCTGTTGATATTAAAATCTGAGATGAAGAGAAGTGCATCATTTTTTTGTGTTCTCGACCAAACTCGTGGGATAGTCTGGTTATTGCAATAGGTAGCAATACAACTACCTTGAATTTTGATGACATTGTCTTAGCCTTGTTGTCGGAGGAAATGAGACGGAGAAATATGGAGGGCTAGAATGGAGATGCCTTATCTGTACGAGGAAGGTCCCAAAACAGAAACAAGAATAAGGTTTCGAGTGGGAGATCTAAATCTAGAGGGAGATCTAAATCTCCTGGAAAGTTTGTAAAGGTGTGCTGGAAATGCGGAAAGGAAGGAAACTACAAAAAGGAATGCAGATCTAAAGCTCCCGAGAAAGGAAAGGGATCCTCAGATGATGCCCCTCCTGCAGAGGCAAAAAAACCTGAAGAAGGTGAGCAAGCATTTTCTCACACACATGGATCATGGTTTCTGTTGACTGACTTCCATGCAGTGCATCCTTTCTCACTTACTCCCATCGAGTGGTTCTCAGAAAAGGAGAAATTCATGGTATGATGTCTCTCCCTAGAGATGATAGAAGAATCGCTGACGTGGAAAGGTCAAGTCAGTTTGTATGTTAGCATTTATGGTCACTGGGGGTTCTGGTGACATATTCTCGCCATCGGCGTAAATCTGATTTCTGTAAGCAAGATTGATGATGCAGGTGTAAAAACAATGTTAGAAAAAGATGCCTGCAAGATGGTTCAGGGAGCACCGGTATTAATGCGGGGAGTTTGGATTGGAAATTTTTACAAGCTACAAGGTAGCATTGTTATTGATGGGTGTAACAGTTCTAGGGTTCCTGAAAGTGGAGCGGAAAGCCTAGTTGTCTCTGGAGAAAAGACTATGCTATGGCATCAAAGGCTCCGGGATATAATGGAGAGAAGGGCTTCAATACCGCATAGAAATGGTATGGTGAAGGTATGGCTAATTTCTCTCTAGATTTTGATTTCTGTGAACATTTTGTATATGGGAAGCAGAATCGGGTGAGTTTTCCTTCTGGTGCTAAGAGGGCGAACAAGATATTAGAGCTTGTGCACAGTGATGTGTTTGGACCTGTGTCGGTTCCATCACTGGGTAAGTCTATGTACTATGTTTCATTCATATATGAATTCTCAAGGAATACATGGATATATTTCTTGAGGAAGAAATCTGAAGTCTTTGACAAATTTAAATAATTTAAGGCTCTGGTGGAAAACCATACAGAGAATAAAATAAAGGTGCTAAGGACAAATAATGGTGGGGAGTTTTGCAAGAAGGAATTTGAAGAATTCTGTAAGAAGTGCGGCATAGCACGGCAGAAGACTACTCTATACACACCTCAGAAAAATGGAGTTGTAGAAAGAATGAACAAAATACTGATGGAAAAGGCAGGAAGCATGCTCAGTGGTACCGGGTTAGGACAAGAATTCTGGGCAGAGGTAGTGGAGACTGCATGTTACTTAGTTAACATATCACCTTCATCAACGTTGGAGGATAAGACTCCACATGAGGTATGGACTGGTAAGAAACCATCTCTTTCACATCTAAGGGTATTTGGATGTGATGCATATGTACATGTTCCAAAGGAGAAAAGGACCAAGTTGGATAATAAATCTGAATGGTGCATCTTTATTGGGTATAAGGATGGTTTAAAGGGTTACAAGCTTTGGAACCCAGAAACAAGGAAGGTTGTGCAGAGTCGAGATGTGGTGTTTAGAGAGGTGAAACATGTTGCTACACATGAAGTCATACCAAAGGAACCTGAGAAAATAGAGTTTGAGCTAAAGGAGGATGAATCAGACTCTACAACAGAAGAAGATTCAGAAGAGGAAGAGCCACAAACTCTAGCTTTGAGAAGATCATCTCGGGAAAAAAGGCAACCAAAAAAGTATAGTCCATCTGCTTTCTGTTCAAGTTTTGCCTTAACTATAACTGATGATGATCCCAGAACTGTCCGAGAGGTAGTAGATTCAGAGGATGGAAAACTCTGGAAGGAGGCCATGGTTGATGAAATAACATCCTTGCATAAAAATGAGGCATGGGATTTGGTGGAGCTACCGGCTGGAAGGAAGCCCATTGGGAGAAAATGGTTGTTTAAGAAGAAGATGATTGTAGAAGGCAAGGTGGATAAATACAAATCTCGGTTGGTAGCAAAAGGTTATTCCCAAGTGCCGGGAATTGATTTCGGTGATATTTTTTCCCTTGTTGCCAAGGCTACTTCTATTAGATTACTTTTATCTGTTGCTACTGCATTTTATTTTGAGATAGAAAAGATGGATGTGAAGACAAAATTTCTTCACGAGGATCTAGAATAGGAGATCTACATGAAGCAACCTGAAGGCTTTATGGTGAAGGGTAAGAAAGAACTGGTATGCAGGTTGAAGAAGTCACTGTATGGGTTAAAACAGTCACCAAGGATGTGGTATCAGAAATTTGATACGTATATACGGGGACTTGGCTTCACCAGAAGCAAGGAAGATCACTATGTTTATTTTAAATTAATTGTTGACCATGTTATTTATTTGGTCTTGTATGTGGATGATATGTTGTTGATTGGAAATGACAAAGAAATTATCTAAGATTTGAAGACCCAATTTTTCTCCAAATTCGACATGAAGGATCTTGGTGCTGCAAACTATATTTTGGGAATGGAAATTAAGAGAGATCGGGCAAAGGGGAAGCTCTAGTTAAACCAAAGGAAGTATATCGAGACTATATTGCAGAGGTTCAATATGCAGGATAGTAAACCGGTGAAGGTTCCTATTCCTGTAGGTGTAAAGCTATCTGCTGAACAGTGTCCCGAGACACAAGAAGAAGAGGAGAATATGTCCCGTGTTCCATATGCAAGTGCAGTGGGTAGCCTGACGTATGCAATGGTCTGTACTAGACCAAACATTGCACATGCAGTGGGAGTATTGAGCAGGTTTATGTCAAACCAAGAGAAGGAGTGTTGGATAGTAGTGAAGCAGGTTTTCAGATATTTATGTGGCACTAGTGATTATGGCTTGTGTTACCAAGGAAGACCAGGATTGGAAAGAATGTTGGACATTTGTGGCTTTGTTGATGCAGACTGGACTGGAGATCTAGACCAAAGAAGATCTACAAGTGGGTATGTGTTTAGCCTATTTGGAGGCGCAGTCAGTTGGATGAGTAAAAGACAGTCTGTAGTGGCTCTTTCAACTACAGAGGAAGAATACATAGCAGCCACTCATGCAAGCAAGGAAGCAGTTTGGTTGCAGAGATTGTGTTCAAGTATGGGGTTGGTATAGCAAGCTATAAGGATAGATTGTGATAGAAAAAGTGCAATTTTCTTGGCTAAGAACCCTGCTTACAATTCAAAGACAAAGCACATTGATGTTCAATATCACTTTGTTAGAGGTATGGTTGAGGCTAAACGTGTGTTGCTGGTAAAGGTGGACACTTTGAAGAATGTTGCAGATGCATTAACGAAGTCTGTGAGCACTCAGAAGTTCTCTTGGTGTAGAGAAACAATGGGTATTGAATGATTGGCCCAATGACTAAGCTCTCTTGTGGCCCCCTGTGGAAAGAAAACAAAAAGTGGGAGAATTTTGGGTATGTGTTATATTCTTTCCACGACTAGCCCCATGCGCTGTATGTTAAAATGGGCGCAGCAGGGGGGTCACAAGTGGGGAAGCAGCCCCGGCGAAATTTTTTTTGGTGTGCAGACCCACTCATAGGCGGATCCACCCATGTTTTTTGCATGAGTTTGTAGATGGTTTTGGGGTACGATGGTTTTCGACCCCTGGTATTTTGTAGATCCGGTCAAGGGAACTACGGTTATGTTCTAATCTAGGGTTAATGGATTGGGGTTTATGTATGCTTCAGCATGTATATATATGTGTTGTAACACTAAAAGGAATATAATGAAAAATCACGCTAGTTGTCCCGATTTGGGATCCAGAGGAAAATCTCTGTGTTTATCTGTTTTATGCTCTCGCTATTATTTATTTTCTGTTATAAGATTCATGTGTAGATAATTTCTGTTCAGGGTTAAAACCTACAAGGAAGGAGTTCCTTTTCTTTGGGAAGATCATCAAGGAGGGTTTATAGAGTTGATTTACATATTTTGGTAGCAGGCCAAGCTTCTCCCACCTTCATCAGTACAGTCCCTTCCATAGACTATGTTATCTCAGATTTTGTCTGTAGTGGGGGTTTTCTCCACCACTTTGGAGGAAGAGATTTCTTGTGCCGAGATCAACCTTGCACTTAAGGAATCCATTGGAGGAGGTTGTTTCAGTTTGCAGGCCATATTCATTCTCCTCCTTCTATTTTTCATTTAAGTTACTGTTGCTGCTCAACAACTCCGACATTATTGTATCTTCATATTTAGTACATCTATTATAGTCAATCCTTTAGAGGATTGTTGTAGTGTTGTTTTTAGGGGTTGAGAGCTTGCTCCCCCTCATTTCTTGAGCTATTATTGTAATATCATTTCATTACCATTTTACATGTTGCATTGTCTCCATTTGACTATGCAGTCATAGCTAGGGTTCACATGTGTAGCAGTGTTTATCTCATGATTCTTGTACTTCTACCTTGAGGATTGGCATTGTTCATCTTGAGCATCATTTCCCTCAAGATGTTGTATACATTTGTAGCTTCTATTATTATAATAAGATGGCTATGAGTTCTTCGGCATTTTCTAAAGTTTATGCAAGTTACTCTTCATGCTTATGTTTTGCATATTGTTGTAGCTTACTTTGAGAAAATTCTTCAAGAAGCTCTATAGACAGAGTTTGAAAAGGGTTAGCTAGCCTCCGGATCTCACACTTCCTTGAGAAGGTGACGCATCTAGTAAATTCCCCTTCAGTCAATCTCTAGAATAGATTTTTTATTGTTGACATTCCTAAAAAAGGATCATTACATTGCAACCCCGTGACTTTTATCTTATCAAGTCAATTAATGCGGGGGAAATATTCAAAATGGATTTTCATTTTGTAGGAATTTGATTTGGAATTCATCAAATCCAAGTCAAATAAGTCTTTAGTTTTGGATGAGATTCTCTATGACCTTCCCTCTGATAGTAATGAAACTACGTCAGAACCATCAATTCCTCACGAGTCTCTGTTTCTGATCAGATCATCTGATCCTTGGTATGGGGATTTCATCATTTATCTCCAATATCAAACTTTTTGACTTGATACCTCTCGCTCTAAATAGCGACGTATTCGATACCAAGCCAAAGGTTATCTGATCGTTGTCGATAGAATTTTAAGGAGGTGCCTCACTCATGAGGAGGCTGAAAAAGTTTTAAATGATTATCATGTTGGGGTTTGTGGTGGAAATTTATCTAGTTATGCTACTACACAGAAGATACTCCGCACTGGTTACTTTTGGGCTACTATTTTTTGAGACTGCATCCTCGCAGTCAGAAGTTGTCATGCGTGCCATATTTTTTATTGTAAAATCCACAAACCACCAACACCAATGCATCCTATTGTCTTTGTGGGACCATTTTCAAAATGGGGTATTGACTTCATGACATGTAACCCTCGTTCGTATGTGGGGCACGATTATATTATTGTCGCAGTAGACGATTTTACCAAATGACTAAAGTGATGCCTAGATTCAACAGCACAAGAGAGATGGTGGCATTGGTTTTCTTTAATCATGTTATTGCACAGTTCGGGGTCCCACAGGCTCTAGTTACAGATCATGGGAAGCATTTTTGCAATCACATGATGGTTGAATTGACTGCCAAGTTAGGATTGTCACATGATAATTCTACTCCTTATCATCCATAATCAAATGGAAAAGTTGAAGCTATCAACAAAATTCTTAAACGTATGCTTCAATGAATGATAGGAGTTCGTAAAAGAAATTTCCATTTGATCCTATACTCTGCCTTGTGGGCGTATCGAACCTTAGTGAGAAATGCAACTTGCTTTACTCCTTTTCAATTGGTGTATGGTCTAGAAGCTATCTTACCAATCCAATGTGAAATATCGTCGTTGAAACTCACGATTGGCTTGTTACCTGACACCTTAGAAGAATAAGTGCGTCTCCTTAACCTCATCCATCTTGATGAAATGCGTCGTGAAGCCCAATTGGCCAATGAAGTGCATAAGAGATGTATAAAGGCACAATATGACAAAAATGTCCAGCTTCGCATTTTCTCAGAGGACAACTTGGTCCTTCTTTCCGATCAAAAAGCTGATGTAATAGGTATAGGAAAGTTTGAGCCATTATGGCATAGCCCCTATATTGTCAAAGGACTTCTTGCTAAGGGCACCCATGAGTTGGTTGATTACGATGGAATTCTGTTGGCGCAGCTTAGAAATGGGTTGTATTTGAAATGTTACTATGCTTAATCATGAGTGTAGCAATTTTTTGTATTGTATTGTATATATATGTTGTTGATTTGGATTCACTATATTAATTCGTTGTTAGAGTTTTCTTGACATTAGTAATCCTCATTACTTTCCACCGCAGATGTCTAAATATTCAAAACCCTTTGTTGGATATGTTGATGGTGCTAGTCGTAGTACGCAGAATCTATCCTCTGCCGCATGGGCCATTTTCACTCCAAATGGCAAGTTAGTGAGTTTTCAAGGGATTTGTATTGGTAGATCGACAAAAAATATTGCTGAGTATAGCGCGTTGATCGAAATTCTCTTTGATGCCATTTCATTTGGTATTAACTGTATCATCATAAGGTTAGACTCAAAACTTGTGGTATTACAACTTACTAGTGTTTATACTATTAGAAATCCAACATTGCATAGATTGTTCCTTAGAGTTTGATTTTTGGAAAGACACTTTGATTTTATTCAATATCAACACATTTCTAGAAATTTGAACACATTGACTGATTCATTAGCTAATCAAATTTTAGACAGAAATTTGCAACATATGTAAAGAAAACATTCAAATCATTAAATAGGATTATACAATAAACATAGGAAAACACTGAAATCATATAAATAGATAGTTATAGGTTTTTACAAAAATTTGTGCCCAAGACACATTGGTCATATGACCTTAAAATGTCTGCTAAATTTCACAAATAAACTAGTGGTGGTCGTGGTAACATGCTTTAGATCTAGCTATCCTACGAAGTAAACACATCTAGTGGTTAGGAACCCCAATAGTGTGTTGTTGTAGTCGCATAGGTAGCTCTTTGATCGGGAAATCCGAAATCCCAAAGGTAAAACCCTCTATGTGCTGCTGAAGCTCAGTCAGAGTCTTAGCCATATCAATATCCCGAAGGAATACTATCCCGACAACCCTCTCTGCTAGCACATCTGCTTCGTGCTCCAGTTCCACTACTCGTTGAACATGACCAACATCCACATTACATAAAAAATTTAGTTTAATCTTGGGAAGAAATCAAAATACAAAAACATTTTATAAACCTTAGGAAAATAAAAAACATGTTCAAAACATTCTTACCTATTGCACCCCACTGAGCGCCTTCTAGTAATGTTAAATTTGGATCCCCTTGGAAATCGACTCCTGCATATGCATACTCATTGATGGCAACAATATGTCACTGGAACCAGGTGAATAACACAGTCAATAACACAATGGTATATTGGCCTGCATGCCTACCCATGAGTTCGACCCATCTCTGCATCCACGGATCTCTAGGATTAGACACATCCAGTGTCACATGTTATGGTTGCATTAGTGGAATCCGTTCCAAGGTGAAGGATATAAGGATAGAACCATAACTAAAATTATTCTTCCTTCCTCCCCTAGCTTTATTTAGTTGTTCCTTTATCTGAGAAAGAAGAACTTCAGACGAGTTGAATACTATTGGCTCCATACACTCTAGTGTGTACTACATATACGATCTATTCGCTACATGTAGTGTAACGGTGCTAGAAAGTTTTGCGATCGTGAAAAGGATAGTTCTTAAGGGAAAATATTTAACATGTCAGATGTTTATCTTTCCATCTTTTCTTGGCTTTTCCCTTGGATAACAATGTTGCAAAACATAATCTCTCATTATCTCTCCTCCAACAATAGACCCTGAGAGTGAAATGGGCAACCCTCTCCTCGACAAACTTGTAAGAAAGTACACATCCTCGACTGTTATAGGAACCATTTGGTTCTTAATATGAAATGCCTCAATAGTTGGATCCCATGCTCGAAGTAAGAACTCCAATAGTTCTATTTGTTGCCTCATTCCAGAGAATTTGAAGTACTTAAGAAGTCCACAATCTCTTAGTGCTCTTACTGTACCCAGATCATTTAAGGAAATCATATCCTGTTCTTCATGTTCTCTTTCCCTTCATGTAATTGTCAATGTAATCCGATGGAAACCTGAAATACAACCATAAGATCCATTAGATTCCATTCATTGCACAAAACTAGGCAAAATTTGGGCATAATGTAAGAAACAAAAATCTAGATTGCACCCAATGCACTCCCTAACAAGAGATAGTGCATTGTGTATGAAATTAACCTTCACTATACTTGCTATGCAATGCAAGTTTCGACATTCAAGGGTGCATTGCCCTCTTTTTGGGCAGAATTTACCCTAGGGGGCCTTAAAACCCTAAAATTTGTAGAAGTTGGAAATGAAATGAATACTAAAGGAAATAGGAGATTTATATCACTAACCTTGATCAAACAAAAATTAAAACCGTCCACAGAAATGATCACAATTAGCAGCTGACGTTCAGGGGAAAAATCAGGTTTAGAGCTCCAAAATGCAAATGGTAACTATGGAATGGTAAAGATGAATAGTGAAACTACTTTTAATAGTCATTTAATTATTTGCAAATTGAATATATTTCTATGACTATAGTTTTAATATGTTTTTGATCCATTTGATGTTGTTCTGAACATGTCTTACAATTGATGAACAAATTAGTCGTGCATATTTGTTTCAAGAATGATTTGACCAGAAAGCATACTTTTTCTCCTTATTTTTTGAGCTTTGTTAAAAACGAAAAAGGATTTGAAGTTCACTTTTATCTCTTTTTAGAGCTTCGATAACGGTGAAAAACGAACCCCTGGAGTCTTCTTTCATCTCTTTTTAGACCCCGATAATGTGAAAATATTACCGAGCACTTGTGTTTTCAAGCTCGTAAAAGTAAATGAATTGATATCTACTCAGTATAGCTTTAACACTTTTCTGGACTGAGATAGATTATTTACGGAAAAGGAATACCTTGGTTAAACATGACCAAAGAGGTTCTCTTAGATATTATTTTAAACTTTTTCAGATCTAGGCGATAAATTTATGAAAAAGGTACTTATGGAGTTTTCTTTCGTTCTCTTTTTCAAACTCTCTAAATATGAAAAAGGACCAGGTTATCATTTTCATTAAGCTCGTTAAAACATAAAATAGCGATGGGCTTGTCGATCATGGCAATATTCGAGTTTCATTCATCACTAGACTCGTTAAATTATTAAATAGCGATACTTTATTCGCCCGAAGGGTTGAATTATAGATCAAGAAAATGTTATCCTCCTCAAGCTTGTTAAAAAATAAAGAGGTACTGGTTGACAAATGACCAGGGAAAATTTGGGAAAAGTGAGAAAAAAATATTTATGATAGCAAGTCACTCTTGAACATGATGCTTCCCTCACTCCATGTCCATGACTGTTTGGGTTGGGTAATGATCTTAACGGTTCATTAATACCTAATGTTCATCATACTTTCACTTCAGTTTTGGGTCAATGCTGCCAACTCATCACAGTGTCACCGATATGTTAAAGAGAAGTCATCTACTAAATAAATCATCCTTCTGCAATACTCATAAACCTTTATTCGCATTCCCTTCATCCCTGAAAATTGCTATATCAAGTCATACCCTTGTCTCCAAAATCAGTAACTCTCGTTTTGCAATACAGTGACTTCCTGTCAGCAACAAATCATTATCTAGGAAGTTCACTTAGAAACATCTGATTCTAGTACCATGAGGCTTGTTACAGTATCAACAAGATCCTCGCTTCTAGACTTTTGACCGAAAGATTTTGTTTAGCGTTCGATATCAAATAATCTATTCACGCCTTACGAAATGTACTGCAGTAATTTGAGTGCCATTGACATCAATGGTGGTTCTCTCGCATTTGTTAATAGCTCCCATCATTGGCTAGTAATCAAGCGATGTCTTTCCATGTTCGACGAAAAATCATATATTTGCATGGCTAGACTTGTACCCAAATGATCGAGTGAACGAGATAAGAATACCCCAGATCTATTTTTAGCCATCCAAGCTGTGATTTCAAGATTTTTGTAAACATCATATGTATAGTGACCTTACATATAGGTCGTCATCCGAACATGGGCCTATATCTGTAAGAATGTCTGCATTGGGAAACATTCCAATCTCGACGACTTTCTGAATTATGTACATGTTATTAGATTGTTTATGTGCTAAACATGGGAATGCCTACCCTCATCAATTATGATCAAGAGGATATATCATGATTTAATTTATTGTAATATTAATGTAGTTCTCCACTCCGCTTCATCTCCAGCCCATCACAATGTAAAGCATATCAATCAAAATATTGTTATTATTATTCTGACTTCATGCTTTAGGGAGAAATTGTTATAGGTCAATTTGGGCATCATTCCCAATGACGTGGTTAACTGGGAATCATCTCTAGGACCAATGCATAGGGTCTATAATCCCCTAACATTTCAGTTGCTACATGCCTTAAGACAAAGAACAAGACAAATCAATCAAAGACTTTCATCTGCAAAGGTTTCCAAAGTTTGAAGTTTATAATATATCATATGAGATCTCACCAACACTGCCTTTAAGGGGACTAAGTGCGTCACATATGTAGGTAGCGCCATGCAAGGCTGCTCTACAAAGCACTTCCTGACATCCATGGGTGCGTTGGTCACATTGGGAGAAAAATTCTCATTGTTCTAGAATCTCCACTTGGCCAGTGCCTTCTAGAAGATTTCACATGTCAAAATTTGAATCCATGTGTCCATTTGACATCTAAAATATTGGGAACATGTCTTGCATATTATTGGAAAGTCATTGATTGTAAAATTACATCAACTCCTCTATAAATTGAGCACAGATCTTAGTGTTTGAGAAAAATTTGGGTAGAGAATGTTGGTGGAATTTTCATTGAGGAGACTGATTTGAGTGACAGATTACTGGAGATATATGCATTTTGATGAGGCTAGGATGCTGCTAGAGATTGTGACACTAAATCAATCATTGGGTTGTAACCTCCCCTTATATCATCAATAAATATTAGTGCTTATTTTTCCCTATATGCATCTGTATAAGCTTTCATTTTCAATATAATGATTTCTTAGTTGATGTATATTGTTTATGACTTATTGATTTAGCTAAATAACTTGCATAAACATCTATCTTATTGCTATCTCTTGTTTTTTAATGTTCATTCTTGCAGGAAATATTTTGCACAGTGGGATGGAATTTGAAGCTACAAAGAAAGTGACAAAAGGAGAATTTGGAAGCGCTTGGATCCCAAGTAGGTTCCTTATTTCATTCTGTGTGTCTGTTTATCGTTAGGAAAGATAGCCATAAAGTCTTTAATCTATTGTTCTAGATTAGCACCTGTCTAGGGAAGAGTGATTTCTCCATAATTCATAATTTTGCACTAGCAATGTCAATTCATTTACTTTAAGGAGTTCAAAATGATAAGTACTTGAAAATATTTTTAGTTTTCAAGAGTTAGAAAATAGCAGAAAGATGACTCCAAGGTTGTTCCTTGTTATTTTATTTTTAATGAGTCCAAAAAAGAGATAAAATAAAACTCATCACATCGGTAAAAAATAATCACTATCACCACAAACTATCCTGTTACTATACAAAGAATGACAAAAATCACTGAAATCGAGGAAAAATATTAAAATATTGGCTAAAATATCTCCAAAAATTTATAAATAGACAAAAATTGAGTCATTTTAACCATTCTATTTGGAGTTAATTGTAAAAGATATTTTTACCCCATTTTGCTTTGAACTTCAAATCAGTGGTGCAGCCAATCCATGGCACTGTTCAGTAATCTGTCAGCTACAGGAAAGAACCAAATCCTTTCTCTTTAATTTGATTCCATTCTTAGGTTATTTATCTTAGAAATTAGGTTGTTGGAAAGGGAATTTCATGTTTTAATTCTGTTGGCGATCAACGTGGGTTTGAGCTATCGTACCCACGTTGATCGCTCTTAGTTTGCTAGGGAAATGCACCGTCATATCCTTTTTAATTTTAATAGGTACGCTGACCGCAGAAAATATTTAAAAAAAGAAAACTACCATATTTTAATGGTTTATTTCCAAAACTACTCCAATGAAAGCTCTTAAAATTCCATTTGAACATGTTTTGGAGGTATTTTCACTAAATATGGTGATCAAATAGAAAGAGAGGGGCCATGAGGTTGAAAACCACCAAGCTCTCCAAGACCCAGATTGTGTAAATGCACTAAGGAACTATGGATTTCTTAAATTCTTCCAGACTTCAGGAATAAGAGCTCAAATTGAGCTTCTCGAGTATCTGATTGAGATATGGAATGTATATCACTATATTTTCATAATTGGGGATCAATAACGTGAGTTAGATATCATGGAAATGTATTTCATCACATGGTTATCTAGGAGAGGGGAGAGGATCCAACTCTCCGGAGCTCGTGCTAGAGGGGAGAGTGATGAGATCCATCATTAGGTATATTTGGAGGGGTTAATTGTCACCTTTTACCCTTATTAAGTCTCTCTTTCTCACATTTAATTGTATTATGGTCTTATGTTGCTTGTGTAGATGGTTATTAAGCCTTGTCATCTCTTTCATTGGAGCTTGAGGAGGGAAGAGCTTCTCCAAATGCCATATTTTCTCTTTAGTTTATGATTTCCTGGAAAGAATAGTTAGGTTGTTGTAGTGTCATGAAAATGTATAGAATGTTGAATTAGTTTTCTGTTTGAATGCTAAATTAGGTTTTCTTTCCAAATTCAACTCATATTTTCCATTTCCTTCATCATGAATTTGTCAATATTTGTTGCATGAACAGGTATTTTTCTTGTACGTTCAAGTAGCAAAACAAAGGAGAACTTCACCAGCACCCTTAGCTTCATTTCTCACCCAACATCAGCCTTCTTTCCATCAAATATCTATCAGCGATGTTTTCATATTTTTTACCTTCACACCATGAGAAAAATATAGAAGTGAAAGATTATCTTGGTTTTTAAACTCATGTGGTGATCATTTTTTAAGGAGCTTTTCAGATTATCCACAATGCTAGAAAATGAGTGTCAAGGGTGCTAGAAAGATGATCTTCTCAAGATTTTATAAGCTTGGCCACAGGGTTGGCCACCCTCCATTCATCCAAACACACCTTCACTCCAATTTCCCTATGCTTTTCTCCACCATTTTTTTCTCGGATTTCCCTTGGATTGCTTCCTATAGCAATTTAGGAATTTCTTGTAGAACTTGGAGCAGAACTAGTGGGACTCTCCTTAATCGCATAAACTGCCATCCACATCATTTATACCTACAAAACCACCCAGACACCTTCATATTTTAACACATGAGTTCAAGCCTTTCCTAAATCACCTTAGCGCTTTCTCCCCTAGCCACAAAACACCGCATTTACAAGCATAGTTAGGTCATGATTAGATGCATGATTAAAAGCATGATAGTTAAAACATGAATTAGAGAGAGTGTGTTTATCAATTTATCCTAGCAATGTGTAATTAGTTTAGTTTCCTTTCTGCAATTTCAATTCAGCAATTTACTTCATGAAGATGCCTAATTTGCTTCCATTTCTTGCCATAGCTTAATTTGTAGATTTATTTCATTACAGAGTATTTGTATGTACTTCATTGTTGTAGAATAGTTATTTGATTTCTGATAGAGTAATGGTCTTGAATCGCTTGTAGCCCTAGGTCTAAATTCAGAAGTGTGACAAACTTCATTAAAAAAACCTTGAAATAACAGCCTTTCATAGAGCTCAAAAGTGGATGACATGAGTAGAATGCATGTATTGCATAAATAGAATTGTCACCTCCAAGTTTTTACAAACCTCGGGTTGATAAAGTAAAGTAGAGTAGCCTCTAAGAGTTGAAACATTCTTGGTGCAATACCAGGGCTCACCAGATATTACTGGCATGCTTGTCTAGAGACACTACCCAGGTGTTAAAAATACTACAAGCATGAAGGTAGATATAAAAACCATAAAAACTCTACATTTGTGATCAATATTGCAGTGTGTGGCCCGAGTAGTCGAGGCCTAAGCATTGCATGAGGAAATGAAGTCCAAATTCGAGTATGTAGTGGACTTCCTTACTCTCACAATGTTTAGCTGGTGCGAGGGGTTTTTGGATAACATGAAGAGACAACTAACTAAGTGAAAAATAGGACATCTAAAAAAATTTGGGTATGTGTCCATCTTGGTGAATTTATTTTTGGAGAGAGTGCCTTTGTTTCAGCATCAATGGCTTGATATATACAATTGAGACCCTCGGGATCTGAGGCTACTGAGGTGGTGCAAGATTATACCCTGTCAGGGAGGGGGGGTAAAAAATGCATTTCCCAACATCATTCTTTAGTTGGTTGGTTTTTCATTGTTGGTTCCCTATAATTTTTAATATTGGTAAGAACAAGTAGCAGGGAACCTCATCAAACCACTTTGGAGTCCAGGACCTAGCCTTCCTGGCCTGAGAGTGGGCACTCTCTTTGTTTATGATGAAATGATTTATCTTTATGATTTTAGGCTAGTTATAAAGATTGGGTTTGTCTGTTTTGATTTTTTGTTTGGTTGGATAGATATATTGTGGGAAGCTTAATCCATTAGGATATGGAGTCATAAAAGGGTTAAATTGTACATCAACTTTTCAAGGGTTTTCACAGGGCAAGATAACTATATCAAATGAATATTTGTGGTAAGATGAATATGAAATGATAGTGAGTTTGGTAAAGCTAAATAGCAATTAATAATTCTTTAACTATACTTCAACATAAAAGCAGAGAAGACAATCTATAAATTATGCATTAAGGTCTTTAGAGAAAAACAATTTAAGGTAACAATTCAGTAGAGGTAAAAGCAGTTAAGAATTCTTTAACTCAACTTCATAAGAAAGACCTTAAGATAAAAGTTTCAGAGAAACTAAAGAGTAGTTAATAATTCTTTAGCTAAACTTCAGAAGGAAACCTTAAGATAACAGCTACGTGAAACTAAAGAGCAGTTAAAAATTCTTTAGTTAAACTTTGCAAAGGAAAACATTAAGATAATAGTAATAGACAGAATTACGGTGCTCATGCATCATATATTAATCTAAAATTTGTGTTTCTGCTATTAGGGAGATTGATGTACAATATGGAAAAACAAAGGAGAAACATTAACAAAAGAGCGATAACATCACCATTAACATAGCTCAAGGATCCTTTGAAAGTGCTTGTATTACTAATGTGTAGCTCAAAATAATTACAATGCTCCAATGCAATAAAATTTGCAACTTAAAGTCTAAACGATTTCCAACCCTACACAAAACAATGATAATGAACAATACATGCAGTATTTAACTGCAACTGAGGAGGTTGCCCTAACCTAGGGTGGCATATTTTCATTTACTACTGAGTAAATGAAGTTTTTGCAATTGAGAGCATGCAAGGCCCAAGCCAAAAATATCTCTAACAGACTTACTTCAACAATAACTTTCAAATTAACTCCTGAGCTAACTCTAAAATATCTTTGAATAACTGCCTTCAAAATTAATTTTAAAAATAACTTCCAAATTTATGCTAAAATATCTCTGACTATAATATTAACTGTTGTGGCTTATATTAAATCGAAATTAGGGTGTAGGTGGTAAATGTGACTGAGAAGAAGTAAATGTTGATTGGCCTTGACCTCTGGCTCTTTCTTCCTTGTTGATTTGTTTTCTGATTTTTCCTTTAACTTTAACCTATATTCATCTACCTTTGCTGTCACTATAAATTTCCTTTTTACCTTACTGTATCACCTTTCCTTTACCTTTCACTATCATATTGAGTCTTTTATCCCTCACCATCTTCTTATCTGTTTTTTTTTACCCTATCTGCACCTTTCCCGCTTTTTTTCGCTCTTCTTCTCATAATCCTCTGTTGTGGAAAACCATTTGAATCCATACCCTGTAAGTCTTTGGATGAGGTGGATAGGTGGGGAGTGCAAAAATTCATGTAGGCCATTGGATTAGAGGAGGGATATCTGACGAATTTCGGAGCTTTGGGTGGATGGTAAGAGGTGGGACCAAGTGGTCTAACAGAGAGGTGGTTTATGGTTTATCGTGCGATGCAGGAGTGGTTTGTGGTTGTGGTCAAATGGATGCTATAAAGTGTGGGGGTGACACGTGGAATATGGGAGGGTTATGAAACCACCCATTTCCCAACCCATCAAAGGTTTTAAACATTGGGCGGTTTGGGTTGCGATAGGCCATTGGATGAAGGGGAGAAGATTGGACAGTGGTCAAGCAGTGGGTTGACTGCAGGTTAGTTTCAATGGTGGGGTTGGTTTTGAATGAAGCGGTGGGGTTTAATAAGAAAGTGTGGATGGGGACATATTTAAAGTAGAGGGGTAAGGTTTAAAAGCAGAGGCTTTTAAATATTAAGGTGGGCCCCGGGGTTAAGTGGGGTCGGGATTCAAATGAGCAGGGAAATAATATAAGGCGAGGAAAAAGGTTAAAGTGGAGGATTTAATATATAAAAATGAGTTGATTTTTTTAATATAATGGGGTTGGGATTTTAGTAAATCAGGGTTTATTAACATGGGACCCGATAGATCAAATTTATTTGAAAATAATGTAAAAATGGGTTTTACATTGTTTTTTTAATGAAAGAAGGGGAATAAGTGAAGGGAAAGGGATATTAGAAACAAGAATGGGGTTTTAGCTAGGGAAAAGGGGTTTAAGAATGGGAAAAGGATGAGAATGAGGGGATTAGGGGTTAAATGGGATTTTCAAAAGATCTGAGTGTTAGAAAAGGTAAAACTAAGGACAATGGAGAGGTTAAATGAAAGATAATGAAGGCAGTGACATTTCTGAAAATAAATGATAGTCAAGGATTATTATTTTCAGAAAAATATATAAGAAATAGACAGTCATCTGGTGATACTGTATAAATACAGGAGACTAATAGTGGCTTCACCTAGGTAGGGCATCTCCTTTAGGAGGTTTCAAGAACATTTATAGACCAGTAGCATGATTTATTTGGTTGATTTCTACTTTTCAATTATGATCTGTTGTTACTTTTGTGGCTGTGACTTTCAAAAACTGAAATCCATGCTTACTGAAAACTAAGGTATAAAACACAGCTGATGTTGGGCCTGAAAAAACAACCTGAAATTTTAAAAACGTTGAGAATTTTTCAAAATTTTAAGAGCTCCTTTTCATACCTACCTACCCTAATCTAGCTTGGAGGTATATATTCACGAGGTGAAATCCCTTCTCCAATGCAACCAATCCAGTAAATGACTACATGATTGATTTCTGTTGAGCCTTTTGGGTATGCTAAAAAAACACAAAGGTCACTCCCATCTTACCTGATTTTGAACAACACTATTCAAAATTTTCTTTGAACTTTGCAACAAACCATTCCTGGCATAACATACTCCTTCTTTAGATGTTTCTAAGAAACTAGCAAAATGATCTTGAAATAATACCTGGCCCTGAGGATTTAAATAATCAACTTCATCCAGGATTATTCCTTGTTCCATTTTGTTGTGCATGGGATTCCTTTGAGAAAGAACCTTTACCCCTTCATCATGATCATCTGACATGGCCTCCTCATTATATACTACTATGTTGTCTTTAAACAAACTTGATGTGCCTTGATTGAGTGGGCTAAATTCTATCTTAAGGCCATCATTAGGAGAATTCTCTGGAAATAGGTCTTCTTGAGAAGGTAGTACAACATCAGTATCAACCTTTTCTATAGTGTTTTCATGAGGCAAAGCTGTAGTACCCAAATCAGTAGTAGAACAAATAGAAATAATTTATTTATATAAAAAATTAGAGGCTGGCTGCATGTTTAGAACCTGATTGATTTCTTCTTTAGTTAAAGGATGGGGCAATATTTTTTTTCTTTGGATGGAACCACAGCTGTTCTCTTTCTCTTGTGAAGACTGCTCATAAGGTTGAATTTCATCTTGAGCCTCAAACAAAAGAGTAGATGAATCATTATTTGTCCCTTTAGAGAGATCCTGTGGATCTTCTTTCATTTCCTGATTGCTTTCATTCTCAACCAACATCTCTTGGTTGTGATGGCTGTTAACTTGAGCATGAAATTCATGAATTGCCTCTAATAGATCCTCATAATGCCAATTTCTAGAATCTTCATCAATATTTACAAGTTATTGTATGATATCTTCAAACTGATCACAACAATTTTCAGCTAATGATAAAGATGGAGAATTTTATTTATAATGCTCATAAAACACCTTGTGGAAATCCTTTAAGGAAAAAAAACTACCAGGGCTCATACCTTCATACCATTCCCTTGCTTTCCCTTCTAATGTTAGTATGAACATCCCCATGAGGCAATCCTCATGCCATTCAACTTTCAACCTCCATGAGTATATATGAAATTTAATGATATGTAACAAAGCGTTATCTCCTTTTTAATCATGAAAAATAGGAAGATTTCCATCCCAATTTACCTGAGGCATTTTTTGTGGGAATCCAGCAATGTGATCTCTATTCATTGGAGCATACTTGCGTTGTATCCTTAAATGCATCTTATCAATCAGTCAGGGAAAAGGTTCATTTCATTTTCATAACCAATCTGGATTTTTCTACCAATCGAGTCTTTATGCCTAATGAAAATTATGGAGTCGCCAGGTGGATGATTTCCACTTTCTTGAGGCTGGTTGTTGCCCACCATCAGCAACCAGATACCAGTCTTGGCTGATACTTGAATCATCTAAATTTGAGAGGGTTTTCTAAGTTATGAGGAAATATAAGGCCTTTTTAATAACTCAACTCCCTATTATGGTCGCCATTATGTTGGCTCCTTGTAATTTGTAATATTGGAAAGAACAAGTAGTAGGGAACCACATCAAACCTCTTTGAAGTCCAGGACCTAGCCTTCCTCACCTCAGAGAGGGATCTCTCTTTGTTTATGATGAAATTATTTAGCTATATGATTATATTCTTCAGATTTTAGGCTAGTTATAGAGATTGGGGTTGTTTTTTTTATTGTTTGTTTGGTTGGATAGATAGATTGTGGGAAGCTTAATCCATTGGGCTATGGAGTCATAAAAGGGTTAAATTGCACAAGAATTTTTCAAGGGTTTTCACAGGGCAAGATAGTTATATCAAATTGATCTCTGTGGCAAGATGAATATGAAATGATAGTGAGTTTAGTAAAGATAAAGGGAAATTAAGAATTCTTTAACTATACTTCAACATAAAAGAAGAGCAGACAGTCTCTGAATTTTACATTCAGGTATTTAGAGGAAAACAATTTAAGGTAAAAGTTCAGTAGAGGTAAAAATTAGTTAAGAATTATTTAACTCAACTTCATAAGAAAGACCTCAAGATAATAGTTTCAGAGAAACTAAAGAGAAAATAAGAATTATTTAGTTAAAATTTGTAGAGGAAAACATTAAGATAACAATAACAGATAGAATTAAGGTGCTCATGTAGCATATATTAATCTAAAATTTCTATTTCTACTCTCAGGGAGATTGATATACAGTATGGAAAAACAAAGGAGAAACATTAAAAAAAGAGGGATAACATCACCATTAACATAGCTCAAGGATCCTGTGAAAGTGCTTGTATTACTGATGTACAACTCAAAATAGTTACAGTGCTCCAATGCAATAATATTTGCAACTAAAAGTCTAAATGGTGTCCAACCCAACAACCAACAATGATAATGAACAATACATGTAATATTTAATGGCAAATGAGGAGGTTTTTGTAACCTAGGGTGGCAGATTTTCATTTACTATAGAGTAAATGAAGTTTTGAAAATTGAGATCATGCAAGGCCCAAGCCAAAAATATCTCTGACAACCATACTGCAACAATAAATTTCAAATTAACTCCTGAGCTAACTCTAAAATATCTTTGACTAAATGCCTTCAAAATTAAGTTTAAAAATAACTTTTAAAATTATGCTAAAATATCTCTTACTGTAACATTAACTATGGTGGCTTATATTAAATCAAAATTAGGCTGTAGGTGGCCAATATGACTAAGAAGAAATTAATGTTGATTGGCCTTGACCTCTGGCTCTGTCTTCCTTGTTGATTGTTTTTCTAATTTGTTCTTCGACTTTAATATGTATTTATCTATATATCTCTTTACTGCCTTTTTCCTTAACTCAGTCCTTCCACTTTAACATGTCTTCATATGTCTTTGTTGTCACTGTCAATTTCTTTTTACCTTATTGTATCACCTATCCTTTACCTTTCAATTTCAAAGTGAGTCTTTTATCCTTCACCATCTTCTTATCTATTTTTGTTTTTACATTTTTCCCCTTTCCCACTTTTGTTCGCTCTTCTTCTCATAATCCTTTATTGCGGAAAACCATTTGAATCCATACCTTGTAAGTATTTGGAGGAGGCGGCTAGGTGGGGAGTGTGAAAAGGCATTTAGGTTGTTGAATCAGAGGGGGGATATCAGATGACTGTCAGAGCTTGGGGTGGATGGAAAGAGGTGTGACCAGGCGGTCTAACGGAGAGGCGATTTACGGTTTATCGCACGGTGCAGGAGTGGTTTGTGGTTTTTGTCGAAGGGATGTGATAAAGTGTGGGGGGTATGCGTGGCAGATGGGAAGGTTACCAAACCTCCCATTTCGAAACCCCTCAAAGGTTTTAAACATCAGGCGATTTGGGTTGCGATATGGAGTGGGGGCAGTTGGATGAAGGGGAGAAGATCGGACAGTGGTCGGGCAGTGGGTTGGTTGCGGGTTAGTTTGAACGGTGGGGTCGGTTTTGAATGAAGTGGCAGGGTTAAATAAGAAAGTGGAGCTAGGGACATATTTAAAGTGGAGGGGTAAGTTTTAAAAGCGGAGGCTTTTAAATATTAAGGTGGGGCCCTGGGTTAAGTGGGGTCAGGATTCAAATGAGCGGGGAAATAGTATAAGGCGGGGCAAAAGGTTAAAGCAGAGGCTTTAATATAAAAAAAATGAATCAAGTTTTTTAATATAAAGGGGTTAGGATTTTAGTCAAGCAGGGTTTATTAACGTGGGACCTGATAGATCAAATTTATTTAAAAACAATGTAAAAGTGGGTTTTACATTTTTTTTTAATGAAAGAAGGGGAATGGGTGAAGGGAAAGGTATATTAGAAATGAGAATGGGGTTTTAGCTAGGGAAAAAGGGTTTAGGAAGGAGAAAATTATTAGAATGAGGGGATTAGGGGTTAAATGGGATTTTTAGAGCATGGGAATGTCAGAAAAGGTAAAATGAAAGACAATGGAGAGGTTAAATGATAGATAATGAAGGCAATGATATTTATGAAAATAAATGATAGTCAGGAAATATTATTTTCAGCAAAATATATAAGAAATAGACAATCATCTGGTGATACTGTAGAAATACAAGAGACTAATCGTCAGCTGATCATGGTTGAGGAATATGATGATCTAAAATTGATTCTTAGTTAATGTTGTGCTAATATCAATTTCAGATTTAATATGAAAGTGCTTAGTTTTGCTTCCTGTACAAGGGTCTTTACATGTGCTTACGATTGATAGATCATCAAAATTGATGAGATTAAGTGTAATGCATGGACATAAAATCATGGAAACTAAATTATGAACAACATCATATAAAAACACAACAAACACAGACAACGAAGTCTAATACACATGTTTTTTATGAAGGAGTTCACCCCTCCTGGGCTACATCTCCTTTGTCTAGCTTCCATGGCATGGGCCTTTGTATTAGCTTCAACTATGAAAAGGTGTTGTTTATAGTCTCTTGTTGCCTTTGCAACTTGCTCCAATGGCTCGAAAACATCAAAATGTACCAAGAATGACTCTTCCTCAACCAAAATTGATTGAAATTTTCCTCAGTTATGGAAAAACCAAATTTTCCTACTATTTGTCCACTAAAATTAGAAGTTCGCTAGATAACTCCCCTAAAAGTGGAGTTTCCGCTACATTTGGTGGGCTCCCCCAGTCTAACTGTGCAATTAAGTTAAGATAAGTGCGAGTTTAACTGAGATTAGTGGAGGGTTAAGGCGCAAAGTGCATTATAAAACTAACCACAGATTATTATAAACTAATCTAGATTAGTGGCATACATAACCGCGTTTAACAATTTTAATACTCCTGCCAATGAACAGTGTAAGCCTTCAGTTCTGAGCGCTTGACCATATGGGAGGGGGTTGGCCCCCTTCAGACCCCCAAACATGGCATGCATATAATTTAAATTTATGTGGAAGACTTATGTGTTAAGACCCATGTTGTAGAGTAGACATTAGAGCATTGGAGTTATACGCGGGTGGTCGTGGGTTTGACCCCGACCCCCTCACCAAATTTTGCTACGTGATACATTAACCCATATCCGAAGTCTACACTTTGGGTTATAAATTATGTATTCCTACACTATATTAAAAACTCTGCCATACCAATTGTCCATTCCGCTAGTTTAGAAGTTTGCCACCATGTGCATATCTTTCTGTTGGTTTACAACTGCTCCATATAATATATCTCCGCTAATAATAGCCCACCATATAGTTAAGGTTAAAACCTTAGTTTGGAAATATATGTGCAATATATAATATGCCACGGGGGAGGGCAGGTGGCAACCTCTAGCTGCTCCACGTGGCCCTTATCCATTGGTTCAAACCCCATGTTACGGTCCCGTGATTTAGCAGATTGGTAGACCAAATGCACAGGGTAACATAAGACTAGTCTTTGGAGTCCTAAGTCCTAGCCTTCCTAGACTCATAGAGGGCTCTCTCTATTGTATGCAAAGGATGTGCACTTGTTTGCTTTAGATGGTTGATTTTAGGCCAGTTGTTAAGTGTAGGGTTTGTTGTTTGTTTTGGTTGGGCAAGATGACCAGGTAGAATAGGTGGAGGGAGAGGTCTTAAAATCATTGGGCTATGGAGTCAATGAAATTCATGGATATCTCAATAATGAAACAAGATGCAATACAGGAAAAATATAGCAAGGTCAAATGGATCTTTAGGGTATGTGTGGAGGGAAATGAACAATAAGTTGGTGAACAAAGTAGGTGTCTAAGGGTAGTCAAGAATCCTTAAACAAATACCTTTTAAATAAGATGGTCTCAAACACTGATAAAAATAAGGATATAATCATAAGACATGGAAAAATAATAGCTTAAGAAAACAAGCATTCAAGATGAACAATTCAATGAACCATAGAAAGTAAGAAACTAATCTAACTTTTAGTGATTTCACCTTCAAGATTTAGAAAACATTCAATATAACAAATAACTTTAATCAATGAAGAGGGAATGCCTAAAAATCAATGATCAAGCTACAAATAACTTTAAGGAAACTTCTCAAGCATGGACAAAGGGCATGATCAAAACATGGCCTCTTTGGCTAAAACCTAACAAGTAATACTTCAAAGAGAGATTCCAAAATAGAGTTTTAAATAGCATCAAATAGGCATGGCTAACCATAAAACATATTTGAAACTACTGTATTAAGCCATCCATGGAATAAACAAGCATAAGGATGTCTAAGGAGCAGCTAAGAATTTATTAAACAAACCCAATAGAGGAAAACACAAAGACAATAGAAACACGAAGGACTAAGGTGCCTCAAAGAACAGTTCTTAACCTATAATTTTATGTTCTACTGCAACATAGAAGGATGGAAACATAATGAAAACATGAGAAAAAAATAATATAAGAGAGAATCACTTCACCAATAACGAAGCTCAGGGATCCTACAAGCTATCCTCCTTGATCATTAATCAAAACAAGGCATTCATAAACTTCACAAAACCATTTTCTTCTTCAAGCTCAAGAAAACCATGTATTGCTCTCAAAGCTCATCAAATGCCAGCCTTTACAATAGAATCCTCATGCTCTATTTATCTTAGCAAGTGAGGAGGTGGAAACCATAAGAGGCTTCAAGAAACCCTAATTCCATCATAAATGTCATTTATGTGCTTGAAGACCATGCAAGGCCCAAGACACATAATATATAAGCTAATAAATGAAAAAGGACATAACATAAATCCTCAATCAAAATTGGAGTGATTTTCCCAAGAAAACATCAAAAAATAATTTTTCCATCAATTTGTGTGTTTTGTTTATTTTTTGGCCAAAAACACACAATGATGTCCATTTGTGCAGCGTCACCGTTAGGCAAAAAATAGGTCCTGATGCAGCCAAGTTTTGGGGGTCGTCTTGATGTTGGATTTTGCTCCGTGATGGCTTGTTGGAAAGCATACTGAGTCATATTTCAGAGATTCTTTTTTTTTTCTAATTGAGCACCTGTAACTTGTTCAAAAATTTAAATCCCCAAGACTGCTCTGGGCATCGTGGCGGGCCAAAAAAGAAGACAGAATGGTGAAAAATGAGGTGTTTTTTGACCTTTTGAGGGGTCAAAACTGCTCCAATTGCTCTGAAATTTGGTGAGCATAGTGTGATAGCCATGAGGAATCCAAAAATGTATATTTTTCCCTCTAAGGATTCTTGAGGGAATAGCGTAGCACCAATGGCATTGCGCTAAGAGGCCTCCAAAATCTCAAAAAACAAAAACTTGCCCAAATTTCTTCAAAATTGGTGGAGGTCTCCTTCAAGGGGTTTTAGAGACTTTTAAGGAAGATTGTG
Organism: Pinus albicaulis; assembly: GCA_034641835.2. Taxonomy (NCBI): domain Eukaryota; kingdom Viridiplantae; phylum Streptophyta; class Pinopsida; order Pinales; family Pinaceae; genus Pinus; species Pinus albicaulis. The sequence goes on along the minus strand of CM076571.1, from coordinate 231,185,388 downwards.
CCAAAATTCCAAGTCTAGCTTAGCCTTTTTCTTCTTTTAGTTCCTGGATCTTGACTTGGGCCTTCTTCAGTTTGGCTCTTGCAATTTGGTTTCTTCAGCCATAATGTTTAGTCATCCTTCTTTGGAGGTCAAGATTCTTGTTGGCCTTCTATAATTTAGCCTCCAACTATATGTTGGATCTTCCCAACCAAGGCTCCCGATCCTTTTCTATATCCATGGCCAAAATATTATCAAGGGGAAGCTCCTATGCTAGGGCTGCTTCTTATTCTTTTTGTTTTTCTAATCCCTTTTTCAATCCCATGGTTCTAGGCCTCCTCTTAGATTTTCCTTCCTCGTCCTCACTCTCTTCATAAGTGCCCATGAACTCTTATAGTTTCACTTGCGCCTTTTGGGCTTATTTCTAGGCTTTGATGGCTCTAGCTTCATAGATAGCAATTTGTGCTCCTAGCTGCATGTTTTCCAATTCAAGGGCATCATTAATACTTTTGGCCCTATCCAAATTGGCTTGTAGGTCTTCAATGAGTGCATTTTTGTTTTGGATGAGCAAGTTTGAGATCCTTGCCTCCTCCTCATCGCTGTCCACCTCAATGATTTCAAAATAATTTCTACCTCATGATCCTCTTCTTCCTCTACCTTTTTTTTTCCTTTTTCTAGTGACTGAGCTAAGGTAGATGGCATGGCCCCTTGCCTCTTGGAGGTAGCAAACACTAGCCTTGGCCTTCTCTAGTATGTGCATGCAAGAGGTATGATGGTTATTTTGTTGGCTTCTTTTTCATGGATGTGATCAACATTTAGACCACAAGCCTCTTCCATTTTTTCACTATCATCATGACTAGGAGTAACTTCATCTTTATCTCCTACACTTGCACTATTCTCATTATCACTGAGGAGTTGATTGTTGTCATGAATGTCATGACAACTATCATGACTATCATGGATATTTTCTTTTTTGTTGTCCTTCTTATCACTGAGGTTGGCTTCATTTTGGTCCTTGTTGCCTTCAATTTTTACATCTTCCTCACTCTCATCCTTTTTGGCATTGTCATCTTCTTTCATGTATTCATTATCTGGCATAGCTTTATCATCATTTCCTGCCTTTTCATCATCAATAATAATGTTATTTTTTCTGTCCATCTCTTCATCTTCCTCACCATCCTCTTGCATATTATCACTATTTCGCTCACTATTGTGCTCATTGTTTCTCTCTTCATTATTTTTTTCTGCCCCTTCTTCACTTTCATCATTCCCTTCTTCCTCTTCCTCATCAATTTTTTTCTCTAGTTCATCATTATTTTCCTCTTGCTCACTGATTTCATCACCTTCATTGGTGGCACTCTGTTCATAATCCTCACTCTTTCCTCACTTTGGGCTAATTCATTTGCACCATTACCCTCACTGTCATTACTTTGTACATTATTGCCACTCCCATCCTCTTCATTTGATGCATCAAGAGAAGGGGAAAAAGGGAGGTTTCCTTGAGGTGAGGGCACTTTTGTGGATGAGGAGGGCAAGTTTGGTTAATGAGGAGGTTGTGGGCTTGTGAAGACTTCATGTGCTATGAATACTTCCCAAGGTATACCCTGATGTTCCAACGGATGTAATACCACCATATTGATCAAGGAATGGTTAAATACACTTTGCATTTGTTGGGAAGGACTCCTTCTCCAGACAATAGAAGACATTTTGTCCATACTTCTATAGAGGTAGTAAGGTAAGTTGAGCATATTAACCCTTGTTAAATGCATGAGGAGTCTAAGATGGTAGGAATAAATCCTAGAGTACCTCCCCTCACAAGTGAAGTACTTCATGATAACTTTCATCAAGGGTGAAAATCTCTATTTGAGGTGTGAGAAGGGAAAAATAGACTTGGAACCTTGTCTGTACCTAGTCTTAATAAATGGCTCATAATAATCCTTGTCCAATTTGGATTTTTTAAACCATTTTTCACCAACATCAGGGATACCAGTAGCATTTGAGATGGCATCTACTGATAGTTCAAAATCCACCCTTACAAGGCTTGATTGTTTGTTTTGCAGGTTAACGATGAAAAGCCTTATAAGCTTTGGGTGGCTCTACACTTGTTTGACTCTCTCACAAAATAGGAAGCATCCCACATTATGGAAATATGATAGGATCATTGGAGATGAGACGATATCTACTGTGCTCTGGGGTTCAAATATGTTCACTTTTCCTCTTTTTTTATTTGGCCTCATAGGTCCTTGACCCCTGTCACTACTGTTACCGTATTTTGCCATTGATATGGTGATGAGAGTTGTTTGTGGAAAAGCTAGGGTTTGGAGGAGAAAAATCAAAATGGTGGTGAGGACAACTTCTGTGAAGGATTGATGTGGAGGTTAGGTTGACATGAATGCTTGAATTTGAAAGAGGGATTATTTTCAGATGAAGTGTAACAATCTGAATTCACTCTCCCTCAAATGACAACTAATTTTCTCATGGAGACTAAAAAAGAGGTTTATCCTATCTTTAAGACCTAGGGTTTGCACAAGTTAGGGTTTAACCATTTCTTTAGCCTTCAAACAACTAAAAATACTTGAGGAGGAAAAGAAATAGGTCACCTACTAGCTTTTTTTACTCTTTTGTAGGCTTTAGAGGCTATTTGTAGGTGAACTTTAGCCTTTGGGAAAGATTTTCCTTTGTTTGAGGGCCTTATGCATTAGCACAGTGCCCTGCTCGAACAGTTGGGTCGGCCTATGGGCGCAGCACCGGCAGTCATGCCTATGGATTATCGTAGCGCTGGTGTTCATAAGGTTGTCAGGTTCCTAGGTGTGTCGGGCCCGTCTATGTGTAGCACCACAAATTCACACAGCACCACCCCAGATTAGCATAGCACAAAGTTATTTTGAATGGGATAATGGTCGATTAGCATAGCGCCAGGCCTTGTAAGTGCAACGCCATGGAAATTTGCTGAAAAACGGTTAAAAAAATCTGATTTTTCTCTTGAACAATTTCTCTCTCTGCCAAGTGATAAGTGAGTTGGAAAATGATAACTTAGGTGCTTTTATACCTTTTGATAAATAAATAAAATTTATAAAACCCACTTTTGCTATGTTTGCTTTTTGTCACTTCATGGTTTCCACTGATATCTTGTGACCCTTTTTGCAGGTGATTTGTAACCTTTTGAAGTGTTTTTCCTTTTTTTCGCTTCCTTTGGTGAGGGTGTGCTGAAGATATGAAGAAGCCCCTTTTAATCCTTTGAGGGCTTTGGTGTTGTCAAAAACCTTTTTCAGCACTAAGAGATTGGAAAAACATGTTTTATCCCTCTTTAATATTTCTGAGTGTTAGCGACCTAAGAACATGTTTTTCTTACCTTTTATTGATATTGATAGTGATATATCCATTTTGGAAAATATTTTACATCATGCCTGCTATGTTTTCTCTTGGCCACTTCGGATTTGCTGCAGGTGCTATAACACATTTTTTGGTCTCCTGAGTCATTCTTTGGAGTTTAAAACCTCATTTACTCAACAATAAACTCATGCTCAGCTTCATTTCTCATCTTGACACTTTACCTTATGATTTCCTTCCTTTGACCATTTTGAGGGCAGTTGACTGCACTTGAAGGCTTTGTATCCCTCACACTAATAATCGTTGTATTGCCCTCCCTTTGATGCAATGAAGCATTGTTGCCTTGATAAACCATGGAGGCCACCTTTTGATATCATTGTTCAAATTTCTGCGTGTTATCATCATGGAGACCCATAGTATTCATTTCACTTTCTTTCTGACATTCCCAAATTTTAGGTTTTAGGGTTGTTAGAGACAAAGAATTAGTGTTGTCTTCAACGTTCTTTATAGCCCTTTCAAGTTCATTCATTTGTGTTCATTTCACCTCACCATTTTCCCTTTTTCATTTACAATTTCTAAAAATCCTTAATGTGTGCTTGGTTGTGTTGATGTGCTTTCTCTCCATGTGGCCTTTGCACTGGCTCCTTGCTTGGCAACAATGTTTTTCCAATTAGTCACAAAACCTTGATTCTCTTTATACATAGGCCTACTGCCTCTCCTTTGATATGGTTGTCCTTAGTGATGAGTTGGCCTCTTACCTTACCTCTTTTTCTGCTAATAGGCATCTCAATCATTCCTGCAGAAATGTTTTAAGATGGGCAATTTTTTTTTTTGCAGAAGTTGTGCTTTGACCAAGGAGGCCTTCCTTGAATTATTTTTTATACCTTTGGACAATCATGTTCTGACCTTCTTTCCTCTTTGATTGCAACCTCTTGGCATAGGAAAAACAGAGATTTAGAACACCAAAAAAATCCTATAACCTATGATAGCCTAGATGACCTAGTGGGAGGCTCTTTGGACTTGGCCTTTGACTGAAAAATTGGCTTTGGGTCCTTAAATATAAAAATAGAGTTTTTGATATTATGATGTATTGAAGATCCAAAATCCAATGTACTTTATTTATCTAAAGAGCCTACAGAGATAGTCTTGATACCATTAGTGCTTGATGTATCCAGGAAATAGAAAAATGAGTAGGTTTGTTGGTGATCCTAAGTGTCAAGTGGAGGAATTTAGGCAAGCCAAAACAGAGTGGTTAGATCAGTGGTGGAAAAATATAGTGAAAATGAGTGGTATGAGCCGATGATGGGTCTTTTGGGGATGATAGGATGACTCTCACATGATAGGATGGTAAAATGGTGAAAATTTTATCTTAATGATAATGAAGGTAGTGAGATTTCTAGAACTGAAAATATTCATGAATTTTATTTTTAGAAATATAGGATAAGAATTTAGTCATCTATGAAAGGAAAAAATTACTGATGAATAACATTAGCTCCACTTGGGGAGGGTAGCTCCTTTCAAGAGGTGTCTAGAACTTTAGATCTCTGGTTTTATGAAGACTAGTGCCTTATCCATTGGGCAGATTTTTCCTTCTTTTCATTTGTTGATGCTTCTTTGAAGTTGTGATCTCAATAATTCAAAAAACATGATTAACTCAACTTCTTCTCTACCTACCCAACCTACTTGCCTAACATTTTTTCTTCCTAGGGTGCACTTGAACTGGCAAACAATTGACATTTTCCTCTTTTGAAAGAAAAAAAAACTATCTACTTCTACTCTTATCACTCCCAAGAGTCCAGATTATGCTAGTGAACTCTTTTATTCTCTATCTAGACTATTTGACTTTCGAGATTAAGCTGCATGACAGAATTTCCTCTCTAAGCTATCGACATGAAATTGAAAATAAGGCTTAAATCAAGAATAGGTAATTTTACTTACCATGAGTTCTGGCATTAGGACAAGCTGTACACAAACATTATTCTTGTACAAACAAAACTAGAAAAATAAGGGCTGTGATTTATCATTTGGTATGCATCCCCATATTTCTCTTTGGTTCATTTTTGAGCATGTGGAACTAGTATCTTTCATTCCTAATCTATAATTTTTTACTAGTCAAGTTTGAATGATTTGACAAGCTATCTTTCACTAACTTACCAGCAATAAATTGAAAACATGTTCAACCATGATTAGGCTAGATGACTGAACAAGACTCTTTGGAACAAGTAGTGGCATTTAGGCTTGCACACTTTCAGTATTACTATTTTTTGGGTATCGGGTTGTATCTCTTTTCAAATCTACCCTCTTTTTATTTCTTTCTATGTTTTTGTCTTTTTGTTTTTATAATCTCTCATCATGCAATGTTATGTACAATGAATGAAAGTTCTAAGCTAAGACTCTTGACAAAAATAGTGTTTGAGCATCCTGCCATGAATAGGGTCTTCAAAAAACCCCTTTTCATTCAGTTTTTGTAAACAGAAAACATGGTTACCTCCATTTGAGGGCATAGTGTAAGGATTTTTCCAAAAAATTTCAGACAAGCCATGCTCTCTTTGGTATTTCCTCTTTGAGTCATGATTCCAAAACTTGTTTCTGTCAAAGATCCTTCTTAGGTGGAAAAGGTATTCTTTATCAGCGTCAAAACAGATGATGATGTCATCAATTTATATCAGAGTGAAGAAGTTGAAAATAAGGGCCATGCCTCTTTGGAAGACATCTTCATCACTCCTTAACCTAGGAAGCATTTCGTCAAACATGTAGTTGCTCCAAGGAAATTTGAAAATGGCTTTATGTTGATCGATCGGAAGAGGTATCATCTGATGACAACATGAAACACTATCATGTAATGACATCTTGTTAGAAATTCCTACCCTTCGCATAGGATGATTTATCTTGGGAAAAGGGTATTTTTACTTCATTGAGGTTTTGTCTAGGTACCTAAAGTCTATACACAGTCTGCATCCTTTTTATTTCTTTGTTAGTGACACAATTTTCCCAAGGGTTTCATGGTATTTCTTGGAAGGAGACCTTTTTTGAATAATGTATGTATCACAAGGCTTTAAGCTTTCATCACTATATATACAAGCATCCCAAAACTTCTTGCATAGCCTTATGTATTTCAGTTTTGTGTATAATGACAGAGTTCTAGATACCTTAATCATTTTGGGTCTTTCTAGGTTGCCCACATTATACTCCTCTATATCAGTTCCATCAGATACTCCCTTAGAGTCCACAACAATATTTGTGAGTCAAAAATTCTTATGAAGAGACAAAACTCTTTGATGATGAGGTGTCTATGTAAGGCAAAAACATAAGACTCTTTTGATCCAGATTCCTAAAGATTTATGTTATGTGAGAGTATTTCAGCACTTCTGGATTAACAAAAGGGAAAAGTATTGTTTTTGAGGTTTTCCCTTCATTTGAGCAACCTGATTCAGATTCTAAACTAATTTTTTGTTTTGAAATTTCATTTTTAGTTTGCAGAAAGTCAATTTCAGTTTTATCATCATGTGGTTGTTCAGGGATGTTATAGTTCTGACTGTTGAGTTCATCGTGCAGAGGCTGGTTTGACTGTTGTAGTGTGCCTAGATTTGTCTCAACTTCACCTACCTACTCATTAATGTCCTCTTCATTACACAAGATGAAGGAATCAAGATCTGAGTGAATGGAATAAAGAGGAGTGTTATTTGGCCTATCTACGCTACTAACCATATACTTCATGTGTGACTCTCGGTATAGTCTCCTTGTCTGGTTAAAAACAGGTATGTTAGCATAGGACATGTCAAGTTGGAGGTTCCCCTAAAGCTTGGCTCCCCAAGATATGGATAAAATCATTCCATACTTAGGGGGAATGTCAGCAACGAATATGTCCATGACTAGATTATTAGTAGGTATTTGTTTGAGATTGACCCAAAGATCCTTGATTAGGCCCAAACAATTGACTCTACTCGATTCGAATGAGTACAATTCTTTGTAAGGTTTAGTAATTTCTAGGCCTAATAACTCCATCACAACTTTAGGCATGAGGTTGTGAGAGGCACTGGAGTCTAGCATGGCATTGTGCAATATTTTGTCATGTATGTCTAAGCTAAGATAGAAAGGGGGAATGGCTCCTTCTTGGTACTTTCCTTCTACTTCAGGACCAAACAAAAACTCTGGTTTATCATTTGTCAAGTTTAAAGCCTCAATATCATTTCCTATGTTCAGGACCTGCAAAACTTGGGACCTATACACTTGTTGAGTAACCAGTTTAGTAAGAGGTATGGTAACCTTGATTTTAGCAATCTCTCCCTCAAAGCTGAAGGGTATTTTTGTTTTTGGCATATTTACATCAGTTTTATCAGCCATGAACTTTATAGTTTTCTTGGGACCACTAGTGGAGGCGCTAGGACAACTTGTGTCACCACTTTGCTGGCTCATTTTTCCTTTGTTTGGATCAGTTTTCTTAGCCATAGTGTTCAAGTTTCTTGCTGTCTTTTTAGGAGTGTTTTCAGGAGCCTTCCTGACAACAGTTTCTACTGGTTTTCCTTGGGGGAATCTTGGTTCTTTTTGTTGCTAAGGTCATATTTCCTATGGACTTCCATTATGGCATTTTCAAACCCCAAGTGGTAGTGTTCAGAATCCTCATAATTTGTTTCATTTTGGTATGAGGTGAAGAAACCTTGTTCTTAATTAGTGAGAAAAATATCATCTTCATTATCAGAGCCTATCAAAATTACATGGCTTTCTTTCGGCTCCATAATTTCTCCTTCTTCTTCATCTGCACAAATTTTCTGAAAGGGAGGTCTAATTTGTTGGCCATTTCCCCTTTCTTTGATTTGAAGAGTGTCTCTTCTAAAGTTTTGAGCTCTATTTATGTTTTTGGGATTTTCTTGGTTCTCCCTAGGAGGTGCCCTTTCATTCAAGTTTATCCTTTCTATCATTCTCTCCATTGTTCTCATTAGGCTGTCCATTTTCGCATCGAATGAGGAGGTTGAGGCTATGGTTTCATCTTTGTAAGTGACTCTTTTTTCTGACCTCATCCTAGCTCTCTTTTCAATCAAGTTGACCTCTGGAATAATATCTTCCCTTTGCATATCTTCTAAATTTGTGGGGTCTCTCTCTCTTAATTGATATTTCATGTCCGGATCAAAGCCTTAAGGAAATTTCACTAGTTCTAGGCCTTTCAGGGGTTTCATGTGATGTGGGAGGGAATTGTAGACACTATTAAACCTTGTGCAATAATCATGTACACTTTCCCCTACATTCCTCTTAAGATTGTTATATTTAGAAAGGATTTGGATGGGGTTTTTCTTGATTTCCCAATTGTTTATGAAAGTTTGGTAGAGGGAAGGGAGATCATGTATGGTGTTAGGAGTTAATGCTTTGTACCATTTTTTGGCTTCACATCCTGAGCTTTGTGCAAAGATACTAATTTTAATGGTTTCTTCTTCTATTTCCATGTAATCAAACGCATCATTTATCCTATCTACATGCTATTGGGAAGTGATGGATTCATCCCCTATGAAATGAGGAATCTTGGATTGGTAATCATTTGGCAAAGGTACTAGAGGTTGTGGTAAAACAAGGGGGGCATACCAAGATGCCATGATGAGAGCTAATGGAGGATTTACAAGAGGAGGGTTTGTGGGAGGAGGTGTAGGATGAAGTGGAGTGGTTTGGATAGTGGAGGTGTGGGTGGGTGTGGTGGAAATGCTTGGACCAGAAAACTAATTCTAAGAAGATTTGGTATGGAAAGACCTAAAGTGATGGAGAAGCTGAAAGTCAGGTGGAGTGGAAGGAGAGGCTTATCTACTAGAACTCTGCTACAAATATATGGGCTCAAGGTTAGTCTAGTCAATATTACTTTTTGACTTGGTTTTGAAAAGGTTCTTTGTATGGTGCAAGTAAAATTGGGGAACTTGCAAATTTTTAAGGTGTTTAGGAAAAGATCTTTCTCTATGAATGGTCCTAATAGTATTTAAGTTTCCAGTTTTAGAATTTTACCACAAAATCTTCTCTGGGTCATCAACTATGGTAGGAGGGTTTGGGTCTAGATGAGATCTGGTATGGATCCTTTGTGAAGCCAGATTTCAAACTCAAAATGTAGAGAGGCTAAAAGTTTACAATTTTTTTTCGGAAGGCTGACCTCTCTTAGTGTTTACTAAACTCACACAGTGTATAACTAGGCTTCTAGACTTCTTAGGGATGATTTGACTCAATCCTAGAGAGTCTAACGAGAACTAGTGAAGTAATAGGCCTACTAGAGGCTAATGGAGTCGCCAGGTGACTGTTTTTAGTTGTTTTGAGGATGTGTGTGTATGGTCCACCACCAATAACTGACAAAAACCAATCTAGGGATGTTTTTTGGGGTTTTATGTGTATCTTTGTAGAGCAGTAAGTTTTCTAATGAGTGTGGTCTAGTTGAGTCATCATTTTTCTAGGATGGTGAAACACTTAGATTTTACTCTTGGCTATTAGTTGATTTTCTAAGCTTAACTGAGGATCATGTGAGTTCTAAGAGGTATTGAGGAAACTATGTACTCAGAAGTCCCACCATGATCGCCAGAATGTTAGGGTCCTGTGATTTACTAGATTGGTGGACCAAATGCACAAGGTAACATAAGACCAGTCTTTGGAGTCCTAGGACCCAGCCTTCCTGGACTCAAAGAGGGCTCTCTCTATTGTATGAAAATAATGTGTACTTGTTTTCTTTAAATGGTTTATTTTAGGCTAGTTGTTAAGTGTAGGGTTTGTTGTTTGTTTTGGTTGGGCAAGATGACCAGGTAGAAAAGGTGGAGTGAGAGGTATTCAAATCATTGGGCTATGGAGTCAATGAATGTTATGGATATCTCAATAATGAAACAAGATGCAGTACAGGGAAAATCTAGCAAGGTCAAACGGATCTTTAAGGTATGTGTGGAGGGAAATGAACAATAAGTTGGTGAATTAAGTAGGTGTCTAAGGGCAGTGAAGAATCCTTAAAAAATAACCTTTTAAACAAGATGGTCTCAAAAACTGATCAACATAAGGACATAATCATAAGACATGGAAAAACAATATCTTTCTGATTAGACTTAAGCAAACAAGCATTTAAGATGAACAATTTAGTGAACCATAGAAAGTAAGAAAATAATCTAACTTTTACTGATTTCACCTTCAAGATTTAGAAAAAATTCAAGATAACAAGTAACTTTAATCAATGAAGAAGGAATGCCTAAACATCAATGATCAAGCTACAAAGAACTTTAAGGAAAATTCTCAAGCATGGACAAAGGGCATGATCAAAACATGGTCTCTTTGGCGAAAACCTAACAAATAATACTTCAAGGAGAGATTCCAAAACAAATTTTCAAATAGCATCAAATAGGCAGGGCTAACCATGAAATATATTTTAAACTACTGTATTAAGCCATCCATGGAATAAACAATCATAAGGAGGTATAAGGAGTAGCTAAGAATTCTTTAAACACACCCAGTAGAGGAAAACACAAAGACAATAGAAACAAGAATGACTAAGGTGCCTCAAAGAACATTTCTTAACCTATACTTTTCTGTTCTACTACAGCATACAAGGATGGAAACATAATGAAAACATGAGAAAAAAATAACATAAGAGAGAATAAATTCACCAATAACCAAGATCAGGGATCTTGCAAGCTATCCTCCTTCATCATTAATCAAAACAAGGCATTCATAATCTCCACAAAATCAATTTCTTCTTCAAGCTCAAGAAAACCAGGTATTGCTCTCAAAGCTCATCAAATGCCAACCTTTACAATATAATCCTCATGCTCTATTTACCTTAAGAAGTGAGGAGGTAGAAACCATAAGAGGTTTCTAGAAACCCTAATTCCATCATAAATGTCATTTATGTGCTTGAAGACCATGCAAGGCCCAAGACACATAATATCTAAGCTAATAAATGAAAAATGACATAACATAAATCCTCAATAAAATTTGGAGTTATTTTCCCAGGAAAACATTAAAAAATATTTTTTCCATCAATTTGTGTGTTTTGTTGACTTTTTGGCCAAAAACACATATTGATGTCCATTTGCACAATGCCACCTTAGGCAGAAAATAGGTCCTGTTGCAACCAAGTTTTGGAGGTCTTCCCGATGTCGGAGTTTGCTACGTGATGGCTCATTGGAAATCTTGATGAGTCATGTTTCCATATATGCCTTTGGTTTTTTGATTGAGTACCTATAGCGGGTTCAAAAATTTAAATACCCAATACTACTCTGAGCGTAGCGCCAGGCTTGAAAAGGAGGCAGAATGGTGAAAAATGAGGTGTTTTATGACCTTTTGAGGGGTAAAAAATACTCCAATTGCTCTGAAATTTGGTGAGAATAGTGTGCTAGCCATGAGGAATCCAAAAATTTGTATTTTTCCCTCTGAGGATGCCTAAGGGAAAAGCATAGCGCCAGTGGCGCTGCGCTAATACGCCTCCAAAATCTCAAAAAACAAAAACTTGCCCAAATTTCTTCAAAATTGGTGGAGGTCTCCTTCAAGGGCTTTGAGAGACCTGTAGGGAATCTTGTGCGAAAATTCCAAGTCTAACCTGGAATTTTTCTTCTTTTAGTGCCTAGATCTTGACTTGGGCATTCTTCAGTTTGGCTCTTGCAATTTGGTTTCTCCGAGCATAATGTTCAGTCATCCTTCTTTGGAGGTAAAGATTCTTGTTGGCCCTCTCTAATTTAGCCTCCAAGTGTATGTTGGCTCTTTCCAACCAAGGCTCTTGATCCTTTGCTATCTCCATGGCCAAAAGATAATCAAGGGGAAGCTATTCTGCTAGTGCTGCTTCTTGTTCTTTTTGTTTTGCTAATGCCTTTTTCAATCCCATGGTTCTAGGCCTACTCCTAGATTTTAGTTCCTCATCCTCACTCTCTTCATAAGTTCCCATGAACTCTTCTAGTTTCACCTGTGCCCTTTGGGCTTCTTTCTGGGCTTTGATGGCTCTAGCTTCATAGGTAACAATTCATTCTCCTAGCTATCTATTTTCCAAGTCATGGGCATCATTCACACATTTGGCCCTATCCAAATTGGTTTGCAGGTCTTCAATGAGTGCATTTTCTTTTTGGATGAGAAAGTTTGAGATCCTTGCCTCCTCCTCCTCATCACTGTCCACTGGAATGATTTCAAAATCCCTTTCTACCTTATGATCCTCTTCTTCCTCTACCTTTTGTTTGTGCATGTCTAGTGGCTGAGCTGGGGTAGATGGCATGGCCCCTTGCCTCTTGGAGGCAGCAAAAACTAGCCTTGGCCCTCTCTGGTATGTCCATGCAAGAGGTGTGATGGTGATTTTGTTGGCCTCTTTTTCATGGTTGCGATCAACATTTAGAATATGAGCCTCTTCCCTTTTTTCACTGTCATCATGACTAGGACTACCTTCATATTTATCTCCTGCATTGGCACTATTCTCATTATCATTGAGGGGCTGATTGTTGTCATGATTGTCATGAGAGTTGTCATGACTGTCATGACTATTTTATTTTTTGTTGTCCTTCTCATCATTGAGGCTTCCTTCATTTTGGTCATTTTTTCCTTCAATTTCTACATCTTCCTCACTGTCATCCTCTTTTCCATTTCGATCTTCTTTCATGTCTTCATTATCTTTCATAGCTTCATCATCATTTCCTGCCTTTTCATCATCAATTCTCATGTTATTTTGACTGTCCATCTCTTCATCATCCTCACCATCCTCTTTCATATTATCACTATTTTTCTCACTGTCATGCTCACTGTTTCTCTCTTCATTATCTGTTTCTTCCCCTTCTTCACTTTCATCATTCCCTTCTTCTTCTTCCTCATCAATTTTTGTCTCTGGTCCATCATTATTTTCCTCTTCCTCACTGATTTCATCACCTTCATTGGTAGCACTCTATTCATCATCCTCACTCTTTTCTTCACTTTGGGATGATTCATTTGCACCATTACCCTCACTATCGTTACTTTTTCCATTATTTCCACTCTCATCCTCTTCATTTGATGCATCAAGAGAAGGGGAAGAAGGGAGGTTTCCTTGAGGTGAGGGCACTTGTGTGGATGAGGAGGGAAATTTTGGTTGATGAGGAGGTTGTGGGCTTGTGAAGACTTCATGTGCTATGAATACCTCCCAAGGTATACCATGATGTTCCAACTGATGTAATACCACCATATTGATCAAGGAATGGTCAAATATTCGCGCAGCGCCAAGGAAATTTGCCTAGAAATGGTTAAAATAATCTTATTTTTCTCCTCAAGGCTTTGTCTCTCTGCCAAGTGATAAGTGAGTTGGAAAATGATAACTTAGGTGCTTTTATACCTTTTTTGAAAATAAATCAAATTTATAAAACCTATATTTGCTATGCTTTTTTTTTTCACTTCATGGTTTCCACTGATATCGTGTGAACCTTTTTGCAGGTGATTTGTAACCTTTTGAAGTGTTTTTTATTTATTTTTCTTCCTTTGGTGAGGATGTGCTGAAGAGATGAAGAGGTCTCTTTTAATCCTTTGAGGGCCTTGGTGTTGTCAAAAACCTTTTTCTGCACTGAGAGATTGTCAAAACATGTTTTATCCCTCTTTAATCTTTCTTAGTGTTAGTGACCTCAGAACATGTGTTTTCTACTTTTACTGATATTGAGAGTGATGTATCCATTTTGGCAAAGATTATACATCATGCTTTCTATGTTTTCCCTTGGCCATTTTTGATTTTTTGCAGGTGCCATAACACATTTTTTCGTCTACTAAGTCATTCTTTGGAGTTTGACACCTCATTTACTCAACAGTAAACTCATGCTCAGCTTGATTTCTCATCTTGACACTTGACCTTATGATTTCCTTCCTTTGACCATTATGAGGGAAATTGACTACACTTGAAGGATTAGTATCTGTCTCACTGATACTCTTTGTATTTCCCTCCCTTTCATGCAGTGAAGAATTCATGGCTTGACAAACCATGGAGTTCACCTTCTAATATCATTCTTTAAATTTCTGCTTGTTGTCATCATGGAGACCCACAGTCTTCATTTCACCTTCTTGCCTACCTTCCCAAATTTTAGGTTTTAGGGTTGTAAGAGACAAATAATTAATCTTGTCTTCTATGTTCTCTATAGCCCTTTATAGTTCATTCATTTATGTTCAATTCACCTCACCAATTTCCCCTTTTCATTTACAATTTCTAAAAATGTTCGATGTGTGCTTGGTTGTGCTGTTGTGGCTTCTCTCCTTCTGGCCTTTGCACTAGCTCCTTGCTTGGAAACATTGTTTTTCCAATCAGTGACAAAACCCTGATTCTCTTTGTACATAAGCTTACTGCCTCTCCTTTTCTATAGTTGTGCTTAGTGATGAGTTGGCCTCTTACCTTACCTTTTTTTATATTGATAGCCATCTCAATCATTCTTGCAGAAATGTTTTAAGATGGGCAGTTGTATTTTTGCAGAAGTTGTGCTTAGACCAAGGAGGCCTTCCTTGAAGGATTTTTGATAAATTTGGACAATCATGTGCTGACCTTCTTTCCTATTTGATTGTAGCCTCTTGGCATAGGAAAAAAAGAGATTTATAACACCAAAACAATCCTATAACCCATGAAACCCTAGATGACCTAGTGGGAGGCTCTTTGGACTTGGCCTTTGACTGAAAACTTGGGTTTGGGTCCTTAAGTATAAAAACATACTTTTTGATATTATGATGTATTGAAGATCCAAAACCCAATGTAATTGATTTATCTAAAGAGCCTACAAATATAGTTTTGAGACCATCATTGCTTGATGTATTTGGGAAACACAAAAGTGAGTAGGTTTGTTGGTGATTCTAGGCGTCAAGTGGAGGAATTTAAGCAAGCCAAAACATAGTGGTTAGGTCAGGGGTGGAAAAATATAGTGAAAATTAGTGGTATGAGCACATGATGGGTCTTTTGGGGGTGATAGGCTAACTTTGACATGATATGATGGTAAAATAGTGAAAATTTTATTTTAAGGATAATGAAGGCAGTGAGATTTCTAGAACTCAGAATATTCATGAATTTTGTTTCTAGAAATCTGGGATAAGCATTTAGTCATCTATAAAGGGAAAAAATTACTGATGACTAACACCCCACAATATAAAAATAATAATCCACCATATATAAAAATTTCAACCTTAGGATTAGGAGAACAAATTTCAATTTCCCAAGAAACATTGGTGAATCTGACTGTGACACTTGTCACAGTGTCATTGGCTGAAAATTGGAGAATATTCCCTGGATATTCCTAAGGTGCTGACTGGACTTCCATGTCATCAGTTTATCACTGTTATTCACATTTTTTACCTGTTTTATAAAACGAACAACATACCATAACTTACACATACGAACTCAAATTTCGATGAAATGAGTTGTGTTGGAATCCTAGTGATGAGCTCTATCTAGTCGTTTTGGTTTGGAGCATTTCTAAGAAATTCCATTTTTGAGCTAAATAATGAGCCTCTAATCATTCCTCCCCACTAGAAGCCTTTTGGACCCCAAAAGATACTATCAATTTTTCAGTAGGTGAGGGTATATCTCCCTCACCCTTTCACTCTCCATCTATTTGGCCTTGGAAGAATTTTTTCCCTTGAATCCCACTCTAAGGTATTCAACATTCCCTCTCCTTGAAGTTCTGATTCTTTTGTCAAGTATGAGATCTTGCTAAAGTTCATCAAAATATTCTGGCGAGAAATTATCTATTGATGGCAGTTGAAAATACTCTCCTTGATCATCAATCAAAGGAGGTTCAAACAATATCAAATTCTCAACATTAACGACATAATATATTTGCATATAAGGAGGAAAATATAGCTTAAATGCATTAGTACTAATCTTTTCCAAAATTTTAAATGGACCATAACAAATTGTCTTGAGCTTTTTACCTTCCCCTCAAAATCTTTCTTTGCTGATATATAACCAAAATTCATCTCCAATATGTAATTGCGATCAACACGGTGTTTATCGTGCCTTTCCTTGTAGCTGCTTTGACTCTTTTAAAGTTGTTCTTGCACTGCGGGATGTACCAACTAAATTTTCTCAATGAAATTTCTTTCCTTATCTATGTCACTGTGACCATATATAGCAACATATTTCTGAAATATGAAATCCAAAGGCAATCTTGGCAAGTATCGAAAACATGCCTCAAATGGAAATATGTTTGTGGAAGAATGCTTTGCCCTATTGTATGCATGTTGAATGTAAGGCAATTGTTTATCCTACAACTTGGCATATTTGATGCAATAACCTCTAAGAAGATGAATGATTTTCCTGTTTACCACCTCAGTTTGACCATCTATTTGTGGATGAAATGTTGTACTCTTCTTCAACTCTGTGTCCATCATGTCCCATAATTTAGACCAAAAATCCCAAAAAACCAGGAATCTCGATGACTTGCAATAGAAGTAGGAAGACCAAAATGAACCTATAAAGTTTGATGGAAAATATGAGTGATTTTTTTAGTTGTAATTGTTTTCTTACATGGAATCAAAAGACACATTTTTTCTGAACCTATCTACCACAACATACAAGTAATCAGGACCTTTCCTTGACATTGGAAGACCACCTATAATATTTTGGAAATGTTATCATTGATGGAAAATGAATAGGAAAAGAAGGAGCATCTGAAACAGTAACTAGGAAAAGAGAAAGGCAAAGTAGCAAAGAACAAAGGTCAGCAGAGAAGAACAGAAAGAGTGCATTTACAGAAAGCAATATCAGTGAAGGAGCAGAGACAAACAGAATATAAGACTGAATTTAAATTGAACGACGCACTGTATTTAATGGGAAAATCGATGAAAATAAGGACGAGTTAAATCATGGGTGAAGCTTTTTAAGTTCAATGTATGTATGCATCCTGATGGAGGATAAAGGAAATCCTGTGTATGATCAAGTTCTAGTGATAATCTGATGGGTGGAGAATACCGAGAGTATTTGGGTATTGATTGGTTCAATTCTCATACAGAATGCCCTGAAACTCTGTGTGAATTCTTGTTGGGAGAATAAGCCACGGATCTTTTCTGTGTGTGCAGGGCACATTAGCTCTATCAGTCAAAGTAATAGTGTGTTCTGCATAGGTTAGACAATACAAAGAAAGGTGTCCCTGTTAAATGAAAGAGACATGATTTAATTGAATACGGAGGCTAGCGCAACCCCACATTTAACCTTAGTTAATTACTGTTTAAAAACCGCGAGTGGATTTGCGGAAGAAGATTTCCCATATCGCACCGCTTTTGCGGGATAAGCGGTATTTCCTGGTTGGGGAGCGATTCCATAGAGCTTTCGACACGTGGTGAGGTGGACCCACGGAAAACTGCCGTTGCTATGCACCATCGTGCATTAATGTCCGACCAAGGATGCCACGCGATATTGATGTGCGCCGTCGATCTAGAAGGGAGCCATTGGACGGTGGTCGTATGAGGAAGATGCGCGAAGGTTAACCAAAGTACAGCAGCCATCACACGCTAACGTTCAGCATTGGAGGTTGAGAGATATGCATATATGTCGTCGATCTGGAGGCTTGCTATCTAACGGTGATCGGACGTTGGACTTGCGTGAAGTTTACTTATGGTACGATGCGCGTATTGGATTGGATGTTGACTATATATGTGGGCCCGGGGTCAAAGGTTTATCATAAGGTTAATTGTTTTAAAGCATTGGATATTTCTCTAAAGTCCAAAGGGTTAAACATTAGTTATAAGGCATGGCGCACATAGATAATTTGAGTTCCTGCGATTGAACGTGTATAAGTTCGAAGGGTTGTAACCTTAATCCTAAATTTCAGTGGTGTGATAAAAGTTTGGAAAATACATTGGGAATTCAAAAGTTGTAAATATATTTATTTGTCAATTTCTTCAAATTGATAAATAAATTAAAAGGTAATAAAAAAGCCAGGTGGGGTAAACTAAAGGAAATACTGACAAAGGAATACCATTAGCGGTTGAGTGGTTTTGATTCATGGTATTGATAAAGGCGAAAACTATATAAGGAGAAGAGGATCATAATACAATGTGTGCATGTGAAATGGTTGATAATGAATAAATCTCATTAAGAGACATCTGCATGATGAAATTTTTTTTTCTGAATCTATGATGCACCTGTGAATCTCTACAATGATCTGCAAAAGAAAGGATGAAGACCTGATGCAAGTTTGATGAAGAAATTGAAGAAATCTAGTGGATCTTAGGAAAGAGAAAGCTTCCTAGAAGTTGGTATTAACATCAGGGGGTTGGAGCTCCCTTCCAGCAGTGGCTGGAGAATGAGAGAAGGTGGTAGCCTTCTGCAGGTGGGTGCCTGCGTGCTGGTATGAGTCTGCGCTAGTACAAAATTGTAAGAAGTTTTCTTTATAATAAATACTGAAAACAGAAATGACAGCAATGGTGGTTTTCTCCCAATTTGGGTTTCCACCTTAAATACTGGTGTTCGTGTGTGTTGATTATGTGTGATGGTTTATTTTTTTATTACTGCACATGCTAACTGCTTACTAAACATCTGATGATGCAATGATCTAAGTAAAGAATTAAATACATGATAAGATCTCTGGACATGTGTAAGTTTTCCAAAGGATATCCATATATATATATATGCGAGTTGAGTAGCGTATGAGTTTAAGAGAAAAAAAAAGTGAAAAGTTTTCAATCAGCTAAAAATACTGATTCACCCCCCCCCTCTCAGTATTTTTCCCAACAATTGGTATTAGAGCAGGTCCTTCTGAAAAAGCTTAGCCGCTAGAAGGAAGATCAAACAAGATGAACAATGAAGAAGGGACAGCATCTATTAGGCCTCTACTCTTCAACGGAAACAATTTAATCTTCTAGAAAACAAGGATGAGATCCTATCTTCAGTCTCTGGGAGCAGATGTATGGGCTATAGTTGAACAAGGATATAAATATCCAGTCGCAGTACCAACAGATCCAACGGAAAGAAAGAATTACGAAACAAATGCAAAAGCAGTCAATGCTCTATTGGGAAGTCTAACTGAATCAGAATTTGTCAAAGTCATGCAGCTAAATACAGCTAAGGCAATATGGGACAAAATCATTCTAAGTTATGAAGGTGATGCAAAGGTAAAAAGTGCTAAACTACAAACTCTCAAAATTCAATATGAGAATCTAAAAATGCATAACGAGGAGAGCATTGCCAATTTCTTTTTACGTCTTGATGATATTGTAAATCATATGAGAAATCTGGGAGAAAAAATAACTGAATCTACTTTGGTTGACAAAGTTTTAAGATCACTAACGACAAAATTTGAGTCAAAAGCTTTTGCTTTTGAAGAAAAACAGGATCTTCAAAATCTTACTGTGGTGCAACTTCATGGCATACTAACTACATATGAAATGAGAAGAGGAGGACCATCTAAAGTAAAAGAAGCCATCTTTAGAGCTTCTACAAAATGGAAATAAGTACAAGAGACAGAAGGATCAGGATATATCTCAGAAGAAGATGAAGTAAATTTTGTAAAGAAACTCCAACTTGGTACAGGATAGGTCTGAGGTAAGCTTCCTTTCAAATGTTTTGCTTGTGGAAGATTTGGTCATTATGCTGCTAAGTGTCCTTACAAAGAAACACATGAAAAAGGAAAGGAAGTAGCAAGAAGGAATAATAATCGGCTTAGCACTAGAAAAAGTTACTATACTCATGAATACAGTGATGGGTTATTTGATAGTGAGGAAGAATGTGAACAAGATCTTAGACTTCTCATGCCATTTGAAAAATAATCTAAAGAAGAAAAATACACTTTTATGGATGCTTTAGAGGATAATGATTTTCTTGATGAATTCAATCAACTCAAGATATGCTTAGAAGAAAGTAAAATACACTTAGAAGAAAGTAAAATATCCATAGAAACTCTGAAAAATCAGCTTGAAGAAAAGGAGAAACACAATGAGAAATTGGAATGTGAAATAGTAAGTCTAAGAAAAGAAATTGAGAAATTGAAGACTTTGAATCTTAAATTTGCTAAAGGATCTGAAACCTTATATGAGATTATCAAGGTACAACGTTATCCTCTTATAAAGACAGGTCTTGGATATATCGAAGAATCTTCTCAGGCTTCAGCACCAAATTATCTAAAAGTAACTACAGCCAGCATACAACATTCTCCACACAGCAAGGGAATAAAGAATCTTTACAGTTAAAGCATAATCATCTCAATTCAAAGAACACTAACAGGAATACATTTCAAAGAAACACCAATAAACAGGTAAATTTGAGTAAAAGATTTCATGATCACATAAATTTCTTCTTCAATGGACAATGTTTCTCATGTCACAATTTTGGTCATAAAGTGGTTCAATGTGTGGCATATAAAACCATTATGACAAGAGAAGCAAGAAAGAGAATGATTTATATTGGAACAAAGAAGAATACATATAACAACTTTTCTCCTCTTCAAAATGAAGTTGAATGTGCTTATTGCAATAAATTTGGCCATGAATAATTAGAATGCAGGAGCAAAACCCAGTCAAAAGAGCATTTTTCTTCAAGCTCCAAAGTGTGGAAAAAGAAGGAACTACAGGTTGAAAATTGTGGCATAGCTTTATTTGCAGAAGGTGAAGAAAATCAATGGTACATTGATAGTGGATTATCTAAACACATGACAAGTGACAAAAACAAACTTCTTGCATATAGTTCTCTAGAAAAGGAAAAGAATGTTACATTTGGAAATGATACTCCTGTTGTCATTAAGGGAAAACGGCCTGTCTTTCTAAAATAAAAGGTGAAAGCTAATAATTTCATGTATGTGGATGGATTAAAGCATAACCTGTTAAGTGTAAGTCAAATGTGTGATCAGGGAACTGAAGTTGTCTTTAGTTCAAAAGAATGTGTGGTACGTGATCTTGATACAGATAAAACAATTATAAAAGGAAACAGAACTCCAAGCAACCTGTATGTATTGAAGAACTGCAAAGAACAATGTTACTTGAGTAAATCTTCAGAAAATTGGCTATGGCATAGAAGGTTGGGGCATCTGAGCTTCTCTCAAATCAAGAAATCAAGCAGACTTAAAGCTGTTTGTGATCTTCCCAATATTACTCTACCTGAAAGTATCATATGCAAATCATGCCAATTCGGTAAGCAGACCAGAGTGCAATTTAATGCTAAGGAAGGATCATCAAGTAAGCCTCTTGAACTCATTCATACTAACATATGTGGACCTGTGAGGAAAAAGTAACCATGTGGTGAACAATACTATATCTTATTTATTGATGATTTCTCTAGAATGTGTTGGATTGGGTTGCTTAAACACAAAGATGAAGCATTTGAGAAATTTCAGATCTTCAAAGCACTAGTTGAGAATGAATTAGATCTAAAAATCAAGTGTCTTAGATCTGATCGAGGAGGAGAATATACATCAGATGAATTCCTTGAATTTTTTGAACAACATGGCATAAAAAGACAGTTTTCTGTAGCTGGCACTCCACAACAAAATGGCGTAGCAGAAAGAATGAATAGAACAATTCAACAAATGGCTAGAGCTATGCTTGATGATTCCGGAACACCTGACACATTTTGGGGAGAAGCAACACATACAACGGTAAATATTCTTAACAAGGCACATGTTCGTGTAAATAGTGATAAAACTCCATATGAACTCTGGTATGGTAATCCTCCCACTGTGAAGAATTTTAGAGTTTTTGGAAGCAAATGCTTTATCAAAAATAATGATGAAAAACTTGGCAAGTTTGAACCCAGAGCAGATGAAGGAATACTTCTTGGTTACTCCTCTAGGAGTAGAGCATACAAATGTTACAATAAAAGACTTCGGAAGATTGTTGAATGTATTGATGTTGTTATTGATGAGTCTCCTGCAGCTCCAAAAGAAGAAAAACAAACAACAGATGAAGAAGATGATGACATATATCCTTCTACATCAAATAGGAATGATATAGACAGTGAACCCAATGAAGAACCCGAAGATGATTTATCTAAAAAGGCTCCATCCAGATATGTTCAAAAGAATCATCCAGAATCTCAAATTTTGGGAAATAAGGGATCAGGTGTTCAAACAAGAAGGACTCTTATGGGATATTCTAGCTATCTGGCATTTCTATCCTCCATTGAACCACACAATGTCAATCAAGTTAGCAAATATGAATGTTGGATTCAAGCCATGAATGAAGAAATTGATCAAATTGAAAAGAATCACACTTGGGAATTGGTACCAAGACCCCATGACAAAAATGTCATTGGAACTAAATGGATATTCAAAAACAAGTTAAATGAGAATGGGGATGTTATAAGAAATAAAGCTAGACTTGTTTGCAAGGGGTATGCTCAACAAGAAGGTATAGACTTTGAAGAAACTTTTGCTCCCGTAGCTAGACTTGAAGCCATAAGAATGTTTCTTGCTTTTTCAAGCTTCCAAAAAATCAAAGTTTATCAAATGGATGTTAAATCTGCTTTTCTCAATGGAGATCTAGAAGAAGAAGTTTATATAGAACAACCAGAAGGATTCATTTTGGGAAATGATGAAAATATTGTTTGTAGACTTAAAAAGGCTCTATATGGTCTCAAACAAGCTCCAAGGGCATGGTATTGTCGTCTTGACAAATATCTTCATCAACAAGGATTTTCAAAGGGGTCTTCTGATAGCAACTTATACACAAAAACTGAAAATGATAAACTATTGATTGTGGTTGTATATGTTGATGATATCATTTTTGGAAGTAATGAAGAGTCTATGAGTCAGAAATTTGCTTCTGATATACAGCAAGAATTTGAAATGTCCTTACTTGGGGAACTAACATTCTTTCTTGGCTTGCAAGTGCAACAAGCAACAGATGGCATATTCTTATCACAAACAAAATATCTTAAGCAAATTCTGAAGAAGTATGGCATGGAAGAGTGCAAACCTGTAAGTACACCAATGGTAATCGGATGTAATCTCAGTTCTCATGATGATTCTCCCACAGTGAATCAACTAGAATACAGATCTATGATAGGAAGTCTACTTTATCTCACTGGGACTAGACTAGACATTATGCATGTAGTTGGGATTGTTGGACAATTCCAAGCTAATCCAAAAGAGTCTCAAAAGAATATTTAAGTTTCTACAAGGAACTCAAGACTTTGGACTATGGTATCCAAAGAATGTTGATCTCACTCTTCATGCTTACACTGATGCAGATTGGGCTGGACATGTTGATGATTGGAAAAGCACTAGTGGTGGTGCATTCTACATGGGGCCCCGGTTAGTATCTTGGTTCAGCAAGAAGCAAAGCTCTATTGCCTTATCTACAGCAGAAGCAGAATATGTAGCTACTTCATCATGTTGCACTCAACTTTTTTGGATGATGCAAACCTTACAATGCTTTCAAATCAAATGTTCACCTCCTATATCCATTATGTGTGATAACACAAGTGCCATCAGTATCTCAAAGAATCCTATTATGCATTCCAAGACCAAGCACATTCCCATCAAATATCACTTCTTACATGAACAAGTGCTTGAACAAAAGGTGAAGTTGGAGTATGTGCCCTCCAAAGAACAAGTTTCTGATATATTTACCAAACCTTTACCCAAGGAAGCGTTCGAATATCTCAGATAGAAGTTGGGAGTAGGCTTTGCCATGCGGAAGATTAGATTTACTTAAATACAAAAAATTAAATTGGATACGCAGACTTCCTGAAGGACAGTCGTGTATGGGAGAAAAGAGTACAAAGGTGCAACAGAGTTTTGGTGTACAGCAACAAGTGTTCTGCCATATGTTTGAATCGCCGATGTGATGTGGTCCCACTGCCAACTCAGCCAGTGCATGAACCAATCACAGTTTATCGCGTCCATTTTGTCATAATGCCATCAACCTCATTTGTTACACGGAAAATATTGAAATCTAGTTTGTTTGAGGATTGAAGTCTAGGTTAAAAATATCATTGAATTTTGATTAAAAAGTAATGTTACGGGGGCAGTGTAAAGGTTTAAAATAACCAGAATGGGTGCCTTCAAAGTTGACCAAGCAATCAAGCGTTGACCAGAGATTGATGGTGGAGAATCACTGCGGGAGCACTGCATGCCATGTCAACATCAACCCTTTGGTGCCTCCACAAAGATAAACAACAGCGCCAATACATTTTAGGGGTTATCAATAATTCCAACATGGGTCAGCATTCTTCAGCACAGTTGCAGTATTGTTGAGTATCTCTGGATGCACAGGTTAAGGGGGAGCATTGGTCATATGGAAAGGATGCATTGTTGGCATTCTAATTATTTGCTGCAACTGATCTCATGCTTGAGAATCCTTGATCTTGATGGAATAAGTCATTATTTCCTTGAATATTATGTTTAAAGATGCAGCATGATCTCAGGGGGAGCATGGTCTTGTTGGTACAAAGGATCTTGATCAACCCTTTGCCATTGATGTCAAAGGGGGAGGAAAGGAAAATAAAGGGGCTTCTATAAGACAAACAGAGGAAGAGTATTATCGTCAATGCCAAAGGGGGAGATTGTTGAAAATGTTGTGATTGATGGAAAAGGAATAGGTAAAGAAGGAGCATCTGAAATAGTAACTAGGAAAAGAGAAAGGCAAAGTAGCAAAGAACAAAGGTTAGCAGAGAAGAAAAAAAAGAGTGCATTTACAGAAAGTAGTATCAGTCAAGGAGCAGAGACAAACAGAATATAAGTCTGAAAGTAAATTGAATGACGCACTATATTTAATGGGAGAATCGATGACAATAAGGACAAGTTAAATCATGGGTGAAGCTTTTTAAGTTCGGTGTATGTATGCATCCTGATGGAGGATAAAGGAAATCCTATGTATGATCGAGTTCTGGTGATACTCTGATGGGTGGAGAATACCGAGAGTATTTGGGTATTTATTGGTTCAATTCTCATATGAAACGCCCTGAAACTCTGTGTGAAGTCTTGTTGGGAGAATAAGCCATGGACGTGTTCTGTGTGTGCAGGGCACATTAGCTCTATCGGTCAAAGTAGTAGTGCATTCCGCATAGCTTAGAAAATACAAAGAAAGGTGTCCCTGTTAAATGAAAGAGACCTAAGTTAATTGAATACAGAGTCTAGCGCAACCCCGCATTTAACCTTAGTTAATTACTATTTAAAAACTACAAGTGGATTTTTGGAAGCAAATTTCCCATATCGCATCGCTTTTGCGGGATAAGCGGTATTTCCTGGTTGGGGAGCGATTCCATAGAGCTTTCGACATGTGGCGAGGTGGACCCATGGAAAACCGTCATTGCTACACACCATTGCGCATTAATGTCTGACCAAGGATGCCACGTGATATTGTTGTGTGTCGTCGATCTGGAAGGGAGCCATCGGATGGTGGTCATATGAGGAAGATGTGCAAAGATTAGCCAAACTACGGTGGCCATCGCACGTTAACGTTCGACATCAGAGGTTGAGCGATATGCATATATGCCATCGATCTGGAGGCTTGCTATGTAACGTTGATCGAACGCTGGACTTGTGCAAATTTTACTTATGGTACAGTGCACGTATTGTATTGGCTATTGACTATATATGTGGGCCCGGGGTCAAAGGTTTATCAGAAGGTTAAGTTTTTGAAAGTGTTGGATATTTCTCTAAAGTCCGAAGGGTTAAACATTAGTTATAAGGCATGGCGCACATAGATAAATTGAATTCCTGAGATTGAACGTGTATAAGTGCGAAGTGTTGTAACCTTAATCCTAAAGTTCAGTGGTGTGATAAAAATTCGAAAAATACACTGGGAATTCAAAAGTTGTAAATATATTTATTTGTCAATTTCTTCAAATTGATAAATAAATTAAAAGGTAATCAAAAAGCCACGTGGGGTAAACTAAAGGAAATACTGACAAAGGAATACCATTAGCGGTTGAGTGGTTTTGATTCATGGTATTGATAAAGGCAAAAACTATATAAGGAGAAGAGGATCATAATACAATGTATGCATGTGAAAGGGTTGATAATGAGTAAATATTTTTAAGAGATATCTACATGATGAAAACATTGTTTCTGAATCTATGATGCACCTGTGAATCTCTACGATGATCTGAAAAAGAAAGAATGAAGACCTGACGCAAGTCTGATGAAGAAATTGAAGAAATCTGGTGGATCTGAGGAAAGAGAAAGCTTCATAGAAGATGGTATTAACATCAGGGGGTTGGAGCTCCCTTCCAGTAGTGGCTGGAGAACAAGAGAAGGTGGTAGCCTTCTGCAGGTGGGTGCCTGCGTGCTGGTATGAGTCTGCGCCAGTACAAAATTGTAAGAAGTTTTCTTTATAATAAATATTGAAAACAGAAATGACAGCAACGGTGGTTTTCTCCGAATTTTGGTTTCCACCTTAAATATTGGTGTTCGTGTGTGTTGATTATGTGTGATTGTTTATTCTGTTATTACTGCACATGCTAACTGCTTACTAAACATCTGATGATGCAATGATCTAAGTAAAGAATTAAATACATGATAAGATCTCTGGACATGCATAATTTTTCCAAAGGATATCCACATATATATATGCTAGTTGAGTAGCGTATGGGTTTAAGAGAAACAAAAAGTGAAAATTTTTCAGTCAACTAAAAATACTGATTCACGCCCCCCCCCACCCCTCTCAGTATTTTTCCTAACACAATATTATTGAGATACTCTCCCAAGAATGTGAAGGAACCACAAGTGGAGTGTACAATCCAAGATTCCTATTACTAGGCTTACTTATTGCACATAAATATCATTCTCTAATAAAATAAGATACAATATCTATCATGTGTGGCCAATAGCAATACCTTTGGAGATTCACTATTGTTTTGCCTACATGGAAATTTCCAATAATAAATGAAGTGTGTGCCTCCCTTATGATACTATTTATTTCTCCCTAAGGTATACATAACTTTCCCAACTAATACAACAAATTGTTATGCACATGATAATCTAACTCTTCATTTTGGTTTCCTTGACTCAAGCTTTCATACACATATTCAAAATCACTATCATATGCATATTCTTCAATGTAACTTTCATGCATAACTGAATTGTTCTTGAGTAGAATAGGTGAATTTACAATATGCCTAGAGAGCATATCAGCTACCTTATTGTAGATTCCCTTTTTATACCTAATAACCAAATGAAATTTTGTATAAATCCCATCCATCTGAAATTTCTTGATTGTTGTAACTTTTATTGTCATTGTAAGTACTGCAATGGTTGATGGTCAGTATGGATAATGGTATCTTTCCCCATCAAATAGTGCTTCCATTTCTTTACACTGTGTACCAATACATATAACTCTTTGTCATAGGTGGGATAGTTAGTCACAACTCCATTAAAAATTTCAAAATGGAAAGAAATAGGCTTACCATGTTGCATGAGAACTGCTCCCATGGCATACTCACTTGCATCTATTTGGATCTCAAATGGTTGTCTAAGATCGGGAAGAACCAATACCGCTACTGAAATTATCTTTTTATTTAAAGCATTAAATGATTTTTTCTGCATATCTCCCCAATGGAATACTTTCTTGACACTTTTCAATGCATGTAATGGAGTTGCAATGGAAGAAAAATTAGCAATGAATTTCCTCCAATACTGTGCTACCCCAAGAAAGCTTCTTACCTCTGTAACTGTATTGGGCTTGGGCCAATTCAGAATGACCTCTACTTTTGAAAGGTCTATCTTCAACTCACATCCTCCAACAATGTGTCCCAAATACAGTAAGTCTTTCCAAACTCACACTTCGACATCTTTGAAAAATAATTGCTCTTTTTTTAAGACATCAAGTACCTTGTTCACATGCATGACACGTTCATATCTTTATTTGTTGAATATCAAAATATCATATAACTAAACAATGATGAAGTCATCTAGAAATGGTATTAGTACATCATTCATGAATCTCATGAAAGTATATGGAGCATTTGTTAGACCGAATGGCATAACTAGCCACTCAAAAAATCATTGTCTAGTTTTAAATGTAGTTTTCCAAATGTCCTCCTCGGCTACTCTAACTTTCTGATAACCACTTAGTAAGTCTAGCTTAGTGAAATAATTTTCATACTTTAACTGATCTATCAAATCATCAATGCATGGGAGTGGGTAGGGATACTTTACCGTGATTTTATTTAGTGCACAGAAATCTATGCACATGCGCCAAGTCCTATCCTTCTTTGGTGCCAAAACAATTGGTGAACCACATGGTGAAGTAGATGGGTGTATGATACCTTTGTTCAACAATTACTGGATTTTCTTCTTGATTTCCAAACTCTCCATAATTGACATGCCATACATACCAATGTTTGGAAGTGGAACATCCTGTTGCAGTTGAATCTCATGTTGAATTCCCCTCTTGGGAGGTGACCCACTTGGTTCTTGAGACATCTCGCCATGCTGACTTACCACATCAAAAAAATCATATTTTAATTTTTCATCACATCCTTCAAAATATTCATAGTCAACGTCATCTTTTTTCTTGATCATGAGAAGCACAAAATATTTACTTGCATTAACTAGCCTCTTCATTTTCCCTGCATTAACTAAAGAGATATTCAATTTTTTGAGATGAGATCTCACAATATACTCCACCCCACCTTAAGAAAATTATATTTGTTCTCATGGCGATAAAACACCGCTTTTCAGTCATACAAATATGGACTTCCCAAGATAATCCCAGAAATGTCAAGTGGAACAACATCTAGCTCGACTTCATCAACAAAGTTTGTAGTAATAGCAAATCGAAATATGCATTTCCTTGTAACATGTAAATTGGCATTCTTAACTATCCAACCCAAAGGGTATGGTCTATGATGTTGTACGGTTTCATGGTTAGGGTTTTTGACCAGGTCTTATGAAATTAGGTTTTCTTGTGACTCACTATCAAACAATGTATCAATATTTGTATGATTTGAAATCACTCTAACATGGAACAATTATATCCTTGTGTCTTAATTTGGAGTGTTGTTGTGACTATTTGAGGAACTAGTACTTGCTATGGCTTCCTTTCCTTTTTTAACCATGGCTACGATCTTGGACTCATCTCCATAATTGGATCCAATATCTTGTTGTGTGGTGGCAGTCATCTTTTGCTTCCCCTCGGTATTTTTTTTCTTTGGCCTTAGTTCGAGATGTAGTTTCCAACAATGGGCTTCATCATGCCCCTATTTGGAACAATATTTCCATTTAGTTTTCTCCCCTTATTTATTGATTCTTGCATTCTTCTTTCCCTTATATTTTCCCTTACCCTTGAATGGCTTCTTCTTACTACCCTCTTCCTTAATTTTCTTTTCCATTGCTTCAAGGTACGTGGCTTGCACACATACTTCATATAAGTTGTTTGGGTTAAACATAAGGATAGTATGTTTCAAGTAGGAATGTAAACCCCCAATTTATTTCAAGAGTGTGTCTTAGGAATTCAAGTTTACTCCTAACAACAAAGCCCTCTTTCTAAACTCCTGGGTGTACTCTTGAACTATTTGGCCTTTGAGTTGCCTAAAGTTTTTCCAACTCATAATTTATTTTTTCATATAGTCTAATGGATAAAATTATATTTTAATGGAAGAAATTAATTCAACCCAAGAAATGGATATCTTACCATCGATTCACATTTCCTTTTGAGTCTTTGCCTCCCATGAAACTAGTGCTACTCCTTCTAGCCTTAATGAAGCCAGCTAGATCTTTATGTCGTCCTCTTGTAAATTATAAATTCTGTAGTATACTTCCAATTGAAGGATCCAATTTTCCAACTTCTCTACATTTACCTCACCATTGTTCATGGGAATTTCAAACTTGATGACCAACTTGAGTAATGGAGTTTTTCCTTTTGGGATTTTTGAATGAGTGTGGGTGGTTTTTGTGGTGGAAGGGGAAGATGAAGATGTTGATGAAAATTATGAGGATGAGGATGGTGGACATGGATGTGGATTTCCTCTACTTCCTTTCAAAATCTTCTCTTCATCCTTCTTGTCATCTAAATTTCCTTCTCCATGTGGATACTTAGAACCTTCTCCTACTCTTTCTGCGATGAATTCATCAAACATGACTTTAAACATTCTATTAATGTCCTTTAAGTCTCTCTTGACATACTCTTTTTCTTAGTGTCCTTGAGTCTCTCCAAAACCTGACATAATGGCTAAGGATTCAAGCTCAACTTCTGATGCTTGTACCTCTTCAATCACCTCAGCTTATTGTGCAATTTGTACCTCTTCAATCCCAACTGCTGGAGATAGAACATGGGGTGCTTAAAGTCCAGATTTGAGTGGAACTTTGGGTGAAGATGATGATTTCCTAGCTCTCTTCCTTCTTGTCCTAATATCAGGACTAAAAACCAATACCTTCCCTTCTCCTCTCTGCAACTTCAACCTTGTAAGCATAAACAAATTGCAACTATTAAAACCCTTCTTGCACAATCTCAAGAAAAGCAAGAAAATAACCTTTGAAAACTTGTGCCCTAATACCAACTTAATCTAAAATTGATTGTTAGTTAATGTTGTGCTAATATAGTTTTCATATTTAATAAGAAAGTGTTTAGTTTTTATTCTTGTACAAGGGTCTTAACATGTGCTTATGATTGATAAATCAACAAACTTGATGAGATTAAGTGTAATTCATTGACATAAAAGCATGGAAGCTAAATGTTGAACATCGGCTTATAAAAACACAACAAACATAGACAACTGAGTCAAATACACATGGTTTTGATAAAGGAGTTCACCCCTTCTGGGCTACATCTCCTTAGTCTAACTTCTATGGCATGGGCCTTTGTATTAGCTTCAATTGTGTGAAAGTGTTGTTTACAGTCTCCCGTTTCCTTTGCAACTTGCTCAAGTGGCTCCAAAACATCAAAATATACCAAGAATGAGTCTTCTTGTGCCAAAATTGGTTTCAAATTGCCTCAGTTATGGAAAAAGCAATTTCCCCTACTATTTCTCCACTAAAACTGGAAGTACGCGAGATAACTCACTAAAAGTTGAGCTTTCGCTGCATTTGGCGAGGTCCACCAAGTCCTTTGCCATTCTAACTGCCTAATTAAGTTAAGATAAGTGTGAGTTTAATTATGATTAGTGGACGGTTAAGGCGCAAAGCACGTTTTAAAACTAACTGTAGATTATTATAAACTAATCCAGATTAGTGTCATACATAAGTGTGTTTAACAGTTTTAATGCTCTTGCCCATGAACAATGTAATCCTTCATTTCTGAGCACTTGACCATATGTGAGGGGGTTTTCCCCTTCCAGATCCCTAAACATCCCGTGGATATAATTTAAATTTGTGTGGAAGACTTATGGGTTAAGACCCATGGTGCAGAGTAGATGACAAAGCATTGGAGTTATACACGGGTGGTCGTGGGTTCGACCTCGACCCCCATAGAAACTTTTTTTATGTGATACATTAACCCATATCCAAAGTCTAGACTTTGGATTATAAAGTATGTATGCCTCCACTATATTAATAACTCCTCCATACTAATTGTCCATTACACAAGTTTATAAATCTACCACCCATATGTATATATTTCTGCCGGTATAAAGCTACTCCATATAATATATTTATGCTAATAATAGCCCACCATATGGTTAAGGCTAAAACCTTAGTTCGGAAATAGATGTGCAATATATAATATGCCATGGGGGAGGGCATCTGGCAGCCTTTGGATGCTCCATGTGACCCTTATCCATTGGTTCAAATTCCATAATATAAAATTAATAATCCACCATATATAAAAAGTTCAACCTTAGGATTAGGAGGACAAATTTCAATTTCCCAAGCAACATTACCAAATCTGACTGTGAAACTTGTTACAGTGTCATTGGCTGAAAATTGGAGAATATTCCCTAGATATTTATGAGGTGCTGAATGGAATTCCAAGTCATCAGTCTGTCACTGTTCTACACATTTTTTTTACTTGTTTGATAAAACAGACATCATCCCATAACTTACTCATATGAACTTTGCTTTTGATGAAACAAGTTGCATTGTAATCCTGGCGACGAGATATATCTAGATGTTCTGGATTGGAGCATTTCTGGGCACTTTCAGTTTTGAGCTAAATACTGAGCCTCTGATCATATGCATATGCAGGAACCAATTTTAGAGGAGACCTAGATCTACCTCTTCCGAAAGGTGGACAGTGGTCTAATACAGGTAAAAGCGTTTTTTGAATGTTTTACATTTTAATGTTTTTGTCATGTATTCTGAGATCTAAAATTATGATGTATTCCAGATGTTGGACCGATAAGACCAACCAGTATATATCTTGATAACAAGAGAGGGGCATGCCAGGTCGAAGATGCTCCCTATGAGGAGGGGGCAGATCCATTAGCAAAAATGGAGCATATTTTGGCAGACCTGATGAGAAGCATACCAGAATACACAAACTTTGACGATATCACATTCCCTTATCAGGGGCACACCATGGGCGTCCCAGGTTGACTGCATAATTTACTTTGGTGAGTGATCCATGCAGTCACATTCTATCATGAGCATAATGTAGTTGGATAGTAGCTTTTAGTTTAACTTTGGTTTTTCACTGATGTAGGCTCATAGAGCCATTGTGTCATGGAACGCAATATTTTTGAGATTTTGATGTAACACACTCTCACAGACTCGATATATATATATATATATATATATATACATATATGCAGGTTTCTATGGCTACTAAGTGATCATGTATCATGATGATGTATTGGTTTTTACATCTGACGTATATGTCTATGTAGAACATAATTTTTAATTGTATCTGTTAATGTATTCAAATTGTGTGGAATGTGTTGATATGTAATGTAATCAAAATTCCTTTCCAGTAGTTGAACACGTAAATACATTCGTAAAATCTGGGGATATCTTACTATATAATGACCATTCAACCATAACACAACGAGTTGTGAGTCCAGCTTGAAAACCAAGTCTATGATACCGAGAGCAATTGCATTTGATAATAGTTCGATGATCGCACTATATTTGTAAATATTATTAGTTGTTCATCCTATACAAATACCTTGTAAATTAACTAACTCACCATTAAGGGCAAAGAGTGCCTATGTTACGGAAGATAGTTTCTATGTGCTACGGCTATCACCATCAAAAAAACTGACATAATGATTCTATGACTTTTGCAAACCATGTGGAACACAAGCTAAGCAAAGTAAACATGTTTTTGAAGAAAAAAATCACACCTAGAAATCTAAAAGCACACTAATGAATCACACACTAATGTAAAAAGAACCATTATGGAATCAAGCATAGTATTTTTTTAGATAGAGCTCATTTCGAGGCTCAGGCAATTGATTACCTTCGTAATTGACTAGATCATAGGTACTTATTTCCAATACACGCTGAATAATATAGGGCCCATGCTACATTGGTTTGAATTTACCGACCCCTAACTTGTCATGGGCTTGATCATAAAGAAATACCAAGTCATCTTCAAAGAAAGCGTGAGGAGTGATAGAATTATCATATTGAGTTTAACTCGTTTCTTTTTTGCTTCAATAACTAAAGTAGTGAGATGTATATTGTTCTCTGAGATAATTGGAGTCAATAATTATGCCAGAGCATCTACAATGTTTTGTTTTTCTTTTAAGTTTAGAAATTTTTGGATGACCAATGTATAAAACAATTTGCAGTAACTATGTTTAAACTTTTAGATAGTATTAATGAATAGGACAAATGGTTGTTGCTTTATTCCACACAATAATTTAGATTTTGTAGGTGATTAAGTAGAATATGTAAGAAGATATGATTATTTAATTATTCAAAAATAATATTTGAATGATCATAACTGTGAAAATTTTAAATCAAGGTTTAAAAGTGTAAAAAAACATATTTAACATTATGAAGATTCTGATAATTTATTGATGAGAGGGACTTACATAAACAAATAGCTCAGTAAATCATTCTATGATATAGATAATAACTTTAGGAAGAATCTAAGACAACAAAAAGTCAGTTAATCTTAGCTAGTTATCTTCATAACAATTAAATATATGTAGAAAAAATATGAAATAATAAACAGGAAGAACTTAGAAGGGGACAAGGTTGTATGAAACAAATCCAGAATCCTTATTTTATTATTAATGATCAAAATCTTGTACACTGCTTCTTACAAAAATGCTCATCCAAGGGTGAAACCCTTAATAACTCGGGAATGAAAGTTATCTATACTAGTTCTAGGACTAAGAAAATATCCTAAACTGACTACAAAAATAGTCTTATATGATAGAAAGAAGGAAACTACAGAAATATGTGTCCCTATTTTGAAGGAGACTATTGATGACTTGGTGAAACATTGTTTTTGTGCTGATGACTAGACCAAAAAACGCTGCTATGTTGTTGTGTTGCTAGAATTTAAAATTTACTCAATGGTATCACATAGTTTATCCCATATTTCCTCACTTGTGATTTGTAAATTTACCATTTTCTTGAATACCTCATCCACTTCTGTGTATCTTTTGAAAGTGGGCATGCTGAGGAAAAAATGCTTGATCTCATGTTTGATACTCAAATCAAACTCTAAGGCTTCTAGGAAAGTGCTGGAACAAGGTTCCCTAAGCTGTGTTTTTGATATAATTTTGTAATAGTCAGTCTTGCGTAGGGGTTGTGGGGTGGGTCAAAGCCCCCAATGTTTGTTAATGGGTCAAAGGGTAGACATAGAGTCCACAAACCATGGTTTGCAGACCATAGGATAGAAAAGGCTATGTTGATATAAATAGATGGATAGTTTGAGTCTAAAGGTATAAGTAAGGAAGATTGGTGCTACGAACGAACTGTTGAGATCTGTCTTAGGTTGTTTGATTAAAGACTCATGCTCGCTATGTGCGCAGAGATCCTGAGTCCTGTTGTGTTTGGACCCTATTGGTTGTGTACGCAGGTTGTGTCTTGGGTTGTAATCAGGGTTTTGGATACTAATAAATGCAAAATATATTTGAACTATATTTATGATATCTAGGTCAATCGTGTTTATTACTGAAGTGAATCTGTGTTATTCATTAAGCTGCGAATGTATCTGTGATCTATGAATTAGCTACAATTATAATGTTCTGTGATGGTAATTACTGATGTGCACGTGGATGCGAATGTATTGATGATATCTGTTAATGATGGTAGCTTCGTTATGGTTATTTGTTCATTATATTTTTAAAATCATGATAATAGACTCGTTTTTTGCAAATTTTATAGTTATCTATCTTAATTACCTACTCTCTTTGAGGGTGCAGAAACCTGGTTCCAACACCTTCCCATACTACTTCAGGTGAGACCTTGCAGGCCTGCGAAAGTAGGTCATTGCCAAAAGGGCCAGTAGTATAGGGTTTTTTTGAGAAAAATTAACCTTCGAACCTAGGTCGGGACCCCTCAATCCAACAAATGGTTATGTTTCTGAGACCTAGAGAATTTTTAGAGAGAGATCAGGTAATACCACGAGGCCGTTGGAGACCTGATAAATTGGAGCTCGAAGACTGGTTTGAAATATAGATTTAGGATTTTTTTGTAAAAGAGAATCATAGCACAAAGCTAATAGCAGAAGAGTGGAAGAACAAATATATTCTCACCGAAGTATATGAAATTTTCTTTGTAACATTTTCACACAAACTCCAAGTGTGGTTAGCAAGGCTCGTAGAATTTCAGACGTGTTGGAAAGATGATCAGATTACGCAGTGGACTCCAGAATTGATTCAAAAAGTGTAGAAGACTGACAACACAATCACCTATACCATAGATCATTGGGTGGATAGCGTGCTAGGAGGATTTCTAATGGAATTCACAGTTGATCAGTTCGTATCCTACTTTGAGGCAGAGCAGAGGTTCTTCAAAGGATTCCGAGGTAAGTTCTTGCGAAGATTTTCATTGCTAATTAAATTATTACAGTGCAAAAAGGGCATTCTGTGTAGCCACATGGAATGAATGACCTCTGATCAGAGCAAGAGTACAACACAAAGTGGTAAGTACTATCGAACCAACTGAAAAGGGGATAGATCCATCTACAGCCCATTAAGAGAGACGACTGCACACGACGGAAGTAGTCCTATGGTTACAATGCCTTCGAATCAGCATAAGGGCAAGAATTCCCCCACAGATCTGCCACAAACGGAGGAAGATATTGCCGCACACAGAAGCTTACCACCTTCAAGGACATAGGAGATGAAGATATGGACCGATTTTGGTTTGTAGCAGGATCGATATGGACTACACAGAATGTGGCTAGTGATGTTGTAAAGAGGGTGAAACTATCCCTAGCCTTTGAAGGGAGGGCCTTGGATTGGTTCATGGGGTACGTAGGCCAGAATGTGGATCCATCAACAAATGAAATTAAGGTTTCTTTAAAATAACAGTTTTCGAAGCCTAAGTCCTACACTCAAATAGTGGTTGACTTGAAAGACTTTAAACAGGGACCCACTGAGTCTGTATGGGAAGTTGATCAGTGGCTAAAAAAGGTTATCAGAGATGGGGCATTTCAG
This sequence comes from Pinus albicaulis, assembly GCA_034641835.2. Taxonomy (NCBI): domain Eukaryota; kingdom Viridiplantae; phylum Streptophyta; class Pinopsida; order Pinales; family Pinaceae; genus Pinus; species Pinus albicaulis. Next base: position 231,148,742 of record CM076571.1, on the reverse strand, counting down.
TATGATGACAGACAACACAAGGAATGGTTCATCACCATTCTATTACCTCACCTGTGCAGCCTTATTGGTCAGCAAGCAATTAAGACGCAAGAGAAAGCCTTGGAGATTTCTATGAGGCTAGAAGCTACACTGAGAGACGATGCCTAGTTTGGGGTACAACAGATCCAGGGATAGCTGGAGGCCATGCACCTCAAAATCCAGAATCCCTGGAAAGAGCAAGGAAAAGAGGCTAGCCCAGATGTATGGTGCATAAGATGTAGTGTGTCCAACCACACCAAGGATCACTATCCTCTACTGGCGAACTACATGCAGGTTGGGGGGCCCAGCCCATTGCATCATAAAGAGGTTGCGAGACCAAGAAATCTAATTTTATGGTGTGTTGAATGTTGTGTAGCTTGACTGCACGTTACCAACCACTTCCCCCATCTTGGTGGTTATGTTCCAGAGTTGAAGCAGCAATGGTGTTGATTCTTCTCATCTGTGGGACATGACAAACATAACTATCGGACCTGTGACTTAATGATAGATCGAGGAAGACTAAACAAGGTACAATTTAACCCTTCTTCACCACTATCTCCCTCAGCTTGAGGAGGCTCCCCAACCAGGGGTAGGGGAGGGGGAAGGGTTGGAGGCGAAAGTCGGGGAAAAGGGCAATTTCTATGTTACAACTGTGGAGAAATAGGGCACTTTGCAAGGGACTGTCCGAACCCTGCATGAAAATCTTACCGATATTGCAGACAACTGGATCATGTGATCAAAGATTGCCTATTACTAATAGAAAAAATGCAGGAAAAACAACAGACACCAACGTAGAATGTGCAAAGGGTTAAGGTGGAACAACGAGATGAGGGACCAAGTATTAATGCCATAACACGCAGTGGCATGGCTACTGGAGGAGCTGAGGAAAAATATGTGGTTGAACCCCTTATCTAGAAATCTTCTATCAAATAGGAAAGCTTGGACCTACAGAAGGAGAAAGAAACCTTCATCAAATCTTGCAAATACTTTACCAAGGGTGAGGCATCCACTTCTAATTCTCAAACAAACCTAAGAGTGGGAGATGAAGTTCAACCATTCGTACAGGCATATATGAAGCTGCTACGCAACCAGAAGGTAGTAAAAAAATTTCAAGCATTGATAGACAGCTACTCAGGAAGAACTAATGCTCCCACAGAAGTCAAAGATGTTCACAAATTTTACAAGCATAAGAAACACACTGAGCGGGAAATGTAGCTAACAACACAGATCACCGACTATGAAATGGATCAGGTCATCCTAGATCTAGGTTCTGATGCAAACATCTTACCCAAGTAGACATGGAAAGGATGGGAGGGCCTAAGCTGGAATGGTCTACTATACATCTACAAATGGCTAACCAACAGAATATCATACTGTTGGGGAGACTGTCAAATATTATGGTAGATATCGCAGGGGTTAAGGTACGTACAGATTTTGAAGTAATTCAGATTGTGGAAGATGCACATCCTTATCCTGCACTCCTGGGACTAGATTGGGTGATAGACATGGGAGGAATTATCAACTTGAAGAAAAGAAGCATGGTTTTTGAGAATGAGGGTACGAGAGTGATAGTCCCTCTAGACCCTGCAGAAGGAGAGCAGTATACAGAGCCTGTTTGCGAAGAAGACGACTTGGATCATATTTATAAACTCACTTCTCGGGACGAGGATTGGATTAATCCTACAGCTGATGGTGTGCTTTTCTGGGAAAAAAATAGTGAATTCCTCTCTAACTTCGACGAGGAGATTGAAAATTGGCATAATTGTTTACATGATGTATCTATGCTACGTTGTCTTAGGATCACAAAAAGCTTCCAATGTATCTCCTCTAAGGTAAGAGAGTTACCTTATTTTGATGGGTCTGGTAGTATTAAGGATTTTTTCAGAACATATGAAGCGAAAGTCCCAAAGGAGTGAAGAATGTGGGCGCTTAACCTAGCCATGTGTACATCCCCTGCGTGATCATGGGAAACTCATAAGGGGACGTTCTAGGATTGGGAGGAATGCCACGAGATGATGATTCTACTATTCAAACCCCAGTTCACCTACGCATGGAGAATTTCGTTGGGCAAGGAGACCTGCGCAAGCATGTGACCACATGGATGGAGGCATAGAGTGCAAGGACTATGAACAAATTGGTCCACCTGTTGATTCATGCCTTGTGGCCAATTTTCACTGCATGGTATCTGGATGCAGAGCTACATCAGTGTACCTGCCACTAGGATACCATGAAGAATGATTTTGTGGGGACGTTCGCATTGATAGGAGGAACTGAGGAATTAAACGAGGCCCTGCAGGATATAGATGCCCTAGTATTTGATAAATCATGTCCTCGTGTGGAGTACAGGGCACCAACTTGGGATACGCAGATGTAGGATATTGTTAACTGTCGCAATCTATCAATGGAGGAATGTGATGAAGACCTGCAAAATGTCACTATCCTGGAATCGGAGGGAGAATGCACACTTGTTGGACCCCCATTGTAGACTGTCGATGTGACCAAGCCTCTTAAGTTAAGGGAAGTCAACATTGGAATAGAAGAACAACCAAAGCTAGCTAAAATTGGGGACTAATCGGATGATGATACTATTGGCAAGGTCATAAATCTTCTCACGGAGTACCAGGACCTATTGTTACACCATTTTTTGGTCATCTAACCTTTCATCATTAGATGGACCCAAGTACACCATGTAAGACCAGTTTTACCCCTAGTAAAACTACTTTCACTATGTTAATTAGGAAGCCCCAAAAGGAATAATTAATTAAACCATAATTTAATTATTATTCCCAGTCATGTTTAACCCAAAAACAAAGAAATTAATGAGATAAACCCATAATTATCTTATTATTTTCTAGGAATAATTATTTAAATAATATTCCTTGTTAAATATGACCAAATCAACCACCATTAATTAAATAAATCATTATTTATTTGATTATATCCCAACCACTTCCTTAAAAAGATAAATAAATCATTTATTTATTTATTATTCACTAATCAAGGGATTTGACCCAAGTCAAACACCCTTTCCCTCCAACAAATAATAATAAAATATTCCATAGAGGTGGATCTAGATTTGGTTAACATTATTTTAATCATGCACCAAGATCTAGAATGACCCAATATTTTGTTATAAATAGGAGGGTTTTCCCTTCATTCTTCACCTTTTGTTGCATACTAGATCACTCTGGATCTATACACTCGGTCTCATTTTCTGCCATTGTTGCTCCCATTGAGCTCTACCTTCTACATTGGGTTTTCTACATCTACAAGAGAGAGAAAGCTTAGATCTAAAGTGCTGAGGACTACAAAGAACCCATCCCATTGAGGAGATCCGGATACACCTTCTTGTTTCCTCCCAGGTGCCCTGTAATATAAAAATTCATTCAAAAATCGTGTTCTTGTCTTGTCTGTTGGATGCATGGAGCAAACTCTTTACTTTACTGCTTAATGTCTTTCCATTTATAGATCTGTTTGTTGCAGCACTTTAACTACTAATTGCAGATCCGAAGATGTTTTGCAGCCATTATTGTTGTTAGGGCTATTAGTTATGCGTAGCTAAAGTGGTTCTTTTTCGTACACTTCGACGAAGAATTCATACTAACAAATGGTGACTCCACACGGGTTTTAAATTACGACCGCTGTCGTTTTTCATATTCCTGCATATCCAGTCATCAGCCCCGTGCTTCTTTCAGCCGCGTGTTCCTCCTTCATGTCATTTTTCTGCAGAAACTTTAAATCTTAAATTTTTAACTTCCCAGGTTGGCCTTGTCATGCTGTGGCGACACGTCTCGAGAATCGGGAGACGGCACCCTTTGGGAATTCGAAACAACCGAACGGGGGGTCGCACCTTGGCCCAAAACCTGCACTGACTTTTTCAGCTCCGTTCTCAAGGACACTAACTCGACATCAGCTCGAATCCCGCTGTAAGTTTGTGTATACTTGATTTTTTCTCATAATTTTTCTCGGGGTTCATTGCGCCGCCGTGGTGTGTTCTAAATGCCATCCGTCTCAAATTTCACTTTGGACTCAAGATCTGATCTGTTTTTACTCATCTAAGTGGGAACCCAGCTCCTTAGGGCTTTAGTACCCTCCACTTTTTGTGGAAGAGTTTCAGCTGTTTCAGCCGTCGGTTTCAGAGCTTCAGCCCCCTCTTTTTCCAGATCTGTGACCTCACTTCCAGATCCTTTGAAATCAGCCTCTTTTCCTTTCAAATCACCTCTCGTCGTTTTGTTTGGACCTCTTCTAAAGGCCTCTGCCTTGCCCCCCCCCGGGTTTTTTGCTGATTTCCATTTTTCCAGCCACCTTGCCTCTGTCTCTTGGCTGTGATCTGCACCCCTTGTCTGCAGCTTTATCCTCCAGATCTCTGTCCCCTTTGACCCTAGATCTGTCGAGCTTCCTTTGCGTGTGTTTCCATAGTTTTTCCCTTTCTTTTTAGCATAGTTGTGAGGGACCCACTTTCTTGGGTTTGATAGATGCATATGTAGCTGTTATTTTTCTGTTATTTCAGCATTTTTATTCTGTTCTCTGTAGGTTTATTTTCAGCTACGTGGCACACTTTTTTGCTCTCAACAACGGAAAGGGTTTAAAAATTAAAATTAACGCACACCACACACTGACCTTAAGAGAAGAAGCGCCGGTTTACCATCGCCCGGCAAAGACTCTAAAATCAATCGTCGATCGCACCTTTTCCGGGTTTCTCACCCACTCCTGATCCTGCTTCCTTTCTCGCTTCTCGGCTTGGGCTTCTTCTTCCCCGTCATCATCAAGGCTCACGCTGCACCTTTTCCCCGAGCTCTGGCCTTCACCCTCCGTCCCCGAAGCCGATCGACCTCGCTCCGTCCCACCATTGTCGAGCCAGTCCCTTCGCCCATTCTTTGGCTCTTTCTTCTCGTCTCCCTCCGTCACCCACTTCCATGTCTCCGGTCCAGCCCAACACTACCGGGAATCCCGCCCTAACGCGGACTACCACTAAGCAGTAACCACCGTCGTGAACTACCCCGCTCACCCGTACTCCCCTTTCTCGCGGTGCCCCGCCCCGATCCGGGACCGTCGGGAGGAACGACCCTATACATCATGACGCTAGTTGGCCCGCTATGCCGACAAAGCTCCCTTCCGACATCCCAAAGTTTGAAGGTCGTACTGGAGAAGATCCTTCAAATCATGTTCGATCTTTCCACATGTGGTGTTCATCTACCTCCATTATCGATGACTCTGTTCGTCTTAGACTGTTCCAACGCACGCTTACAGGCGAAGCTTCTAAGTGGTATATTGACCAGCCCACTTCCTCCCATACCACCTTTGCAACTCTTGCCCGAGCTTTTTTATCTTACTTCCAGCTTCCCCTTCGTTATGACACTGGTATCGAACTCTTGACTTCCTTCAAGCAAACCTCTTCGACCCGCGTTTCTACCCATGTCCAGGACTGGCGAAGACGACGGAGCTTATGCCAATCTCCTCCCTTCGAAGACCGTGTCTACATGGACTGGTTCCTTAGATCTCTTTTGTCCCCTATCGGGAAAGATGTCGCATCCCATTTTCCTCAAACCGAAGAAGATGCCCTCCAAATGGCGTTAAAGTATGACCTGATCTACGCTCAGACAGGTTATGATCCTACTGTCCTAGCTGATCTTCCCACACCCAATGCTGCCCATACACCGGGGGCACCTCATGCCGCCAACAGTATCATTAGACCCATCTCTCATCCATCCGCTCAACCTCACATGAGCTATGGTTTTCCTGGGGGAGGGGGCACCACTTCCTGCACCTCTCCCCCTCCCGGTAGCATGCATCCAGGATACGGCATGCCTCATCCTTTTGCCCAACCTCCTCATTACCTCAATGTTGCCCAACCTAACCATTACCCTTATCCACAGCCTAGCGCGCCAACTCCTCCAGCATATGCCCTTTCGCCTCCCTTGCCTTCTCAACCCCTGCAACAGCGCTCCCCGCCCCCTCAAGCGCAGGTGGATGCACAGCAGGGCTTCATGACTACCCAACCACCTGACGGACAGGTGGTCACTCCACCTTCCCCTTCTAGTTCCTCCAATTACCAGATCCTCATGATGAACTCCGATCCGCCTCTCACCGTCGACCTTAACCTTCAAACTCGGTCTCGCCAGTACCCCAAGCCTCCTGCTCAGTCTGCTCCCGAGCCCCCCTCTTCAGGTTCTGCAGAGCCTCTTTCGACATCCAATGACCCCTTACACATCCCTCCACCCAAAGTTGAGGTTCATCCAAAGATTCCAAAGGGACCATTACGCCGAAATGCTGCTTCCGGTCGAGCCGCTCAGTCGTATAGCATAGTAGATGATTTGGCGCAGTCCCCTGCTGCCATTTCCACACTGGAACTCCTCTAGTCATGCCCTTCCCAAAAGAAGGCTCTACTATCTGCCGTGGGCGCTGTAGATCCTGCTGACGACCAGATGATTGTTTTCGACGCCACTCAATCGGACCACCCTCCCCTCCCTCCTTCCGTCGCCTTCCAAATCTCAGTCAAAATACGAAACGCCATCATTTCCCGGTGTATCATTGACGAGGGGGCATCCACCTGCGTGATGTCCGCTTCGGTTTGGAAGCAACTCGGATCCCCTGAGCTGGCCCCTTCCACGATCACCCTTCGAGCGTGGGACGGTCATGCCTCCCAGCCCATTGGCTTGTTTCGTAATTGCCCTATCACCCTCGCCGGTAAGACTGTTTGCGTTGACGTCGAAGTCATTGATGCCCCTCTAGACTACAACATTCTATTGGGGCGAAGCTACACCTATGCCATGTCTGCTGTCCCATCCGCGGTTTTCCGCAAGATGTCTTTCCCACATAATGGGAAGATAGTCACCATCGACCAGCTATCTTATCATGAGCCGCCGTCTCAAACCTCCTCCGAGACGACCATCTCTTTTGTAGCCAATAAGCAAACCGTCGATTCTTTGACCAGTGTCTCCCCCGGCGTCTATAAAGATTCCACCCTGCTTGGTACTTTTCCTCATCTTCCCCCCCCTCCTGTTACTGATCCCAGCTTGTTGAATGTTTGCATGATGCAATCGTCTCAGGCCACCCGTAAGCGGCCTGCCTCGGCTAGTCCGCAACCTCCCCCCCGCCCTCCGCAACCCACTCCTAGCCATTCATCTCAGCCAGCCAGACCTCCTCCTTCTGCCCCCCCCCCCTACAGCTGGTATCCCCGAACCTCTTTATCCCCCCGGCTCGGTTCCCCCTGGCCTTGCCCATCTCGGAGCTGTACCTCCTGGTCATTACCCTGCTGGACAGATCCCCTTCTTGGCTCCCCCTCCTGGAGTATCTTCTGTCCCCGTCATGGCCACCCTCTCTCTCCCTAACTTGACCTTAGGCATTCCGGTCTGGTACCTTGACCCCCCAGCCACCACCCCCCCTGGTCACCCCAAACCTTATATGGCTTTGACACCGGTTCAACCGATCCCCCTCGCTTCCTCCATAGCCACTGTGCCCCCGACACCTCCACAGGACCCTTCTCCTGTTGGGTTGGCTCCCGGGAAAAAAGGCAAAGCCCGCAAGGGGGCAACCAAAGACCAAACCACCACGACCAACCCGGCTCCTCCCCCACGACCACCAACGCCCGCCATTCGATGCGCTTTGTGTGATGTCGTCGGTCATGCCACTCACATGTGTCCTAAATTGCCCCACCTCAAGCTTCTGGTCAACGCGACATTCCCCGACTCTGACCTCCCATAAGTCCATGTCACTATTCCCGACTCCCTCCCAAAACTCAAACACTTGCGCACAAACCACCCTTGTGCCTTGTGCGGTTTTCACGGCCATTACACCCACCTCTGTCCCCGCCTTGACGAGTACCGTTCCTCCTTGGACTTGTACTGCCAATTCAAGGCCGCTTCGATCGGACCAGAGGACATTCACATTCCGCCTCCTGCTTTTCAGCCAACGGAGCCCTCAGTCACCATTTTGTACCTGTCATCATCCATGAGATCATTGGGGAACGTTCCATCTGAATCCTCCCCTGTTGTTTCGCTTGACTTTCCTTCAGCGGTCATCTTGGGCTCAACATCGGTAGATCCGTTATCTACTTCCTCTTCGGTCACCCATTGTGACGATGCGCATGTGAACCTCTCTTCTCATGATGATGATTCAGGCCACTTCACCATGTCAGGTGGTTCTTCTTCCACCAGTCACCCCATTTTCTATCATGATGACGACATTATGGAAGAAATTCCCACCCCTGACTTTATCTATTCCCCCTTACATCGAACCCATGCGTTGACACCACATCCACCTTGTGGCTATTACATCAAAACCCAATGTTTGGGTAAGGGGGCACCCACATTTGAGAGACCACGAGACGCCATTCTCCACCACTCTCCTAGTGTATCTGGTCGTGTTGACTCTAGACCCAGTATTCTTCCACATTTAGAAGAACCTCTAGAGTCCCATAGCACTTCAGATCACTCTCGGGACAATACCCCTTATCGTTCCCTCATCTTACATCAGCAACCCAGTCTTTTAGACATTATTGTTGACCAAACTATAGCTTTTCTACAAGAGCATCAGTTCATTATCTCCAAATCCCCCTTTTGGGATAGTGACACCAGGTATGCCAATTCGGAAACTTAAAGTCCATTTGATCCCTATATGCAGTACCAAAAGAGATTGGTAATCCTCCATTTCCTTTCTCAAACTGCATAACCATAACCAGAACAAATGGCACACCACATCATTAAAATGTGTTTAGATTCCCATTTTTCTAGATACATTTTGGCATGACCACACCATGCTTGGGGGCACCTCTGCCCCCCAACCATACCTCTTAGAGGATTTCGAAAGCCACCCCCTTCCTAACCCTCGCAATGCACTCTATCTTAAGAAATATTACCCTTAGCATTTCCCCTTTGAACTGCATGTTTTATTTTCTTTTAGATAGCCAGCATCTGTTTTTTCATTTTTCCTACTTCACCAAAATCCAACTCCCAGCCATAAAACAGCACCAAACCCCCCTCATCTCCCAGGTCGCAGTTCTCTGCCATTTTCTGGACCAGGATGCACTTGTTGCCCTAATACCTGTGTCCTGGGTCGTACTTTTTGCCCCAAAAAGTACGACCCGGCCATAGAGATGAAGGAGGGGCTGTTTCTGGGGGTTTTTGGCCCTAAACTGCAAATGTAATCCAACAAAATGCAAGAGCAAGGTTAGGCCTCTTACCTCCAACTGACAGATCTCGCTTCCAACGGTCGGTTTGTTCGCTACGTTCGCCACAAGATTTAGGGCCTTCTCTCCTCTCCACATTCACCACAGCAGCAATAGCAAATGAATGATTTTGGAGGGAAAACTGCCTCATTAAAAGAGAACCCATGTTTCTCCTTTCGACTGCTGCGACCACACCGTAGCCCCGTTCGACGAACCGTCAGCACCGCTGGACAGATCTCACCGAGCTCTCAAATGGGTTTTAGTTAGTTTTTGGTGATTTGATACTTCACCCGGACACATTTTTTCCACGAAGGGTCACTTCACCGCTCCTTAAAATCGACTTTCCTCACTTACGACACTTGTACTTGGGGCACCATATCGCTCCCTTACTTGTCCATGTTCGTGTCGATTTTCGTCATGAGTGCCCACCTTGTACTCATGCTTCCATGACCCCCCATTGGGGCCTTTACCGTGTGGCAGCACTATAAAAGTCGCCCTTGTTTAGAGCATCCAAGTCGAGTCATCATTGCATTCATGGAGTCTATCCTGCATCCTTTTACACCCCACTATAGCCCTCCATCCTTCATTTCTTGGTCCCTCTCTTGCGTCACACCTTATGACCTTCAGCCCCACTGTCCCCTGTCCCTTCCGATATTGTGTCAGTCGCTGCCATGTCATTCATGCCCTTTATGCTCTAAACACGGGAATTCGTCCATTCGCCACTCCATCCTTCCCATTTCCACTATCATCATTAGTGTCAGTCTGTCCGTCGCTCTATTGTTCTTCTCTCGTGCCTTAGTTGAGGATCGCTCATTGCCTCACCTACCACGACGCACCCTCCGTCGCACATCAAGACATTTATTCCGGCATGTATTCGCAGGAGTGTGTACTTGGTTGTCCGTGCTCATCTCTGTTCGTGCTCCTGACTGTGTGGATCTCATTCTCCTCGACTCGATCGCTCCAGCTCCTTTCAGCATGATCGAGATGAGTATACTGGACAGTCCAGTGACCCAGCAGCAGCTCTTGATGATTCCCGGGCGTGTGTGAGATGTCTCGGCCCTCATGAGGGGGTGGCCCTGCAGGTAGCCCCCCACATGCCCGGATGACCTCTTCATTGCAGCCTTTGATGCCGCTCCAGATTTTGATGATGTTGGCCTTAGCCACTTGCAGCACCTCTATGATTTGCATGTATCAGTCAGATTTTGTGAGCCCTTCCCCATTTACAGGGGGCATTTGGGTTGTATTTATCTCATGTACTCAGATGATATTGTACTAGTCCTGGCTGTTATCCCAGGCACAGCATGTATGTGAGACTCTTCATCGTATTTTTATCTGGCTCTTGATTATGCCAGTTGTACTCTATGGTTCGGTCCCTTGTTCACTGGACACACTATTCTTTTGTACTTTGTCACGGCGGGCATAGGTATGCCTCCCCCGCCGCCTTCAGCACAGGTACCCTCTCATAAAAAGAGACTTGTTGCACCTGCGAGTCTCGTCTCCTCAGGGTCTAGTCCTCCAACACACTATCTACCTCCCACTTCTCTCTCTGACATCCCCTTTTATCGTCTAGTGATTGTATTCTTACAACGTACTTCGGTCATACGATTTGCTCCTGACACTTGCACGCTGGGGGGCAATCTGTTACACCATTTTTTGGTCATCTAACCTTTCATCATTAGATGGACCCAAGTACACCATGTAAGACCAGTTTTACCCCTAGTAAAACTACTTTCACTATGTTAATTAGGAAGCCCCAAAAGGAATAATTAATTAAACCATAATTTAATTATTATTCCCAGTCATGTTTAACCCAAAAACAAAGAAATTAATGAGATAAACCCATAATTATCTTATTATTTTCTAGGAATAATTATTTAAATAATATTCCTTGTTAAATATGACCAAATCAACCACCATTAATCAAATAAATCATTATTTATTTGATTATATCCCAACCACTTCCTTAAAAGGATAAATAAATCATTTATTTATTTATTCTTCACTAATCAAGGGATTTTGACCCAAGTCAAAGTCCCTTTCCCTCCAACAAACAATAATAAAATATTCCATAGAGGTGGATCTAGATTTGGTTAACATTATTTTAATCATGCACCAAGATCTAGAATGACCCAATATTTTGTTATAAATAGGAGGGTTTTTCCCTTCATTCTTCACCTTTTGTTGCATACTAGATCACTCTGGATCTATACACTCGGTCTCATTTTCTGCCATTGTTGCTCCCATTGAGCTCTACCTTCTACATTGGGTTTTCTACATATACAAGAGAGAGAAAGCTTAGATCTGAAGTGTTGAGGACTACAAAGAACCCATCCCATTGAGGAGATCTGGATACACCTTCTTGTTTCCTCCCAGGTGCCCTGTAATATAAAAATTCATTCAAAAATCGTGTTCTTGTCTTGTCTGTTGGATGCATGGAGCAAACTTTTTACTTTACTGCTTAATATATTTCCATTTATAGATCTGTTTGTTGCAGCACTTTAACTACTAATTGCAGATCTGAAGATGTTTTGCAGCCATTATTTTTGTTAGGGCTATTAGTTATGCGTAGCTAAAGTGGTTCTTTTTCGTACACTTCGACGAAGAATTCATACTAACACCTATTTCCTATGAAATTCTTAGAACTCAAGGGTATTACAGGGGACCTAGGGTTCATGCACATCACTTTAAAACCAGACACATGCCCCATTAAGCAGTGACTGTATCGAATAAACCGCAAGTATAAGTAGAAATTTAGGGAATAAATCGACAAAATGATAGCCACAGGTATCATCGAACTGGTAGAGCAGTCATATTGGGTAAGCCCTATGGTGGTCTAGGGGAAGAATACTAAAGGAGAAATAAGAATCTGTGTTGACGTGCGAAAATTGAATGATGCCTACATCCATGATCCCTTCCCTATGCATTTCTCTGACGAAATTCTCGATAGTGTGGGAGGACAGGAAGCGTACTTGTTCATTGATAGGTTTTCTAGCTACCATCAAATCAGGATCGCACTTAAAGATCGCAGTAAAACTACGTTCACCAATGAATGTGGATCCTTCCAGTACACTGTCATGCCATTGGGCTCAAGAATTCCCCTTCCATCTTTTCGTAGGTGGTGGTCCCAGTATTCAAGGATTTCATCCAAAAATTTTTGGAGGTATATTTTGATGATTAGACAGTATCTGGGTTGGTAAAGAATCACATCTCAAACCTGTGTATGATGTTGGATGCTTGTAGAAAGCACCAAATTTCACTAAATATTAATAACTGCATATTCTGCGTACCTTTCGGGATCTTGTTACGACACATAGTATGTCAGTAAGGATTAATGGTTGACCTTGCCAAGGTAGCAGTTATCATCAACTTAGCAGTCCCTACAACTAAGAAATAGCTGCACTCCATTCTCGGGCATACGGGCTACTATAGGAAGTTCATTCAGGGGTATGCACTAATCACAACACCCATGGAAAAGCTACTAAAGAAGGACTTATCATTCTTTTGGGATGACAAGTGTCAGAAGAGTTTTGAGCTACTCAAGGAAAGGATAGTCTCTGCACCTATCCTCATATTTCCTAATTGGGTAAATGTTTTTCATGTCCATGTAGATTCCTCAGGGATTGCCTTGGGGGTTGTCCTTACGCAACCCAAGGAGGGGGACATTGACCATCAGGTTTCTTTTAATAGTAGAAAAATTTCTAGTGTAAAGCGTAACTATTATAGGTCAATTTGGGCATCATTCCCAATGACCTGGTTAACTGGACATCATCTCCAAGATCAATGATCAAGGGTCTATCATTCCCTATCATTTCAATTGCTATATGCCCTAAGACAAGAAACAAGACAAATCAAGTAAGACTTTCATCAAGAAAAGGTTTTGAAGGTATGAAGCTCATTATATAGCATATGAGAGCTCACCAATGCAGGATCCAAGGGGGCTAAGTGCATTGCATATGCAGGTACACCCATGCAAGGCTGCTCTGCAAAGCACTTCCTGACACTCATGGGTGCATTGATCACATTGGCAGTGAAATTCTCATTCTTCCAGAATCTCCACCTGGTCAGTGCCTTCTAGAAGAGTTAACATGTGTCAAGATTTAGATGCAAGTGTCCATTTGACATATACATGACTGGGAACATGTCTTGACTATTATTGGAAAGTAATTGATTGTAAAACAACCTACAGTTCATCTATAACTTGAGCACAGACTTGAGTGCTTGAGAAGGAAGAATTTGAGCAGAGAAATGCTGGAGGATTTTCAATTGAGAGCTAGATTTGTGTAGCTACTGCTGGATATATTTATACTATGATGAGGCTTGGGGACATTGTTAGAAGGGTCACTTCAAATCAGTCACTTGGTTGTAACCTCTCCTTCTATCATCAATAAATAATACTGCTTGTCTTTCCCTATATCCATCTGTATTGGCTTTAATTTTCCATATTGCAAGATCTTAGTTGATGTATATGGTTTATGCTTTACTGATTTAGCAAACTAACTTGAATAGATATCTATATTATTGCATCTTCCATTGTTTCAGTGTTATTTCTTGTAGGAAGCATTCCAGACAAACCCCTTGAATTTGAAGCTGCAACAGAAGTGACATAAGGAGCCATTTAGAAGTGCTTGGATCACAAGTAACCTTCTAATCCTCTCTGTATATTTGTTCTGAGTTAGGAAAAATAGTCATATAGTCTTTCACCTGTTGTTCTAGACTAGCACCTATCTAGGGAATCATGATTTATCCGTAATTCACAATTCTGGACCAACAAATTGGAGACTCCATTGGGGATCGTTTCTCTTAGTTATAGGTGTTTAAGCCTTTGATTTGATTTTTTTATCCACCCAGTAGTTATTACACACAAAGATTAAACCTTTTAAGAGCTTAATTTTCAAATACAATGAGTTAAACAGTAATATTTTTCTTTCTATATTGCACCCAACGGACACTTAGACTGGACACAGTGCTTTGCAGAGCACTGTCTCCCTTCCTAGCTTGTGTTGCAGAGCAGTGTCTCCCCTTGGAGACTGCATTGGCTCCTAAAAGTACCCAAATTCCCTTGAATTTGACTTTGTAATTTGCTTCAGTTTTGTTTGTTGCTATGTTTTGAAAAGTTTGATCCTCAATTGACCAGTGAATATATATACTTCTTCCTCCTTTGGCTAATAATTTGTTCAATTTTTGTTTAAAATTTTTTTTCTTTATCATTGACATGTTGATTTCAAAGTAATTTTTATGGTCGCATTAAGAACCATTTGCTTTCGAAATAGGAAATTGTCATAAAATCTTCATTTCCTTGATAGGAGAAATTGTTGTTGAAATCCTCCTTTTTCCTTCAAAAGAGAAATTGTGGTTTCTATTCTTCGTTTCTCGAAAGTAAAAGGCATTTGAATTATTAATCTAGTGCACTTAGCTTCTTTTATGCATTTATAACATTAAGAAACTGAAAAGAAAAACTTTCATTTGCATGTAGAATAATCTGTGTTTTGCAAAAGGAACATTAGGAAATCTGCATTTAGTTTGTGCTCATTGATTTGTTTGCTCACAAATTATTTTCTCTCTTCCCTTAGTAGCTATTTTTCTCATTGAAAAAGTTGAAAGTGAAATATTTTTTATCATTTTTAGCTTGCATTTAGGAATTTCATACACATCATTGCAGTGAACCTTTGAAAGTAAATTATTAAGCAAGATCAACATAAAATTAATCTTAATTTACTTAACAATGCTTTGGAACCATAACGATAACATTTAGAAGGTCTAGGCTAGAGATGTGTTCCAGCATTGTAAAATATAGTAGCTATCATTAATTTTTTTGCGATACATTCTAAGTGTGATACCTCACTCCACGTATGTAACTATATCATAGCTCGTCCATGTACTTTCAGGTATATCGGGAAATGTTATAGTACAATAAGTATAAAGGGGTGCTCTCATTGTGTGGTTTCACATTAGACAGTGCTAATATCAACTTGGGCCTCCACGTACCTTAGGGTATATTTGGGAGGACAAATTTTAGGTGTTATCCATCCATAGTGAACCGAGTCGGCCACCTTGAAGTTGTGATACACTGAACACATCATTTGGGGAGATTGCCTGCCTGTACTTCTTGGTTCGCCAGGAGGTATTCCGTAGTTCATAGCTTCTTGGTAAACCCTTTTGCCTAGCGTTACCCTCTTTTTGTTTATTTGTTTTTCGTTAAAATAAATCAGTAATCATGGAAGAAAAAAATCCTATCCCCTATCATTCGCGTAGATTAGATTTAAAACCACCTTTACCACCAGAAGTTACTTCTGGTAGGCAAAGGCAATCACGATCTGCCGAATCAAGTACAATCTATACCTCTGGTGAGACATCATCTTTTCAACTAAAGTTAGCTCAAATTATTTCCACACATCCTGGTTCATCTACTATTGTCGAAACGGAGTCTTCACAACTACCCGTGTTCATGATCCATCCAATCAGTGAGACCATACCTCCTGGACTCGACGTTGTTCAATCACAAATTGATCCAGATCCTTTCTCTTCTTTGCCAGAACATCTAAATCTAGAACTCGAACAACCGGAACTTGTTCCTACCTTGGTCATACCACAAATTTTTGTAGTCACTGAAACTCCTATATCACACAGTCAACCGTCTAAAATATATTTTGGGCCTAGCAATGAAGTTCTTCCTCCTGTTTTAATTGCGATTCAAGAAATACCTCAAGATTATACATCTTTAACTCCAACCCATTTTGGGGGGGACCTTTACGTGTACATGTATTTTCCTCAATTGTTTCCATCTTCTTTTGTTGATCCTGTTCCCACTCAATCTCACGTCGATTTTAAAGGGTAGATATTTGGTCAAGCAACCATGTCTAAACCAACATCTTCAGTTGGGTCTACTATTCCAATTATGTCAGCTCCTACCCTCGCTACTCCGTCGATGTTCACAACTTCACCAGAGTCATATTTGCACGGTGGCCCTTTGGTCCCAACAAGTTACAAATCATTATCTGCCACTTTCTCTGGTGCATCTTCAATACCATGGTCTTTACCAATGTCATCATCTAGTATTTTAACTGGTAGTCCTATTGTTAGTATTGAAAGATTTGATTCACTATATACATCATCAGGGCAATATCAAGTCAATCCTCTTGGGTCAATTCATTTAAGTACCATATCAATTGGACTCCCAGCATTTGGAGAAAATTATTTCCTATCGTATTATTCTCCTCATGCTGGGGGGAAACCTTTGGTCACCCAATATGATAGTACTGCATCACTTTTTGGTCAAACTAATACTGAATTGAATGTTTGTCAATGGCAGCCCACTTTTCCTATCCAACCACAAACGTTTGTACATTCATATCAATCAGTTCAACCTGTTACATCCACTTCATCACCACTTGTTAATACATCACTACCCCTCTTACAGAATCAAAATATTTCACATCAACCTTATCAAGTGGGTCCTTTAACTCAATATCATCAAATGCTGGGTCCACAGACTCAAAATCCTTTGGTTAATTTACAACAACCTGTATCAGGAATCTTTTATTCACAAACTGGTCTACCATTTTATGGGATGTCACAATCACAACATGGTTATACATATCAACTGAATCCAAGTTATGATAATTTGGGTTATAACATTAGTGGACAGACCCCTTGGCAACCTCGGGCACAAATTCCTCAAACTTCATTTCAACAAGTATCATATCTAGGTTTTGGTCAACAGAATCCTCAAGCATTTGCTATGCAAGACAACCCCTATCTGGCTTACTAGCCATAGATTCTGTATGCTGGTGCTCAAAGGCCTATTGCTCAAGAAATTCCATATTACCCTGGCTATGATCAACCTAACCTTAATAGATAGTTTCATTTTGTTGAAACCTTCGAATTACCATATTTAAACTGGTTAGCCAATGATCCTATCAATTACGCTCCTTGGTGGCTAGTCATACCCCATAAATTACCCTCCAGTATTCTTAAATTCAATGGAAACCCTAGAGAAGATCCGTCGACTCATGTTATGACTTATCATTTATGGTGTTCATCAAATTCCCTGAATGATGATTTTGTTCGACTATGTCTTTTCAAGCGTATGCTCACATGTTCGGCTGCTAAATGGTACATTGAATTACCTAGAGCTTCTTTCGACAATTTCACTACTTTAGCTACTATATTTTTGACCCATTTCCAGATACCGATCAGATACAAAACTGGAATGGAACTCTTGACCCACTTCAAACAGACTAATGCTACTCACATCTCTGATCATATTCATGAGTGGCATCGTCGTCAATGAATGGTTAAGATATTTGTTCCTGATTAGCTACTTGCTAAATGGTTCATTAAGTCCCTGTTACCATCTACAACTGAGGATGTGGCTAAGGGTGGCATCATCACGAAAGAGCAAGTTATTTCTCATGCCCAATATTTAGACTTGATTTACACTTAGTCCGGCACGCTCTATTAAAAAATTCCTAATGTGTTGCGATCTAATTTCAATTTTCCTCCTCAAATAAAGGACTCTCATGTCAGAGACGGCTTGATAGGCACTGCAAACACACACCATGCTACTGCATCTAATCTTGATCCCACTTCCGAAATTAATGTCGTGTCATTTGACAAAGGCAAGAGTGACAAGCAACCAGGAAGTAAGAAAAAGGGGAAATCAAAGAAAAAGAAAACTTCTAACCTGCAGGATAGATCATCTTATCAACCATATGGACCATGGAAACCTCATTATCCATGCATAATCTGTAATGAGGAACACTTTGTTAGGGATTTTCCTGACCATGCTGATGTATAAAAAATCATCAAGACTTCCCATGCATTAGCTGTGTTGGCAGACCCATTTCTAAATCTAGACACTAATTTGGTTACTACGGATCCATCTCCTAGTTCCCAAGTGTTAATGTTATCCACCACAAAACCTTCACAAGATATTTTGGTGTCAACGTCGAATAAATATTATGGTAGTCAGGCCACTGATCAACCTACTACCTCGACAACGAATCAATCTACTGAATCAGTACCACTTACTGTTATTCCTGAATTGACAATTAAGCCACCAAAGGGAGTAATTCATAAATCGACATATAATCCTTGAGCAGGAGCTACACAAAATTATAATATAGTTGAAGATTTGGCTCAATCCCCTTCAGCTATGTTTTCTCTTGAGGTATTACAAAATTGTCCCTCCCAGAAGCAGGCTTTATTTTCAGCCATTGGTGGAATTGATTCGACTGATTCTAATCTTGTTGTCTTTAATCATACGACCTATGTACTGCAGCTACCCGCAAAATTGGAATTCTCCATACAAGTAAATGTTCTCAAACACCTTGTTCATCACACTATTATTGATGAGGGAGCATCTACATGCATTATGTCTCTAAACTATTTGAAGTCACTTGGCTCACCGCGATTATCACAATCATCAACGACATCGAAGGCTTTTGATGGAAGAACATATAAACCTTGTGGTATTATTAATAACTTGCATGTTGAACTAGGCAGGAAAACAATGAATATTGATGTCGAGGTTGTTAATGGACCCCTTGACTATAATATTTTACTTCGAAGACCATGGGTATATGTGATGACTACAATTGTTTCTACATACTTTAAAATTATTGCCTTTCCATATAAAGGTACAATCACAATAATTAATCAATTATCCTTCTTTGCCTCTACTTCGCAGGTAACTGGGAGCATTCCGTTTGTTCACTTACCCCAAATATAAATTCAGAACATTGGTTTATGACTCTTAAAGGATTCCACTCTCATGGGAACATTTTAATTACCACCGCCTGCGACATTAGCAGAAATTGCAAGTATAGAGACCTGCTTCATGATCTCTTCCACTCTATCTAACTTAAGGGAAAGTATGGGTGGTTCTGATATTTCTGCGTTGGATTAATTTTTACCACCCAACCATATTGAGTTGGGATAGCAATCAGTCTATTTGGCTTGGGCAGAAAATATGAAATCAGTGTCGCTGAGTGTTTGGGTTGATCGTTCCTTAGGTTTTGGTACTCCATACGATCCATTTTCCTCAATGTTTTTGACAGATGAAAATATTTTGGGAGCTATGATGTCAGAAGGAGAACCATGGGAAGATTATCATCATCATTCCCATCTTCTAGATTATGAAGAAAACCATATTAGTGAACTATATCACCCATCCATCCAAAATTTGTTTTCTAATTCTTTTCCAATTAATGCAATCGATTATGAGAGAAATTTATCAAATATTGAAGAAACCATTCCTATCGATATTTTGACCAAACTTGGAATTGTAGAAAATATTCATGTCGGTGTATCTTGTTCACCATTAGAACATGAATCATATCGCTCTCTATTTCATGAATTTAATGATGTATTCGCTTGGTCTTACGAGGAAATTCCAGGCATAGATACTAGTATAGTTGAACACACTATTAATATGTATCCTGATGTCAAACCAGTGCGTCAACGACTTCATCTTGTTCATCCAAAGAAAGTCGTTGCCATCAAAGGAGAAGTTGAAAAACTTTTGCGCGTTAGTTTCATTTACCTCGTTCTGCTAACTGAGTGGGTTTCCCATATTATTCCTGTTATGAAAAAACAAGGAACCATTAAAGTGTGCATCGATTATCGGGATGTCAATCAGGCTTATCCAAAAGACAACTATCCTACTCCCTTTATCGACCAGATTATTAACGATTGTGCTTGATGCGAAATATTTTCATTCATGGATGGATTTTCCGGCTACAATCAAATTAATATCTGCCTGATGACCAACATAAGGAAACATTCATCTGTCACTAGAGCACATTCACTTATAGGAAACTTACGTTTGGTTTAAAGAACACCGGGGCAAATTTTCAGAGAACAATGGATTATGCTTTCAACGAAATCAAGCACATTGTTCAAAAATATCTAGATGATTTACCAGTGTATTCACGAAATCGGACTGATCACCTAATGCATTTAAGAACCATTTTCTTATGCTGCTAACAGTACAAGATATGCCTCAATCCACATAAATGTGTGTTTTGTGTTGGTTCTGGTCGATTGCTCAAATTCATAGTCTCAAAATAAGAAATTTGAATAGACCCATTGAAGGTTCAGGTCATTCTTGATTTGCTTGCACCATAAAATTTATCACAGATACAGAAGCTTCAAGGAAAGGCTAACTTCCTGATAAGGTTCATTCGAAACTACGCCGAAATGGCTAAAGGATTTACTCGACTATTGAAAAAGGGGGTTCCCTTCCATTGGGACCAAGTTTTGCAAGATTATTTTGATGTTTTCGAGAACCATCTTGTCCAAGCATCATTAATGTATCCTCCTAATTATCAAAATGATTATTTCCTATATATCTTCGCATCTGTAATAACCATTGCTATGGTTTTGGTCCAACTAGAAGATGGAACTGAACATTAGATCTATTATTTGAGTCATAATCTCAATGATACAGACGTTAAGTACTCGTATGTAGAAAATCTTGCCTTGGCAGCTGTTCAAGCTGTCCAAATATTTCGCCATTATATCCTACTCTGAAAAGCAAGAATAGTTTCAGATTGCAACCCCATGACTTATATCTTATCATGTAAATTTCTGGGGGGGAAATATTCAAAACGGATTGTCATTTTGCATGAATTTTCTTTGGAATTCAACAAATCCAAGTCAAAGAAATATTTAGTTTTGGTTGAGCTTCTCTATGACCTTCCCTCTGATAGTACTAAAACTATGTCAAAACCATCTATTCTAGACGAGTCTCCATTTCTGAGCATATCATCTGATCCTTGGTATGGGGATTTCATCATTGATCTCCAAAATTAAAATTTTCGACCTAATACATCTGGCTATGAACAGGGACATATTCCATATGAAGCCAAAGATTATCTGATCGTTGGCAATACAATTTATCGTCGTGGTGTTGATACCATTTTAAGGAGGTACCTCACTGATGAGGAGGCCGAAAAGGTATTAAATGACTGTCATGCTGGGGTTTGTTGCAGACATTTGTCTGGATATGATACCACACAGAAGATACTCTACGCTGGTTACTTTTAGCCTACTATTTTTTGAGATTGTATCCTCGTAGTCAGAAGTTGTCATGCATGCCAGATTTTTTATTATAAGATCCGAAAACTGCCATTGCTAATGAATTATGTTGTCTCTATGGGACCATTTATGAAATGGGGTATTGACCTCATGACCTGTAACCCTCCTTCGTCCAGGTGGCATGATTATATTATTGTCGCAGTCGACTAGTTTACCAAATGGGCCAAAGTGATGCCTACATTCAACAACACAGGACAGACAATTGCATTGTTTTTCTTCAATCATGTTATTGCAAAATTTGGGGTCCCACAAGCTATAATTACAGATCATGGGAAGAATTTTTGCAACCATATGATATCTAAATTGACTTTCAAGTTAGGATTTTTGCATGATAATTCTACTCCTTACTATCCACAATCAAATGGACAAGTTGAGGCTATTAATAAAATTCTTAAACGAATTCTTCAACGAATGATAGGAGTACGTAAAAGGAACTAGCATTTGATCCTGTACTCCACTTTTTGGGTGTATCGAAACTCGGTGAGAAACACAATCGGATGTACTCCTTTTCAGTTGGTGTATGGTCTGGAAGCTGTCTTACCAATCCAATGCGAAATATCATCGTTAAAACTCACGATAGACTTGTTACCTAACACCTCAGAAGAATAAGTGCATCTCCTTAACCTCATCCATCTTGATGAAATGTGTCGTGAAGCCCAATTTGCCAATGAAGCACATAAGATATGTATAAAGGTGAAATACGACAAAAATGTCCAGCCTCGTAGCTACTCAGAGGGTGACTTGGTCCTCCTTTGTGATCAAGAAGCTGATGTAATAGGTACAGGGAAATTCGAGCCATTATGGCATGGCCCCTATATTTCCAAAAGAGTTCTTGCTAAAGGTGCCTATGAGTTAGTGGATTTGATGGGATTCCATTAGCACAACCTAGAAATGGGTTGTATCTTAAGCGTTACTATGCTTAATCATGAGCATAATAATTTTTTGTATTATATTGTTTATATGTTTTTTATTTGCATTCACTATCTTAATTTGTTTTTAGAGTATTCTTGACGTCAGTAATCCACTTTACTTTTCATCACAGATGTTTGAATCTTCGGAACCATTTGTTGGATATGTTGACGGTGCTAGTCATAGTATGTAGAATCTATCCTCTGCAACGTGGGCCATTTTCGCTCTGAACGACGAGTTAGTGAGTTTTCAAGGGGTTTTTATTGGTAGATTGACAAAAAATATCACTGAGTATAGCGCGTTGATCGAACTTCTCTCTGATACCATTTCATTTGGTATTAACCGCATAATCATAAGGTTAGACTCACAACTTGTGGTATTACAACTTACTAGTGTTTAAATTGTTAGAAATCCAACACTTCTTAGATTGTTCCTAAGAGTTCGACTTTTGGAAATACATTTTGATTTTGTTCAATATCAACACATTTCCAAAAATTTGAACACATTGACTGATTCTTAGCTAATAAATTTTTAGACAGACATTTGCAACATAGGTAAAGAAACATTCACATCATTGAATAGGATTGCACGATAAACATAGGAAAAACTTTGAAATCATATAGATAGATAGTTATAGGATTTTAAGAAATTTTTGCCCAACACACATTGGTCATCTGACCTCAAAATGTATGCAAAATTTTATAAGTAAACTAGTGTTGCTCATGGTAACATGCTATAGATCTAGCAATCCTATGGAGTAACCACATCCAATGGTTAGGAACCCCAATAGTGTGTCGTTGTAGTCGCATGGGAAGCTCTTTGATCTAGCAATCCAAAATCCCGAAGGTCAACCCCTCTATGTGCTACTGAAGCTCATCTAGAGTCTCAGCTATATCAAGGTCCTGAAGGACTGCTCTCCCAACAACCCTCTCAGTTGGCGCATCTTCTTCACACTCTGGTTCCTCTACTGGTTGAACACCAATATTTGCATTACATCAAACATTTATTTTAGTCTTGGGAAAACATCAAAATATAAAAACATTGTATAAACCTTAGAAATATCAAAAAACATGGCCAAAAAATTCTTATCCATTGCACCCCATTGAGCACCTTCTGGTAATACTAAATCTGGATCTCCTTGAAATTTGACGTTTGCGTGTGCTTACTCATCGATGGAAACAATCTGTCATCAAAACTAGGCAAAGAATGCAGTAGCGAACACAATGGTCGATTGGCCTGCATGCCGACCCATGAGTTCTACCCATCTCTGCATTCTAGGATCTCTAGGACTAGTTATATCCAGTGTCACATGTTGTGGCTGCATTAGTCGAATCCATTCCAAAGCGAAGGAGATAAGAATTGAACCATAACTGATATTTTTCTTCCTTCCTCCCTTTGCTTTGTTTAGTTGTTCCTTTATCTGAGATAGAATAGCTTCAGACTAGTTGAATACTGTTGGCTCTAAACACTCTAGTGCATATGACATATATGATCTATTCACTACATGTAGTGTAACGGTGCAAGCGATTTTAGTGATCGTGAAAAGGATAGTTCTCAAAGGAAAATCCCTGACATCTTAGATGTTTATTTTTCCATCTTGTTAGGGTCCCGTGATTTGGCTGATTGGCAAGCCAAATGACAGTGTAACATCAAACCAGTCTTTGGAGCCCAAGGACCTAGCCTTCCTGGACTCAGAGAGGGCTCTCTCTATTTGTGTAAGGGATATCCGTGTGTTTACTTATTGTGTTCTGATTTTAGGCTAGTTATGAAGTAAGTTTTTTGGTTTTCGTTTTTTAAGTTGTGAGGGATGAAACTGATCAAAGATATAAGATAGGTAAAAAGATGTCAGATCAACTGGGCTATGGGGTCGAAAAGGTCAAGAAAGCTATTAGACGGTGATACAAGGCTGTTGAAGGGCCAATTTGATTCAAGGTAGAAAGGATCTTTGGGAAAAATGGAGTAAATGGACATTAATTTTGTGAACAACAAAGGATTTCAAGCATAACTAGTTTAATAGTAGACATAAACATGGTAGGGAAAACCATTAATCATGCAAAATGTAACTATAAGCTAATCAATACATAGAAATAAACATTCAAGCCATGCATAGAGACATGTAACTCTTTAACTTTGGGAAATGGCTATCAGACTTTCAGGGAAAACACTTAGGACAGACAAAAAACTCAAAACACTATGCCGGAATGCCTAAACACAGTACTTCAAGTTATTGGGCACTCTGAAAACAAGATTTCATAGTCTTAGACAAAGGGAAAGATCGGAACAAGACCTCCTTGGTTAAACAAAAAAAAAATAATCTAGTCCACTAAAAAAAAAGATAGAAATCTCAACATGGAGCTAAGAGCTATAACTAACATAGGTAAGTAGGGCATGATCAAAATCATACTTTGTATAAAACCATGAATGAAATAAGCAACAATATCCTTAAGTTATTAAAGAGCAATCAAGAATTATTTAATGTGACTAAGGAAGAAGAAAACATGGAAGCTATGCAGAAACAAAAAATTTGAGGTGCCTCCAAGGGTATGTTTCAAATTTGTTCTCTACTGATCTATAGCAAGTAAGAAACATGTATTCATGAATGAAAACTAGAAGACAAAAGAAAGAAAGAGACACTATACCATTCTACAAAGTCATGGAATCCAACAACAATCCTTCTTCGTTCATCCAAGACCATCCAAGAGGCAATCCAAAAGCATGAGACAAGTATTTCTTCCAAAGCTTATATGACCATATATTGCTTCTATCATCAAGTTCAGCCTTGTTTACAATGAAATCCTTTGGAATATATAGGCTCAAGTGAGGAAAACCTCATGGTTCAACTTGCATCCTCATTGGCCTATTCAAAATATCTAGATTTGTCCTTGAGGCTTTGCAAAGCCCAAGGCACAAAAATATCTCATAAAATATCTAAAAAATGATAAAAAAGGGAAAATAATTGACTTTTCCTCACTTCTCATGTGTAAAAATAGCTAAACGCACATGAGGAAATATCAATTTTTAAAGGTTCAAAAATTACAAAAATATTCAAAATTTACATCAGCAAAAGGTCCCCTGACTTGTCAACAACATTTGGCAGCCTTCCCGATGTCGAAATGAGGCTCATGATATCTCGTTGGAAATATATGAGTATTTAATTTCCGGAACAACTGAAATTTTCCCAATTCGATGCCTAGAAGTCCTCCAAAACTGCACCTGTGTGTAAAAAACCAGAAAATTACAGTCTGCTAATAGACCGGGCAGAGTGTGCAAAAACGAGCATTTTTCGCCATTTCAGGGGAGCAAATGATCTCCAAATGTTCTGAAAATCACTGAGTGTGTGCTCCTGAAATTATGGCATCCAATGATACCATTCTCCTCCTTTGACGAATCCCAAAAATGAAATGGCAAATTTTATGAGTTTTGACCAAAAACTCAAAAATGCCAAAAAACCAAAGTATGTCAAAATTTACCCAAAATCAGTGTGTATGACCCTCAAGGGTCCCTAGCAATATTTTCTGAAGCAGAGGCCAAAATATGAAGTCCTGATATGTCTTTCTTCACTTTCTGTGCCGGGCACTTCTCTTTAGCCTCTTTCAGCTTTTCTTGGGCAGCCTTTAACTTGCGACGGGAAAATTGATTCAACCTCTTGTAATGATCCATCATTCTCCTTTGCAGATCTAAATCCCTGTTTTCCATTTCCAAATTTTTCTCCAAATGGTCATTGACTCTTTCAATCCATGCCTCCTTATTGTTTTCTAGCTCTTGCTCAAACAATGCTGCGAGAGGAGTGGATTGGAGAAGGGCTTGATCCTCTTCCTTTTGCCTTTCAAGGGCCCTTTTAAGCCCTATGGTTCTAGGCCTCTTTTGCCTAGGCTGGTCTTCTTCTTCAATTTCATCAAAATCGCCTATGAGCTCATCTATCCTTGCTTGGGCTTTAGCAGCTTCTTTCTTGTACTTGATTGCTCGTGTCTCATAAACAGCCATATGGACACTCATTTGCCTATTTTGGATCTCCTAGAAATGATTGAAATTCCTTGCCCGATGAAGGTCATCCTTCAATCCATCAATTTGGCCTTCTCTATGGATTAGGAGGTTTTCTAGAATTCGGGCCTCGTTATCACTATCATCACTTTGGATTGAGATGACATCCAATGCACTCTCATGCTCATGACCTTCTCCTATCTTGCCCTTCCCTTTGCCTTGAAAGGCTATCCTTGCACTTTTCCTCATAGGCAAGTCAATGATAGACTTCTTTGGCAATTTTCCTTTACTACAAAGAGCTCTTGTCACATTTGGAGTGACAACCTCGGGCACCCTCTTTCTTGTTGTTCTGGGCTTGGCCTTTTTAGGAGAGGAAGGCATGATTCCTTTTCCTTTGTCATCTTCTTGCATTTTCTTTTCTTCTTGAAGCTGTTGTGTATCTTGAGGAGGCCGTTGTGCATCATGAGGAGGCTGTTGTGCATCATCTTTAGGCTGCCCCTGCTCCTCAATGTCATGATGCTACTCTGTCTCAATTTCCTATTGCCCTTGTGCTATAGGGTAAACTGCTTGGGTTGTTGGTTTTCAAATTTCCCTCTCAGGGCTTTCAGGTGCCCGAGGCAGACAGTAAGATTAGCTATGCTGTTCACAAAGATGGCATGAGCATGTTCATATTAGCTTGAAATAACTGGAAGGAATACAATAGAGAATTACCTCTTTGATAGTCTTGGAGTCCCTTGGAGAGCGTTGCGCAGCGAAGCAAGATTTCTTCTTCACCGGCTCCAAATCTTGGTCCTGCAATCAGTCAAAGCACCCGCGTAATTTCTAACATAACAAGTATCCTAACAATTAAATCAATACACAATAAACATCTAGATTATACACATCAGAGCCATTCATATCATACTATGTAAATGTTTAAACAATAATGACATTCTTAAGCATTGAATGGACAAAACGAACACAGTTCTATTGATTTTGAAAGAAGGAGGATTACAACCACCGGATGTACCAAGCCCTTCTCAGTCTCCCAATCTCTCTTATCTCTCAAGTGAAGAAGTCCAAGCCAACAAGCTCTCTAGGAACCTCTTTGAATCTTGGCCTTCACAATGTCACACTATTCTCTATTCCACAAGTATACAAGAACCTTGAGCAATCCTTCGACCTCCAATTAAGAGCCTTCAGCTCCTTCTTATAGGAGAGGGAGAAGGCCATTGTTGCCCTTCTCTTTCCACTAGTTTGGAATGGAAAAAAATTAGATGTTTCTTTGATCTCTATGCTTTTGCCTCTTTTGGAGTTCAGTCTTCTATGGCAATGACCAATAATGCACTGGTGCTTCTGCAGTTTCCTTTGTGAACCTGAATCCTTTGTGAGGGAAAGTCAGAGATTCAAATCATTCTCCGCGCTCTTTTCCCAATTCAAACTTAAAACATGGGTAACGCTTCTCTCCAATGTAAACAGAGCATTGCCCTAGCCACTAACGCGGCCAATGCACTGATTGCCTACGTTATAACGCTCTTGTTCTGTTCTATATAGGCGCTACCCTGGCAAAAATAGGTTTAATTTAGGTCTTTGTATCCCTTCCATATTTTTCTTCCCCTCTGAGCTGATGAGGAGGTATTCTGACCTATAACAGATGCCCCCTAAAGTGTGAGGTCAGAGACAAAGACGATGGCCGAAATACTTTACAATTTGTGTAGAGATAGAGAGATTGAAAGACTGAGGAAAACCTGAAACAACAACATATGTCAGAAAATATAGTATTTTCCTAGAGTCAGGCATGTCCCATGCTCAGTAGCTTAAACAACATGATTTCTCTAAAATAGAGATATGAAGAATCTGTCCACCGATAGGCACAATGTGGAAGTGTCTGTCATAACAGGATTAGGCTGAAGAAGCTGTCTCCATAAACAATATCGCAGCTTGGGGGAGGGAACACAACTTTAATGGTGTAGCCTTTTCCCCAAGGTCTTGACACCGGTTCACTTAAACTGCATATTTCTCAACATGTGAATGAAGGAGTTGTCGTCGAACATGTGAGAAATCGTCTGATTACCAGTCAATAATGAAAACTGTTAACAGACGCGAAGGTGGCCACCGATAATGATGATGGTCCCTAAGATGCCCAGTACAATCTAGCGAGTGTGAATAAAAGGATTTGAATTCGAACACTTGTAGAATCATTCGACCAAGAGCCAATGATGAAGACCCTTGACAAACACAATACTACCTGCCACTGATGTCTGCAAGTATCTGGGTACTGATGGGTTTCTGGATCAACTTCCTAGATAAGATGTTGAAGTCGATAGGAAGTGATCTGTTGAAAGGTAGGCACTGAGGCGTCCTACATCAGTCAACACAAAACGGAAATCAACTGATTTTGTTTATGATTTGAGATAAGGAAGAGTAAATGGGAACTTCAGACAACAAATAATTTCTGGCATAATGAGTGGTTTGGTTGATAACAGGAGCAGTAGATAACGAGATCTGCTTGAAAAATAGAAGGCACTCTAGCAGGGTACTAGGCAGCTGAAGCGTGATGAACACCAAAGAGTGTGTTAGGATTTTACCAGTGCATGGACACTGGGAAATAAAGGCTAATACTCATAGATGGTAAGGTTTGGCTAACTGCGAAAGAGTTTTCTGGGAAGTGCCATGTTCAAGAATTTTGCTGGCAAATCGACCTTTTTTGAAATGTAACAAAGGTAGTATCCATTTTGTCCAAATTTTTCCCCGTCTGATTGAGTTTAACGAGTCCAGACGAGTAAACTCGGTGAATTTTTCATGTTTAGAGAGTCTGAAAAATGTCAGGAAAGACAACTCTGTGCCCCATCTGATTAGGTTTAATGAGTCCAGATGAGTAAACTCGGTGAATTTTTCATGTTTAGAGAGTCTGAAAAATGTCATAAAAGACAACTCCATGTCCTGTCTGATTAGGTTTAACGAGTCCAGATGAGTAAACTCGGTGAATTTTTCATTTTTAGAGAGTCTGAAAAATGTCATAAAAGACAACTCCATGTCCTATCTGATTAGGTTTAACGAGTCCAGACGAGTAAACTCGGTGAATTTTTCATGTTTAGAGAGTCTGAAAAATGTCATAAAAGATGACTCCATTGGGGTACCTTTGTCATGTCTTGATAACCGGGCACGGCAAAGGGGTAATAGTAAGCCCGAAACAGTTCATTTTCCGTAAGTTAGTCCATCGAATCCGGAAAAGTGAGAAACCTATGTTCAATGGACGTCTACCTCATTTTGTTATGAGTACGAGGAGACGAAGTAAACTCAATATTCTTTGTGAAATTTTAACGAGTCCAACAAAGAAAAACTCAGTACCTCCATGAAATTTTAACGAGTCACGCGGAGAAAACGCGATTACTTTTTCTGTTTAAAGAGCTTTGAAAAAGAGGAAAAGAATGGCTCCTTGTTCTTTGTCTTGATAGTTTAACGAGCCTGACAAAGGTGACTCGGGATTTTTTCGGTTTTATGAGCGAGAAAAAAATTCCTAAAAATAATACTCAGTACTTCTCCATAGTTTTAACGAGTCTGAAGAAGAAAAATCTAGGTTTTTTGGATTAATGAGCAAGAAAAGACCAAAAAAGAACGCTCGATGCCAACTTTGTATAAGTTTAACGAGTCCAAAGAAGAGAACTCGAGGTTTTTCGGATTAACGAGCAAGAAAAATACCATAAAAAGAATGCTCGACACCAACTTCGTATAAGTTTAATGAGTCCGAAGAAGAGAACTCGAGGTTTTTCGGATTAACGAGCAAGAAAAATACCATAAAAAGAATGCTTGATGCTTCTTTGTGTAAGTTTAACGAGCCCGAAGAAGAAGACTCGAGGTTTTTCGGATTAACGAGCAAGAAAAATACCATAAAAAGAATGCTCGAAATTTCTTGATCTCTTTCTCGTCAATAGAGGGATCTATGTCGGGAATTTTCTTATAAGACCAAGCAAAGGCATTGCGGAATTCTTTAAAAAGAGATGTGAAGGACGCAATTTCCTCAGGATTGTAGTCGGCTCCAATCTGAATATTTTCCACGATACCCATTTTGACCGAGATATCAATGAGCAGTGTCTTGGAAAGATTACCCATGTTCCCCTCTAAATCGATAGTGTGAACGGTCGTATAAGAGGAGGGAACTATCTCAGGTTGGTCGAAAGACGGGATTTCAGTTTTTATCTACTCTGAATCAATCATCGAAGTGCGATGGTGAAACTCTCCCCAAGGTCGTTCTTCTAATGACATGATCTCTCGAATAGCTTCGTCTATAGGCCAGACTTCATTGAGGAGATCCTTAGAGAGAACTGTGATGGGAGGGAGGTTTGTACCTGTGGTCGAAACCATATCAGTGGAGGGTTCAGATGTGATTTGGATGGCTTGATAAGCCAACTCAACCGGCGAAAGCGGCATCTGATCTCCATAGGAATCAATATCTGAAGGTGCCAGGATGATCCATGGGTCGATAGAGCCATATGAAAAGGTGGATATCATTGCAACCGTGTTTGGGATCTGCGGCGGCGGTAAAGGAAAACAACCCAGTAGGGAAGATGCCTTCAGAAGACCGGTACCGATACTGACGTAAGAGTCAGGGACACCTCCTATTAGGGGTACAGTGCTACTTGGTAAAGTGGCATAATCAAGGGTGCAGAAGGATAGCTGATTGACCATGACTATTCTCCCATCCAATGGAAATAGGATGAGTTGGAAGACCGAAGACACGATGGCGGTCATAGCATAAGACCAACTGCGACCGAGTAATAGATTATAGTCGAGATGACGCTCTACGACTTCAACGTCCATGTTTACCATTTTCCCACTCAGAGTGATGGGAAAGCTAGCAAGGTATCCTTTGGGTAGGAAAGTGTGGCCATCGAAAGCTTTGAGGGAATTTGATGGTGGGGTTAGAGTAGGAGAACCTAAATTGAGCCAGCAAGCTTGTGACATAACGCAAGTCGAAGCACCTTCGTCTATGACAATGCGATGGATTGGTCTCCCTTTCGACACAACCTGCACCTGGAATGCGAGTTGATGTGAGAGGCAAGGTTTAGCCTTTTCCATATCAAATATTTCTAGCATGGAATCCTGGGGGCCTATTCCACCAATGGCCAAAAGCAAGGCTTTCCTTTGTGCTGGAAAGGTTTGTAATACTTCAAGAGTAGACATAGCTGACGGTGTCTGCGCCAAATCTTCTATAATATTGTAGTTTTGGGCTGCACGTGCAGAGGTGCTATGAGTCGTGCATCGAAGTGTCCCTTTGGGGGGACGAATTACAGGTTCAACAGTAGGTCGTTCGATATGTAAATCGTTGGGTGGCGGCGGATTGGAACTAGTTCCAGGTTCCTGAGCATCTATGGTAGGATTTCCATAAAGCTTGGTGTGAGTTTGAAGGTCAACACTCTCAATGCCATAAATGGAAGATGGTCCTTCGCCGGAAGGATGCGAACCACCATTGCCCCGTTGATGGGGTTGTGGCAGATTTTCAACCATGTGTTGATGTTGCTGCTGTTGATTGGGAAAAGGATTGTGAAGAACAGCAGGTGTTTGCCCAGAATCCTTGTTAGCAATAAAATCGGTGCATTCCTGCAGCCGACGAAATTTGTATGTCAAGTGGTCCTCCGCACAGATTTTGCAAGGAAATTTCAAGGGTTTGTCCTTTCCTTTGTCATTTCTGGCAGCATTTTTCTGATTAGGGTTATTCTGATTATCCGACTGCTCTTCCGAAGAAGACGTCTTCTTCTTATTCTTCTTATTTTTCCCGCTAGGTTTTTGTGAGGTTTGCACCGAATTTACCTTAGCGGGAGGAAGAGGAGTCGTTTGGTGGGGGGCAGTGGCAGCCGAGGATGGTTGGGAGGTTTGACCCTGAGACTGATTGGTGGCTACACCAGAGATCGCACCAACAAGACCATCGGCATGAGCTCTGGTTTTCTGAGTAGCCGGAGGATTTGGGTTACCAGGGGCATGGGGGAGCAGATTGTAAAGCGTGCCAGATTGTGAATAGATTAAATCCAGGTGTTGGGCACGACGAATACAATGATCTTTTGTCACTACACCAGAAAGGCCAATGTCTTTAGAGATGTGGGGTAAAAGAGACTTGCAAAACCAATTGGCCAAGAGATGGTCCGGTATTGGCGCTTTGACGAGCCTCCTCCTACGTCTCCATTCATGAATATGGTCGGAGATGTGGGTGGCGGTGTCTTGGTGCAATGATGTTCACAATTCTGTTCCGGTTTCCACTCTAATTGGCAGTTGGAAGTTCTTTAAGAACTCTGTCGCTAAAGCGCCAAACTTATTGATGGCGGCGCGTGGTAATTCAATGTACCACTTGGCAGCATTGCCTGTAAGGGTGCGGGGAAACAGTTGAAGTCGGACACTATCATCTACCATGGAATTGGATATGGACCATAAATGGAAGGTAGTGATGTGTGCGGCCGGGTCGTCCCCATGTTTCCTGTCAAACTTCGGGATGTCAGAAGGAATCTTATGCGGTATTGGAGGCCAAAGCGAGTTGTGGTTGATGGGGTCGTTTGTCAGCTTATGGATGTCGGGTATGTCCAAAGCTGCCAAGAATGGCAATTGTGGATTTTCCCCTGAGTGTAACCAAGGCAGTATGGGCTGAATACTTAGACCATAGGGTCCCCCCATCCACGTGTTACCAGAAGGGTAAGTGGGACTTTGATAAAAACCCCCCATAGGTGGAGGAGTTGGAACATACGGTTGCTGTCCATAGGGCATAGTGTATTGTGGGGAAAACGGTTGGTTACCCCCAGCATAAAAGTGCCCTCCCACTCCAGATGGAGGTTGGGGTTGGTTAGTCCAAATGGATGCAATAGAGTTTCCCGGAGGCATACTAGTACTTGCATAATTTGGCAATGGTATAGATCCTACACCTATGTTTGAACCACTTAAGGGGATGGTATTTACGATGGGTTGTCCCATTTGTCCTGAGGATTGCATAGGAAGTGAAATATTCCCTGCTAACTACATGCTGATAACACTACCCCCTAGTATAGTGGCCAGGGGGTTTGAACTCAACAGACGGTTCCAGCCAAAAGGGTTGCTAAAGGGCACCGAAGTAGTCATGCTCGCAGAAGGAGCTACCGTGGGTCCCAACGTGGTCACGGTAGGAGTAGATGCCGAAGGGTTCGGTAAACTACTGACAGTTGTGTTGACCATAGGGTTGGGGGTAGGTATATGTTGACTACTCGGGTTACCCAATAATGGCATAGAACTGACCATCGGCGGGGAGGATGGTGGCGAACCAGGGATTTTTTCCATTGGTATCGACCCTGTGGATGTCGGTGGTGAAATAGATGTTGGTGCGGCCGTAGACATATCTCGACGTGGTGGAATATGGACTATCACAGGCCCTAACGGATCAGTGAGCAGAGGATTGTAATTAGGTACAACCCCTTCAGTGAAAAGGTCCTCTGGAAGTTCCAGCTGATAAGGATCTACGTGATAATCAAGATTAGTCAGAGGAGACTGCTCTTCCGTAGAAGGCTCGAGTTCACCAAGGTTCAGTTCTTCCTCAAGGGTGAGAGGAGGTAGACCTTGCTGTCGTCGAGACAGATGGCGTGGGTCAGGGGACGCCACAGTGACCGGTTTAATTTTAAGAAATTTTATTAAATTGTGATGTATTATAAAGTCTCAAATGATAGTAACCACACACCTAACAAAGAAAAAGGAATCTCTAAAATCAATCAGCAAGCAGCTAGAATAGGGTGCCTTGTCTGAGTACTACCATTCACTGGTGATGAAATCCAGTATCACAATAGTATACAGAGAGGTTTTGTCGAAAGTAGAGTTACGGTCACTCTAGAGCTTCGCCCGAACATCAAACGATAGGTGTAAGCACTCTCGTGAAGACGAGTACCCTCCTAAAGACCGAAGACAGAGTGGGTCCATCTGTTTCAGGTACCAGGACAGCCCATCCCAGTCACCTTGTGTAAGTCCCTAAAAGTATGGCCACTAAGGATACCACAAATCACAGACATCATCAGAGGGGTCCACGGTCAAGGACAGTGTGCTATATGGGCAGAATACCTAGATCCCCAATCTAGTTTCGACATCCCCGAAGGGAACCCCAATATATAACACACCCACAGGATGCATTCAAAGGCGGGCTACCTTCTAGTCCACCCAAGTGTTGTCTCACGCTGAGCTCCGGTAAAGGAACGGTCCCGATAATATGAGTGTAGTAGGATTTCACTCGTTAATGACTCTAGTTTTCAAATTTTGAGATCTTGGGTAGTTTTCTCACTTTCCTAACCCAAGATCCTAGCCTGAACTACTATTTGTGTGAGCTCAAAAAGAGTAATTAGATTGATTTTATTATCGCTTTATTTTTAGTGTACTTTATTGTTAGTCTTGCGGAGGGGGAATGGACGTATGAAGTATAGTGAGACTCTGACTCAAGAAACCATGCAAAAAATGCTCTAAATATTAAATTCAATGAAGAGTGTTTCTACAGGGAGAGGTTTCTTTTTCAATCATCCATGCACCAACATGTAAATAACACAGCTCAACTTTTTAAAGATTCAGACTTCTATCTACCTCTCTCAACAGTCTATGAACTAAAAATTTCAGAATAAACGCAGCTATATGCAGAAAAAAAAAAAAATTCTCTTAAAAAGTAAATGTTTTGCACACTAACTAAACAAGAGAAACAAATAAAAATTCCAGCTTAGCAGACAAGCACAGGGATTCAGTCAGTGAAAGGTACTGATGGCCAAAAAACCCTACAGCTAAAACACAATCATAGCAGTGAACAACAAGGTTTTTTGGCTGAGTAACGCTCTGTCTATGAGAAAATACAGCGTTATAACACACTGTATTTAAGCATAGATCGTGTTATAACACATTGGATAAACTGCATAGGTTGCGTTAACCATGGAAAATCTCTTCAGTTGGCCAGACAGGAACATGATTGAACTCTGCAAGTGTTTGGTATGTCTACTGAGCATCAAAAATGGTCGGAAGGATCTGTGAACAGAGGAGAGAAGAAAGGAAGGAAAAAATAGTCCGGAAACTATGGGGAAACTCCCCATCGGAGTCGCCAATTCTGCTATAGGGTAAACTGCTTGGGTTGTTGGTTTTCGAATATCCCTCTCAGGGCTTTCCGGTGCCCGAGGCAGACAGTAAGATTAGCTATGTTGTTCACAAAGATGGCATGAGCATGTTCATATTAGCTTGAAATAACTGGAAGGAATACAATAGAGAATTACCTCTTTGACAGTCTTGGAGTCCCTTGGAGAGCGCTGCGCAGCGAAGCAAGAGTCCTTCTTCACCGGCTCCAAATCTTGGTCCTACAATCAGTCAAAGCTCCCGCGTAATTTCTAACATAACAAGTATCCTACCAATTAAATCAATACACAATAAACATCTAGATTATGCACATCTGAGCCATTCATATCATACTATGTAAATTTTTAAACAATAATGACAATCTTAAGCATTGAATGGACAAAACGAACACAGTTCTATTGATTTTGAAAGAAGGAGGATTACAACCACCGATTCTACCAAGCCCTCCTCAGTCTCCCAATCTCTCTTATCTCTCAAGTGAAGAAGTCCAAGTCAACAAGCTCTCTAGGAACCTCTTTGACTCTTGGCCATCACAATGTCACACTATTCTCTATTCCACAAGTATACAAGAACCTTGAGCAATCCTTCGACCTCCAATTAAGAGCCTTCAACTCCTTCTTATAGGAGAGGGAGAAGGCCATTGTTGCCCTTCTCTTTCCACTAGTTTGGAATGGAAAAAACTTAGATGTTTCTTTGATCTCTATGATTTTTCTTCTTTTGGAGTTCAGTCTTCTAGGGAAATGACCAATAATGCATTGGTGCTTCTGTAGTTTCCTTTGTGAACTGACTCCTTTGTGAGGGAAAGTCGGAGATTCAAATCATTCTCCGCACTCTTTTCCCAATTCAAACTTAAAACACGGGTAACGTTTCTCTCCAATGTAAACAGAGCGTTGCCCTAGCCACTAACGCGGCCAATGCACTGATTTCCTATGTTATAACGCTCTTGTTCTGTTCTATATAGGCGTTACCCTGGCAGAAATAGGTTTAATTTAGGTCTTTGTATCCCTTCCATATTTGTCTTCCCCTATGAGCTGATGAGGAGGTATTTTGACCTGTAACACCTTGATCATCAATGTCATGCTGCTCAAACTACTACACTTAATCATCAATATCATGCTGCTGCTCTGTTTCAATTTCCTTCTCATTTTGTTATTCAAGCTGCTGCTCAAACTACTACCTTGTTTCAATTTCCTGCTCATTTTGTTGTTCAAGCTGCTGCTCAAACTGCTGCCATTTCTCTTGTTCCTGCTGTTCATCACCACTGAGTTGCTACTATTCAGCACTCTCTTCCTCTTGCTCCTGCTGCTGCTCACCTTTACCACTGTCATGCTGCTACCCTCCATCATTATCTTCTTGTTGTTCCTCATCTTTTTCTTCATGCTCATGTCCTTCCTCCTCTTGTTGGCCATTTCCCTCTCCTTCTCCACGCTCTTTTTCCTGTTCAGTAGTGAATTTGAGCTTTCTAGGAGTAGGTCTGCTAGAGGAAGGCAAGGGGCGATGAGTAGGCGATGTAGGAGATGTATGGACTGGAGGGACAGTGGAGAAATCCGGGTGATTGATGAAAACATCCCAAGAAACCTCTCTCTTCTCAAGTTGGTGAAGGATGATAATTTTGATGAGAGAGTGATGAAATAGAGAGGCTATCTGCTGTGATGGAGGCTTCTTCTAGACAGAGGAGGCCATTTTCTCAATGATTTTGCACAAGAAGAAAGGGAGATTGAGCTGCTTGTTTCTTGTGAAATGCATCAACAGTCGGATGTGGTATGCATAAACTCAGGAGAATCTCCCTTCACAAGTGAAATACTTCATTATAATCTTCATAAGGGGAGCATAGCTTGCTAGAAGATAAGAGAAAGGGAAAATATCAGGGCATGCTTCACTGTGTTTAGGCTTGAGGAAGGGTTTGTAGTCATCCAAGTCCAAATAGCATTGTTTGAACCATTTGTCGCCAATGTATGGAATTTTAGTAGCCTTGGATATGGATCTCAGGGAGAACTTGAAATCAAGGCCTTACAATTGAAAATGTTTGTCTTTGAACCTCAGGGCACACAAATGTGCTAAAGGAGAGAAGCTTTTGACTTCTTATACCTTCTAGCAAAAATCCGAGCACCCCACCTCATGAAAATTGAATAAGATAGATGGGTGTGCATTGAACTCTTTGGTAGAAATTGGCTCATACCTCTTGTGCAACCCACTTCTGCTATCTTGCCTGGGAGGCATCTTGGTCCAGATGTGCTCTTGAAACACCAAACTGCCTCAAAGTTTTTGAAATGTGCTTTTAAACCAAAACTCAGTTTCATTCTGTCAACTCACTCTAAGATCAGGCAACAATGGTTTCAAATATAGTGTGAGACGCCCTCTTTTGATATAAGACCCCTGTTCCTTCAGAATGTTTCCTTTCCTAGCCTTGGTATATCAATCAACCAATATTCATAATGAATACACAGTCAAAGAAGAAAAATACAGTCGAGGTGACTTTCCTATGTAAGGGTACCCAACTTTGATGTTTTGAGGCAATAGAACAGTCTTGTATTTTTAGAGGAAGGAAAAACAAAATCCTTTTAGTTAAAAAACATTGCTCTCTTCTTGGTATGCAACTCAACCAATCAATTCAACACCATAAACACAGTCAACTAGAGTGTATACACACAGTCATAATTCACTGTTCATAGGACAAGGTGGCAGAGTCTTGAAATGTTTTTGAGGTGGTAACAAAAGTCTGTAGGATTTTAAACAATCAAGACTCTTCTTCAACCAAAACACTGCTCCCTTTTAGTATGCATTTCAACAAATATATTCAACAATATTTCACAGTCAAAAAAAGTGTATATACAGTCAACGATCACTACTTATAGGACAGGGTGATAGAGCTTCAAATGTTTTTGATGTGGCAGCAAAGGTATTGTAGCAGTCAAATACCACCAAACTCCTTTTCAAACAAAATATTTCCCTCTCTATACTCTACTGCTTCCAAAAACCCTTTTTACTAATTTGAACTCGAGAGGGGTAGGACAAAAATACCTCAGAATTCGCTTGCGACCTTAGCTTGAGAATTGAAGATGCTTTGGAATCAATTTGGAGACGTGTTAAGGGCTAATCATATGCGCGACGCGTTTAAAAGAAAGAATGTCGCGCAAAATAGGTTGTCGGGTTGATTGTCAGGCTGACAGGACCAACACCTACAGGCGTGCCGTGTGCACCTACAGGCGCGCCGCGCAGTCTTGTATCACAATGCAAAAATCACGTCTGAACGTGCTTTGCGCATCTACAGGCATGTTGCGCAGTTACTGAGCCAAAAAAACTATATGAATTTTTCCAAACACTTCTTTTTGGTCTCGAGGGTAACAAGAGGAGCTTTGTTCACGTTTGGGGAACTTGCAAAATGGATCAACAACAGTCCTTAACCTTTTTAAAGCAGAAAAATCTGAGCCCTTTATCATTCACTTGGTGGAGGGTTTGAAAACCTTTTGACAAGTTTTAAACGACCCCTTGCACCGATTTTTTGATAAAAGGTGAAGTTTGATTTTTTGAAAAGATAGCATAATGAGAAATGTGTTTTAGGTGAAAAGGCCTTGTTGTGCTTTATTTAAAGGTGAAACTCTGCAACTGTTGACTCTTGAATACCCTTTTCAGAATGTAACATTAGCCCAATAATGCACCTATGAGTTATGAAGCACCTTTGCCATTTTGCAAGGAAGTGGATTTTATTTTTTGAAACTTAAACAAATGTGTCTACTCTGGATGCTTTAAAAGGTGACAAGGCCCTACTGTGAAAATGGCTTAACTGCCAGGTGTCCTTTAAACTCATTTTCTGACTGTGGGTGAAAAATGCAGTTGCATTTTCTCAGGCCCTTCCATCTTAGTCTATTTTAAAAGGAGATATCTTTAACACTTCTCTCTTACTCAAATTGCATTGATATGGTACTATTGACCTTTTTATAATGAACATGCCTATATCTGTTTTGAAATCCTCTCCAGAATCTGAAAGTATGTCAAAGTCCTTTTTGCATATTATGAACAACTGTGTTCAGTTGTATTCCCTCTTGGGGAAATAAGCTCATATTTTCTTTGTCAACTTATGATAGTAATCTGAAGGACATCCTCTCATGAGTAGGGGAATCAATGTCCCTTGAAACATATTCATTACTATGTCCTTTTTCAGTGTAATGACACATCTCATCAACCATTCTTCAATCTTGTTTTGTTTGAGCTGCAGACTGTCTTTTGAAAGAGACCTTGTTAAGAGACAAGTTTTGACCCATTTGATTGCAGTGGTACCCCTACTTTCATTCTTGGTCTCTTACCTTGTTTCTCTGTTTCAACTATTCCTTATTGTTCTTACCACTCATTCTTTGATCAATCAAACCTTGAAATCAGTAAATGTCCTGGCCCTTTGCTTATGAATGAAGGAGGCTCTTCACTTGGCAAAGTGTCTGATGTTTTGTCAACCTTCTGTCTCAGCCATATGAAGGCTGCCTGATGAACATATTGACAAGGGTTTCTCTCACACATGATGGTAGGAAAACAACTTTGAAAAACACTACTGATTTTACCTTTGCTTTCAATCATCACTTTTCTTCAGAAAACCCTAGTCACTGTCTCATTGTTTATAAAAAACAAATTTGTGTCACAGTCAGTTGCAACTCTTAAAACCTAACCTTGTCCATTTGCCCTCTGCTTATAGATGAAGGAGGCATTTTCAAACCCTCTTCTTATAAATGAAGGAGGTTCTTAGGCCTTCAAACCCTGTGCTTATAGATGAAGGAGGTTCTTAGGCCTTCAAACCCTCTACTTATAGATGAAGGAGGTTCTTAGCCATTTCATATCAGCAGCCTCTTGACAGTGTTGTTTTTCTTTTACTGTCCTTTCAGGCCTTGAATGAGGTTGCAAGAGCTTGATGAAAACTCTTTATCCTGTGCTACATCTCAAGCTCAAGATCACATTGAGAAGGAGCTGTCTTCTCATGTGGAGCCAGAAATTGTCATCTGAGATGCTGTTATGTTTCTGTCCTTGTAGGATCCTTAAAACACTGTAAAACACCTAAAATCAGCTTTGAGATTATGGTCTATGTATTGCTGAGACTTAAGGGTGCATTAGTGGCGCGACCTAGGGCTTTGACCAACTTTATTAGCAGAGTGGGAGGTCTGTTATGACTGGTCTATAGTAGATGGAGGTTTTTTGGCTCCTGGATAGTTTGCCAAGGGTGAAATGCCTTAAAGCGCCACTTCCTAACTTAGGGGAGACTGTTTGAATAGATTTGGATTGTTTTTCCAGGGCTGGTGGGAAGACTAGTGTGGCTGAGCCTAGGTAGGATTTGATAATGAGGTTTCATCTCGTCATGGGCGGACTGAAAAGTAGGAGAGCAAAAAAGTTTTATAGGTGTTTTCCCAGCTGGAAAATTTGACAAGTTTTTAGACTGGCTATTGGAAAACTTGGCTGTTACAACTAGTCATCATCAACAAGTAAAAAATACTGATGACTAACAAATCTTTGATAGGTTCTACCCCTGGATAACAGTACTGCAGAATATAATCCCTCATTGTTTCACCTCCAATGGTAGACCCTGAGAGTGAAATGGGAAAACCTCTCCTCGAAAAACCTGTGAGAAAATACACATCCTCAATTGTTATGGGAACCACTTTGTTCTTAAGGTGAAATGCCTCTATCGCCGGATCCCATGCTTGAACTAATAACTCCAAGAGTTATATTTGTTGCCTCATTCTCAACAATTTGAAGTACTTAAATAGTCCATAATCTCTTAGGGCTCTTATAGTACCCGAATCATTCAAGGCAATCATATATTTTTCTTCATGCTCTCTTTCCCTCCATGTAATTGTCATTATAATCCAATGGAAACCTGAAATACAACCATAAGATCCATTAGATTCCATTCATTGAAAAAAAATAGGCAAATTTTGGGCACAACATGAAAATAAA
Source organism: Pinus albicaulis (assembly GCA_034641835.2). Classification (NCBI taxonomy): domain Eukaryota; kingdom Viridiplantae; phylum Streptophyta; class Pinopsida; order Pinales; family Pinaceae; genus Pinus; species Pinus albicaulis. The sequence continues at coordinate 231,107,548 of CM076571.1, read as the reverse complement.
AAACTTGAACTGCGCCCAACGCACTCCCTGGGTTGAGACATTGAATTGCACATACAAGTACCCTTCACTGTACCTGCTATGCAATGCATGTTTCAATATTCAGGGGTGTGTTTCCCTCGTTTTAGGCAGAATTTACCCTAGGGGCCTTAAAACCCTCAAAATTTGCAGAGATTGGAGATGAAATGAATACCAAGGGAAAGAGGAGGTTCATGGTACTAACGTGGATCAAACGGCGACCAAAACCATCCACATAAATGATTGCAACCAATGACTGAGGTTAGGGGGGAAAATTAGGTTTAGAGCTCGAAAATGTAAATGTTAACTATGGAATGGTAAAAATAAATATATTGAAACTACTTTTAATAGTCATTTAATTGTTTACAAGTTAAATTTATTGCTATGACTATGGTTTTATTATGTTTTTATCATGAAACAGGTATTTTTAATCCATTTGATGTTGTTCTGAATAGGAAATACAACTGACGAACAGATTAATCATGCATATTTATTCAAAGAATGACTTGACCACAAAGCATAATTTTTCTCCTTATTTTTCGAGCTTTGTTAAAAACAAAAAAGGATTTGAAGCACACTTTAATCTATTTTTCAAGCTTCGATAACAGTGAAAAAGGAACCCCTGCAGTCTTCTTTCAGCTCTTTTCAGACTCCGATAATGTGAAAAGATTGTCGAGCACTTGTATTTTCGAGCTCGTTAAAGTAAATGAATGGATATATACTCAGTATAAGTTTAACCCTTTTCCGGACTGACATGGATTATTTACGAAAAAGGAATACCTTGGTTAAACATGACCAAAGAGGTTCTCTCAGATATTATTTTATACTTTTTCGAGTATGAGTGACAAATTTATGAAAAAATACTTTTGGAGTTCTCTTTCATCCTCTTTTTCAGACTCTCTAAATATGAAAAAGTACCGGGCTATCACTATTGTTAAGCTCATTAAAACATAAAATAGCGATGGGCTTGTCGATCATGGCAAGAATCGAGTTTCATTCATCACTAGACTCTTTAAATTATTAAATACCGATACTTTATTCGCCCAAAGGGTTGAATTATAGATCAAGAAAATTTTATCCTCCTCAAGCTTGTTAAAAAATAAAAAGGTACTGGTCAGCAAATGACCGGGGAAAATTTGGGAAAAATGAGTAAGAATTTCTTTATGGTAGCAAGTTTCTCTTGAAAATGACACTTCTTTCACTCCATGTCTGTGACTGTTTGGTTTGGGTAATTATCTTGATAGTTCATTCACACCTATGGTTCATCATACCTTAACTTCAGTTTTGGGTCAATGCTGCCAACTCATCGCAGTGTCGCCGATATGTTCAAGAGAAGTCATCCAGTGATTAAAAACTCATCCTTCTGCAATACTCATAAACCTTCATTCTCATGATCGTCATCCCTGAAAATTACTATATCAATTCATACTCTTGTCTCCGAAATAAATAACTCCAGTTTTGTAATAAGGTGACTTCCTGTCGATGACAAATCAATATCCAGGAAGTTCACTTAGAAACATTAGATTCCAGTACCATGAGGCTTGTTACAGCATTGATAAGATCCTCGCTTCTGGACCTTTGACCGAAAGTTTTTTTTTTGGCATTTGACATCAAATCATATATTCACACCTTACAAAATGTACTGCAATACCTTGAGGGAAATTGACATTAATGGTGGTTCTCTCACATTTGTTAACAGCTCACATCGTTGGCTGGTAATCAAACGATGTCTTTCCATGTTCGACTACAAAACATATATTCGCATGGCTAGACTTGTACCCAAATGATCGAGTGAATGAGATAAGAATACCTCAGATCTAGTTTCAGCCATCTAAGCTGCGATTTCAGGATTTTTGTACACATCATCTGTACAGTGACCCTAAATGTATATTTTCATCCAAACATGGGCCTATATTTGTAGGCATGTCTGCATCTGGACAACATTCCAATGAAGACAACTTTCTGAATTATGTACATGTTATTAGATTGTTTTATGTTCTGAATATGAGAATGCCTACCCTCAGCAATTGTGATCAAAAGAGGATATATCATGATGTAATGTATTGTAAGATTGATGCACGTGACCACTCTGATTCATCTCCAGCCCATCAAAGTGTAAAGAATCTCAATCAAATGTTCTTATTATTTGGATCTCATGCTTCAGGGGGAAATTGTTATAGGTCAATTTGGGCATCATTCTCAATGACCTGGATAATTGGACATCATCTCCAGGACCAATGATCAAGGATCTATCACTACTTATCATTTCAGTTGCCATATGCCCTAAGACAAGAAACAAGACAAATCAAGCAAGACTTTCATCAAGCAAAGGTTTCCAAGGTTTGAAGCTTATTATATAGCATATGAGAGCTCACCAACGCAGGCTCTAAGAGGGCTAAGTGCATTGGATATGTAGGTTGCCCCATGCAAGGTTGCTCTGCAATGCACTTCCCGACACTCACAGGTGTGTTGGTCACATTGGGAGAAAAATTCTCATTGTTATGGAATCTCCACATGGCCAGTGCCTTCTAGAAGAGTTCACATGTGTCAAGCTTTGGATGCAAGTGTCCATTTGACATCTACATGACTGGGAACATGTCTTGCGTATTATTGGAAAGTAATTTATTGAAAAGAAACCTATAGTTCATCTATAGATTGAGCACAGATTTGAGTGCTTGAGAAGGAAGAATTTGAGTAGAGGAATGCTGGAGGATTTTCAATTAAGAGCTAGATTTGTGTAGCTGCTACTGGAGAGATTTATACTGTGATGAGGCTTGGGGATGTTGCTGGAAGGGTCACTTAAAATAATTCATTTGGTTGTAACCTCTCCTTCTATCATCAATACATAATTTTGCTTGTTTCTCCCTATATGCATCTGTATTAGATTTGATTTTCCATATTGCAAGATCTTAGTTGATGTATATGGTTTATGCTTTATTGATTTAGCAAAATAAATTGAATATATATCTATATTATTTCATATTCTATTGTTTCAGTGTTCTTTCTTGTAGGAAGAATTCTGCACAAACGGCTTGAATTTGAAGCTGCAATGGAAGTGACAGAAGGAGCCATTTAGAAGCGCTTGGATCACAAGTAACCTTGCAATCCTCTCTGTATATCTATTCTGAGTTAGGAAAAATAGTCGTATAGAATTTCACCTATTGTTCTAGACTAGCACCTATCTATGGAAGCATGATTTATTCGTAATTCACAATTCTGGCCCAACAGTAACGACTCCACTGCTGAACGCGAGGGGTTGGCCATGGTATATGCCTTGCAGAAATACCTCCATTATCTACTGGGAGGAAACTTCAAGATGTTCATAGATCACTCTGCTTTGAAGTACCTAGTCAATAAGCTTGTGTTTTGGGGGAAGATTTTCTGATGGCAACTACTCTTTCAAGAATATGATTTTGAGATCATCATAAAGCCAGGGAAACTAAATTTTGTATCGGACCATTTGTCCCGAATTGAGAATGGTGAAGAACCAATCAACCTAGAAGGACTACCTGATGCATAGCTCTTCGCTATTAAGGTGGTTGATGCGCACTTTGTCAATATCATTCATTTCTTAACTACAAGGGTGGCGCCTGCAGAATATTCGGTACAACAGAAAAAAGAGCTGGTAACCCATGCAGCGGACTTTACCATCATAGCAGGCCACTTGTATAAGCTGGGAGTTGATGAGGTACTACGAAGGTACATTTTGGAGCAGGAAAGACAAGCTATCGTAGTAGAAGCCCATGGAGGCATAACAGGAGGTCACTATGCAGGAAAAGCGACGATGTAGAAGATCTTAAGAGCTGGTCTATGGTGGCCCACACTGCATAGTGACTCTTATGACTATTGCAAAGCCTGTGATGCATGCCAAAGGACAGGAAGACTGTCACGTAGGGAATAAATTCCATTGTAGCCACAAATGGCCTTGCAAGCATTTGAAAAATGGGCCATAGACTTCGTTGGGCCCATTAACCCACCAAGGAAGAAGACAGGTGCCCGCTACATCATTATTGCAACTAATTATATAACTAGATGGGCCGAAGAGCAAGCTGTGAATGATTGTACTGCAAAAACAACTACACACTTTATTTTGAACATATTCTAACCAGGTTTGGCTATTTAAATATTTTGATGAGTGATAGAGGTATGCATTTTGTTAATGAAACAATACAGGCTTTGACTGAATAATTTCGGATCTACCACACAAAAAGTAACCCTTATCACCCGCAGGCAAATGGAGCAGTAGAAAATTTTAATAAAATCTTAGAACATGTGCTGACCAAGGTCTGTAATGTCTATTGAAGTGACTAGGATGTGCACATCCCATCAGTCCTCTAGGCCTATCGAACCACATGCAAGAATTTGACTAGGAAAACACCGTTTTAGATGGTTTATGGAAAGGAGGCCATTATGCCCATGGAGTATATTGTTCCTAGCCTACGCATCGTAGCCTTTACAAACATGATGGAGCCCAATATCATGGAAGAATCCTTAGCACATCTAGTCACCTTGGAAGAAGATCGATTTAGTGCTAACTTTCATCAGCAAGTTCAGAAGGCCCGGGAAAAATCATGGCATGATAGACATATTCTGAAAAGGATATTTTCGGAGGGAGAATTGGTCCTGCTATATGATAGCCAATTTGTGAAGCACCTGGGGAAGTTCCATCAACATTGGCTAGGTCCCTACATCGTAAAGGAAATCACTGAAGGAGGATTTGTTCGATTAGCTACACTACGTAGTGATATGGTACTAAGATATGTAAATGTTAGCCAGCTCAAACCATACCGAATAAAATGACTATATGGCCGGAGTAGTTATATGGGGCAGAATACACACAGGCAGGAGGAAAAATGCAGGTAGGCTCATTGTAAGGGTTGATCACAGGTCTGGAAGCCCAGAGAGGTGTGTTGGGAACGAAAGGGTGATCAAAGTTATAGAAGCCTAGGGAGTTGTGCTGGGCACACAGGGGTCATAAACAATTGTGAAAACTAGCCGTTGGAACAGAAAAACTAGGTAAAAAGCATATTTTACCATTGAAAGGAGTGGGTAGTTAGCAATTAATGAGGCATTTTCTGAAGATTTTTAACTTTTTTCTTGATGGTAAGTTTCAGATAAGCCTCACCCAACCATTGGTCACTACTCAAAGCTATAAAAGTAGGAGGGTAAATCAGAAGTGGGTTTTGTGCATTCTGAAAAACTTGTGCCTTGCAATTTTCTGTAGCTATTGTATTTGTTCATGTATGGGAATGCTAACCCCTCTGATAGTAGCAACCCTGATTTCATCTTCTGTGCAAGAATTACTACGTCAAATCCCGCTGAATCATCTCAAATTATGGCCTCAATGGAGCATGCATCTAATGAAGTTTTGAAGGTCACCCCTGACGTTGAAGAGGTTGTTTCCACACCAACCAAGGAGAAGCAGGAAAAGAAGGGTAAGGGGAAAATCCAGTAGCAAGGCCAGGCGAGGGCTGTGAAATGGGCTGGAGGGAAGCCATGCACCTCCCCTTGGAATGTGAAATCCCATTGAACGCTTCCCAGGCAGGCTCGCCTAACCTGTCCAAGTGTCACTATCACTATTGAAGGTCCAACTTCACAGAAGTTGGTGGATATTGCAAATAATGCTGTCATGCAGAGTGAAGGATTGGTACCCCATCTCGTCGATGCCATCAAGCAGCTTTAGGCGAAGATGCAAACCCCACAGTCAATGTGACTCGGGATGAGTCACAAGATTGTGTTGGGGGCCTGTTGGAATGGGGTTCCCTAAGCTAAATTTTTTATATAATTTTGTAATAGTCAGTCTTGCGTAGGGGTTTTGGGGTGGGTCAAAGCCCTTGATTTTTTGTAATGGGGCAAAGGGTAGACCTACAGTCCGCAAACCATAGGATATTAAAGGCTACATTAATATAAATAGATGGATAGTTTGAGTCTAAAGGTAGAAGTAAGTAATATTGATGCTATGAATGAACTGTTGCGATCTATCTTGGGTTTTTTTGGGTAAGGACTCCTGTTGGATGTGTGCACGAAGATCCTGAGTTCTGCTATGTGCAAACCCCACTGGCTGTGTGTGCGAGCTCTATATTGGGTTGTAATCAGGGTTTTGGATACTAATGAATGTGGAATATATTTTAAGTATCTTATGATATCTGGGTTGATCATGTTTATTACTGAAGTGAATTTGTGTTATTCATTTAAGTTGTGAATATATCTGCGATCTATGAATTAGTTGCGATTATAATGTTCTGTGATGGTAATTATTGATGCGCACGTGGATGCGAATGTATTGATCAGATATGTTAATGATAGTAGCTTCATTGTGGTTATTTTATGATTATACTGTTGAAAGCTTGATAATAGACTCGTTCTGTGCGAATCTGATAGTTATCTGCCTTAATTACCTACTTTCTTCCAGGGTGAAGAAACCTGGTTCCAGCAACCTCCCATACTACTTCGGGTGAGACCTTGGCCTGTGAAAGTAGGTCATTTATGAAAGGGCTAGGAGTATAGGGAATTGTTGGAAAACCTTAACCTTCAAACCTGGGTCAGTAACCCTCAAGCTAACAAAAAGACTTGCCTATAATGTGTCCTTTGATCCTTACAAATTTTGTCTTGTTGGTTGCAATGGTTTATAGTTTCTTACAATAATCTTCAAATTGATAAGCTTATCATTTGTAGCTACCAATCTTGGTAACCCTTTTTTATTTAAGATATTGAACTTGGTATGAAACCTTTGGACAACAGTGTCCAGAGCTTGACATTTTATCTCTAATTTATTGATCAAATTCTTCTTCTGTAATACCTTCTTGATTTCCAAAATTGTGGTTGTTCTGTCATAAATATTAATTTCTTCAAGTTCTTCTTTGTTATTTGAATTTAATACCTTGATCATGTCTTTAGCTTCTGATGGATTAGTCTTCAAGGTTGTTTTCTATACTTCAATCTCTGCTCTGCATCTTGTTATAAGTTCTTGTTGCTCAAAGATAATTTGTATGGATAGCCATACTTATGTTATAGCTTGACTGATGTCTCTCCATATGGTTTCCTTGGCTTGGGCAAATGTATCTACCATTAGTGATTCACTTTATAGCTTTGGAATTTTTAGTTCTAGTGTATGTGTCTTATGCATTTCTGCTACACACATTGTGTCATTTTTTACTTTCTACAACTATAGATTTTTAAATTTCTCTAACAACTTTTCATTTTGTTGTTTCTGCAAAGCTAATTCTTCTATCAATTTGGCTTAATCAACCATTTTTTATGATGATGGTGCTATTGCTGATCATGAAGATGCCTTTGTACTTGCAACTGATATAGGAATGGTTGTGACTAGAACTAAAGCTACTTGTGTTGATTCCTTTTCCTTAATAATTCCTTCTATCTGTTATTCCATTTTCTTAATTTGTATGTTTTGCTCAATGATGAGTTTGAGCATCTCATCCCTATTCTGTTCATTCTCTACAATTTGTTTAGTCATTCGATCTTCAGTAGAAGAAAGTTTCAACTGATTTCTCAAGGCTGCAAAGTCTACATTCTTTTTCTTAAGAATGTTTTCAATTTCATTTCAGTCCTTTGGATCATATCCAATCTTTACTATCAAGTATTCTAAAATATTCATCTTTGTATATTTAGAAAATGATGACAATTTTTCAATCTTGAGATGAGATTGAACATTTGAAAGTGTTATTCTGAGCTTGGAGAGGGACATTGTTGTGTTGGTCATGGTAGAAAACAACATTTCACCATATTTCTTTTGCATGTCCATCTGACCAATTGGATTTATTTGACTGGTGTCAAATGAGAAAATGGTTTTCTTGTAGTTAGAAGGAGACTTTGGAAATGGAACTGACACTTGTAGCAATGCTATATGCATCCTTAATTTTTCATTGGCAAAGGCTGACAGTAGTCTGTGTTGGGAGGTTGATGTTTGCTTCCAAAACTGGCTGTAAACATTAGCTTTAAGAGTCTCATTCTTCTATTTGATCTCTAGGAATTTTGAAAAAATGTTCTGGTCATCTGTAGAAGTGTTTTTTGCAGTTCGAATTAATTCCATAGGTTCCCTGGAAGGAGAAACAGAAGGAGGAATATTTGGAATACTAGTTCTAGCTGATGTAGTTTGTGATGTTGAAAATTTAGCTTCTTCAAGGTCAATTATCTTTGAAGGTCCTCCCTCTGTTAATGCTGTCGAACCAGTTTTGGCTTTCTTCTATTGTAGGCTGAATTCTTGGATATCTTACATAGCAGATGGATTTTCTTCTCTTACCATTTTTAGTTTCTTACTTTGAGGAGCTGGAGTTTTCACATTTGAAGTTGAAAAAACCTATTCATCTTCTTCCTGTAATGTCCCTTTAGAACACTCTTCTCGATTCCTAAAATTTTCAATCTTTGGCCTTGGGGTAAATTATAGGGAGTTGTTTTTAATTCAAGTTTGAGAGCAGAGATGATACCATATGGGTCATATGATAAACTGAAGCACGACTGCAAATTCATATTCTTCAATAATGCATCTACATATGAACCATCTTATCTGGTATTGCAGATAAAGGATCCAATATTGTTTTCATCTTGAACTATGATTTTCTTTTACCTGACACAAAGTGCAGGTCATACATGTATATCATTTTCCTAATATATTACAGAGAAAGTATTCTCATAGGAACATATTTAGGTAGTTTGTATGGTGCAAGCTCACATCCATATACCCTTATCTCAGTATAATTTTTATACAGATAGAAATATCATGTTTTGGTTTGTTCACTTTGGTGTAAAACACTTTTAATTTCCTCTCCAATCCTTGGTTTTGTTTGACTACTTAAGAGTTTCTTTACTGGATAAATGAATGAATCTATAACCTATGAAAATGTTGGTTTTATTTATGTAGCTCTAACAATTTATGTCCAATGAATCACTGATTGATTCACTTCTTGATCATCCTGCTTCCTAAGCTGAATGTGTAGTTGATCTCCTTTCTAAAAAAGAAACAGGTAAATAATGACAGAACTATATTTAAATAGCCCTTGTGTAGTGAAATACATAAATTGTTCATGTATATTTTCATCCAAAAATTGTCTGAAATTATACATGAATGTTGGTTGTTCATTGCTGAAAATGGAAAAGAACCCAAGAATAAGTTCATCAATTGATTCGTAATTCTAATATCCTAATAGGTAGCAAAGTAGGGATATCTAATTTCTAGATGCCTCATGAAACATAGTGCATGGATATGGTGGATTTTTCTAGGGTAATTCAACATCTATTGGTAGAAAAATATCAAAAATATGAGCTCTCTGTGGGAATGAAAACTTATGGTAGAAATCCATGTGTGGCTGGTGAGAAATGACTGAGTTGGTCAGATTGGGGAATGAGAAAATTTTGATTTATGGTTTCAACAGTGATGGTGATTAGAATGTCTCCATTCTGAACCATCATTGCTTTTTTGACGGGGTCATATTGAGTTTGACACCATGAAATCAAATCAGGGAATCATGGGTTTTTGGGAAGGAAAAGAAAGGGAGAAGTGATTCCCAGAATCTGATATGGTCCTCTTTATCTAAATTTTTTTTTCCTGAGCCACATTTGGAGTTCATGGAAATAAAACTCACATTGGAAATATGTAACTTTAAAAAGGGCATCTGTAAGAGGGATGAGGTCAAGATTGACCTAGTTTGTGGGAGAAGGGATTTCCTCCGCAATCATCTTCTTGGATTTAGCTTTTGGGTCCATGTTGATAGCTTAACAGAATGACAAAGAAGAGGAGATAGTGTTTTCAGCAAGAAAGAAAGTGGGAATATCTTGATTGGTTGACTGTAGGCATTGTGTCAGCTCAATCAGATAATGGAGGTGAATGTGCAATTTTTCCTACAATCACAGCTGTGTAATGGTTAAGAAAAAGTGAGAAACAATGATGCACAGGGTGATTTATAGAATGTGATTGTTTTTAACGATTTAATGCGACCGTAGCAGCTTAAATGGGATTTGGAGCAAATGAGTTGTCATGGAGGCCAATAGTTTGGGAGCGGGGGATTCAATAGGTGAATGGGAAGGCATAGATGTTACAGAGTGGTAACAATTATGGTTATGTGTCAATGGATATATGGAAGGTAGCGGCACGAGAGTGGTGAAGGGAAAGTGGTCAAGGCACAGAACAGGCAACCGTTTAGGATGCAAGGGAGAAACCACGGTGGAATTCAAGGGGGGAGGGGGGGGGGGGTAGTGGTTGCGAACTCGGGAGAGGGTGCCACATATGTGATTTTGGAGGCCACTAAAACAACTTTTTGGACCCCCCCCCGGCTCGTGTTAACGAGAAATATTCGAGGGGGATGTTAACTCTCCCTCCGCCATTGATCAGAGCAGGGGATATCTTAACCGTTGAAAATAAATCGGGCGATATGACATCCGACAAGACTCCTTTTGTCGCTTAGTGTCCTTACAATAAATTATATGCGCCATATAACTTTAGGTTTTGAATAGATTGATTTATAATTAATTTAATTTTAAATAAATTAATCATAATTAATATATTTAACATTTGAAAAAGGCACATTTGAGCTTGACCCCATATTTTTTTCATTTTGTACACTAAAGCCTTTATTTTTTCTTTGGCATCCTAACATTTTATTTTTAATTTTTCCTCCTTTATTTAGGGAAATCTAACCTAACATTATATTTTGATATGGATGTATAAAACGCATAATAAGCCTAACATTTTTTTATTTCTTTTTCTTTCATCCATATCCTATGTTAACATTTTTTGAATTTATTTTGAATATATATGCTAAATTATCAAAACTAGTAGTGTTACTGTTATCACTCCATAATCTGAGGTTGAAGGCAGAATCATATAGGAAACATCAAAACTGCTTCGAGCCTAATATCTAGCCCTCCTAGACTGTAATATCCCAAAATAGGGAAAATAAGCAGTAGTGGTAATATCTTATAATATTCAAAAAATGGACTGCTCAGCAATGCATTCACTAAAAAATTCATTTCTAGAAATGTATGCCATAAAAATTTAAACCATCACTTGGATCAATTAGATATGTCCCTCTATGATCTAAATCCAAGAGGATATCAGAAACAAAAGAACCTGTTGAGGTAAACAGACCTCCCACACCTAGTGTAGCTAAAAATCACTAAAACCCCAATACACTGCTACACAAAAATATTCATGAAAGAGACTGCACAGTCTTATGAGGGTTTCAACTCAGAAATTAGGTGAAAAAGTATATCTACTCATATATTAATCAATAATTCTTAAGAGTTGAGATCTAGTCTCCTTATACAAAATACAAGAGAACCCGGCAAGGGTTTCTTGTCATACACTCAGAATAGAATGGTGATCTTTAGAAATAAATTGAATAATAACTGCAACATGAGATACAAGAGTCTATAAGGCCAAATAATAATATATCTGATATATATCTCCTCAACGGTATCCTCCCATGAAAGGATGAACCCCTCAATCACAAGGAAACACTGCAAAGAAACCCCAAGACCTCCTGTTAAAGCTTCCTAAAAAAATAACGCATTCCCTAGCTGGAACAATGCTAGGAATGTTGGGAAATGTATGGCCTGATGCCAAAGATCTGAAATGTGCTCAGGTTCTCTCCAAACAGATCTCCCAAGAGAAGGAAGCCTTCCTCCTTTGAGAAACTAGCTCAGAAAGTGGGATTCTAGTCCCCTCCACTGCTGCACCCTGCAACACAACACAATAACCTGTAGAAACTGCGCTGATGAAGTAAGTTGAATCTTGGCCTGAAAACCTGACATGGAATTAAGTACAATACTCTTCTAAGAGTCTCCTCAAGGAAAGAGGTGGGATTCCCGCTCGGGAACACTCGGTGCTAAACAACAAGATGAAGCAATAATCTAAGCAGACCACTCTCAAAATAATCTAAAACACCCCCTCAAAATGTTTTCATCCTCTTCCTTAAATAGAATTTGATCTTTCTTGCTGTTGGGCCCACTCAATTAGGTCATTTCCCTTATGAGATCCATCTCCCTCCAAAATTGTTTTATTCCTTCATTAATTTCCACTCCTCCCCAACTGCGTTGTTGACTTCGTCAAAGTTGACCGAATCAACATGATATAATCCCTGTTCATACTTGGTGGTGTTTTATTAAGCTGCATAAAGGGTCTCCTTTCACACTTAGAGTGTTTTTATTTATTCGTAGGAGATTCATGGGCCTTCCCACCCATTTATTCACCTACCTAGTGATAAACTCATCTATAATATTTCATTTAGTGAAGGCTAAATTTTTGGAATATTACAGTCCTCCCCTCCAAAATTTTGTTTGTCCTCAAGAAAATACATAGGGATAGCAAAATTCCTCCCCTCCTCCTCTTGTGGCCTCCTCATAAATAGTCCCCACCACTGCTCCAAACAATCTGCAATAAATCTGTCCTCCAATGTTTCCTCCCAAACATGCAAAACCAAATGCTTCTCATCATAAAGAGGTGGAAGGTGTGAGTGGAAACCTTATTGCTATCCAATGGCCTCCTCAAGGTAGGAGTGATGACCAACATGGGGAATCTCATTCCCAATTAGTGATTCCATCACCCATGATTTCATCCAAATGAAATGAGTCATTCTAGGTAGCTCATCAAAGCAATCATCAACCCCTGTTTTCTGCAATTTAGTGGGGCTGCATGGAGAGATTAGTTCTCCCTTTCTCATTTGTTTCTCTCTCCATTTATGATAAGTATGGGGCTATTTATGTCCTTTGTCTAAAACAAAATGGCCTCCAAGAATGACCCAAGCTACCCCATCAAACAATTTAGCCATGAAGTGCCTCCTCTAAGCACTCAAGTTCTTCAAATGGCTCACTCCATATGGAGAAAAGAGATGTGATGCGGAAATCATGGTTTGCCCATTTCTCCTCCTAAACCATACAGCATGAATAGTAGGGAGAATAATACTCCCAATGGTCACCTCTATCTCATATCCCACTCTCCAAACAAAGCACCACATAAACATAGAAATATCAGCAATGCATGGAATCAAAAACCAATGAAAACAAGTTGTCACATGACAACTAGAAAGTGGATCATAGTTCCACACAAGTAACTAGTGCAATGCATCCCTTTCTTGCATCAAAAAAATTAATAACAAGTGCTCTCCCAACCACTTGTTTACTGCGACAATCATTCTATAAGATAGAAACATGAAAGTACAATGTGTTGTCAATGGTGCACACCAAGAATCATGTGGCTTCAATGTTGCAATTAGCCTCAATGCTGCAATTAGCCTCAAGTACATCATAAAATAAAGTATAATAAGGGATTGTCCTCCTTAATACAACATGATGCTCATATAAATTAAAGAAAGGAAAATCATAACGCAAATGTATACCTTCTCTACCATGTACTTTGGTCCTTAACTAGAAATGGCTCAACTGAAAATTCTCCCTCACTCCCAATGAGTAGGAAAGTGGTTGTGACATCCTCTCTTTCACCATCTGGGATATGCATCTTTCCACATGCTGAAATATATCATGTTGGATGCCCTCCCAAATGAACTCCTCTGCCAAGGAAAGATATCCATCAAAATGCATGGAAAAGAAGTCCTCATTTGCTGCATGTAGTAGCTTCTCCTTGAGCTTAGAAGCTCTAGTCAAGAAGACTTTGCTATAAAAATAGATGACCATATCATCCGCCCTATATCTATCATCTCCATCTGGGTCATCAAGAATCATGCAAGCACTAGGATCCTTGGAGTACTCTACCAGGAGATGAGACCTCCAATATGTATCAATCCTCCCAAGAGATAGAGCTGGTAATCTGGCATGTGAAGCTCTCCTCATGCTACTGCCTACTACTTTGACATCCCCCATGTCAAAGTCTCCCTCCAAACTCTTCACCTCTCCAAAATTTAAGAGTGGTGAATCCAGCGACAAGATGTCTCTCATCAACTCTAGATCTGGTGGCCTCCCAGGTGGAATGCCTCCATGTAGTGAGACATGCATGTCGAGATTAGACTTCTCATATGGTTGGGAAACCTTTCCCTTGCCCTCACAGCGTAGATCAGTCTGCCTCCCCTTTGCATTAGCTCTCTAGAATAGAGAAGGGTGTGTGCTCCTCATCAAGTGATGCTACCCTTCCTTCCTACCTTCTCCTTCCATCTGCAATGCTTCACAATCATGTTGCTCATTGATTGTGCTTTGACCTCCATGTATGAGATCTTGGGGAAATTCTTGCAAGGATATAAGAATTCCTCCTATTTTAGCATGTGCTCCTCCTTCCTCTGCATGAGGTACTAGATGTACTCTAGATGTGACAGTGTTGTTTCCCTCATCTTCATCAATGTGTATGGGAAACCCTCCAATAATTGGATCCTATTGTGAAAAAGAGATCCCCATGACCTCTTGTTTAGGAATATGAGACAGAGGTCTTGCCTCTAACAATTTATGATGAAAGATGTCATCTTATCCCATGGTTTTCTGAAGTGGAGTGAAGTTTATATTTTCCTCCATCACATGGAAGATTTTTGTTTTCTTAGGTTTTTCTTGCTCCAATACATGTGTCTTAGGAATTTTCCCATCAAACCTTCCCACCAATGTTTTAATTAATCTTGCATAAGAGGAAGTATATTCATTTTTCAAAGAAAAATATTCAAAAATCCACCATGCATAGGCCTTACCTTCAAAATGCAGTGCTGCAATTTTGATGGCTTCATCTTCAGAAATGTGGTGTTGCTGCAAATAGGAGTCTAGCTCCTTCACCCAAGCTCTAGCTGAACTTGTAGGTGAACCATAAAAAGTATATAGGAGAAATATATCCATATTCTGCTGCTTTATTCTCTTCACCTGGATCTTTCAAAACCCTTGGAAAGTGGTATGATCTCTAAACCTCTCAGTTTGAGATTCATACTCCTTCAAAAAATAACTAAGATTTTTCCTCTTAGGAATTATCCCTCCTTTCATCCATCTCATGATCGATCTAGGAATTTGAATGCTTTATGCATCACGGTGTGTAGCTGCATGTTCACACTCACCATGTGCAAATCTAGTTCTAGCTCTAGATCCAAACTCTTCTGGAGATTCCATCTACATTCTTATTTTCTTCATATCTTCTTTGATTCTTTGTATAGGAAGAGGCTTTAAGAGACTCTCCTCTTTCCTTACTCCTCCACATGATGGAGTCTCCTTTCTATCAATCTCTCCTTCTTCTTATAGTATAATGGCCTGAGATCCACAGGCTAACCCAAGATGTAATGTTCCAAACCGAGGAAAGCTAGCATGGCATGACTGGAAAACACATTTTCTAGTAATCGATGCTACAGGAATTGAAACTAGGATCTGGATCCCTTATAAAAATGTGTCTAAGTGCTGAATCCAAGAGGAGGCTCCAAATAAATCCTTCTAGAGTGGTTAAACAGAGCTCCCACTACTAGATGTCCTCAGGAAGTGCTCGATGAGGGAATGCAACAATTCTTGAGCAAGAAATGGAAAGACAATGCTATTTTAATGAACCATGACACATGAAGATGAAAATATCTGATCAATGTATAATATAGCTGCAAGAGAGTACAATTCTTTGAGGAATCACTCACTCAAGCTAGGCAATGAAAGCCCCAATAAGACATGTACACCAAATGAGACAAAACACTACTACATAAATATGCCCTAGCTATGACAACGCTGTCTATAGAAGACACTGCAAAATATAATATGAAAATAAAATAATATGAAAATTATATCTGAAATAAATGAGGGGGAGAAAAATCTCAACCCCTAAAAATAACTATACAACAATTCTAAGAAGGATTGGCTGAAATACAAGTACAAAGGGAAAATCTCTAGAAATGCCAAAGTTGATGGGCAGCAGTTGCAACTCAAACTGATACAATATGGAGATGGCTGAATAAAATTTCCAATATGCAGCAAACCTCCTCCAATGGATTTCCTAAGTACAAGGTTGATCCTAATACTAGAACTCTTGCCCTCCAAAATGCTGGTGCAACCTCTCACTACAGATGCACTCTAGAATAATGCAGTCAAGGTGCTAAACTGCGCTGCTAATGATGGGAGAAGCTTGACATGATGTCAAGATATGCAAATTATCTTTGAAATCCCTCTCACTAACATCCCGGAGGAATAGGAACTCCCTCCTCTGAAAGATGAGCCAAAGAGAAGTGTTGTGGAACCCTCCACTGCAACGCCTAGCAACACTATGTTATACTTCGATAGAAATAATGCAGTGAATGAATAATGGCTTTGGCCTTGAGCCAAGATGGGGAGAAAATTAAGTGCAATCTTTCAAGAGGCCTCTCAAGAAGGAGAGGAAATCCTAGATAGGAATCTCTCGTGCTAAGTAGCACTACAACTTAGCTGAACAGCCAGAGTATGCAAGTTAGTCATCAGACTAAAATCAATATGCTCAAAGATATCTCACTATGGTTGCCTCTTCCTCCTTTTATACAAGTGAATGCTTCTCCACCATGGACCCCACACATTAGGGTTTCTTCCACAAGGAATCTTTCTCCCTCCAAAATTGTGTTGTCTTCTCATGCAGCTACACCTCTTAGGCAGCGCTATTGACTTGTTGAAACTTGACCTTGTCCTAAAGCAACTTGCCCCTTTTCACACTGGAAGGTGCAAAATAAGCTACTCCAATGATCCTTTTCACACTATGAAGGATATTATTCCTACTCATGAGCATTTTTCCCATTTTATGCACCTCCTAGATGAAATAAGCAAAAAATAATGTTCCAATTATTTGCATGAAAATTTTAGAACATTACAGTCCTCCCTTCTCAAAGATTGCTTGTCCTCAAGCAAGTGCACAGATGGACTAAATTATTTCCTCCTCCTCTCCCTGTAGCATCCCTGTATGTTGATCTCCTCCAAGGAAATTGATGCTATCTCATCAATCAAGTCTCCACAATGCTCCTCCTCAACATGTAAGTCAGTTATCAAGCCATCATCGTGTAAAGGTGAGATACTCAAGAGGATAGCAAAGTGATGTATAGAGGTCCCTTTGAAGAATGGGATCTGAAATAGAATGGGAACTATCTTTCCCATATGGATCCTCCATCTCCAAGCTATGAGCCATGAAAAATGAGCCACCTTCCAACTACGCAACTCCTGAAAGCTGTCATCCACCCTTGGCTCTTGCAAAGTAGGTGGGATGAAAATATACACTTGGTAGACTATGTAGCCTACCCCACACTATCCATCTCTCCACTTATGATAAGTGTAGAGTGTAGGCTTTCCATGGGCTGCAACGAGTTTTCCCTCAAGTGGAAAAATCAGGACTAGACCTCCAAATATCTCTCCCCCAACGCTACAAATCAAGCTGGCCCAAGTATATCCATATATGATGAGTTGGAAGTCATCATCATATGGCATCTCCTCCATCATATGGCTCAACTCATAAAGTGACAGCTGTGTTGTTAAGGTAACCATATCATATCTCATGTTCCCCTTAGAACATGCAGTGCAAAAAGTGTGAGGAATTTCTCCCTCAAAGCACACATTCACCCTATGTGTCTCTCTCTCAGACATGCTCCTCATAAAGAAAAAAATAATAGAACCATAGGGAGCAAAAATGAGAATCATACTTTTTTCCATATGCAAAAAATGAGAAGGACAATGGTTCCTCAAGTGTAACCAGCGCAGCTTGACCCTCAACTACAATAGAGACTGATAAAATGAGTGGATTTTCAACCAATTGCGTGTTGCTCCAATATCCTCATAAGTATGGAGGAAGTGAATGATGTAAGGTGTACAATGAGAGTGTCCTCCATAATATATCTCTTCCCCAAGTCCTCCTATGGAAGGCCCATTAATCATGCTTATGGCCTCAACTAGACCATGAAGCTCTAAGGAAAGAATTCTCATCCTTGGAGAAACATCCTACATATGTATGGTTAAGAGACATATATCATATAAATAGTCTTGAAAATAATCATCACCCTTATCATATGTTCTGCTCATACAAGTGGAGTGGCTCATAAGTGAGTCTCCTCTCATCCCCAAAGAGAAAATAGGTGGTTGTGATAACTCCTCCAAAGAGTCATGTCTCTCCTCCATCTCCACCTGGTCCATGCATCTCCTCATATGCTGATATATCTCCTCCTCAAATCCCATCCAAGAATACTTCTCCATGATGGTGAAGTATGCACTCATCGAACAAGTGGGACTGAAAAGGAAATCCTCATGAGTTGCTTGTAGCAACTTCTCCTTGAGCTTGGACGCTCTCGGAAAGAAGATCCTCCCATGATAGTAGATGACCCCATATTTGAATGAATAGTCCTCTTTATGCAACTAGTCATCCAAGATGATGCAAGTGAAAATATCCTTGGAATACTCCACCAACAGCTGGGAGTTCCAATAGGGATCTATCCTCCATAGTGATAGTGTTGATGATCTCTCATGAAGAGCATTGGTCACATGGTCACCGTCTCCTTTGACATCTCCTATGCCAAATATGCAAGTTTGAAGGCTACTATCCTTCCCCTGTTGCTTTTTCCACAATGCAGAATCTGAAATGGAAGTGGGTATTGATGATGTTGAGGGAATGCTCCCTATCTCCTTGAGTCTACCCAAGACTCCCAGCACTGTATCAAGCTCTCACAAGGTTTCCACCCTCCTGAAATCAATGAGTGGTGCTCCAACATATGAAGCATACATCCTCCTCTGCTGATCTAGTGGTTTCCCCAGCAAAATGTCTCCATGCAATGAGACATCATCATCAAGAGATGACTCAATAGATGAATGGAGAAATCTCTCCATGCTTCCACTGCGCAATCCAATCACCCTCTTGGGTGCATCAACCTCCAAAAATTAATAGGGATGTATACTCCTCATCTCATGATGCTGGGTCTTCTCCCTATCTCCTCCTTGTGTCTCTATGGTTTCACACCTCCTCAATAATGGCACTGGTAAAACATGAGTTGTGCCTTGATCTCCACACATGAGATCCTGGGGACTTCCTTGCAAAGATGCAAGAATCCCCCTATTTGGAGCAAGAGATCATCCTTCCTCTGCATGAGGCAGTAGATCAAATCTAGATCTAACAGCGATGTTGCCCTCAATATTTGCAACATGAATGCGTAACCCTCCAACAATTGGATCCCTTTTTTAAAAAGAGATCTCCATGCTCCTTTGCTCAAAGGTGTGAGATGAAAACCTTTCTTCTGGCAAAGTATGGCGCAAGTTCTCAGCCTTTCCCATGGTTTTCTAAAATGGTATTTCATTCTTATGCAAGGGTTTTGTTTGATTTTTCTTGTTTTGCTTCACCATTTGTGTCTCATGAATCCCTCTATCAACTCTTTTCACTAATGCATTAGTGAAACTAGCATAAGATGCAATTTTCATATTTCTTAAAGAAAAGGATTCAAAGATCCACCAGGCATAAGCCTTACCTCTCAAATGCAGCACTGCAAATTTGATGGCTTCATCCTCCAACATTTGGTGCTACTGCAAGAAGGTATCTAACTCCTCTACCCAAGCTTGGGCTGAACATGTAGGTGAACCTTCAAAGATAGATAGATGAAATCTATCCTGCTGCTCTCTCCCTTTCACCTTCATCTTGCAAAACTTTGAAAAACTAAGATGATCTCGAAATTTCTGAGTTTGAAACTCATAATCTCTTAGGAAATCATTAAGATTTTTCCTCCCATCAACTTATTCTCTTATTTCCATCTCTTTTCTGGTAATCCTGGGCATGTGACTACGCTGTGTATGAAAGTGTGTAGCTACTTGCTCACACTCTTCATTTGACAACCTAGAGTTTTCTTTAGATTCAAACCCTCTTGGATATTTTTCACACATATCCTCCCCGATCTTCTTGAAATCCTCATGGATCATATGTACAGATTTATGAAGAAGCCTTGTAAGCTTATCCCCTTTTTCTTCTACAAAATATGGAGTCTTCTTCCGGCTTATTTCTTTGTCGCCTTGATGAGAATAGGAAGTGCAGGGTGCTTTCTCTTCTTTCTGCTTATCCTCCTTGGGGATGTTCTTCATGGATCTGAAATATAATGAGATAAATCCCATCCTATTCAACCTTTTGACCTTCATGGGCTTAGACTCACAGGCTGAGCGAAGAAAGCAGCTCCGATACCATTGTAATGTTCCAAAACCGGGACAACT
This sequence comes from Pinus albicaulis, assembly GCA_034641835.2. Classification (NCBI taxonomy): domain Eukaryota; kingdom Viridiplantae; phylum Streptophyta; class Pinopsida; order Pinales; family Pinaceae; genus Pinus; species Pinus albicaulis. The sequence continues at coordinate 231,087,439 of CM076571.1, read as the reverse complement.
ACCATAGCATGATTGGAAAACGCATTTTCTAGTAATGGCTACTACAGGAATTGAAACCAAGACCTGGATCCATTAAAAAAATGTGTCTAATTTTTGAATCCAAGAGGAGGCTCCAAATAAATCCTTCTAGAGTGGTTAAACAGATCTCCCACTACTAGATGTCCTCAAGAAGTGGCCGATGAGGGATTGCAAAAATTCTTGAGCAAGAAATGGAAAGACAACGTTATTTTAATGAGCCATGACACATGAAGATGAAAATATATTATCAATGCATAATATAGCAGCAAGAGAGTACAATGGTTTGAGGAATCACTCACTCAAGCTAGGCAATGAAAGCCTCAATAAGACATGTACACCAAATGAGACAAAACACTGCTACATAAATATGCCCTAGATATGACAACGTTGTCTATAGGAGACACTGTAACATATAATATGAAAATACAATGATATGACAATGATATCTCAAATAAATGAGGGGGAGCAAGCTCTCAACCCCTGAAAATAACTATACAACAATCCTAAGAAGGATTCACTGAAATACAAGTACAAAGGTAAAATCTGTAGAAATGCCGGAGTTGCTGGGCAGCAACTGCAAATAAAACTGATACAATATGGATATGGCTAAATAAAATGTCTAATATGTAGCAAACCTCCTCCAATGGATTTCCTAAGTAAAAGGCTGATCCTAATACTGGAAATATTTCCTCCAAAATGTCGGTGCAACCTCTCACTACAGATGCACTCTAGAATAACACATTCAAGGAGCTAAAATTTGCTACTGATAATGGGAGAAGCTTGACCTGATGTCAAGATATGAAAATCAGCTCTGAAATCCCTCTCACTAACCTCCTGAAGGAATAGGAACTCCCTCCTCTGAAAGATGAGCCAAAGAGAAGTGTTGTGGAACCCTCCACTGCAACACCCAGCAACACTACATTATACTTCAGCAAAAATAATGCAATGACTAAATAATGGCTTTGGCCTTGAGCCAAGATGTGGAGAAAATGAAGTGCAATCCCTCAAGAGGCCTCTCAAGAAGGAGAGGAAATCCTAAATAGGAATCCCTCGTGCTAAGCAGCATTGCAACTCAGCTGAACAACCAGAGTATGCAAATTAGTCATCAGACTAAAATAAATATGCTCAAAGATATCTCACTATGGCTTCCTCTTCCTCCTTTTATACAAGTGAATGGTTTTGTGCCATTGACGCCACACATTAGGGTTTCTTGAACACAGAATATTTCTCCCTCCAAAACTGCGTTGTCTTCTCATGCAGCTACACCTCTTAGGCAGCGCTGTTCACTTGGTCAAACTTGACCTTTTCCTCATGCAACTTGCCCCTTTTCACACTAGAAGGTGCAAAATAAGCTACTCTAATGATCCTTTTCACACTATGAAGGATATTTTTCCTACTCATGGGCCTTTTACCCATTTTATTCACCTCCTAGATGAAATAAGAAAAAAATAATGTTCCAATTATCTCCATGAAAATTTTGGAACATTACACAAGACTATGCTCTGATACCACTGTAATATCTCAAAATAGGGAAAATAAGCAGTAGTGGGAATATCTTATAATATTCCAAAAAATGGACTTTTTAGAAATGCATTCACTAAAAAATGCATTTCCAGAAATGTATGCCATAAAAATGTAAACCATCACTTGGATCCATTAGATATGTCCCTCTATCATCTAAATCCAAGAGGATATCAGAAACAAAATAAACTAGGTGAGGTAAATAGACCTCCCACACCTAGTGTAGCTGAAAATCACTAAAACCCCAATACACTGCTACACATAAATATTCATGAAAGATACTAGCAGTCTTATGAGGGTTTCAACTTACAAATTAGGAGAAAAAGTAGATATACTAATATATTAATCAATAATTATTAAGAGCTGAGATCTAGTCTCCTTATACTAAATACAAGAGTACCCGGCCAGGGTTTATTGTCATACACTCAGAATAGAATGGTGATATTTAGAAATAAACTGAATAATTACTACAACATGAGATACAAGAGTGTATAAGGCTGAAGAATAATAGTCTGATATAGATCTCCTCAAAGGTCTCCTCCCATGAAAGGATGAACCCCTCAATCACAAGGAAACACTGCAAAGAAACCCTAAGACCTCCAGCTGAAGCTGCCTCCAAAAATAATGCATTCCCTAGCTGGAACAGCGCTGGGAATGTTGGAAAATGTATGGCCTGATGCCATAGATCTGAAATGTGCTCCATTTCTCTCGAAACAAATCTCCCAAGAGAATGAAGCCTTCCTCTTTTGAGAAACTAGCTTAGAAAGTGGGATTCCAATCCCCTCCACTGTTGCACCCTGCAACACAGCACAATAACCTGCAAAAATTGCGCTGATGAAGTAAGCTGAAGCTTGGCCGGAAAAATTGATGTGGAAATGAGTACAATACTCTTCCAAGGGGATCCTCAAGGAAAGAGGTGGGATTCCCGCTTGGGAACACCTGGTGCTAAACATCACAGCGACCCTGCTAAATAGCAAGAGGAAGCAATAGTCTAAGTAGACCAATCTCAAAATAATCTAAAAACCCCCTCAAAATGTTGTCATCCTCTTCCTTAAATAGAATGTGAGCTTGCTTGCCCTTGGCCCCACTCAATTAGGTCATTTCCCTTATGAGATCCATCTCCCTCCAAAATTGTGTTATTCCTTCATTAATCTCCACTCCTCCCCAACTACATTGTTGACTTGGTCAAAGTTGACTGAATCAACATGATATAATCCCTGTTCATACTTGGAGGTGTTTTTATTAAGCTGCATAAAGGGTATCCTTTCACACTTAGAGTGTTTTTATTGATGCTTAGGAGACTCATGGGCCTTTCCACCCATTTATTCACCTACCTAGTGATAAACTCAGCTATAATATTCCATTTAGTTTAAGGCTAAATTTTTGGAATATTACATAGACCTAGAGAGGGATCTCTCTGTTAGAGATAGCTTTTTTTATACGGAAATTTTAGGATAGCTATTAGTGCACAGGGGTTTGTTTGAGGATTTATGGTTGAGATAATAGAATAGGGCCATTGGGCTATGGAGTTAGTAGGTGTAAACATATTCAAATGGATGAATAACTGAGGTCATGTGAGACCATGCAAGCAAGCCATGTCAATGGATTTGTTATCACCAAATTGAGTAATGTTGGGCTGCTACAATGGTCAACTTGGAGTAACTCTTTCAAACCACTTGGAACTAGAAATTAGCCTATCTAGTCTGAGAGGGATCTCTCAAAATAAGAATAATGATTTTCAATGAATTTTAAAGTAGATGGATAACTCTGAATTGGATTGAATGTGATGTTTTTGTATAGGTGGAAGATGTAAACTAGTAACTACTATTGGGCATGGAGTCAATATGAAAAATAAGTCACAAGTAAACTTATCTCATGGAAACTGAGGCAATTGTATTCTTATTAAACCATACACGAAGGAGAAAACAACAAGCTATATGCATACAGGAGGTTGGAGCATGTCACCATGAATTCCCAGTGATTATACATAAGCAAACTACTAAATCTTGACAAAACAACAACCTAGGTGTAAACATGAAGTTGGAGAATGTGATCATGAACTCCAAGTGATTATACAACTACAACAATAGAGATATAGTAAAGGATTGATAGAACAAACTTACATAAGAATACATAAAAGAATATCAGGTCTGAAATAAGCATGCTACAACTGTATATTTCTGATATCAAACTATTACAATAGTGGTAGCATCAAGTAAACATCTCCCAACCCCTTCTAACTCTAAAAATATTTCCTTTATAGAGTTAGGAATCATCCAAATGATATGCCACATTACTCACCTTGAATTCCCACCTCAGAGACCAATTTCAAACATAATTCTATCCCTTGGAGACTTCTTAGGGATATTTTTGTTTTGCAGAGTTTGAATACAACAAGGACTCTTCTTTCATTAATAGTTCAACAAATCAATTTAATAACCCTTATCAACTAAAAAATAATAATTTTATAAGTGTACTAGAGTGCTGATGAGTCATTATGCCATGTGGATGTTGTGCTCGACCTCCTCCAAGTCGAATTTCTACCATTTCTGACAAATCTGGTTAGTGAAAATTCTGAAAAATAAGGCTTCAAAGATGAGTGTATAATTTCCAAACCCTGATGGCTTTACAGAAACTGAGAGATTTTTTTGTAGATGTACATGTGATGAATAAAACCCTCTTTCAGATTTTCGAAATACTTTTTCATTTGGTCTAAAATGAAACTTGAAGTTGACTGCTAAAACACTCATGTACATAAATTTCGTAGCACTCATTTCGGAGCAACTTTTTGTAGCGACTCTATTTTAAACACTTCTTCCAATAAATTTGAATTTTTTCTGCCATGAGCCTTTAAAACATGTTATAAGGCTTCATGAAATGTGTATTCCTACTTTTAAGGAGCTGCTGCCATCACACATGATAATGCCTCCATGATGAATTAATGAGTTGGAAGACTTTGTCGAAGACCAAACCTACATAAGAAATATTCCTCTAACTACCTTTGACCTTTACATGTGGCTATATGACTTTCAAAACACTTTCAAGATAACAAAATACAACCCAAAACTCCTTGCTTCAAAAACAGAGTGTCATTAGGCAGTTTTGTCGCGAGTTTCAGTAGCATGGGAAACATGGTTTCTCCATCAATATTCTTGACTTATTTGCTATTAAAATACCTTCATTATGTCATCATACATTGAAACCATCGATATCCCCTCATAAAACATGCCAAAACTAGATTTTAAAGCAAAAAAGAACCTACAAGAATTTTTGTAGCGTTTTTCTGGCTTCAAGCCTGAAGCATGCTACGAAATTTCCTAAAAAAGGTAGACTTTGTAGTTTAGAAATGAACTCATATTTCTGAATTATTGATATATTTTTCAAACCTGGAGGAGGTTTTTGTGTATACAAATTTTTTGAAGAAAACCCTCTCTAGGTTTTTTAAATACCATCTCTAGCTTTCCATAATCTGCATTTTCACAACATGTATAAAATAGGAAAATTATGGTTTCTGACAATAGGGCCAAAAGACATCCTTGTATTTCCCAATTTATTCTTATTTGATAAGTTTTTTAAAATAGTCTCTCTAATTTTCTTAAAATACTTCTATGTTTGCCCAGAAACCACCCTTGAAGTTGACTTCACAAAAGTCAAAAAACAGAGAAATCCTCATTTTCACTACGAAATTATGAGGTGTTTTTGTAGCATTTTCTATTGTTTTCTTGTGTAAAATGCTACGAAAATTTTAAAAATTGGAAGATTCATCCTTTTGAGTTTGAGTGCATGGAGGATGAGAACTGACATGGTATGGGACTGATTTGACATGAAATGGCATAAATGAAGGTGATCTCAAAACTTAGGATAGGCTTAAAAATGAAAAATGTTTCCTATACCACCTAGAAATGGCTTAGGAGACCTTATCCATTTAGTGATTGACCTATATGACCTTATCTAAAATGTTTCACATTTTTATGAGTGATAATAGGATCTTTACAGCTTGTGAAATGAAAAGGGGGAGGAGAGATTAAGGATATGACTATCTTTGACCTTTAAATGTGGCTAGTTGACCTTCAAAACACTTTCAAGATAAAAAAATACAACCCAAAGCTCCTTGGTACAAAAATAGAGTGTCATTAGGCAGTTTCGTAGCGAGTTTTAGTAGCCTGGGAAAAATGGTTTTTTTCATCATATGTCTTGACTTCTTTGTTGTTCCAATACCTTAATTATGTCATGATACCTTAAACCTATCAATCTCCCCCCATAACACATGCTAAAACTGGATTTTAAAGCAAAAAAGCACCTACAGGAATTTTCGTAGCATTTTTCGGGCTTCAAGCCTGAAGCACGCTACGAAATTTCCGAAAAAATACAGAATTTGAAGTTTAGAAATGAACTAATATTTCTGAATTCTTGATATATTTTGAAAAACTAGAGGAGTTTTTTGTAGATAAAGATGTTTTTAGGAAACACCTCCCTTGGTTTTCTAAATACCATCTCCAGCTATCCAAAATATGCATTTGCAAAACATGTATAAAACAAGAAAATTCTGTTTTTTGAAAATAGGGATGAAAGACATTCGTGTATCGCCCAATTTGTAGCACCTTTGAGAAAATTCAAAGAGGTTATTATTATTTGATATGTTCTTGAAATTAACCTCTCTAAATTTCTTAAAATTAATCTATTTTTGCCTATAAACCGCCCTTGAAGTTCACTTCTCAAAAGTAAAAAAAAATAGAGAAATCCTCATATTCTCTACGAAATTATCAGGTGTTTTCGTAGCATTTTTTGTTGTTTTCCTGTGTAAAATGCTACGAAAATTTGAAAAACTACCAGATTCATCCTTATTGAGTCTGAATGCATGGGGAATGACTACTGACATGGTATGGGACTGATTTGACAAGAAATGGCATAAATGAAGGTGATCTCAAAACTTAAGATAGGGTTAAAAATGCAAATTTTTTCCTGTACCACTTTGAAATGGCTTAGGAGACCTTATCCATTTATTGGCTAACCTATATGACCTTATCTAAAATGTTTCACAATTTTGTGAGTGATAACAGTGGCTCCACTTGGGATGGTGTGCCCCTGTGGCACACCAAAGAACCTGTAGTTCCAGTGCCATCCATCTTTTGAAAAATTGAAAATTTTCTGAAATTGATGGAGACTTTGCCAAGCTCTTATGGCCTTCTCCTCGAACTCAAGCTTGATGATTACTGCTGAAAAAACAAATCTAATATACATACTGAAAATATGCTCAGTCTACTTGAGCTTATTTACACACACTCCTACCTACCCTAACAACTGCAATATTCATATTTGATTCAAGCAATATGAAACCTCCAATAAAGCTAGTCAATGAGTTGATCTGATACTTGAACCCCTTGACTGCACTAGAACCAAAAGCAAATTGTATTCTAAAATTATAAAGGTAAGGGAAGACGGATTTGTTTTTCATAGTGAAAAAAAATTGAAAAGTTGGACTGTAGAACTCTTCCATGTAATCATCTATGGGATCATAGAAGACACAATTTATTGGTATCCCCTTTAAGCTCTCAATGAAAAAAATATCCTAGATATCCTTTTCATTTTCTTCATCAAGGCTGAACCTTGATTCCAACTCTACAATATCAAGCTCATAACCATATTCTTCCTATATCTGCAAGTTAGATGGTATAACAATTTCCTCCTTTTTTGGAGGAGGAAGACCTTCCAAGAACTGTTTAGGATCTTGGAAATCATATGATCCAATTTTAACATCCAATAGTTCAATTTCATTCTCTAATCTTTCAGCACCTAAACCAAGAAAACAAGTTTTATTTTCAGGTGTGATTTGACGGGATTTCAAATAACGAAATACTATTTTGGAGAAATATTCATCTATCTGAAATTCTACTAAATCATCCCTTACACTTGGTAACATTTCATCATATAAAGAGTTTGCCACATACCATGTCATCTTGGATCACCATGAATGTTCTGAAATATGGATTCTTCCCAGTGAAGCCACTCTGAAGTTTAAAGCTCTGGATATTGAACAATGGAGTCACCAAGTGAATGGTACAACCTTCATTTCTTTGGCTTCTTTTCACCATCAGAAGTCAAATCTGAACCTTGTCGTTCTTCCCTGAGAAAATTTACACCTTCGCATCTCTGACAACGACGCCAAAATTTTATCACCAAATTGAGTCCTGTTGGGATGTTGCAATGGTAAACTTGGAGTAACTCTTTCAAACCACTTGCAACTAGAAATTAGCCTATCTAGTCTGAGAGGCCTCTATGAAAATAAGAATAAATTATTTTCAATGAAGCTTAAAGCATATGGTTAACTCTAAATTGGATTGAATGTGATGTTTTTGTATAGGTGAAATATGTAAACCAGTAACTACTATTGGGCATGGAGTCAATATGAAAATTAATTCAAGGGTAAAATTATCTCATGGGAGCTGAGGAAATTGTATTCTTATTAAACAATACATGAAGGACAAAAAAAAAAACTATATGCATACAGGAAGATGGAGCATGTCACCATGAATTCCAAGTGATTATACAAAAGCAAACTACTAAATATTGACAAAACAATAACCTAGGTGTAAACAGGAAGTTGGAGCATGTGATCATGAATTCCAAGTGATTATATAACTATAACACTGGAGGGAGAGTAATGAAATGATAGAACAAACCTACATAAGAATACATAAAAGAATCTCAGGTCTGAAATAAGCATGATGTAACTGTATATTTCTGATATCAAACTATTACAATAGTGGTAGCGTCAAGTAAACATATCCCAACCCCTTATAACTCTAAGAATATCTCCTTTATAAATTTAGGACTCATCCAAATGATATTCCACCTTACTCAACTCAAATTCCCACCTCAGAGACTTATTTCAAACACGATTCTATCACTTGGAGACTTCCTAGGGATATTTTTGTTTTGCAGAGTCTGAACACAACAAGGACTCTTCTTTCATTATGTTCAAAAAATATATTTAATAACACTTATCAACTACAAAAAACTAATTTAATGAGTGTAATAGAGTGCTGATGTGTCATTATGCCATGTGGATGTTGCACTGGACCTCCTCCAAGTCGAATTTTTAAATTTTTTTCACAATTCTGGTTAGTGAAAATTCTGAAAAATAAGGCTTGAAATATGATTGTATAATTTCCAAAACCTTATGGCTTTGTATAAACTGAGAAAGGTGTTTTTAGACAGACCTGTGTTGAAGAAAACCCTCTTTCATATTTCCAAAATACGTTTTCATTTGGTCTGAAATAAAATGTGAAGTTGAACTCTAAAACAATCATGTACAAAAATTTCGTAGCGCTCATTTCGTAGCAAATTTTCGTAGCGCCTATTTTTTAAACACGTTTTCCAATAAATTTGAATTTATGCTGCCATGAGCCTTTAAAAATTTTTAGGAGGGCTTCATGAAACATGTCTTCCTACTTTTAAGGAGTTGTTCCATCACATATGATAATGCCTCCATGGTGACCTGATGAGCTGGATAACTTTATCAAAGAACAAACCTACATAAAAAACATTCCTCTGAATATATTTTACCTTTACATGTGGCTATGTGACCTTCAAAACACTTTCAAGATAAAAAAATACAACTCAAAACTCCTTGCTTCAAAAAAAGAGTGGCATTAGGCAGTTTCGTAGCGAGTTTTAGTAGCATGGGAAAAATGGTTTTTCTATCAATATTCTTTACTTCTTTGCTGTTAAAATACCTTCATTATGTCATGATACCTTGAAACCATCGATATCCCCACATAAAACATGCCAAAACTATATTTTAAAGAAAAAAAGAACCTACAAGAATTTTGGTAGCATTTTTCTGGCTTCAAGCCTGAAGCACGCTACGAAATTTCCTAAAAAAGGCAGACTTTGAAGTTTATAAATGAACTCATATTTCTGAATTATTGATATATTTTTCAAACCTTGAGGATATTTTTTATATAAAATTTTTTTTAAGAAAAACCTCTCTTGGTTTTTTAAATACCATCTCCAGCTTCCCATAATCTACATTTTCACATGTATAAAATAGGAAAATTTTGTTTTCTGACAATAGGGCCGAAAGACATCCCTTTATATCCCACTTTGTAGCACATTTGTGAAAAGTGAAAGAGGTTATTTTTATTTGATCAGTTTTTGAAAATAACCTCTCTCATTTTCTTAAAATACTTCTCTGTTTTCCCATAAACCACCCTTGAATTTGACTTTGCAGAAGTCAAAAAACAGAGAAATCCTCATATTCACTACAAAATTATGAGGTGTTTTCATAGCTTTTTCTGTTGTTTTCCTGCGTAAACCACTACGAAAATTTGAAATACTAGAAGATTAATCATTTTGAGTCTGAGTGCATGGGGAATGACAACTGACATGGTATGGGACTGATTTGACATGAAATGGCATAAATGAAGGTGATCTCAAAACTTAGGATAGGCTTAAAAATGAAAAATGTTTCCTATACCACCTTGAAATGGCTTAGGAGACCTTATCCATTTATTGAGTGACCTATATTACCTTATCTAAAATGTTTCAAAATTTTAAGAGTGATAACAGGATCTTTACGGCTTGTGAAATGGAAAGGGGGAGGAGAGAATAAGGTTCAATGTGAATGCAGAGCAGACCTTCTCTATTTTCTGCATTCTAATTGAAGAGGAAAACATAAATAATGCTTCAAGACTGAACAGGGTGCCCGATGAAAAATCTTGAACAAAATTTTCTTATCCACAGTAAAGAGAGAGAACAGTATGTGAAACTAGAAAATGACAAATTACATGGAAAAATCACTTCAGCACAGATCATTACAGAAGAATCTGGAAAGAACAGTGTCCTTTCATTCATCCAAAAGAGAGTGTTTACAACTAGATGAGACCTTTAAAATGGTTTTTTCCTTCCGGGCTCCCCCTCCTGATACTGCTAATGCATGCATTATTTTACTAAAACTTAAGTCAGTTATTATGTCTACTGCAGTGATTGTCATTAATTACACTCAAGATAAACTTTGACAAGTGGAACCATCTAGAAGGTGATAAGATAAGTATGGCCATAAAAATGGCCTTAGAAGTACATTATTGATTATACAGTAGGAACAATTTGTCTCTTGGGATCATGAAGAGGCTATGATAAAATGAATCTGACATCTGGCCCTTCTCCTTCAGAAAATTGTTGTTGGATAATTAAATTTGGTGATGTGTTGGGTGATTCAGCAGATCTAGTTGTTGTGCTAGTCATGTTTACTACTCTTTTCCATTCTTTTTTTCATAGTTTTGTATGAATTCCCTTTGCCTGACTCGACCTGTGGTGTCTATATCGTTATTACTGTGACATTCAACATTACTAGCCCTTTTTGCTTTGTCGGGTCTTATCCTACCTGAGTCCTTCTGCCGTGTTTAGCCCTTTCTTCATGAAATAGCATAAAAAACCTCATACACCTGGTTTTGAAATCCTTTAGGCTTTAGCTTTGAACTGCAATGCATCCGCTTCAATATTTCCCTTCGCACTGTGGTGTTTTTAACATTTTATTTAGTGCTTATCCTCCTGAGCTTGTGAACTGCAGTATGTGATTGGGTCCAACTGATATCACAAATCACACTTTGCAAAGTTGAGAGTTTATCACACATCAAAAAGTTTAGATTCTATCACACATCGCAAGGTTCAAGATCGGGGAAATGAGGTAAGTGCTAAAGCCTGCAAAGTGCAATGCGCGATGAGAATGTAGGTGATGTGGCAGGAAGGGTCCCACTATATTGCATCAGTGTTAGAAGAAGAAAAATGATATGCTAAATGGTAAAGAGTGCGAAGTTGCACAAATGCGATAAAGAGGTAGGTGACATGGCAGGAAGGGTCCCACTATATCGCATTGGTGGTCCAGAGAAACAACAAAAGAATGCGGTGAGAACTGTTACAGAATTTTGATGCGAGAAGGCAAGGAAGGGGTCCCAAGCATGGCTAGTGAATTTATGATATATATATATATATATATATATATATATATATATATATATATATATATAATATATATATATATATATATATACATATATATATATATATATATATATATACATATATATATATACAAGGTCAAAGGTGCAAGAGCTGAAATGGAGCTATCTGTGCTTAATTCTTCATTCAAATTTTAGAGGAAAACATAAATACTGCTTCAAGACTAAACAGGGTGGCCGATGACAGATCTTGAAAAAAAATTTATTATCCACAGTAAAGAGAGTAAAAAATATGTGAAACTAGAAAATGACAAATTACATGGAAAATTCACTTCGCCACAGATCATAACACAAGAATCTGGAAACAACAGTGTCCTTTCATTCATCCAAACGAGTGTGTTTACAACCAAATAAGACCTTTACAATGGTTTTTTCCTTCAAGGCTCCCCCTCCTAATATTTCTAATGCATGTAGTATTTAACTAAAAATTAAGTTGGTTATTCTGTCTATTGGAGTGATTTTCATTAATTACACTCAAGATAAACTTTTACAAGTGGAACCATGAAAATGGTGATAAGATAAGTTTGGCCATAGGAGTGGCCTTAGCAGTCCATTAGTGATTACGCAGTAGGAAAAATTTGTCTCTTGGGATAACGAAGAGGCTATGATAAAATGAATCTGACATCTGGCCCTACTCCTTTCGAAAACCGTTGCTGGGTATTTAAATCTAGTGTTGCACTAGCTGATTCAGAAGATCTGATTGTTGTGTTGGTTGTGTTTACTGCTCTTTTCCGTTCTTGTTGTCATAGTTTTGTATGAACACCCTTTTCCTGACTCGACCCATGGTGTCTATCTCCTTATTAACACGACGTTCAACATTACTATTCCCTTTTCTCTTTGTTGTGTCTTATCCTAACAAAGTCCTTCTTCCATGTTTAGCCCTTTCTTCATAAAACAACATAACAAACCTCATACAATCGGATTTTAAATCCTTTAGGCTTTAGGTTTAAACTACTTCTCATTCGCTTCAATATCTCCCTTCGCACTTCGACGTTTTTAACATTTTCTTTAGTGCTTAGCCTCCTGAGCTTGTGAACTGCAATATGTGATTGGGCCCCCCCGATATCATAAATCGCACTTCGCAAAGTTCAGATTTTATCGCACATCGCAAAGTTTAGAGTCTATTGCACATCGAAAGGTTTTGGATCGGGTAAATGAGGTAAGTGCTTAAACTTGTGAAGTGTGATGCATGATGAGAATGAAAGTGACGTGGCAAGAAGCGTCCCACTATATCACATAGGCATTAGAAGCGACAAACTAAGATGAAAAATTGTAAAGAGTGTGAAGTTGCACCAATGAGATCAAGAGGTAGGTGACGTGGTGGGAAGGGTCCCACTATACTGCATTGGCAATCTGAAGAAACAAAAAAATAATGTTGTGAGAATTGTTGAGAAATGCCAATGCAAAAAGGCAGGGAAGGGGTCCCAAGGTTTGGTGCAGTAAGGTAATGCTTATGCGTTTTATGATATATATATATATATATACATCAAGCGCCCTAAAGTGGGGAGCAGAGCTGAAATGGAGGTATCAGTGCTCAATATGAAGTCCTATTACTTTATGCATGTGGGTTTTGGGGGGCTTTATGAGATTAATAGTGCTACCCAATGCATTTAGGCTTACTTTGAATATATTAGAAATGAGGTGAATACAGACATACTTTTCCATATTTGGTGCCAGAATCACCTTCTTGGAAATAAATGATAGTCATGGAATATTATTTCCAATGTAAAAGAGTTGAAAAGAATAATCAGTCACCTGTGATACTATAGATTATAGGATACTAAAATTTACAACAATGTCGAGGGTCATCGAGACATTAGAGGTAAATCATTCATTCCTCTTCTAGTGAAGTACTGGGGAGTAATTCGATAGCTAGTCACAGAGAAGGAATTTCACACTCAATCCATAATGTATCTTCCAGACCATACACCAATTGAAAAGGTGTGAATCTAGTAGCATTATTACTAGAATTTTAGTAAGCCCACATATTTGAGAATAGCATGAGATGCCAGTTGATATTACATCTCCCAATGGTTCATTGAAGCATGGTCACCAAAACTTTGTTAACAAATTCTACTTGGCCATTAGACTATGGATAACACAGAGTAGAGCTATCGTGGCATAGTCCCAATTGAGTTTCAAGCTCTATCTCTCTTATGTCTCCCAATGGTTCGTTGAAGCATGGTCACCAAAACTTTTTTAACAAATTCTACTTGGCCATTGGACTGTGGATAATACAGAGTGAGATATTGTGGCATAGTACCAACTGAGCTATGACGTGGTTAAAAATAAATTGTGCCACAATAATACCTTCATTATCAAATGTAGGCATCGCCTCGGTCCATTTTGTAAAATAATCGATGGTAGCGATAATATAACAATGCCCCCTGGCCAAGCGAGGGTTACATGTCATGAAATGTATGCCCCGTTTTGCAAATGGCCTCCTAGTCACAACTATGTGCAAGGGTGAGGGTGGGGCACATTATTTCCTAGAATAGATTTGGAAATCATGACACTTGCACAGGACAAGGATGCAGTCTTTAAAGATTGATGGCCAAAAATATCCTACACAAAGGATTTTATTAGCAGTAGCATAGTCAAACATATGACCACTGTAGGCCCTGGAGTGACAGTCATTAAGAACTTTCTTAGCTTCCTAAAGATTCAAAAAATGGTGGAGGATAGGATCAACACCAGTACAATATAATGTATTGTGAATAATGTGATATGGTTGGGACTGATAGCAAATCCATCGCTCCGAGTGAAAATTTTGGGTTTGGATATCAAAAATGATGTCTCCATACCACGGTTCAAGAGTATTGATGAGAAAGAGTGATTCATTGGGAATATATTGGTCAACAGGAGTAGGATCAACTATAGTCAGAAGATCACAAATTAATTCAGCAAAGACTAGGGATTTATTAGACATAGCGGTAGTAAACTCTAAGTTGAACTATTGGAGGATGATGATCCATTTGGAGTATTTTCCCCCAAGAAATTTATGATTAAGGATGTAAGTCATTTTTTTTGCATTCATAAATCACCATAATCTTAGGCAAGAGAATGTAATGGTCAAATCACTGAGCAACATGGACAACGTCTAAAGCTAGATTTTATACATGAGCATAATGAGTCTCAACATCACAGAGATTGTGGCTCAAGTAGTAAAAAAAATGTTCGGAACCATCATCATCATCTTGAACCAACACCATACCAATGGTGTTGTCAACGTTGGCCAAATACAGGAAATAGTCACGATGATAGTCGGGAGGATGAAATAAAGGAGCACTAACAAGGGCTTTCTTCAAATCATCAAAAGATTTTTAGGAATTTTCATCCCAAATGAACAGAACTCCCTTTTTCAGCAGACGACTAAATCCTTCGGAAAGCTCGGCATAATTCAAGATGAATCGAAGGAGAAAAGTATATTTCCTTTGCAAGCTTTGTAGTTGATGTAAAGAGGAAGGAGGATGTAGGTTGATGATTGCCTCAACTTTAAGAGGATTAATTCAGATGCCTTCTTTAGACACCATAAACCCCAAGAGATGATTGGATTCAACACATAAGACACACTTATGAGGATTTAACTGTATATTATAATTTTGAAAGTAAAGAAATATCACTCTTAGATGTTTGGGATGGTTGGATGTTTCTCAGAATGAGCCGGAAAGTCGTCAAGATATGGTTGAACTATGTGCTTAATATCGTGAAGAATGTTGTGCAGGTAAATCCCCTCTATGGACAAAGGTGATCCCTCTAGCCCTAGGGTGGGTCTAGCAGCAAGAGGACATGCTAATATTCAGATTCCTAGTTTATGAATGAAACTGAGTCGGGATAGATGTCCTACCTTTGTTCCAACGCAGTTTCCGTAGTTGTGGAAACAATCTCCTGATCTTCTTCCTAACACGTCATGGTCCTTCAGCGGTAATACTCAGGTGCCTGCACCAGGATCAGATAATGATAGAAGCATATGAAAACATACTTGCATTCATAACTATTTAATTCGTCAAGGAAAACTAAATTCATTTCACAAGATTAAAAATATCAAATGCAAAGAGGGAACCAAAACATCAGTCATGTATTAATAAGGAGAGAGAAATATTTTACAACCAAATGAGCCTTGATGTCACAGCTTCCTTCAGCGAGTCTAGTCAAATTATTCTAAAGCATTCGTCGGGGAATTGGACTTAGTGAGGCAATAAGCATAGTCTCTGTCTCGATAATGGGTCTCTTTCTACTCTATCTCACACTAGCTATTCAACTATTTCAGCTATTTCAACTATTCAACCATTTCAGCTAGCTGCATCTATGTGAGGGAGATGTATTTATAGGAGAGAAGGATGTGGTTTGGGATCCCTCATATGGTGGAAGGGAGGGTTTATCCTTTGGGAATTTTCTCAAATGTAGGAAACAAGAGGCCAAAGGAAGGACTTCGACGTTATCAGTCGAACAAACCATGATGACTCCACTCACGAAGTGGTTGGGAAATGGAAAGTTCGCTTCTATTTTAAAAAACTTTCCAAAAATAGCTCAGCGTGGGCATTCCACTGAGACAAAGCGCCAAAGGGCTTGAGGCCCAGTGCTAATTTCTGTATGGGCATGAGGCCATAACTGCCTACTAGCGCCGACCCAAAATCATATGTTTTTGAGAGCCTTCTCTAGGAATAGTCAACAAAGAAAATGTTCTTCTCATGCTAAGGGATGCAATGACACTTTTTGCAAGGCATGAAAATACACAGAAGTCATTTAAATTGTCCTCCAATGTGCGGGATATGGATTGTAGGGATAGTGACAAAATATTGTGTAACAGATGCCCCCTAAAGTATGAGGTCCAAGAGAGAGGGAGGAGTGAAATAATTTACGAGAACATGTTCAAACCAAACATTTCCATTGGAAGACCTACAAGTACAAGTATAACTGATATCTTTGATACATCAACATGTGGCACGGGTGCAACCATCCATAATATAATACATATAAAAACACGATCCGAGGTATGGATGCATCCATCCAGCAAGAAGGATCAATAAATAGACTCAGGCATGGTTGCAGCCGTCTAATCAAAAAAGTCATGCATATATTCATGATAAACCAAAACAATCTCGTAGCCTGGATTCTATTAGACAAAACCCAGGGTCTTACGCTCCATGTCGACTCGAAAAAGTACAAATTCAATCATGTGAATGTGTGATCTGAAGTTGAACATGAAAAAAATTCGCCTGATTACCAGCCAATGATGAAATTTGTTAATGGGCATGAGAGAAACCACCAATAATGACAATGGCTCTCAAGGTACAACTAGTACAATCCACGAAATTCAAATATTGATATGTTGTCGAACACCTATGCAATCACGTGATCGAAGGCCAATGATGAATGCCTGTTGTAGAATGTGAATAACATGCCATTGAGGCATGCAAGCTCCAAGGTATTGGAAGGGAGTCTCTAGATCAAATTCCTGGGTAATGAGTTGAAGTTGATAGGAAGTGATCTGGTTGAATGAGGGCCATAATGCTTCCCACATCATCGACACGAGAGAAAGGAATAAGATGATAGTGAATCAAGACCAAACAAAGGATCGAAGGTTGAAAACTACAAAAGGAAACTTCTCTTGAACATATCGGTGACACGGCTCCGAAAATTGGTAGTATTTGACATCAAGGGATCTGAGGTCATGATGATGTGGAAAAGAGAAGCTGAGAGTTCAAAACACATTACCCAAACCCATGGAGGAAAAAAATGACAAAATGGAATGTCTCGAATCTGACACGAATGGAGATGAGTGTCATGTTCAAGAGTGACATGCTATTGACAAGACTGAGAACTGGTTCCATTTTTCCCCGCCATTTCTTCCAAGTACCCCAATTATTTTTGGAAAACAAGCTTGAAGGGGATAGCATGTGATTTTCATATAAGTTTGTCTTTTGGACAGATCCATCCTAGTACATTTTATGAGCCCTAGGAAGGATGAACTTGATTGTGTCATGATGAAAATTTATGATGTCATTTAGGTTTAACGAGTCTGACAAAGGAAGAACTTGACATATTTTCATGCTTAGAGAGTTTGAAAAGAAGCGAAAAACAAAACTCTAGCAGTCACTTTTCATAGGTAATCTCACAAATCCAAAAAGGTAGAAAGCTATGTCTGAGAGAACCTCTTAGTCACGATAGGCTAAGGTATTCCTTTTTCGTAAATAATCCATCCCAGCCCGAAAAAGGGGTAAACATATATTGCGTAGATATTGTTTCATAGCCTTTAACGAGTTCAAAATGACAAGAGTCTCGACAATATTTTTAGTTTTTGAGAGTCAGAAAAGAGGTGAAAGATGACTCTATGGATGACTTTTTTCGTGCTTTTACCAAGTCCAAAAAAGTATAAAATACACCTGGTTAGTTCATCACTGTCACGTTGAGGACCTGTTACTGCACAAGAAACACATGTAAAACCCATTTTTCAAGATAAAATAGCAAAAAAATCGAAAAATATGCTCAAAAACATAATTAGGGTTTTGAAAAGTTTATAAAATGCCAAAAATAGTAAAAATAAATTACTTTTCACTTCTACCTCTTGTGAGCACTGTTTACCCTTTTTCACTATGATTTTGTGGAATTGACAGCGGACAATCCAGAAGGCCAATCGTGAATATGTCTCTTCCAGGTAAGAACTCATATCTTTGCCTGCATTTTGATATATCTTTCATTTCCTGCATCCCAATTTTATGATATGTGGGGGGATTTTTGTGTAAATTAGGGCATGGTGGTCAGTGCAGGTATCGGGCATGGACTCATGCCAACTGGCCTTGAATCCAAATGGGGGCTCGCCAACGCAGCCACAATTTTTAGTTTGTAATATCAGATATTTAGCCTGTTTTAAACACTCAAATAGAAAATTATTTAGCTAATGTCAAGCATATGGATGTTTTTGCAGGTGTGAGAGAACAAAATGGTGATCGAATGGAAGGAAAGAGAACATAGTTAAGAAGACGAACTAGCCTTGGGAAATGTGAGATGCAAGGACGTTCTCGGGGATTGTGTGCTCAAGAAATTCTTCATTACACCATGTCTTCGAGCTCAACCGGAGCTACTACAGTACTTGATCAGTGTCTGGGACATTGACCGGGAAATATTCATGATTCATGACCAGGAGTTAGAGATTGAGGTCTCAAATTTTTACTTCATAACTAGATTTTCATGGAGGGGGGTAGTACCAATCCTGACAAGTACCCACCCTATGATGGAAAACATAAGCATGGTCATCAACAGAGTGTGTTGAGGGGCAAGGAAAGTATCCAAGAGTAGGAAGGTGGATATCCAAACCATCCCAGATTTGGCACTAAAGTAGTGTTGCACACCATCACACAAGCTGTGGGGTCTTAGGCTCTGCAAGAAGCCACAAAAACACAACTACTTCTTGTAGTGGATTGCATGGTTCCCACTCTGTACAACTAGGCAGAGATGGTAACGATCAACATGAAATGCCAGTTGACAAAATGCAAGAATGGTAAGCTGAAACAATTCAGCTATGGGTCCATCCTAGACCATTTATCTTGGAATGGTTAGCAATTCTCCAAGGATAGGAAGTGATAGTTCCTACACCACTAGCCCCAGAGCCATGGATGGTCTGATGGGCGACTTTGATGCCAAGATTAGGATGTGGTCAACAGATGTCCTGGAGACTGGAGTTCTTCGAGTGGCTCTGCCAATAGTTGATTGTCATGGAGGACTAGCCTTATTCCGACACAAAATTTACAGGTGATGTGGATCTCCTACTCTGAGCAAGAGAGGATTGGGATGAAGCATTGGATAAGACTCATTTTTTATTTTGATGACTATTATCATTTTTTATTATTATGCATTTTTTGATGTTAATCCATGTATTTATAGATGTCGACCTACAAAGACCTGCAGGAATGTCTCCAATAGCACGGTGAATTCCTCATCATTTCGATTTGGCCCCTCATGGTGAGGGAAGTGAGGAGGAGGAAATCATGTGCAATTTGGAGGGACTCACAAGAAGAATCCCAGACTCTGCGAGATTCGGTGATGTTCCTCACGTGTACCATAGACACACTGCAGGGGTGTCAAACCATGTGCACTGCTTATTGAGGTGGCTTGTACATGCAGTGACATGCTAACATGAGCATCACGCCGACTAGACACCTAGGATTTTATTTCTGCATATTTTTTGGGAGACATGATGTCTCAAGATGTAACCAAAACATACACATATTTTTTGAAATTATGATGCACATGGATGCAAACAATCGATATATATATATACACTTCTATTTTCCAATATGAATCTTGTCTTGTGATGATGATGTTTTACAAACTACGCAAATGTCTATCTAATACAATATTAGCTATTGTATCAGTTAAAGCATTCATTATTCTAGGAATATAATGATATGTGATGTAATCAAAATGTATTTCCAGTAAACAAAGACATAAATACAACCTTAAGATTTGAGGATGTCTAACAAAATAATGCCCATTAAGTTGAAGAACAAGAAGCTGAGAATCTAGCTTAACAATCAATGCACAAATGTCAAGAGAAATGGCCTCAGTTAAGAGTTCAATGACATCACTATATTCAATGACATTGTAATTTGTAGTACATCCTAGAAAAATACCTTGAAGGTCTATCAACTCACCAACAAGATTTAAAATCACCCAGGCTAGAGAAGACAGATTCCAGGTACTGCGGGAGGGACCATGTGAAAAATCAACATAAGGATTAAAAGACATTTGCACAATAAGCAATGACCCAATAAGTAGGAAAATGCTCGCAAAGCACACCAAGCCAAAAATGTACAAAAATGAGAAAAACACATATTTACAAAAGAAAAATGGAAGAGAAACTCATGCATAACATTTTTTGAGATACAACCCATTTCTTGGTTGATCTAGAGGATAACCTTCATAATCTATAAGCTCATAAGCCTTGTTCTACAAAATGCACTTAAAAATGTAGGGCCCATGCCACATGGGTTGGAATTTTCCTTCCCCCATCTTATCATGAGCTTAGTTGTATAGGAGGATGAGGTCTCCTTCTATAAAGGAGCGAGGGAAAACTGACTGGTCAAAATGAGCTTTGACTCGCTTTTTCTGTGCTTCTATGACAAGAGAAGCAAAGCTGAGAGTTTCATCAAACCTTTCTAAATGTAGAATACACTCTTCTTCTAATGAATCATTAGGCAGAAATCTAAAAACTATCTTGAGAGAATGTATTTCACATTCAATCAGAAGGGTAGCTTCCAAACCATAGACAAGCTGGAATGGAGTGAATCTGGTCGCATCCTTCACTAAGGTTTGGTAAGCCCAAAGAGCTAAAAACAACATGAGATGCTAGTTTTACTTGTGCATCCTAATCGTATGTTGAAGCATAGTGAAGATAACTTTGTTCATGGCGTCAACCTGGCCATTGGCCCGAGGATAGTACAGAGTTGAGCTGTCATGATGCAGACCCAACTTGGAAGTCAACTCACCCATCATGTAATCCATGATAAATAACAATGACTTGAGGGACACCAAACCTAGTAATGACATTATTGAATAGAAATTGTGCGGCTATCTTACCGTCGGCTGTAAGTGTAGGAATTGCTTCAACACATTTCATGAAGTATTCAACGCCGAAAATAATATAAGCATGTACCCCAGCTAGGTGAGGGTTACACGTGATAAAATCGATGCCTCACTTTGCAAAGAGACCAATGGTAATGACAAGATGAAGGTGTGAGGGTGGCGCACGCATCTTGAGCTGATAAATCTTGCAATCATGACACTTACGGACATAAACAATGTAGTATTTATAGACGATGGGCCAGAAATACCTAGCATGAAGAATATTTTATGTAGTAGCATATCCAAACATGTGACCACCATAGGCGCCACTGTTGCAATCATTCAGGACCTTTTCAGCCTCCTCGAGACGCAAACACTGGTGGAGAACGAAATCAGCTCCGATGCGGTAGAGAGTATCTCCGACTATGCGATAAGGTTGCAAATGATGGTCGATGCATCGATGAGCATCCTTTGTCAACTTAGATAGGAAGGTGGAAGTCTAAAGATATATGATGATATCACCATACCAATGATCGAGGGTGCTTATCAGAAAAAGCATGTCATCAGAAATGCATTCCTCGAAACCATATGGAGCAGAATCAAAAGGGAGACAGTAGATCAAATAGATGAAGACTAATGACTTCCTCGATTTGGTGGTAGTGAACTCCCAATCGAACTCTTTGTGGATAACAATCCACTTCGAGTATTCCCCCCCAACAATTGATGAGTCAATATGTAAGTCATAGGGTTGCAATCAGAAATCACGGTCACTGTGCGCAACAGAATGTAGTGATGAAAACATTGAACAGCTTGGACAACAACCGATGCCAACTTCTTGACATGTGCGTAAGGTGTTTCAGTATCGAGAATATTATGAAACAAATATTAAATGGCATTCTCATCACCATCATCATCCTCTTGCACCATAACCATGGAAATAGTGCTAAACGTGGTAGCCAAATAGAGGGAGTAATCATGATGATAATTGGGAGGACACAACAGAGGAGCATTCATCAACAATTTCTTCAGTGCTTTGAAGGATTTTTGGGTGATCTCATCCCAAAGGAAGAGGATGCCTTGCTTAAGTAATTGTGTAAATCCTTTGGCCACTTCAACATAGTTCGTTATAAAACGATGCAGGAAGTTAGCTTTTCCCTGTAGACTCTGCAACTGATGTAAGGAGGAAGGAGAGGGGAGATTAACAATAGCTTCAACTTTGAGGGGATCAAGATGAAATCCATATTTAGAGATGATAATGTTGAGAATGCAGCAAGATAGACATACGGAGCATGGTTCGGGGATTCTAGTTTGAGATTCTTGGAGTATGCGACATGTTCGTAAAAATAGATGAGACTCTATTTTTAGGTCAAAAGAGGTCAAAGTCTATTTTTAGACTACCTCTCCTAAAAATATGGAAGTCAAATATTATTTACCCTTAATAATATTTAGACTCTAAACAACAGTTTACTCTCTTGGAGCACTTCAGTTCGAGCTACAGATGTGGCTCATGCATTTGAAAGAGGAATCACGTGGTTCCTAGGGTTTGATGGCATCTTGCATGGTTGACTTCAGTTGGACTTCAGTGGCAGAAGTTTTGGAGGAGTTAATGAGACAGATAGTGGAGTTGTGTTCTGTTTATCTTAGTTGAACTAGTTGAGATTAGTTTAACTAGTTAATCAATTAGTTATGAGTGGAGTGAATTAAATATTATTTAATTCATTAATTAGTAACTCATTAGTCAACTCAATAACACATCAGTTCACTACAGTGCATGATCAGTTCAGTGGAGACCAGTGAAAGAGGTAGATGAAAGGGTGAGTACAGCTATCAGTTAGAGGATCAGCTGTGCATGAGATTTGCACCACACTTGGAGGAATTGTCCATGACAATTTCGCAGTCAAGCCAAGAAGATTCGAACCTTGGATCTCTACATAGACAGGCCATGATTGCGCAATAGAGGCAAGGCAATTAGCAGTGAGTTTTGAACCAGTAACCTGTTCAAAACTAAGCTAGATTGTGTGTGACTTTATGAGAAAGTACTGAGTACTTGTGAGGAGTATTGTACTTGTTTTGTTACATGATTTATCCATTATAATATACACAATAGCTACGGGGTTTTCAGCTATAGGCTTTCCCCATACATACTGAGTTAATGTGTGATTGATTTGATGTGCGATCGCTTCTATTATTTCCGCATGTGACAATTAATTGTAGATGAGATTATGTGTTTTGCATGCAATTCGAAATTGATGTGTAATCGGGTTAATCTCCATTGAATAAGTGATTTATTCAGCTAATTTCTACATGGTATCAAAGAAAGATTAATTGTCGAGATCTACTACGGTGATTGCAAACTTATTTCCTCGGATAGAGTCTGCACACGGGCCAGGAAGCCTCCGGATTCATCTTTCTTCGGAAAGTGAAAGGTCTGGTAAACGCCCCTTGCAGTCAATCTCTGATTTGGAAATAATTTGTTCTCAAGTGTATATCGGAAGCGATAGAGCTTGGAGTTTGGAATTCGAATTTTGCAGCAGCTTTGTTTTCTTGGTGCCGGTGTTGAAAATGTCTTTCAACGGTTTGCGACTCGAATATGCTCTTGAAGGCAGTTCGAATTATGTTGCATGGAAGGATCGCATGGAAGCAGTATTAGAAGATAATGGTCTCAAGGAGTTCGTAGATACAGATGTCCAAAAGCCCACTGATCCTGCTGAAGTCGATGCATGGCAAAAGAAGATGGCGAAGTGTCGAAGGATCCTGTTGGAGGGCGTCAAGGATCATATTGTATCCAGCCTGCATGGAAAGGCTACTCCATTTTTAATGTGGAAAGCTTTGACGGATCTATTCCAGAGTAAGAGTGACCAAAGGAAGCTGGCGCTCAAAGATAAGCTCAGGAACATCAAGATGGACAAGGGCGACAGTATCGCCAAATACCTCACGAAGTTCACTCAATGCAGAGATGAGTTGGGAAGTGTGGGGGTTACTGCCGAAGACGAGGACATGGTCGACCTGGCTCTCCTTGGTCTTCCGAAGGCTTGGCACTCATATCAAGATAGTGTCAATGGTCGGGAGAAGCTGCCGGGATGGGAGCGCCTTTGGGCGGATCTCATGCAGGAGGAGATAATGAGGGCTACTCGAGATGGATCTTCATCAAAGGGAGCTGATGAAGAAAACTGCGCTTTGGTGTCCAAAGCAAAGAAGGGGAAGGGAAAGAAAAATTCTCAGTCTGGTGCAAAGGGCAAGAAGCAGGATATGGCGAAAGTGAAGTGTTTTCACTGCCATGATCACGGACATTATGCTACCAATTGTCCAAAGAAGAAGAAGAACAAGCAAGCGGGAAGATCTGCAAATGGAGAAGCTTTGGGTTCACAGTTCGAGCTTGACTTTTCACTGATTGCATGCTTGGTTTCAAGTGTGATGGGATCGGTGTGGTTCTTGGACAGCGGTGCGTCATTTCATATGACGGGAGATCGGGAGTTGTTCTCAGATCTGGAGGACAAGGATTTGGGTATGCACATCGAGATGGGCGATGACGGTAGATACAGTGCGACTGGTATCGGTACCGTATCCTTTCAGAGGGAGTCTGGTAAACCCTTTGTACTAAAGGATGTCATGCATGTACCTGGATTGAAGAAGAACCTGATTTCAGTAGAGATGTTGGAGGATAAGGGTTATGATGTGGTCTTCAGCGAAGGAAAAGCCTTCCTGCGCAGTAAGACTACTGGAGAGACCCGAAAGATAGGGGTTCGAACTCAGAACCTTTATCAGTTGCAGGTAGATGACTGCGCAGCTATGGCATGCAAGGCTGGAGATGTGGTGAGCCGGGATGATGAGGGCGAACCATGGCACAGGAGATTGGGCCATCTTCACCATGGAGCTTTGAAGATTCTGCAGCAGATTTCTACTGGACTTCCTAAGGGCACCCTTGCGCAGTCAGATCAGTGCAAGGGGTGTACTTTAGGGAAGTATGTGAAAGCCACCTTTCACGAGAGGGATAGTCGCACCACGACGATCCTTGAGAGAGTTCACACAGACGTGTGTGGTCCTTTCTCAGTTGCTTCGACAGCAAAGCACAAGTATTATGTGATCTTTGTTGATGATTTCTCTCAAAAGTGCTGGATCTTCTTCATGTCGAAGAAGAGCGATACATTCGCGAAGTTCTGTGAGTTTAAAGCACTGGTCGAGAAGGAGTCGGGGAAGAAGGTGATTGCTCTAAGGAGTGATAACGGTGGTGAATTCATCTCGGCTGAATTCAAGGAGTTCTGCAGCGCAGAAGGGATTCGGAGAGAGCTCATCGCACCCCATAACCCACAGCAGAACGAGAGACCGAGGCGGAAGAAACGTAACGATGGGTGCCGGGGACGTTGATGTTGGGTAGTGACGTGGACTACCCTTCACTTCTCAGGCTGAGGCATGAAGAATAGCAGTATATGTGCGTAACCGTTGTCTTCGTCAAGGTTCTTGGTGCGAGTGCACCGCAGAGGCTTATTTCAGTGTGAGGCCCCAAGGAGCCTACTTGCGGATCTTTGGCTCTCCTGTCTACATGCATGTGACGAAGGATGCGAGAAGGAAGCTGGATCCAACTGCCGAGGTTGGAATATTTATGGGGTACACTGATACACCTCATAACTATCGGGTGTATGTGCCAGACAGTCGCAAGACTGTTGTGCGACGGGATATAAAATTTCAGGAGGAGAAAGCCATGCAGTGTTCGGTTGAGAGGGAGCTACACTTGCATGCAGATGAGGAGCTGTTAGTTCCTAAGGAGGAGCTTCCGGATGTGGATCAGCCACAAGAGGAGGTTCAGGAGGTGGAAGAAACCACCAATGCAGCGCCAACCATCAGAGGGCGCATGCGCACTACAGAAGCTGAGCGACTGGCTCGGGATGCAGAGAAGGTTGTAGGACCACCTACAGCACAGCGCAGACAGAGACAGTCACCGGATCGGTACACTGGATACATGGTTCTTGTGAGTCAATGTGTTGTGACGGAGCCATCCTCTTTTGAGGAAGCTGTGGAGGAACCCGCATGGGTTGATGCCATGATCGAAGAATATGATTCGATCATCAGGAACAGTGCGTGGGAGATTGTCCCAAGACCGGTTGGGAAATCAGTGGTAGGTTCGCGATGGATCTACAAAGTGAAGCAGGCAGCTGACGGGAGTGTGGAGAAGTACAAGGCGAGATTTGTCGCCCGTGGCTTCTCACATATCGAGGGGATTGACTATGAGGAGACTTTTGCACCTGTCGCAAGGTACTCTTCCATACGGACGATCCTTGCTCTCTCAGCGCAGATGGGGTGGCACATTCATCAGATGGATGTGAAGACTGCGTTCCTCAATGGAGTTATTGAGGAAGAGGTATACATAGAGCAGCCTGAAGGTTTTGAGATCTTCAGCAGTGAGTCGCATGTGTGCCAACTCAAGAGAGCACTGTACGGGCTGAAGCAAGCACCTCGTGCTTGGTACACTCGGATAGACAGCTACTTCACTGGGCTTGGATTCTCCAAGAGTGAGGCTGATCCAAACCTGTACCAGATTGTGGTGGAGGGGAAGCTGTTGATCATCGTACTGTATGTAGATGATCTGATTTTGACTGGCGATGAGCAGTTGATACTTTCATGCAAGGAGGATCTTGCACGAGAGTTTGAGATGAAGGACCTGGGCATCCTTCATTATTTCCCGGGATTGGAGATTTGGCAGCGCAGTGGAGGACTGTTTGTTTCTCAGGGCAAGTATGCCCTGGAGATTCTGGAGAGGTTCAACATGCAAGGCTGCAAGCCTGTTGACACTCCTCTTCCTGGTGGTTGGAGGAAGGAGGATGCTACTTCAGCGGAGGTAGTGGATGCCACTGTCTATCGACAGCTGGTGGGGTCGCTTATGTATCTGGTCAATACACGACCCGATATATGCTATGCTGTTAACCAGCTTTCGCAAGCTATGGTTAAGCCTACCAAGCTCTTTTGGAAGGCAGGCAAGCATGTATTGTGCTATATTAGAGGCACATCGGGATATGGTCTATGGTACAAACAGGAGGATGGAGCGAAGCTTTCTGGCTTCACTGATGCAGATTGGGCAGGGAGTCCAACGGACCGGAAGAGCACTTCTGGAGGAGTTTTCAGCATTGGGTCGACAGCAGTTTCCTGGTACAGTAGGAAGAAGAGATCCGTGGCACTCAGTTCAGCAGAGGCCGAGTACATGGCAGCAAGTTTGGCTGCATGCGAGGCTATTTGGATGAGGAAGATCCTCGCAGGTTTGTTCAGGTTGCATTTGGAGCCTACAGTGATCTACTGTGATAACCAGAGCTGCATCAAGCTCTCGCCTAATCCAGTATTTCATGATAGGTCCAAACATATCGACATCAGGTACCATCACATCAGAGATTGTGTTCAGCGGAGAATCATGATGCTTTCATATGTTCCCACGGAGGATCAGGATGCTGACATCCTAACGAAGGCGCTCACCAGGAGCAAGTTCGAATTCCACAGAGGCAGGATAGGGGTTGCAGATAATCCATATATTGATGAGAAGGAGTGTTGAGAATGCATCAAGATGATGGAGCTTAGTGAAATGAAGTCGCCTTCACTAAGTGGGCCCGCAGGCAAATTCTGGCGCAAAAATCTATTTTTAGACTATGTCTATTTTTAGACATACGGAGCATGGTTCGGGGATTCTAGTTTGAGATTCTTGGAGTATGCGACATGTTCGTAAAAATAGATGAGACTCTATTTTTAGGTCAAAAGAGGTCAAAGTCTATTTTTAGACTACCTCTCCTAAAAATATGGAAGTCAAATATTATTTACCCTTAATAATATTTAGACTCTAAACAACAGTTTACTCTCTTGGATCACTTCAGTTCGAGCTACAGATGTGGCTCATGCATCTGAAAGAGGAATCACGTGGTTCCTAGGGTTTGATGGCATCTTGCATGGTTGACTTCAGTTGGACTTCAGTGGCAGAAGTTTTGGAGGAGTTAATGAGACAAATAGTGGAGTTGTGTTCTGTTTATTTTAGTTGAACTAGTTGAGATTAGTTTAACTAGCTAATCAATTAGTTATGAGTGGAGTGAATTAAATATTATTTAATTCATTAATTAGTAACTCATTATTCAACTCAAGAACACATCAGCTCACTACAGTGCATGATCAGTTCAGTGGAGACCAGTGAAAGAGGTAGATGAAAGGGTGGAGTTAGCTATCAGTGGCGACATCAGTTGTGCATGAGATTTGCACCACACTTGGAGGAATTGCCCATGATGATTGCGCTCTCAAGCCAAGGAGATTCGAACCTTGGATCTCTATATAGACAGGCCTGGATTGCGCAATAGAGGCAAGGCAATTGGCGGTGAGTTTTGAACCAGTAACCTGTTCAAAACTGAGCTAGATTGTGTGTGACTTTATGAGAAAGTACTGAGTACTTGTGAGGAGTATTGTACTTGTTTTGTTACATGATTTCTCCATTATAATATACACAATAGCTGCGGGGTTTTCAGCTATAGGCTTTCCCCATACATACTGAGTTAATGTGTGATTGATTTGATGTGCGATCGCTTCTATTATTTCCGCGTGTGACAATTAATTGTAGATGAGATTATGTGTTATGCATGCAATTCGAAATTGATGTGTAATCGGGTTAATCTCCATTGAATAAGTG
The DNA here is from genome assembly GCA_034641835.2 of Pinus albicaulis. Lineage (NCBI taxonomy): Eukaryota > Viridiplantae > Streptophyta > Pinopsida > Pinales > Pinaceae > Pinus > Pinus albicaulis. Next base: position 231,058,669 of record CM076571.1, on the reverse strand, counting down.
ATTTATTCAGCTAATTTCTACAATTGTCTCTCTAGACACAATCAAAAATTATATTTAGAGACAAAATATAGAATGCAAATCTTTTTGTCTCTTGAGTGATTAATTCATGTTAGGGCATCATGGAATCGAACTACCAACTTCTTGCTTGCAAAGCACATGCTCTTCCATTGAGCTAGAACCCTTTAAAGATGTGTTATCTCGATCATAAAAGATAAAAATCAATGAGCCAAAATGTAACATCATATTAGTGAAGAAAAATTGTGTTAGGTGTTTCTACATGATGAATTTCACACAAAAGGAATAAATTGTATATGGTATTGACTCTCAAGTCATTTATTTTCCAACTTAGCGTAGGTATAATCTTGCCATTGACACCAAGGTCAAGAACCCAATGAATATTTTTTGCACCAACATGGCAAAGTGGGTCTAATAAGATAACAAATCGACAAAGTGCAACATACCTACTAGATTGTCATTTCTCTTCTCTGGCACTTGCTACTATGGTTCAGGAGGTTTAATGATTTTGTTGTAGTAGTTCATATTGATCACATGAACACTAAAAAACTTAAAACCGAGTCAATGGCTGTGAGTTTAATTAATTGAATAACATACCTAGCTAGCCAGAACTAGTGATCAAAATCCATGGGGTGCAAAAAAGTTGGGTCATATAGAAAAATACCCAGACATGAGCATAGAGCATAGAGTCCTATGGGTTATATATCTATGTTGTCAATTAAAATTTGTCCATCAATTGGCTCTACCATTTGAAAGAGTGCTTGAATTAAAGTATATTTCCCACTCTTTTTCCACCTCACTATCCCAATTTTATTCCCTCTAGGAAAGTTGCGTGTTATTCCGTGGATAGCTTTCAAAATATTTTCCTTCTTTCGCACCTACAAATTTACTATATTAACAGTTCCCATGAATGGCCAAGAAGGTTGAGGCCAACATTTTTCCACAACCAAATGTTAAGAAGATAAATCCTCTCCGCGGACAGAGACGATCCCTCTAGCCCTAGAGTGGTTCTAAAAACAAAGAGACATGCTAGAGTGTAGGTTCCTAATTACTGAATCAAAAGAGGACACGGTAGATCAACCTACCTAGAGTCCAATGCTATCGTCGTGGGTATAGTGGTGGTGGCCTCTCGTCACCAACAACAAAATCATATAAATCATCTATAATGATCGTATAGAATACCTGCACATAGATCAGCAAACAAGAACATCATATGACATAATAACTTCATTCATAACTACTAGCCATTTAAAAAGGGCTAAGCATATTGCATTAAACAAATAACATAACACAAAATGGGAACCAAACAATAGTCACATATATGTATTAATAGAAGGAAGAGTTGCAACCAAAGCTTTAATGTCACAGTCTCCTCTAGTAGGCTACAGCCGAAGTGCATCTCAGATCCTCATCGGGGGATTTGGACGGGATGAGGGCATGGACTCGCTCTCTCAACGGTTTCGCTTCTTGTTCTGTCTCTTCAATAATTTGACTATAATATACTCAGTTCTCCATGTTCTTCTAGCTTATGCAAGGAGAGATATCTTCTTTTTGTAGAGGAAAAGGAGGAGGTTGGGATCCCTAAAAAGGTGGAATCGAGGCCTACCCTTTAGGAGGTTCCCACAAGAGGTGGAAACCATAAAATAAAGGAGGGAGTCTGTGGTTATTCAGTCCAACCACTCCCAATGACTCATCCTCGAAGTTCTTAGAGTGGAATCTCCACCTCTTATTTTTTTAAAACATTCCATAAACAGCTCGACGCGGGTGGCTAACTAGGACAGAGCGCCAACTGGCATGGGGCCCAGTGTTAATCTTCCTCATTGGCGTGAGGGCGGAACTGGCTACTCTTGCCAGGGCAAAAGTAGCGGTTTCTGAAGCTCTGCTCAGGGAATTGTCAACAGAAGGAATATTGCTCTCATGTAAAGGGATGCAATGATGGTCTTTGCAAGGCATGAAAATTATTATTAGTCATAGAAATGACCCTCCAATGTGCAAGATGGGGATTACAGGGACAATCACAAAATGTTGTGTAATAGATGCCCCCTAAAGCTTGAGGTTTGAAGGAGATGGAGGGGCGAAATTATTTATGAGAACACGTTCGAACTAAACACTGCTATCAGAAAGCATGTAATTTCAAATTAAATTGATACCTTTGATACATGAACATGTGGTATGGGTGCAACCATCCATAATAGAGTACATAAAAACTAAGATCTGAAGTATGGACGCAGCCATCCAGCAGTAACGATCAACAAATAGACTCAGGTATGGTCGCAGCCATCCAATCAAAAGAGTCATGCAATAATTCATGATAATCCACAAGAACCCGCAACCTGGATTTTATGAGACAAAACCCAGGGTCTTGCGCTCCATCTCGACTCGAACAAGTACAAATTCAAACATGCAAATATATGAGCTGAAGTCAAACATACAAGAAAATCGTCTGATTACCATCCAATGATGAAATTTGTTAACAGACGCAAGAGAAACCACCAATAATGGCAATGGCCCTCAAGGTACGAGAGGTACAATCCACAGAATGTGAACAGTGATCTGATGTTGAACACCCGCATAATCACTCGATCGAAGGCCAATGATGTGGACCTTGTGTAGAATGCGAAGAACTTGCCATTGAGGCATGCAGGCTCCAAGGTACCAAAAGGGAGTCTCTAGATCAAATTGTTGGATAATGAGCTGAAGTCGACAAGAAGTGACCTGGTCGAAGGAGGGCCATAATGTTTCCCACATCATCGACACGAGAGAGAGGAACATGATGATAGTGAATCAGGACCAACAGATAATCAGAGGGAGGTTGAAAAATGCAGAGGCAAACTTCTCTTGAACATATCAGCGATACGACACTGGATTTGGCAGTATTTGACATCAAGGGATCTAAGGTCATGATGACATGACAAAGAGAAAATGAGAGGTCAAAAGAGGTTACCCAAACTCATGGAGGAAAAAATGATGAAATGAGATGTCCCCAACCCAACACGAATGTAGACAAGTGCCATGTTCAAGAGCGACATACTGCCAACATAACTAAAATTGGTTCCATTTTCCCCCACCATTTCTAGCGAGTACCCCAATTATTTTTTAAAACAAGCTTGAAGGGGATAGCATATGCTTGCAATGTAATTTTGTCCTTCAAACAAATCCAACCTAGTACATTTTACGATCCCTCGGAAGGAGGAACTCGAGTAATGTCATGGAGACGAAGTCCGATGTCATCGGGAGTTTAGTGCGACAAAGGGAGAACTCATATATTTTCATGTTTAGAGAGTTTGAAAAAAAGAAGACAAAAAAGAAAACTCACTTTTAGCCCTTTTCGTAAATAGTCTCTCGAATCTAAAAAGGTAAGAAAACAATATAAAATAACCTCTTAGTCAAGATAGGCTAAGGTATTCCTTTTTCGTAGATAATATATCCCTGCCCAAAAAAGGGGTAAACGTATACTGGGTACATATCGTTTCGTAGCTATTTAACGAGTTCAAAATGACAAGAATATCAGCAATATTTTCAATTTCAGAGAGTCAGAAATGAGCTGAAAGATGAATCCAGTAGTGAAAATACAATACAACTCGTTACTTCATCACTATCGCGTGAAAACCTATCACTGCACAAGATATACGTGTAAAACCCATTTCTCGAAATAATATAATAAAATAATCAAAAAATATGTCTTAAAACCTAATTAGGGTTGTGAAAAGTTATAAAATGCCAAAAATGGTAAAAATAATTACTTTTCACTTTTTACCTCTTGTGGAGCAATAGCTAACCATTTTACATTATGATTTTGCGGCAACGATAGCGGACGATCCAACAAACCAATCTCAAATACGTCAGTTCCAGATAAGAGCCAACATCCTTGGTCTTTAAGTCACTCACTGTTACTGCAACCCTCAGGCACCCCGATTTAAGAGAGAAAAATGAAAATTTGCAGAACACGATCGGATTTGGCGTGAGTTCGAGCACGGACTCGCGCCAATGTTACATTTTTCTGAACTAGAACACGTGGGTAGCACGACTATTTTAGAAAACGATCAAGTATAAACATATGGAATACATGTTATATTTTAAAAATGAAAATTAGGGCCCAATTTTTTTGAATTAAACACAAATCAACTATTAAATCCACATATGAACATGTTTGTAGTTATAAATGTGAGAATGGTCGAATGGAAAGAATAGAACAAAGTGAAGAAAAAAATTAAACTGCTGCATGGAGAAAATAGAGAGATGTGGCTCTAAAAGGAAGCCAATAATGAGAAGTTATTATTGACACCGTGTCCTCCGAAACTCAAGTAGGTACTACAGTATTTGATCAGCATATGGGATGAGGATCAGGAAAAGTTCATCCTTCGAGATCAGGAACTTGAGATTGATGTTTCTGATGTCTACTTCATAATAGGACTATCATGGAGGGGATCAGCACCAATCCTAACTGGCACGTGCCATTGCATGGAGAACATGTCCATGGTGATTGACAGGGTATGTCTAGGGGCACAAAAGGGTTCAGGAAGTGGGAAAGTGGATATCTAGACTATCCTAGACTTGGCACTAAAAGTAGTGCTACACACCATCACATGAGTTGTGGGATCACAAGCACCACATGAAGCAACAAAGGCACAACTACTTCTTGTCGTAGACTGCTTGACATTGACCATCTAAAACTGGGCATAGGCCATGAAAATCAACATGAAATGCTAGCTGACAAAGCGCAAGAAGACCAAATTGAATCAATTTGGTTACGGGTCTATCCTGGTATCGTTCTTCCTAGAGAAACTGTGAATCTTTCAACGTCAGGAGGTCATAGTCCCGACACCAGTAGCAAGGGAACCATGGATGGCCCAATGGGTAGCTCTGATGCCAAGGGCACGGGGCGGTCAACAGATGTCATGGAGACCAGAGTTCTTTGATTGGTTCTGCTAACAGTTGATCGTCGTGGAGCACTGGCCCTACTGTGGTACAGATTTTACTGGTGATCCATACCTCCCACTCCTAGAGGGAGAGGATTGGGATGAAGATTTGGGTAAGATTCATTTTTAATTTTCATGAATGTTATGATTTTTTTTAATTATGTATGTTTTGAAATTAAACCCATGCTCTTGCAGATGTTGGCCCAGAGAGACCTGCAGTCATGTCTCCGATAGCGAGGCAAATCCCTAGCGATTTTGACCCTCATGGCGAGGGAGGCGAGGAGGAGGAGATCGTGCGCAACTTGGCGGGAATCACACGTAGAGTCCCCGACTATGCATGATTTGACTATGTTCCTCATGCCTACCAGAGACATACCATAGGGGTGCCAAACCAAATTCACCGCTTGCTGAGGCGACTCATACGGGCAGTGCCAGACTACCATGAGCATCACACCGATTAGACACCTAGGTTTTATGTCTGCATATTTTGAGAGACATGATGTCTTAGGATGTAACAGAAACACACATATTTTTTGAATTTATGGTGCACACTGATGCAAACCTTCGATATATATATATATATATATATATGCATATATTTTCCTATTTGATATGAGTCTGTTATGTGATGATGATTTTATAGATTAAACAAATGTCTATCTAATACAATGTTAGCTAATGTATCACTAAAATAATCTGCATAATAAGTAACGACCTAAAATATAGGAAAATGTTCACAATGCACACAAAGCCAAAATATTTCATTTTTACGCAAGCTCGAAAAGAAAAGTAAACTATGCTTGAAATTGGTTTCATTTTTACATAAGCTTGAAACAAAGATAAACTATGCTTGAAAAAGATTTGCATACCCCCAGCATGGTGACTCAATTCGAGGTACATGCCCCCCAAGCTTTAGCCCATATGAAAGGCAGATGGAGTGAAGGTTCAAATTACGAGATAAAGAGAAAGAATCGACTGGCAATGTAGGAGATCGTATCAAAGACTCGGATTAAACGAGAACGTGTTTCATTTTTTAACGAATTTGACACGGTAAAAGAACTATCCTCATGACCAAATTCATTTTTTAACGAGGTTGACATAGGAGATGAACCATCCTCATACGAGCTTGTTTCATTTTTTAAGGAGCTTGACACAAGAAAATGAATTATTCTCTAATGACACCTCATCATGTTGAATAAGAAGTCATGGCCTCCAAGAGGTTCTCATCTAATGGTAGAACAATATCTCAGAAATCAGGACCCAATGCCCCCAGCACACGATGCACAACGGCACCATCACCAAATGCAGGCACAGGGCAAGTAGCCACATAGTTAACCCGTGGCAGGGGAGATACATCTAGTGGATAAAAATCTGGAAGGGATGATGGTGGGCCAGCTGCCACATCGGACCAAAGAATCAAAGATGATCAATGGTCACAATCTATCCTTTGTGTGGAAAACAAATCACACGAAAGAGAGAAGAGAAAAGTGCACCCAGGGCATAGGCATAGTCACGCCCTAAGAGTAAATTGAAATTCAAGGGGCTTGGAACAACCATCACGTCTAGATAGAGAGTTTTCCCTCCCAATGTGACAAGCAACTTTGGAAGGATCCCTAACGTTTGACTGGTTCTTCGGTTAAATGCCAACAGATTCTGCATAAGAGGCACAAGCGGTGGAGAACCAAAATCTTGCCAAGTAGTTGAAGGAAGAATACTAACAGGTACGCCTTCATCTATAATCATGCTAGGTATGACCATATCGAAGGCATGTACCATGATCCCAAAAGGCACATAATAAGGAAGGTGGTATCCCACAAATCAACTCCAATTGAAGGAAGCGACCAAGTTAATTGGAGGGGGAACCATAGAAATGAGATGGTCATCCCCTAGTGTTACGGGAGCAAGAGGAGCATCCTCTGGGACCTCCATCATGGGAGCAGGAGGAGCATCCTTTGGGATCTCCATAACGGGAGTAGGAGGAGCAACATCTTGAACCACAGGGACGGAAGAATCTTTCTCCAAGTCTGAATAATCTGAAGAAACAAGAAGAACGTGAGGGGGATGGGGTCCACTCTCGATGGAAAATACCTAATGAACCATAGGCAGGATCATATTGACTG